>CM062809.1:631083555-631727126 GCA_031772625.1 Pinus tabuliformis
AATGTAATGATCTGGGTGGGTTTACAGTGTAAAATGAGGCAAAAGTGAAGAAAGATGAGGAAAAATTGGGGAAATGGTAGACAAGTAGGTGTAGAGTAGGGGCTCTACATACCCCCACTACGAGGGTATTGCATGTCCTCATGCAATGAAAACACAGCTCAATCCACCTACTGGGATGCCTCTGCTAAGACATCCAATCTCCTCTTCTTCCTCTGTGTGGAGACATTAACTTTTGGTCTCTTGAACATGCATCTGAATTTCAAATTGATTAAGGCTCTGTTTAGCCTTCTACATTTCTTCTTGAGTTTGTTGTTTTTCTTCTGCCACATGCCCATGTGAAGCATGGTGTTATCTTGGATTGCTTTGGCAATATCAGCTTGCTGCTTCATTTCTTCATTTTTCTGCTTAATGTGGAGATTTAGCACCTCAAGTTCATAGATCTCTTGTTTGAGTATGTCTATTTGCTGCTCATGAGGTATGATATTACTTGGGCCAGCAGTGTTTTGCTCCAATGTTTCAAAATAGTTGTACACCTCTTGCTGAACTGGGTCAACAATTGGTGACTTCCTTGGACTGTGTTCATGCTCAATTTCAGTTTCAAACTTCGGCTGAAATGGACTGTCCTCCCTTGGAGGAGTAGCTGCATCACGTTGTGGACTATCCTCAAGGTCTGATTTTATAGCACCCTTCTCAGGTGTGCTTAGATCAATGAAAAGTGTCCTTGTGGCTCTCCCTTTATTTTGCAATCTGCTGCTCCTTCTTACATTGGTAACACTCTGTGTTTCTTTTTGTGCCTTTTTCCTTGGTTTCTGCACTTTTACTTCCTTAGAAAGGGCAATTTTTGCATGGAGTTTGGCCAGCCTTTGTGCTAAGGGTTGACTATCTTCCTCATTAGAAGTCTCTGGAGTTTGATAAATTTCTTGAACTATGGATTTTCCCTTGTCTTGCTTTTGTTTCTTCCTATTTTCTTTTATCTTCTGGGCAGCTTCTTGGGCAAGTTCTGAGAGGGTTTGTGTGATAATCCTTGAGCTATTGGATCACTGTCCACAGTAGGTTCAGGCTCCATCTCATGTTCAGGCTGATGTATTTAAGTTTCCTCTTCAATCTGTCCTTGGACAGTTCCCTCTAAGATATCAGTTTCAGAGGTATCCTCTTTTCTTTTTCTTCTACTTTTCCTAGGTACAGAGGTTTCTCCAGGTTCTTCAAAATGATTTCTCACAAGAAAATTCTCCCATGTGTCTCGTTTTGCTTTTAATTGTTCCTCCACTAACATCTTAACAAGACTATGATGACACAGATGTGCTTCAATGTTTCGTGGATTCCTTTGGGCCATGGAACACATTTTTCTAAGGCTTTGGAATAGAAAGTAGGGAAGATTTATATCATGTTCTCCTTGAAATTGCAGCATAATTTTACCATGATAAACATATAATACCCCAAATCTCCCTTCACAAGTGAAAACTTTTTGCACTAACAACAATAAAATTTTCCATTCTTCCTTAACATGAGTGATAGGAATTCCTTTTGTGAAGATACTTGTATCCATACCTGGGTTTTTAAAAATCTGCTTCCATTGTTGATCTTGAACTGACCGGTTCTTAAACCACCTTTCACCAGTTTGTGGGAGAGATGTAGCTTGTGCTATGCTGCCCTCTGAGACTGCAAACATTAAATCACCCACCTCCACTTGACTATCTTTATCTTTGAATGACCTTGCAAAGGCCTTAGTAACCTCCTTGTGGTAGCCTTTAAATTTCTTGATGCACTGTAGCCAGTTGGCTTTCTGCAATGCCTCCTTAACTTGAGGGTATGCTTCCAGGAATTTTGAACCTTCTGGTTCAGCCCTTAAAAGTTTTCCCATTGAATCCACGGCTCTTGTTCTAAAACACGACTTCAATGGTGGCTTTACACAGTAAATTCTCGGCTCTGTTCCAGAATTTTGTGGAGAGGAGGTTGTATGGCTTCAACAACAGCCTTAGACACGGTGAATTCACGGCTTTAACATAGTGAAATGGTGGATTACAGCTTTAACACAGTGGAACGGTGACTTAACAGTCGTAATACAACCGTAACATACGTTCACTGGTTATATGTATTCACTGTTTCTCAGAATTAGCAGAGAGGAAAAACAGAGTATGGTTTATGGAGACAGCGTAGTGAGTGGAATAAAATGAAGGAAATGAGAGAATGGAACAACGTGAAATGAAGTGTTATGAGCGTAGGAGGGTTTCGAAATAATGAATGGAAACGGCTAAATCCTTAGATTTCGGCGGTAGGTTTACACATGGCTGCGGAATGAGGACTTAGAGAGTCGTAGTACATTAGGCTACGTCATTAGAGTACGAAAGCCTTAATGACAGAGGCAGCCATAAGTGATTTTCAAAATCATGATAATCAAAGACTGATAGACTTGGGAGATACGTATGGTATATGGTCGCATGTAGGGAAAATGGGTAATCATTACAATTAGTGGCAAAAAGACATAACCCATCAAACTTTGCGTAACGAAAATAACTGTAAGTTTAAGATTAAAACATACCTCAGATCCGTGTTTGGTTTTCCTTTCAATGATTTGCCATTAACCCTTTGTTAACTCATTGCTATTACATGACTCTTTCCTCCTTGTTATTGGTGATTTTTGAACTGTAGAAAAAATTTTCTCAAATAGACTGTATTTCTTTGTGCAGGTGCAGAGGGCTGCGGAAAGGCTAAACGGCTGCAGAATTGCCAAATAGCTGCGGGAACTGCAATAGTGTCCTCCAGCTGCACAAAATAACCTTAGTTGTCTGAAAAAAACTTTTATTAATGAAATAAGATGGAATGAATGGATGAATGGGTGGAAAGCAGTGAGGTGAAGTGGGAATGGTTAGATGGAATGAGATGGTGAAATGGAATGGATGAAATGGCGAAATGAGATGAAAGAGAGAGAGAATTTTTTTTTGGAAAACATGAGGTGTCAGGTGACCCTGATTTTCACCTCAGGTTTTCTGCATGAGGCTGCCAATCAGAGATTGGTTTTCAGGCTCATACATTTATTATTATTATTATTATTATTTTATTTATTTATTTATTTATTGAACTGAAATTGAAAGAAACAGAGATTAGGCTAATGGAGGAGAAGAATTCTTCTCCACCAGCCTTATTTCAGAATCGCCTTGGAACAACTTAACAAAATCCTCTTTTGAGAGTGGCTTGTGGTAAACTTTCAATCGGTGGCCATTCACAATAAAGGGAGTTTGAAGTTCATCAATAGTCTTCACTCTAACTGCTCCATTATTAAAGACTTCATCAATCTCATATGGCCCAAGCCAATGAGTTTGAAATTTTCCCTTGAAGTCCTTAAATTTGGAATCAAACAAGAGTGCCCAATCACCCTTTTGAAACTTCTTTTCTTTGATATGTCGATCATGCCATTTGATTCTTTGGTGCTGAACTAGATCGGTCCTTAGAATTGCATCTTGTCTCATTTCATCTAGTTCATTTAACTGGTCCATTCTGTGCTTCTGGGCTTCTGATAAGCTCATCCCCAATTGAACTGCTTTCTTGAAGGTCTTGATTTGGAACTCAATGGGGAACAGGACTTCTTCCCATAAACAAGTTCATAGGGAGAATGTCCTGTGGTGTTCCTCCATGTAGTTCTATAGGCCCATAAGGCTTCAGGAAGCCTTTCTGCCCAGTCTCTTCTATGAAGATGAACAGTCTTTGTGATGATGCTTTCAAGAACTTTATTTGTAGATTCTACTTGACCATTCACTTGCGGATGGTATGGAGTAGATGTTCTATGCTTGATCTTATACTCCTCCATCAGGTTCTCCATCATCCTTGATGTAAATTGGCTCCCCTGATCTGTTACAATTTCTCTTGGGACACCAAAACGAGTGAAAATATCCTCAAAAAGAAATTGAACAACTGAATTTTCAGTAGCAGAAGTCAATGCTTTAGCTTCTACCCACTTAGTAACATAATCAGTACAAACCAATATATATCTCTTTTGCTTGGATGGCGGATTAATTGGTCCAACAAAATCTAGAGCCCATTTCTCGAAGGGTTCGATGCATACCTGTGGCTGTAGTGGCATTTCATTTGAAAGAGTTGGTCTTCCAACTCACTGACAACTGTCACACCTTCTAACATATTGCTTTGCATCCTTAAAGAGAGAAGGCCAATAATATCCTAAAGAAAGGATTTTATAGGCTGTCCTCTTATCAGCAAAGTGTCCGCCACAAGGTTCGTCATGACATGCCTTAAGGATGTCAGGCATTTCATCCTCCCGTACACATCTTCTGATCATAAAATCTGGCCCTGTCTTGAACAATTCATTAGAAATCCAAGAATAATGTGAACTCTCCTGAATGATTTTCCTTTTCTCATTAGGAAATAAATGTAAAGGTAACTTTCCAGTAACTAAATAATTAGCAATATCAGCATACCAAGGAGTTCTGGTAGTTACTGCAAACAAATACTCATCTGGAAATTTATCCTCTACAGGAGAATCCTCATTAGTGTTTTGAATTCTAGACAAGAAATCAGCTACTGTGTTCTGTTTACCTGGTCGATCTAACACAGTTATGTTGAATTCTTGTAAAAGCAAAAGCCATCTTGTAACTCTACCATTAGTGACTGGTTTGTTCATGAGGTATCTAATGGCAGAGTGATCAGTATGGACAAAGGTTTCATAGCGGTTATATAATGTCTAAACTTGTTTATAGCATGAACAACGGCTAGAAATTCCTTTTCAGTAACAGTGTAATTTAACTCAGTAGGAGTCAAATTCTTACTTGTGTAATAAATGGCATAAGGGATCAAATCCTTTTGTCCCAAAACAGCTCCTAAAGCTGTATCTGAAGCATCAGTAGAAATGTGGAAAGGGAGTTTCCAATTTGGACCCCTTAGAATGGGTGCTTCAGATATTCTAGTCTTTAAAGCTTCAAAGGCAGATTGACATTCAGGATCCCACTTAAATTCACAATCTTTAGTAAGTAGTTTGAAAAGAGGGGATGCTATCTTAGTGAAGTTTTCAATAAATCTTCTGTAATAACCAGTAAACCCAAGAAAACTTCTAACATCTCTTTGGCAATTTGGAACAGGTAACTTAGAGATGACTTCGACTTTAGATTTATCAACTTTGATTCCATCTCCTGAAATATGATGTCCTAAAACAATCCCTTCAGTAAACATCATAAAACACTTTTCATGACTTAAAGAAAGATTTGTTTCCTTACATCTTACCAATACTTTTTCCAAATTTTCCAAAGCTTCTTCAAATGTATTACCATAAACTGTGAAATCGTCCATGTATACCTCTACACAATCATGAATCAGATCTGAGAAGATTCCTAGCACAACCCTTTGAAATGTAGCGGGTGCATTGCACAATCCAAAAGGGAGTACTCGGTAGGCAAAAGTTCCCCAAGGACAAGTAAAGGTGGTTTTGTCTTGATCTTCAGGTGCTACTTGAATCTGATTGTAACCACTAAAACCATCCAAGAATGAGAAATACTTTTTACCTACTAAAGTGTCTAGCACCTGATCAATAAAAGGTAGAGGGAAATGATCCTTTAAGGTTGCCTTGTTCAATTCTCGATAGTCAATGCAAACTCTCCATTTACCATTCTTTTTGGGCACTATAACCAAGGGAGAAACCCATTGGCTATCTGAAATGGGGTAAATGAAGTTTACCTTGAGCAATTTCTGAAGTTCTTCTTTCACAATTTCCCTAAGATTTGGATTCATCCGTCTTTGTGGCTGCCTAATAGGTCTGCTGTTTTCTTCAATATAAATGTGATGAATACAAGTCTTAGGGCCGATTCCTTTCATGTCAGTATATTCCCATGCAAAGGCAGTGGAATGTTTTTGCAACAGTTTAGTTAATTCTTCTTGTTGTGGTCTTTCCAAGTTCTTGTTAATGTTCAATGTTTTTCCTGGAAAGATTTCAACTGTAGAACTACCAAACTCTTCCATTGAGAAGAGATACATCTATCTAGAGGAGAGATATTCAATGTCTGCATCTAACTGAAACTGTGTAGAGTCATATTCTAAAGGTGTTTCAAAATTTTCTAATGTATTTAGAATTTGACTGTCCTCACTAATCTCAGAGATGGTTAGAACAGGTTGAAAAGTATCCTCATCATCGACCCACTCATCTTCTCCTATTTCTGTTATTTCCTTTGCGGGAGGATACAAGTTGAATTTCTTGGTAGAATTACCATCTGATATATACATGTCTCCAGACCTACAACTTATGAAAGCATCAGCTGTGGCCAGCCAAGGTCTTCCTAAAATAAGAGGATGTCCTCCTAGATTGTTCTTGGGAGTTAAAATCATAAAATCAACTGGATACTCCCAAGAGTCTAGTGAGACTGGAATATCTTCTAATACACCATCAGGTTTGATGATTGATCTATCTGCAAGTTGCAGCAAAGTAGGTGTAAATAGAAGGTTAGGAAGCTTTAACTGATCCATGGTCTGTCTACTCATGATGTTGATAGCGGCTCCTAAGTCAATCAAAGTATTTGGGATTTCAACCCCATTAATATGAGTTTTAACAATAGGGCTACCGGGATCCACATACTTTTGCATGGTAATCTTACCCATCATAATGTCTGCAATTTTTCCAACTAGATGTATCCTTTTGGTATCTCTGGTTTTCTTTCCTGTTTTTTTCAAACTCAACTCCTTTATTGTCTTTGCTAGGATGGGAATTTCCTTAATGGCTGTTAACAAGGGAATCTTGATACAAACATTTTTCAATTCATCTAGAAAGTCATAGTCAGGCAACCAAATTTGTTTTTCCACCCCCTTGTCAATTTGTAACCTTTCAGGGAAAGGAGGTGTAGTTGAAGATGTAGGTTGCTCAACTATGGGAGTTGATTCTTTTTCTTTTTTCTTGAATGCTTGGGTTTTGAAGGGATGCTTCAGAACCCTTATTATCTTTGAGAGATTCTTCCTCGGAAATGCTTGGTTGTTGAGCACTTGTAGAAGGTTGGTCTAGGATTCTACCTGATCTGAGTTGTACCTCATTGAGAGGAACAACCATATAGGTAGGGAATGGTTGTCCTTCCATGAGTGGTTGACCTTCCATCACATAAGCATTTTGAGGATTCCTATTATTGGGGTTTGGTTGAGGCTGAGAAGGAAGTTGATTTGGCCTCTGTTGAGATTGTAGCAAGAGTTGAGAATTTTGATTTTGTAGAGGAGGTTATTGTTGTTGTTGAGGGAATGGAAATGACAGTTGTTGACCTTGATTTGGAAGTTGAGGAGCTTGCTGATTCTGAAAGGATTGAGGATATTGATAGAATTGGGCAAATCTCCCATAAGGATTTTGCATTTGCATGCTTTGCAACCATGCTTGGAAACGATTTTGTCGTTGTGACCAAGGTTGTTGCCAAGGATTCCAATTTGGTGGGGGTTGGAAATTCATAGAGTTGTTAAACCCTTGATTTTGCTGCCCCTGCCAAGGTCTTCTTGCAACAAGACAAAGAGATTCAAGCGTGCTTGGATCTTCTTGAAAGGCTGCTTTGAGCCCAGGGATTGAAGGACAATCCTTGGTCTCATGAGTTTCTGAGCAAATTACACAGGTTTCCACAACTTGTGCTTCCAAGGGACATTCCCTTAAAGCATGCTTCTTTCTACACTTTGGGCAAAAGATAGTCATAGCCTCGGCTTTTGATTTTTGTTTATTTTGAATCTTAAGGGTATCAATTTGTTCACTAAGACTCCCTAAGATGTCAGTTTTAAATTCATCTAGCATATTACCGATTTCAGCCCTACTCACTGATCCTGTTGCAGATTTATTTGCCCTAAGGAGAGAAGGATCTCTAGGCCCTTTTTGAGTTTTTGATTTGCCCCTTGAGAGATGGATACAAAGTTCTGCTATATCATTGAGAGAAAGTTGAGAAATATCCCCTTTCCCCATCATGTTTAAGATATCTATCCATTCATCCCTAATGGCTTTTAATAAGAGGGCTTTTAAGGTCTCTTCATCCAAGGTACTCATTTTTTCTCTTTTTAAGTTATATTGAAATCTCTCAAGTAAATCTTCTAAGCTCTCATCTTCTTTTTGCATCATTTTAAAAACCTCGTCCTTGTGATTAGTAGGCATACAATAGTCCAAATAACTATCCAAAAAGGTTTGTTTCATTTCATCCCAAGTCCTAATGGATTGAGTAAGTAACCCCATGAACCATTTCAAAGCTTGATCTTTTAATGTTGATGGGAACAGTTTGAGTTTCTGAGTATCATCCAGATAGTCATAGGTTCGACACACAACTTCAAATTCAAACAAGAATGTTTCAGGGTCCTCAGTTCTTAACCCATGAAAATTTGGGAGGACGGATGGTGATATGTTTTTCATGGTGGCTCGGGAATCCTCATTAACAATAGGAAACCCAAATGAGTTATCCCCATCTCTATTTCCTCCAATGGGACCTCTACCTCCTCCATTATTATTGTTATTTCCTCCTCCTCCTCTACCTCTACCTCTACCACCTCCTTCTTCTTCTGCCATGATGATTCTCCTAGGGATTTCAAAATCTTCTGGTTCTTCTACAAAGGGTGAATGAGAAGAGATTTCTCCTTCTTCTTCAGGTGAGTCTATTTCCTCGATTACAATTGGTTTTCTTGTAGGAGAAAGAGAAGATTCTCTTCCTGGTTCAAACTCAATAGAAGGTGTAGGAGAGTCAACTCTTGGCTCTTGAATTTCAGGAATTCTAGGACTAGGAGTTTCGGTTGGAGATAAGGGAGGTGTCTCTTGTCTATCTCTTGAAGCAGATGGACTTGTAAAAATTGAACTTCGAGCTCTAGCTAAAAACCTTCCCCTAGAATCTCTAGCTCTATGCATGTCATTTTTTATTTTATCTTCAAGTCAAGTTAATAGTTCTTTTTCTGATCTTCCAGGTCACTCTAGGTGCAAGAAGAGAGCATACTCAAGAAACTATTAAATCAATAACTTTCTCCTTTCTGATCCTCCAGATCACTTCAAAGTGCAAGAGGAGAGCATACTTAGATAGGCTATTAACTTCTTTTCTTGAAATTTTATGTTTTTTTTTTCTAAGAATATGGCTACTTAATTTCACTTCCCCGGCAACGGCGCCAAAATGTTTAGTCAATTTAGTGTTATCTAAATTGCTAGTATTAATTGTCAACCCGGGGCTCGTAAGCTGATGAAGTGAAGGTGTACTATATGTACTTAAGCAACCTCTTAGAGCTTTTTTATCGTTGGGGGTGTTGTTGTGGTTAATTTATCTTCCTAAAATGAAGTGGTGATTTATAAACAGATGAGTGATAGTGTGTGATTAGTGATTGCTAACTACTTGCTTGAAAGGAAATGCTTGAAAGAAATAAATAACTTGAAAATAACTTAAAAGCAAATAACCACTTCCAATGGCACTAGACACCATTCATGCTGCTGCAAATAAAAGAAAAGAAAGTCACTTTTAAACACATAGTGCCAACAACTTTTAAAGAAAAGAAAGTCACTTTTAAAAGAAAAGAAAATCAAAGATAATGATTATCTCTCCCTAACTCCCTACTTCAAACACATAGTGCTGTGTAAAGTACGATTAAGAAGTAGCTCAAGTTGAATTAGAAAAGTGATTAAAAATAAGAAAAATATACTTTAAAGACTAGTGATAACGTTTTGCTCTTTCTAACTCTCTACTTCTGCCATATGTACTATGCAAAGTATGATTAGAAAGTAGTGAAAAATTAGTCTAAAAAGCACTCAAAGCCAACTGCAAGTTAGTGGTATTCTGATCCTTAAAAGGTAGCAATTTATGATAAAAGATCATTCATGTGTTAGCAGAACTTTTAGAAATAAGACTAAAAATCAGCTATAAGAACAAAGGTAGCAACTTGAACCTGTCAACTTCAAATACCATTAGTTTGTAAAGAAAATACACAAACATAAAAACAAATCCCGGGCTAAAAATCTGCAAGGAAACAATACTGATCAGCTTGAAAGAAAAGAAATCAAATAAATCAAACTATACATATTTAAAGAAATGCTGAATGAGAAAATAAAGAAATGCTGAACATAAAATACTTTACAGAGGCTAACATGAATAGGGGCCCTCTACTCATTCAGCCACAAGAAGACTTAAGGAACTGAAAGCTTCAAAACAACACTATTTCTATTGCTCCATTTGCAGAAATATACAAAACAGAGTGCTAGAACAGCACTATAAAAACAGAGTTTGCAAAAGCTCTTAAAATTATCACAAGTTCAGAAAGTACAACCACCAAAAAGTCAAATAAGCGTACGCAGACGCATGTATATATAAGCATCTGAAGGATGGTCTACACGTACAGCTAATAACTGAAAAACAACTAACTGTAATGCGTATTTAAGGTTCATTGACACATCATAAGGCTGCGTGGATGAGCTGGAGGTTCTGTCGTCATGGGCAATGAATCCCATGTTGGATCATGTCCCCTACCACCTGCAAAACGCGGACAAGTCACCATTTGAGCTGACGTGACCTAACAGCTTACAATCACCGTTAAGCTGCCTTTATTTGACCATAACTTGACCAGTTTTGACCGATGGTACGGATGACGTGGATGGTTGAACAAATGGCACAGGAACCTCGAGCACGTTGATACCTAAGTGCCCATGTGGCTCATTTAGCAAACTGACACGTGGAACCTTGAGTTTAACAAAAAGGATGCAGGATCATCAGATGGCTGCGGGATCGCTGAATGGCTGCGGGATTGCCAGACATCTGCGGAATTCCTGCAAGTAAGTAAAAATCTAAACAAAACAGTCATCCATTAGCAAAAATTACTTGATCATGCTTAATGACAGCTAATGTAATGATCTGGGTGGTTTTACAGTGAAAATGAGGCAAAAGTGAAGAAAAGATGAGGAAAAACTGAGGGAAATGGTAGACAAGTAGGTGTAGAGTAGAGGCTCTACAGTGACATTACCATGTCATCATGCAGTCCATCTCACCAGTGTCATTGAATCTCATGTCATTAGTCATCATGTGCCACATCATTTTATGGAATATGTAATTTAACAATAGAAAATGTATTATAAAAGTGGAAGTCCAAGAGTCATCCATGTAATGTGAAAAGTCATGTAGGAATTCGAAGAGTCATAGAGAAGTCAAAAAATCATGAGGGTAGTACAACAGTCACAAGGGAGGTGAATGGTCACCTCATTTGTTATATATACACCCCCATTGTACAAGCAAAGGGATTCTCACCTTGGCTTCTCCCATAAGGCATTAGAGAGATAGAGTCAGTGCTTTTGGGGAGTAAGTCATGGCTCCAATGCTCCACTATTGGAGCTAGTGATGTCCATTGTATTCATGTACCTTGGGAATTTTACTTAATACTTGAAGCCTGATGGCCAACACATTTTCATGCATGGATTGTGAATATTTGTAAGAATGTTATGTGAATATTTATGATTCATGTTTGGTTTCACCTGTACTAAAGTAGCTAAACTATTTCAGTTATTTTAGTGCTTATATAATTGAAAATGTGTTGTAATGGTTGTAACAATCGTCACATCTATGTGGATTATTTTTCTTGATTTTAGGCAATTCTCTTTTCACTTATGTGCACCTCTACTAGGGTGGTACTATTAACTCTCTCTTAGAGGCTCACCTTTTCTCCCTCTGTAGTAGAATAACCTTGATACACCTGTAACCAAACATTCGTGAGGCACACTTACTTGCTTTTCGCAAAGGTACATACATCCTTCTTTCTCTTGCTGATAGCTAAAGCCAAGGAAAATCTATAAGAATATATGTCAACCAGGTCGATACTCTGGATGGGGATCCTATTCCAAATGGTGTGAGGTCTAATTCAATTTTCACATAGGGGATACCATCATACCCCCCTTGGTTGACACATTTCCAGCACTGTCAACACTAGGTGAACAACTTATGAATATATAATTAATAACTCTATCAACAATCAACACACAAAGATAATACATGAAAAAAAGTGGGATTTGAACCCTAGGTGGAGAGGGTAACAACCTATCCTTGCAAGCACTCAAGCTATTCCCAATTAACATGGACATTTGTACATATCATTCTCTACCTACAACTTTATTATTTAGTTAGTCATTATTACTTTTTTAGGGTTTTATGATCATCTCCATGGTTTTGTTGTACCTTTAGAGTGTTATAAATGTGGGACACACACACACACACATGTGCATGCTCCAGTATTAATATTTTTTCATATTAATGAATGCCTTAAAAAATACACATGACTACAATTTTCCTGTCGATCACATGCTAAAATAATGAGAAAAAGGTCAATCACACAACATTCACATTCATTATTTCTAATATAAACAACCCTACTTCTGCAAAGAAACCAATACACTTTGGGAATCATATTTATAAATTACCTTCTTCCCTTAGAGTTCATAGTAGGTTGGTAGCTAATATAGTAATAATAATAATAAGATATGGTAGTTTTCCTTTTGTGTAGAATACTTTGAATGAAAAATACCAAGGAAACCTATGTTGACCAAATAAATGAGGAAGAAACATATCTCCCTTAGACAACAAAGATAGTGATATTTTCCATCATGTGGTAATGTTTTAAATTATACATCCAAAAGCTTAAGATTTACCAAATAGTTCTTTGACACTATCATAAGAGCTAGAAAATGCACTGAAACTTTTAGAACTATAATTATGGCAAAAGATCCTAGTTTAAAAGAATTTCCTTACAATATTTTAAAAAATCCTCAAATTTCATGCATCCCCCCATTTAAAATAGTTTGTAGAGACGATTATAAAAAAAACTATCGACATGGAAAATCAACAAAAAAGAATATTCAAACCATTCATATATGTATCAACAAAATAAGCAATACACTGATCCCAAGGATTGTTGAAAATGGAAACAGGAAAATCCCGATTTAATTTTCCCTTGAATTAAATTAGGATAAAATTGTAATTCCACATCACAAGACGACAATAATAAGTTAAATAAGTTAATTTCACTTAGTTGGATCAGTTAATTCGAGTTGAGGGCTTATCTTGAGTCATGTAGAGTGGTTCCTAAATTTTAGGAGCTCAGGGTGAGTTTAATTTGAGTTGTAATAATTTAATTCAGTTAAACGAGTTCCAACTTTTGCAGGAATGAGTAGAAGGTCTAGCAGTGGGGTGCATCTTCAGTGTTCAATGAGTTAACTGATAAATCAACGAGAATTAACTCATGCATGCATGAAATTTGAGTTACCTATTTGAGACTGGAGTTCAAGGGTAGTGAACTATTAGTTGTATAATTTTCTGAGTTATACAAGTGGGGCATGTAGTCAAAGAAGGGCCTACAAGGATTGCACAATAATTATTGTGAATTTCCCTAATTAATAGAGGGCTAATTCCCAAGGAAACAACACAAGGAACTAGGATCTTAGAAGGTAGCAGAACTGGCTAAGTATTGGCCATAGTAATCTTGTGAGGCAGCGAGATAGATTATACTTGTGCAAAGATTGTTTAGACTTGGAAAAGAATTGTATTTCTTCTCTATTTTATGATCTAATGCAATACAGATAGGAAGGGGTTTTGAGCAGCAAGCTTTCCCCTTAGATAAATCTCTGAGCATATGTTATTGTTTCTTGTCTCATGTTTATGTTGTGATTTCTCGATCGATTAATTGTTTTCGTTGATGAGTAGAGTATATTCAAGTATTTTTTTAAGCATATTACATAAGCTATTTGAATCTACAAGGAATTTATACATGGTATTAGAGTAGGAAGCACAATATAAGAGAAGCGAATTTGAAATTTGTGCAGGAGGTTCGAATTACAATATCAGTGTTGCAGGTTTTCTCTAGGACTAAGAAGATGACTTCCACCTAACTCAGGCTTGAGT
Organism: Pinus tabuliformis; assembly: GCA_031772625.1. NCBI lineage: Eukaryota > Viridiplantae > Streptophyta > Pinopsida > Pinales > Pinaceae > Pinus > Pinus tabuliformis. The sequence goes on from CM062809.1 coordinate 631,097,403, forward strand.
ACGCTTTGGAAGGAGCCCCAATTTTTGGCATGGAAGATCTGTATGGAGATGGTATTAGATGATAATGGGATACTATATTACATCAATATAGATGTGGTTAAACCCCCAGAAACTAACACCCAGGATATCACTCAGGGGAAGAAGGATGTAGTTAAAGAAAGGAGGATAATATTGGAGGGAGTTCGAGATCATATTGTCTTGAATCTCCATGAGAAATAAAATCCATTCGCGATGTGGAAAACACTAACAAACTTGTTTGATAACAACAGTGACCATAGGAAGCAAAAACCGAAGGACAAGCTTCATAGCATCAATATGCCGAACGATGAATCAATTCTACAGTAATTGAGAAAATTTACACAATGCCATGATGAACTTGGTGGGGTCGGTATTACTATTCCAGAATAAGATATGGTAGCTCTAGCTCTGTTGGGTCTTCCCAAGAGTTGGCACAGTTATCCAGATTCTATGAATGGTAGCGAAAAACTACTAAGATGGGAGCGATTATGGTATGATCTCGTACAGGAAGAGATTAGGCAGAGCAACAAATATGGAACTTCATCTAAGGTTGAGGATGAGGAGAACTGTGCCTTCGATGGAAAGTAAAAGAAAGGGAAAGGGAACAAAGCCCAATCCAAAGGAGATTCTGGTCAGGCGGGCAAGAAGAAAGACTTGTCGAAGATTAAATGTTTTCATTGTCATGAGTTGGAAAACTATGCCACGAAGTGTTCACACAAGAAGGTCGGCAAGAATCCCTTAGGGGGAGTGGTAGGTGAAGCTCTAGCTTCACGCTTCGAGTTGGATTTCACACTCATTGCATGCATGGTGACATCGGAGATGGGTAGTGTGGTATCTGGATGGTGGAGCCTCATTCCATAGGATGGGGCACAAAGAATTTTTTGTGACTTGGAGGAGAAGGACCTCTAGATGCACATCGAGATGGGAGATGATGGAAGGTATAACGCGACTAGTATCGATACAATTAATTTTCAGAAGGAGTCTGGTTCTCCTCTCACATTAAAAAATGTCATGTATGTTCTGGGTCTAAAGAAGAATTTAGTTTCAGTTTCTATGTTTGAAGGCCATCGCTACAATGTGATATTTAGCAAAGGAAACACTTTCCTTAGACATATTGTCGCAGGACAAGTGAAGCGGATTGGGGTTCGGGTGAAGAACCTCTACAAATTGGATTTAGAAGATTGTGTTACTTTGAGCACGAAAGCGAAGAAGGTTCATAGCCGAGACATCGGTAAATTATGGCATTGGAGACTTGGCAATTTTCACCATGGAGCTTTGAAGATCATGCATCAGATTTCTACAAGACTTCCCAAGGGTGCACTAGAGCAATACTATACATGCAAAGGGTGTACACTGGGGAAGTACACCAAATCCACCTTTCGTGATAAGGACAATAGAGCGCAAGAAATATTTGAAAGAGTTCACTCAAATATGTGTGGACCATTCTCAACAGCCTCCACGATCACGCACAAGTATTATGTATTATTTGTAGATGATTTCTCATGTAAGTGTTGGATTTTATTCATGCTGAAGAAAGGTTATACATTCTCCAATTTTTTTGAATTTAAAGCACTTGTTGAGAAAAACACTGGCATAAAAATGAAGGTTCTCAAGAGCAATAATGGTGGTGAACATGTGTCGAATGAGTTCAAGAACTTCTATGCAATAGAATTCATTTGATGGGAGTTAATAACACCCCATAACCCACAACAGAATGGGGTGGTTGATAGGAAGAACATAATTAGTGTGGGAGTTGCATGAGTGATGTTACATGATCAGGGGATACCATTGCACTTGTGGTATGAAGCATGCAACACAACTATATATGTGCAGAACATGAGTCCTCATCAGATTCTCGGGATGAGTACCCCAGAAGAATATTTCAGGGAAGAAATCATATGTGTCACACTTTAGGATATTTGGTTCATTAGTTGATCTAGGTGGAAAATAATTACCACAGTTGATAAATATTTTTATATCAATGCTTGTTAAAACCATGGATGACGCATGATAATAAATAAAATAAATCATGATATTAAAGTGAGAATCTAATCACACGATTATTTCAATTTTATCATCGTTATCATAATACTCACCCATTGTATTTACCCATGGATTTTGTAAACCATGGTATTTACCCATGGTATTGTAATTTATTATATTTAGCCATGGTACCTTAAGTTATTATGTTTTCCCATGGTATTCACCCATGGATTTTGTAAAAAGTATAAATACGAGAGTCTTGGAGTAAAGCAGGTTTGTTTGTCCTAATGTAGTCTTATGCTATATTTCAAATTAAATAAAATAGTTTTGTTTTTATAATGATTTTATGCAATATTTCTCAATTCTATTTCACAATGTTTCTCAATATTTCGCAATACCATATTTGGTTCTTTATAATTTCCTATTCTCAATTCTTTTTGTAATTTTTTTTTGAAGTATTTTTCTCACCCATTATGACATATTGCTTTGTCACTCACGAAGTTGGAACTTGGATCACACCCACATTAATGCATTAGATTCCATGAGAACTCTGCAGTTATGCTCCCTTGGGCCAGAGTAGTACTCGGATAGGTGATTTGTTGGGAGATTTTTAGTTCTTATTATTTTTTCACTTCCATTTGTCTCATTCCCCCAATGATCTGGATCATTGGTATGAGAGCAGGGCTTCTCTCATATTTTTTTTTGCATGTCCCCAACGAGGTCAAGGTACAAGGAGCTCAGACTCAAACTATTGCAACCTTTGCAAGACCACCCTCATCGACCCCAACAACCTCACATGGTAGACAAAAAGAAAAGTGTCATAGTAGGAGAACCTGCCAAACTGTTGCTCGAGGAAGCACTTACATGACAAAGGAGTGAGATGATGGAAGCCTTTACAACATCTCATTGGATGGTGAGAATTTACAAAGATAAGCCACCAGACTGCTACTAGGCATATCAATAAACGAACGATTTGAGCATGGTTATGGGTCAACCACAAAAAACCCTTGGCATCGAAGTCCATTTTCTAGTTCGCACACTGTCAGAATCATAGTTAGCCCACAAGAATTATAGGGTATCTCTATCCTCAGATCTTCATTCATCACGGTTATGAGTCAACCACACAAAACCCTTGCCATTGAAGTCCATTCGCTAGGCGTCACACTGTTAGTATCAGAGTTGGCCCACAAGCATTGTAGGGTATCTCTATCCTCAGATCTTCGTTTATCATGGTTAAGGGTCATCCACAAACCCACAGTTATGGGTCAACATTGCAAAACCGTTTTCAACAACTCTTGGTTTTGGGTCATACACAACCCCACAGTTATGCTCCTATTATACAAAGACTTCCCTAATGGGAACTTTACGCAATGGGGACCATTGATTCTTAAGGGGAGAGGATTGATACACGTGGAAAATAATTACCACGGTTAATAATTATTTTTATATCAATGTTTGTTAAAACCATGGATGATGCATGATAATAAATAAAATAAATCGTGATTAATGTGAGAATCTAATCGCACAATGATTCATGATTTCAATTTTACCATCGTAATTATAATTCTCACCAATGGTATTTACTTGTGGATTTTGTAAACCATAGTATTTACCCATGTTATTTGAAATGTACTAGACGCATGGCTCTCAGTGAAAGATCACTGTAAAAAATTTAAACACAAGACTTCATAGTGGATTAAAGAAAGTTTTTTGTCCAAATGTAGTCTTATGCTATATTTCACATTAATAAAATAATTTTTTTTTTTTATAATATGAGACTTCATCGTGGAGTAAAGCAAGTTTTTGTCCTAATGTAGTCTTATGCTATATTTCACATTAAATAAAATAGTTTTGTTTTTTATAACGATTTTCTCCAATATTTCATAATATTTCTCAATATTTGGAAATATCATATTTCATTCTTTATAATGCCCTATTCTCAATTCTTTTTATAATGTCTTTTTGAAATATTTTTCTCACCCATTATGACATATTCATTTGTCACTCATGAACTTGCAACTTGGATCACACCCACATTAATGCATTAGATTTCATGAGAAATATGCAGTTATGCACTCATGGGTTAGAGTATTACTGGGATGGGAGATTTTTAGTTCTTATTATTTTGTCAAGTCTTACCTTTGTCTCATTCCTCCAATGATCTGGATCATCAGTTTATTGTCATGTTTCCAAGGATGCAAGGAAAAATCTAGAGTCGACAACTGAGTTGGACATATTTTTGGGGCACACACCTCACAACTATCAAGTGTACCTGCCATCTCACAAGATGACATTTATTCGTAGAGATGTGAAGTTCGATGAAAATAATACCATGAGATATTCCCTTGAGAGAGAGCTTTAGTTGCATGCAGATGAGGATATTTTGGTTGCAAATGAAGAACCTCAAGATGTTGTGGAGCAGGCACAAGCAAAGAAGTAGAGATTGGAAGAACCCAACCATGCAGAGACATCTAAATATGGAAGGAAGTGTACCAGGGAAGCTGTCATATTATGGCATGATGATAAAGAGAATGTGGGAGCACCCACATAATAGCGCAGACAGAGGAGGTCACTAGATCGGTACACTGGGTACATGGCTATGATGAGTGAGTTAGTTGAGGCAGAACCATCCTCATTCGAGGAAGCAATGCATAAGCCAATATGGGTTGATGCCATGGCAGAGGAATATGATTCCATAGTCAGAAATAATATTTGAGAAGTTGTCCCAAGACTAGAGAACACATTAGTGGTAGGTTCAAGGCGTATCTACAAGGTGAAGCAAGAAACAAGAGGAAGCATCAAGAAATAGAGGGCCATATTTGTGGCCAAGGGGTTCTCTCAAGTGGAGGAATTGACTATGAGGAGATATTTTCTCCAGTTGCAATTTACTCTTCAATAAGATCAATTCTAGCTCTTGCAGCATAGACAGGGTGGAAGATCCACCAGATGGATGTGTAGACATCATTCCTCAATGGAATGATTGAGGAGGTGTACATTGAGAGAGTCGCATGTGTGCATACACAAGTGAGCATTGTATGGATTGAAATAAGCACCCCATGCTTGGTACACCAGGATCAACAACTATTTCACCAGGTTTGTCTTCACCAAAAGTGAAGCAGATGCAAACCTTTACCATATTGTGGTTGAAAGTAAATTATTTATTATAGTACTATATGTTGATGATTTAATTTTAACCAGTGATGAGAAATTGATTAAGTGTTGCAAAGAGGATATTGCAAGATAATTCGAGATGAAGGACATGGGGCTCATGCATTATTTTCTCGGTTTGGAAGTATGGCAAGGATATGGGAAACTATTTGTTTCTCAAGGAAAGTGTGCCAATGAGATATTGAAGAAGTTCCACATGGAGAGTAGCAAACCCATGGACACTCCTCTAGTAGGCAGTTGAAGGAAAGAGGATGCCACTTCAGATGAGGAGGTGGAGGTGACTATTTACAAGCAGCTTGTGGGTTTACTTATGTATTTGGTGAACACATGGCCAGACATGTGTTATACCATTAACCAACTTAGTCAAGAAATGGTTAAGCCAACCAAACTATATTGGAAGGCAGCTAAACACGTGTTGAGATAACTCAGAGGTATTACTCAGTATGGTCTTTGGTACAAGAGGATAGAGGGAGTGAAGCTGCAAGGCTTCAAAAATGCAGATTGGGCAGGTAGTCCATCGGACAGGAAAAGAACATTAGAAGGCATCTTCAGTGTTGGGTCAACAACAACTTCTTGGTACAGCAGGAAGCAGAGATCATTTCACTCAGTTCAACAGAAGCAGAGTACATGGCTACTAGTCAAGCAGCTTGTGAAGTTATCTAGATGAGGAAGGTTTTTGTTGGGTTATTTGGTCAAATGATGGATCCCACTATTAATTACTATGACAATCAAAGTTGTATAAAAATATCTGAAAATCCATTTTGGCATGACCAAACCAAGCATATCGACATCCGGTATCACCATCTACGAGATTGTGTGCAGAGGTAGATCATGTTGTTGGAATACAATCATACAAAGGAACATGATGCAAATATTTTAACAAAGGCATTATCAAGAGGAAAATTCCAGTTCCATAGAGACATGATTGGGGTATCTGATAATCCCTTTCTTGTTGAGAGGGAGTGTTTAAAATGGCAACAAAAAAATCACGATTCAGTTTTCCCTTGAATTAAATTAGGAGAAAATTGTAATTCCACATCACATTACAACAAGAATGATTTAACTAAGTTAATTTCACTTAGTTGGCTTAATTAATTCAATTTGAGGGTCTAACTTGAGTCATGTAGAGTGTGTTATGAAACCAGCTCAAGAAAAGATAGAAAAGATAGATCAACGCCTTAGAATTTAGCCTCTTCGAGGGGGAAACCTCCTTTACATTACATAAATGAACAATTCTTGGATGATACAAATGAAAATACCTCCTTTCTATATATAGGAGTCTAAGGGGTGATAACATAATCAGAGCCGACATAACAATAATAATGTAAGGGCACAATAATAACAATAGTGGGCTTCTATGGGGTACAATAGTAACAATATGGGCACTACATGGGTACATAAATATAATAAGTGGGTTGTCCTAATAACAATAAGGGGTTACACTAGTAGTATAGGGGCCTAACATGCCCCTCTCCTTCAAAAAGCGTTGTCCTCAACGCTTGAGTAGTTCTTGATTATTCTGTATAAAATTCTTGTCCTCCCATGTGGAATCTTCAACGGGTAAGTTCTTCCACTTGATGAGATACTTTGAAATTGATCGATTTTGTAGCTGTCGAGTTCTTGTTTCTGTGATTGCTCCAGGTTCCAATATGATTTTTCCTTCCTCTTCAATTTCTGGCAATATTGTTTGAATTTGGATCTTTTGCAACTTTTGAATAAGTGGCCATACTTCTTCATCCTTCTTCCATTCATCCCTTTCTTCGTTTATCCAATCTAGTCGGATAATAGAAATAGCATAAAACAATGCTTCCACATCCTCATCTTTGAAGAGTCTTCCCATTCGGTAAGGTCGCCATTTTTTAAGTGCATGTAGTATTGCCAACATTTCCTTCTCATCAATAGCTTTCTTGAGATGTAGCAGTAAAAATACCCAATCACCTACATCAAAACATTTTTCACTACAATGTTGATCTACCTGTTGTTTCCTTTGATTTTGCACCGAAGTGGCGTTATCCTTTAAAAGTTGGAGAACTTGTTGTTGATGCTCGATGTGATCTTTCACTGCTTGAACATTTTTCTTCTTGATATGTCCTTCTATATCTAGAGTTTGAGGAGTGGTAAATTCTTCCAATCCTTTATAAGATATGGTCGGATTCATTTCTTGATGCTCGGTGTGATTTTTCACTTCTTGAACATTTTTCTTCTTGATATGTCCTTCTATCTTTATAGTTTGAGGAGTGGTAATTTTGACCAATGAATTACAAGATATGGTTGGATTCATTTATTCTTTCTCGATGTGATATTTCATTTCTTGCACCTTTTTATTCTTGATATGTCCCTCTATCTTGAGAGTTTGAGAAGTGGTAATTCTTGCCAATGCTTTACAAGATATCGTCTGATTCATTTCTTCTTTCTCTGGGATGGGGTCCTGGTGCATATATTCTTCTTTTGATGTTTCTTGATCCTTTTCTTCCTCCTCTTCATATTCTATGTAAAATAATTTCTTCTCAGCACACTTATGACCTTTAATGCATTTGCTATCAAAATTGTAACAAAGCCCTTTTTCTCTTTTTTCTTCCAATTGTTGTGGTGTAACCCTTGTAGGTTGTGGAAGGCTAGGAGAAACAACACTTCCATATTTATAGTTGTGAGGGGTATGCTTCCTGGTTTCCATAGTTTTTCTTTCCACTATGCCACAAAGCCCTTTTACACTTTCCAATTGTTGTGGTGTTGCTATAAAGAAGGTGTTGCTCTTTGTATCCTCATAATGTGCTATCATTTCCTTCGTGAAAATTGACCACGTAACAATTTTTTTATCAGAACAAAGCCCCTCATACCATAAAAATTGATCTGGTTTTAAATATGAAGATGCAATACCTTTTGTAACAGTTGCACCTCATATAGATCGAAATATTTCTCCATCTGTAGTATCCAATTTACCGGATCCTTGCCATCAAACTTCCTCATCTCGCTTTTTCTTGATTTTAGGAGCTCAATCTTGAAACAACTGTAACTCTGTACTTTCAGATCTTTAAGTTCTGAAATTGTGGCCTGCAGTAGCCCTCTGTGTCCTCTTTCCAATGCCACGAGTCTGACCCAATTTAGATTCTCCAAGGAAGAGTTATGTGAAATCTCCCACAATGACTTAATTATAGACTAGTTCAGTAGAGCGAACTTGTACGACGTGCCACGAGTCACTGTTTTGACCTTTGGATCTGAAAAATACATACAAGAAACTACAGTCCGTCCTCTTTCTATACCATTTTATGAAATTTCAATCCGATCCCCAGGGAGAAAGTTATGACGATTTTCTCCATGTCACCTGTTTTGAATGTAATTCAGGAGTCTGCAAAAAGACCAACTTCCTCAGATCATACCTCCATAAATATCACGTGAAAAGCTCTGAAATTTGGATCCAAGGTTCAACATGATTTCTTCTCAAATGGGTTTTTTTGCGACTTCTGAAACGTCACAGAAAAAAGTTATAGTGAAAATGCCACGATGACCTGTTTGGAGCAGCGAAACCCTAGAATCCAAAGCTCTGATACCAAATGTTATGAAACCAGCTCAAGAAAAGATAGAAAAGATAGATCAACACCTTAGAATTCAGCCTCTTTGAGGGGGAAACCTCCTTTACATTACATAAATGAACAATTCTTGGATGATACAAATGAAAAAACCTCCTTTCTATATATAGGAGTCTAAGGGGTCATAACATAATCAGAGCCGACATAACAATAATAATTTAAGGGCACAATAATAACAATAGTGGGCTTCTATGGGGCACAATAGTAACAATATGGGGACTACATGGGTACATCAATATAATAAGTGGGTTGTACTAATAACAATAAGGGGTTACACTAGTAGTATAGGGGCCTAACAGAGTGGTTCCTAAATTTTAGGAGCCTAGGGTGAGTTTAATTTGAGTCGTAATAATTTAATTCAGTTAAACTGAGTTAATATTAATTAAACTATTTCCAATTGTTGGAGGAACTAATAGGAGGTCTAACAGTGGGGTGCAACTTCAGTGTTAAACTAGTTAACTGATAAATCAACCATAATTAACTTATGCATGCATGAAATTCGAGTTACCCAGTTGATATTGGAGTTCAAGGGTATTGTACTATCAGTTGTATAATTTTCTGAGTTGTACAAGTGGTGCACGCAGTCAAAGAAGGGCCTACAAGGATTGCACAATTCTAATTGGGAATTTCCTAATTAATAGGGGGATAATTCCTAAGGAAACAATGTAAGGAAATAGGAGCTTGGGAGGCAACAAAATTGGCTAAGTATTGGCCAGAGTCAGCCTGTGAAGAAGTGAGATAGATTATACTTGTGCAAAGATTGTTCAGACTTGAACAAGCATTGTATTTCTTCTATATTTTTTGATCTAATGAAATACATATACGAAGGTAATAACCAACAATATTTCCCCTTAGATAAATTTCTGATCATATGTGTTTGATTCTTGTCTCATGTTTATGTTGTAATTTCTTGATCGATTAATTGTTTTCGTTGATGGGTAGAGTAGATTCAAGTCTTTTGTTTTAGCATATTACATAAACAGTTTGAATCTACAAGGAATTTCAAGAACATAGACCATAGATCTTAGTACTAGAAAGTAGATGGCATTTACTCTCTTATATATTTACTATAATATTTGACCAACATGTTAATGTAAAATATGTAACCCCTATAATCCTAATAATGTCATTATTCTAAATCAATCCTGCCATATATGTAACCTAGGATTCACCAAGGTATGTATATATTTAACAATTAGATTATAATTTAGGAAGTAACAATAATGCAAAGTTCACATAGCAAAATGAAAAAATATCATTCATTTTGGACAAGATTGATAAGAGAATAAGTTTATTTTTATTTTTATTTTTTGTAGTCAATGTTTTAAGTGGAAATTACTTTATTCATAGGTTAAATTATCTTCCCTAATTCAACTTCACATATTAACTACAATAAGAGCTGGGACTAGGCTTTTAAGAGTTTGTTTTTTTATTCAACTAGTGAAAAGAGGTTTTTCTTGAAGTATGAAAAATATTCTATCTCACTAATAAACATATCTCCAAATATCTCCAGAGGTATGATTTTTTTTGAAATGCATCTCACTTTTTGGGAGGCAGTGCCCGCAAGCCCCCTTTCTTGCTAAGTGTCATGCAACTCAATGAAGCATTTCAGGGTGTGTTTTATAGATTTTTGTAAATGGGTGAGGGAGTGTGTGGAAAAACATATCGCTAGGTGCACGTCCCATTCTAGGATCATGGGGAGCAAGAGGAAAAGCCTCCAAACCTATGGGATGCATATACATGTAAATATAAAAGAAAAAAAGAACCAACATAATTGGTTAAAAGACTAGCATGATTGGGTTAATAAAATGGTATAATTGGGTAAAATTCCACCATAATTGACTAAAATGATAGGAATGGAATGAAAATTGGTAATGATTTTTCCAATCACAACCAAGGATTTTTATTTCAAACAATTGTAGAAATATTGAAAAACATAGATTTCATTGAGAGAGAATTGTGAGTGACAATAGTTTATACACCAAAATATTAGTTGAAATCAATATAATTGGGTTTCAACATGCTTGTAAATCAATTGAAGACGTTATATTGAGAGCTCAAGGATACTTTTGGTACAAATTTTGAGAATCGAGCAATTAATGCAAATTCTAGAAATTTCATTTACACCAAGAGGTTTCTCGGGTCTTATCTTCCAAATATATGTTAAATTACTTAATAAATTCTACCATATATTATGTGAAATCAACATACATAACTAAGGGTAGAATCTACTAAATCGTGAAGATAACATAAGATGAACATCAAATATCCAAGTGAAAAAAAATTGGGGAGCTAGAAAAATTCCTATATATAAAAGATGAAGTACAAGTACATACCATAACTTTATCATAAATATGGAAAGCTAGTAAAAATCAACCTCTCCAAACCATAGCTAGCAAAACCATAAGAAAACCATAGCCACTAACTTCTCATATAAAGGAATCATACCTAACCAAAGTTGGTTATCCCACCAAATATCCTTAACAAGCTAACATGCATGTTGTCATGTCGTCTTTGGTCTTTCTCCCATACTACACAAGTTCTACACACTAGTGGCCTTGCCTTACTTTAGGTTTATAAATCCTAACTATGTTGCATCACAAAAGTGCATTCTAAGACAATTCTAGCACTAGCCTCCAAATTTAGACGTCATTCCTAGGGATGGGATATTTAAAACTTGACTCTTGTGGATTAACCCAAGTACCAAGACTTTCATATAATATTAATGACATAATATAGTTAGAAACAAGTTTTATTCAAAGCAAGATGTCAAAACCAACTCAAGAATCATCAAGATAGTCTCTCAATTATATTTCCCAAGCATCCATGCATCACATAAAAACAAGGATGCATTATCATAAAAGGTGTTATATCTACAAGAAAAAGCACCACTTCCCCTAAATTCGTGTACTTCCCTATGGTTTATTTTCTATGCATAAGCCTTAGTTGATGATGACTCATTCTAGGATCTATCAAATTCAACCCCTCTAGGTTCAAACTCCTAAACCTGTGGGTTATGGGTCCACAAAGCCTCACTTTTTCCCACCTTTTGCATCAATGAACTCAATTTTTTCTTCCATTTTGTGATCATGTTCAATAGGATAATGCTCTGCTACACCCATTCATTTCAACCTTTGTATCAACACCTCCACGCTCCCCTCTAGCCCAAATTCCAATATAATTATGACAATGACAAAGGATTTACACAACAATGGTTTGTTTTTGGTCTACTCTATTCGGGAGTGCGGGGCCCGTCTTTTTCTTGGCGATGCAACCTCATTTGGGGCCCTAAACACATAGGTTCCACCCCAATTTTGGGATTTAGGATATTCACCCCTTTTCTCTTGTAGTATCGTGTTGAGGTCGGAAGGTCCAAACATATGAGTATGATGTCAATTGATAAATAATAAATGTTGAAAAATTGTTTACATGTAGAATGAAAACAAACTACCTTGGGTGTTGGTAGATTATCTTTGAGAAGAGACGTGATGACTACATGTCTTATGAATTGTGTTATAATGAATCTCTGAGGCCTTTTTTAACGTGAAGAAACAATGAGCAACCCTAAACAACCAAAAACATAACCCTAGGAGATGAAGTGCCAAAAGCTTTTGGGCCCTGATAGGGTAAGTTGGAATATCAACTCATTAGAGAAATTTTGAGGTCTAAAATGGGCCTCCTAAGGAATATTATAAAATAATAGTGGAAATAATAAAATAAGATTAGATTACCTCATCAAGTTTTGGAGGGAAAAAGGAAAAAATATTTTTTCAACTTGTATTTTCAACTTATCTACTTATGATTTTACTCAAATTTCAAGTGGGAGCACTCATTAGATGAAAAAATTAATTTTCATCCAAGAAGTACCCATATTGCATACTTTCGATAGACCCTACTAAATGAAAAGTGTGAAATACATGAAAAACATGAAAAACATGATGGCAATCATGATTTTCCTGTATTTCACATTTTTCATGTAATAGGGTCCATCGAAAGTATGCAACATGGTTACTCGGATGAAAAATTAAATTCTGCATCGAACGAGTGCTCCTGCTCGAAATTTTAGGAAAATCATAGGGACATAAGTTGAAAATACGAGTTGAATTTTTTTTTTTACTCGAGAAATGTGAATTATTCCTCATGGTTGACATCATAATTTTGAATCCTATTGGTTCTTATAAATTTTATTTTTGTTGTACATTTTTGTTTTGAGGCCCATTTTTGTCCTCAAAATTTCTCCAATGTCCTAAGGTTGTAATTTTGGTATACAATCTTCATTTGGAACACATAATAGCCCATTAGAAAGGTCTATTTGAGGAAAGCAACTTTCGACTGCAGATGTATCATTTGAATCAAGTTTTCTCGTTTCCCAAAAAAAAGGTAATTTAGGGCCTTAAAACGAATCTGGAAGTTCAGGACCTGAAAACTACCAAAAAGAGAAAATTGCCAAAATAGAAACTATGCTTAAAAATAGGAAACCAATAAGAAATAGTGTTGGGGGTCCAAGCGGAATAGGAGGGTGGCCAGCAATATCCACCTAGATTAGTTCTCCCCCCTTAGGAAGAAATGGCCCCCATTGCATTGAGCACCTGAATGAGATGGGGAGTTTTTGCTGAACTTGGTCCCTAATCAACCACTTACCTTGGTGTAGGAGTTGGTCGCATTGAAAACCTAATACAGTTGGATCCTATGGTGGTGAGTGTTCCTAATATGTGTGTCCATGATCTGATTAGTTGTGGCTTGTTCAATGAAATATGGGTTGAGCTCTATTGGTGTCAGTTGCTCATGAATTTCTTATGTATCCAATAATCGTGGAAAGGATGGTTGAAGGAAGTCCACATTGAACATTGGGTGTAGGCCAAGGAATGGGGGTATACTCAGGTCAAAATAATTCTCATCCACAAACTTGGTGATGGCGTAAATCTCGTATTAGAGAGGTTGAAGCTTCTAATGGGATCTAGCAAGGTGTTCCTTTTGCAAATGAAACCAAACCTTGTCGCCACTTGAAACTTATGTGGCACCTAATGTTGATCATGACATTGGTTGTACTTAGTATTGCCATTATCTAGGATATCATTAACTTGCTAGAATATGTGCTAAATGCGTTCAATAAACTTGATGGATTTATCATCTTCATATTGAACATGTGCATATTATATCTATGTAGTTGCAAGAGGCATTGCAACATCAATGAGACATAATGGTTGAAACCCCAAGCCCACCTAAAAGGGTTGGTGGTTAGTTGAGATGTGGAGAGATTTTTTGTAGCTGTATTGCACATAGAGGAGACTTTCATCTCATGTTCATGGATACTTAGAGTTGTACATGCGTAGTATGTGCATTATCATCCTCTTGACGACCTATGTATAGCCATCAATCTGGTGGTGTAAGGTATTCAACTTGGTGAGCTTGGTGTCTAACAATAACCAGAGGATCAACTAGAATGTGCTTAGGAATTTACTATCTCGATCTAATAAATGGTCTATGGAATCCCAAAATGTACCCACACCCATTCGAAGAAGAGATTGGGAGTGGCTTCTGTTGTGATACTCTTCTTGCAAGAAACCAATATGGCCATATTATAAAATCTATTAATGACCGTAGACACACAGTCATTACCATGCTTGGTAGAAGGAAAGCTAGACATATAGTCCATGGAGTTGTATTCCCAATGTTGGATAGGAGTAGGCAGAGGGGTGTACATGCCTTGCTTCTTAATGGTTGTTTTGGCGATTACACAGGTAGTGTAGGATTTGATATATTTACCAACACCTTGTCGGATTTTTGGGCAATAGAAATAATTATGCAGTACTACCACTATCTTCTCCACACAAAAGTGTTCAGTGATCTAGTTGTAATTCACCTCCTAAATCAACTTGGCTCACACAATTGAAGGAACACAAAGATGTCCCAAATAACACAAAAATCCATATTGAAGGTGGAAGTTTGGAACTGGGTTTCCATCCATCAACATCTTGTAGGTGGTCGTTAATTATGACTCATTGTCATATAGTTATGGCCATCCATCGGTCTCTTTCCCACAAGAGTTGAAAACCGCGCTCAATGCCATAATCGAGGGTCGACTAAGTTAGTTTGCAACATGATCGGTGCTATCATTCTTGTATTTAATGTTCAAATGGAATTGTTGCATATATGTGGACCATTTTTTATAGCAATTCTTCTGGAACTTCCTTTTGTTTGCATAAATTGAAGAGGTCAGTAATCCAAGTGGATGATCGTCTGCTTCCATAGAATATAATGTTTCCATTTTCGGCATGCCTGCACAAAATAATACAGTTCCTTATCATAGGTGGGTTGTCTTTGAACAATATCAAAGAGTGTCTCACTGTGGTGGGCCACTTGATGCCCTTGTTGAGAGAATATTGCACCAATACCATAATCAAAGGCATTTGCCTCAATATTAAATGGTGTAGGTATGTCAAAGTAAGGAATGGTTCAAAGAAAAGGCGATCTTTCATTTAAATGAATGCTTTCTATTGTGACTTGGACCAAAAAACTTTTATTTATCTCCACCCTATGTAACTTGGCTTAAGGACCAAGTGACATGAGAGAACCCCAACATGAATTTCCAATAGAAATTAGCAAGGCTCAAGAAGCTGTGAATCTCTATTAAAGTCGCCGAGGCTGACCAATCCCAAAGGACTTCGATTTTAGCTAGATCCACATGCATGCCTTGCTCATCAATTATGTAGCCCATATATTGTACCTGGTCCATGCCAAAGGAGTGTTTCTCTAGGTTGGCACATATCTTGTGTTGTAGCTAGGTTTGAAGGACTTGTCGAATATATGAGGATATCATCCAGATATACAACCATGAAAAAGTTTGTTAAATGCCACAACATGTCATCCATCAGCCTCATAAAAGTTGCAGGGGCATTTGTCAACCAGAAGGGCATGACCAATCACTCAAAGAGACCCTCCTTAGACACGAAGGTAATATTCCAAGAATCCATGGGTTCTATTGGAACTTGGTGATAGCCAGACTTCAAATCATTAGACTTGCTTAATTACTTAGCCCTTTTGAGTTGGTCTAGAAGGTAACCAAGCCATGGGATTGAGCATCTGTTCCTTACTGTGATTTTTTTTAGTGTCCAATAATCAATGCAGAGTCTCTAGGTCCCATATTTCTTCTATACGAGTATAACTGGGCTCCCACAAGGTGAGGAACTTGGTCGGATGTGCAATTTTTTAGCAACCCCTGGATCTGCTGCTTTATTTCATCATTTTCTAGAAGAGAGCAGTGGTAAATTGACCCATTAGGCAGAGGTGCTATGGGGGTTAGATTGATCGAATGCTTGACTTAACAATGCAAAGGTACCCCTGCGGGTGGGGAGAATATGTCCCTGTACCTTTCCATGACCTTATCCACTTTCTTATGTTGTGTATAAGAGTCCTTTCTTGGGGCCATGGATGTGGCCGCGATCTTTCCCTTACTTCAAGAGTGAATTGGGAAGGAAATGAATTTCTTAGTCCGAGAGATTATGTTACTGCATCTCTTAGTTGAGATTAAAGAAATGGATGTGGCCGCGATCTTTCCCTTACTTCAAGAGTGAATTGGGAAGGAAATGAATTTCTTAGTCCGAGAGATTATGTTACTGCATCTCTTAGTTGAGATTAAAGAAATGGTGGTAGGCAGGGATGCTTTCGATATCCTATAAAGTTTTCTACCCTAATTAATAATTGCAATACGAGATCTGGACTCATACTCAACATGACACTTCTACAAGTATGATTGGCCTAATAAAACATCACAAACTCAAGGGGAGCAACATCACACAATACCTCATTTGTGAAAGGCTTGATGTTGTAGGGAAGGTGACATTGTTGGCTAATGCAAATATATCTGCCTTGGTGGAGCCACCTAATGGTGTATGGTTGTGAGTGTGGTGTTCTCAACAGGCCCATCCACTTAACAACCTCTACATAAATGAGGTTCTTTTTACTCCCACTATTGACAATGAACTATAGTGGAGCACCCTTCCACTACAACAAAACAGGCATTTTGTGCCAGATTTAGCACCAGATTTTAGTGCATTTTTTTCTCAATTGGGATGAGTAGCCTGGCACTAAATCTGGCTCTATTGTACAATTTTTAAAGCATCCTTTTTTGCACCAAATTTTCCAACTTTTTTACGCCAAATTTTCCATCATTTTTTGCATCATATTTTGCACCAAGATTTTCATTTGGTTTTACAACAGGTTTTGCTTCTAGTTTTGTGCCATTTTTTGCATCTATTTTTGCATCATTTTTTTCTTCCTCTTTTATGGCATTCTTTGTTTCTAGTTTTGTGTCATAGTTTGCATCGATTTTTACACCATCTTTGGCATCTGATTTAGTGCCTTTTTTACATCCAGTTTGTGCTAATTTTTGCATCTTGTCTTATGCCATTTTTTGCTTCTAATTTTGTACTTATTTTTACATCTATTTTTGTGCCATTTTTTTCTCCCATTTTTTACATGATTTTTTCCATCGAATTTTGCACCATATGTTGAATCTAATTTAGTGTCAAAATTTGCATGCATTTTTTCACAATTTTTTCTTCCACTTTTGCGTTTTATTTACCTTCCTTTTTTGCATCGTATTTTGGGCCATATTCTGCATTTAGTTTTGCATCATTTTTTTTATCCAGTTTAGCATCACTTTTAACACCATTTCTTGCATCCAATTTTGCATCCTTTTGAGCATCTAAATTTGCATCCTATGTTGAACCATATGTTGCATCCACCTTTGCATCCCATTTTTTGTTTATTGTTACGTTCAATTTTGAGCCATTTTTTTCGTCTACTTTTGCATTTGTTTTGCACCAAGTTTTGAATGATTTGTTGCACCTCATTTTACATCCAATGTTGCACTCAATTTGCATCCAAATTTGAGCCATTTTTATGCCCATTTTTCTTCTTTTGTGTCCAATTTTGAACCATTTTTTATGTCCAAATTTGCATCCTTTTTGGTATCTAATTTTCATCCTTTTTGGCTTCCAAATTTGCATCCTGTTTTCTACCACATTTTGTGTCCACATTTGCATCTCATTTTGCACCTAGATTTTAGTTTGAATTTTCATCTAGTTATGCATCATCTTTGACATCCTTGGTTTCACCTTTTTTTAGTTCCATTTTGCATCTTTTTTTGTGTCTTTCTTACATCCTTTTTTCATCCTAATTTTACACCATTCTTTGAATCCTCATTTTGGTGCCAATTTTTGCATCCTTGTTTGTGTGCAATTCGATATCCTTTCATATGCCCTATTTTGTTCCCTTCTTTGTGTCTAGTGTTGCACCATTTTTTTATTTTACTTTAAAACCATTTTTGTGTCATTGTTTGCATCTTGTTTTGATGACTAGTTTAACATCCAATTCTACTCCCATTTTTGCATCCATGGTTAAATCCACTTTTGTCTTATTGTTTAGAGTTTTACTTTTATTTCCATTTATGACCCCCTCTATGGGTTCATTTTACTAAGTTCATTTACATAGTGAAATATATTAAAGTTTCTAAATATCATTTTGTTGTAGGATTTAATGCACAGTTAGATGAAAATAAAACCCTCTCAGTTTATCCCGGAAACCTAGGACAAATCAATTAAGAGAAAGGTTGTTCTAAGGCTTAGGATTCTTAGTAGATCAATATGTAGAGTATAAATTAAGAAAAGGAGAATGAATACTTGTGAGTCCTCGCATGCAGGTCTTCTTGGATTTTTTAGTATAGCTAGGAAGCACTCCTAGCTAGCTTCAAAGCTTGGTCCGACACATAAGAGAGAGAATAAAGGAACCTTCACAGCATAATATCTCGATAATCGAAACTATTAGAAAGATATAAATATTATTGAATAAATAAATACAAACCAAAATTCCATACATCCATTAGTTAAATAGAAGAAGTAAAGAATGAATAGAAACATATGGAAGGAAGAACAACTGATCTATATGAATAAAGGAGTTGGAGGAAAGTTACAACAATTAGACGTAGTTGCAACAGCACCTCCCCCAATTCATAGTTCCAAAACTCTCCCTCTCAAGATAGATCTCAGTAGCGTGACAATACAAGAATTCCCATCATTTTTTCAATGGCCAAGCCTCCAATATATAGGAAAGTGAACGCTATGAAGATTTCCCAAATTCCTCATTAGTTAAATTTGGGAAAAATCTTTTGGGTGAATAATGTTTCCTCAAATAAAAATGGCATTTTCCACCTTTTAGATGCTTTTGTGCTTAGCAAAAGCTTTCCGATGCTTTATGGCTCTTTCTCGCTTTTGTATGCTTTTATTTTTTAGGAAAAGGTTAAATATGAGGATAGAGAGATCACATTCCACCATATGAGTTTCCAAAAGTGAACAAGAGTGTCAAATTCAAATTCTAGTTTGTTTATGTTTTAGTTTTTTTTAATATATATTTAGCTTTAGTATTTTTTTTTATTTTCTAAAAAAATATATTTAGTTTTTGGTATTTTTTTCTATAAGAAAAATTATATTTTGTTTTTATAAAAATGGATTTTAAACATTCCATTCATGCTAAATTTGTGATTTTATGATAGGAGTTTAAATTATATATAAAAAGTAACTCAATGCCATGTGTTGTGTCGTTGACATGGGTGTTATACATCTCTTCCTTGCTAAGTTATAGAATGTGCTTGGGTTTTCTTAATGTAATAAGACTAATTATGTTCTTCATGATATCTTGAAATGTTCATCTTGAACCAGGCTAAAAAAACAATAAAGTTAAAATAGGTTTGCCTTTGTCCTTTGTAGATATTTGTCCCCATTAATCTTGATCTTAATAGATTAATTGTCTTATGGTGGCCTTGAGTGGTCACTTCCATTAGTTGCATGCTTTGTAGTTTTCTGTTAGTGACATTTTTTAGGCTCAATATAATGTTATTTAATTTATAAAAATGTGTTATTGTCCATATTATTGTTAAATATGTTGGTTTTTGAGCATGTTTTAGCAAAACATTCCCAAAATGTTTATAGATTGTATTTTATAATGCAATGATTCATTGCTTGATGAAATTGTTTTGGATATTTTTTTTAATGATTCAGTGATTGATGAAATTGTTTGATATTTTTTTTTAATCTATTAAACTGTATGTGATAAAGTCAAAAGTCACCTCTTTTTTAGATTTTCATTGGTCAATTTCCCTTAAGGCCATCAAGTTCATCATTTAGTTCCACGTTAAGGAAATATAGGAGCCATGAAGTGGAATTGTCCAAGCACTTAAATCTTGAGACATGTTTTTTTTAGTCACATTTTACTTCCTTTCTATGTAAATTCTTGATGAAAATGGTCTCATGGAACATGAGGGGCCTCAATAGTAAAGGAAAACAAACACTCCTAAAAGAAAAATGGTACGCAAAGCACCCATCAATAATTTTGATATAAGAAGCAAAAATATTAAGTGAGGTTCTACCTCATATAATTAGAAAATGGGGGAGTAATTTCCAAGTAGTAGTGATTGATGCTTAGAGATAGTTGGGTGGAATGGTTATTATTTGAAATGATCAACACATCAAGGTTACCAATATGTTTATCTCTTTTTTCATTATGACATAGTTAATTGACATCGAGGACTACTACCATGTATCCAATGCCCATGACTCCAATATCGTAAATGGAAAACCTCTAATTTCTCAATTCTATTTCTAGCACAGTTAATTTATACTCCCCATCTCCATGGATTATTCGGAGTGACTTCAATATTATCAAGTGTCTTGAGGAAAAGAAAGGATGAATCACAATGTTTAACAAGATATTTTGTAAGCTATACCATTAAAGCCATAAAGTAGTCTCCATTAAAGTTGCCAAGCAATGAGTCTCCAACCCACACATGTGGATCAATGAGATGTAATACATGTGTGTGTGGTGACTAACTTAATACACCACTCTAATAACTCCACAGACTTATTTATTTCACTCTGTCACATAAATTGACAGTAGTGTGACATATGTAACCAAGAGTAGACATGAAAGCCTTAGGCAACAAACATTCCCTACATCCTCAATTAGGTGCTTAAATGATGAAGTGAAAATGCAAGGAGAAAAGAGGAATTCATGATTTAACCATCACAAATATGTGATCAAGTGTGACTAGGAGTGTATATATTCATATATTTTCCAAAGAGGGAGTTAATACATGAGTTACCATTCATTGGCCCTTATGTTTCTTTCCTTTTCATTTTCTTAAATATAGGACTTAGGGAATAAGGTTTTCATAAGTTTGGCACAACTCGTAGATATAAGATTTACATGAATTTTCACTTCAAACATAGAGTTTAGACTTAGATAAATCAATATAGTGTATCTTTAATGATTTTGGCTTTCAATTTTTTATTTCATCACAAATGACAAAAGGGGAAATATTTTGCCACAAATATATGAATGCTTAATCATAAAGGCGTCATGTGATGAAAACAAATTAATCATGTTATTCTCTATGAAAATGATGGGTATTCTTGAGAAAATCGTATGCTTGTGGATGTCTCCTCTCTGGTTGAGAGGGGGTGAGGGTAGACACCATATTATCCATGTGTCATGTACTATGGCCAGGACTAACAATCGTAAGCCTAGTAAATACACTAGTAGGGAGAATGGTGGATTGGATAAACATCTTTGACCAATATTTTTTTAGAATTTGAACTTTGACTAGGACTAATCGCCATAAGTCAAGTAAATTAATCCAAGATAAGAATAGTCATGAGGATTGACATTTCTTGGTGTCAAATATTATGATAGTGGATTAGGAAATGATCATGTGAGGACATACTTGGTGAACATCCTAGTGGGGTAAGTTCTTAGAGAGGTAGTGGTGTCCAAATTTATGCGTCCCAACATTGTGCTTTGATCTAATGGAGAGATAAAACTATTAGTCAAGGCCTTATTATTTTGAAAATGTTGGCTATGATGATTTAAATCATCATTGATGCTTATCAATCCAAATCCCTTCTTATATGAATATTTCAACTTGAGAGTACTTTTTTGTCTCATTATGAATGCCTCTCTAGTTTAGAGGGAGGGTCATCATCTTCATTATCGCCATCATCACCACCATCAATGTCATCATTATTGTCATCATTTTATTATCTTCATAATCACCATTCATGTCTTCATCATCATCATGATTATGGATATTGTCATAAATTGTTCATAATTATAGGCATCATAGGAAATATCATCAACCTAAAAAATGTTACGAGTGCTCGAAAAGGGTTGTTAGGACACATGATATATGCAAGAAAAATAACAAATTTATTTTTTAAAGATGATCGATGATCATCACCATTACTACCATTATCATCGTCATTATAATTTTCATCATCCCAATCATCATAACTAATATAATTTTTATCATAATTGTTGTCATGTTCATCATGAACATCATAATCATCATTCATGCCATTATTGTTCTTGATGATGACCAAGATGAAAATAATGATAATGATGATCAGATGATGATGACTTGGAAGATGACGCCAAAGATAATTATTATGATTTTGACCATGACAACATTTAAAAATTGGGAAGAATGGCCAAGGTCATTAGAATCATCATCATCATCATTGTCATTGTAACTCTCATCATCTTTATCATCATTGTCATTATCATAACAATCACAATTCATGTCATCGTCATTATCTTCATTATCATCATCGTTATAATTATTGACATTGTCATCAGTTGTTCATAATTTTCAATGTCATAAGAAATATCATCAATGCAAAAAATATGATGTGTGTTGGAATAGGGATGCAAAAGTGAACAAAAAAAATGGGGGTAAAAATAGATGTAAATTTGGATGAAGAGTGGACACAACATGAGTAGATTCAGAACAAGACAAAAAAATTGACACAAAATTGGATGAAAAAATATATGCAATAGTTGATGCAAACTTGAACACAAAATAGGTTTCAAACATGGATGAAAAAGTGGAAGAAAACATGGGCACGGTAGTAGGCATAAAACTTAGCATGAATTGTGGTGAAACAAATGTGGATACTACAATGAATGTAAAAAAAAAAACACATAAACTTGAATGCAAAAAGGACAAAAATTTGGATGAAAAAAGAGATGTAAACATGGGCCAAACATGGGTGCAATAGTGAACACAAAATTAGTTGCAAAATTGGACAAATCAAAAGTGGATGTAAAAGTAGATTTGAAATGAGATGCAAAAAACATAAACAATATTTGATGCAAACTTGGACACAAAAGAGGATACAAATGTGGAAGCAATAGTGGAAGAAAAGGTGGGCTGCAACGATAGGCATAAGATATGGCACAAATCATAGCACAAAAAAAGTGGATGAGAAAGTGGATGTAATAATAGAGAAAAAAAAAGATGCAAACTTAAATGCAAGACAAAATGATATAAGGGATGTAAAAGTGGATGCAAACACGGGTGCAATATGAGAAACAAAATTGGATGCAAAATATGGATGCAATGGAAGTACATGAAAAAGAAGATACAAAATGAAATGCAAAACCCAACACAAAAGTGGATGCAAAAATAGATGCAATGTTTTATGCAAAAGAGGATGCGAAGATAGATGCAAAATTGGAAGAAAACGTGGGTACAATAGTAAGTACAAAACATGGCACAAATTGTGTCACAACAAAAGTGGATGTAATGATAGATACAAAAAAAGAAGCAAATGAAGATGAAAAATAGGATGAAAAAAGGGATGAAAAAGTGGGCGTAAAAATGGGTGCAACAATGGATGTAAAATATGATGCAATAAAATTCTATGAAAAAGTAGATGCAATACAAGACACAAAACTTGATGCAAACCTTGACACAAAAGTGGATATAAAAAGGCATTAAAAATAGCTGTAAAAGTCAATGAAAACCTAGATATATATGAGGATGCATTCGTGGATGCAAATTTAGAAATAAAAAAGGGTGCAAAGGGAGGTGTCAAACTAGTTGGGAATTATGGCACAAGAAAAATGGATGCAATAGTGGACACAATAACAGATGAAAAAAACGATGTAAATATGGATGCAAAAGTTAATGCAACAAAACTATATGAAAAATTAGATGCAAAAACTAGACACAAACCTCGATGAAAAACTTGAAACAAAGGGGATGCAAAAAATATGCAAAAGTGGATGCAAAAAATGATTTAGAAAATGATGCAAAAGAGGATGCAAGAGATGATGCAAAAGTTGATGCAAGTGTAGGCGCAAAAAGTGGATGCAAAAGATGGTGAAACAAAATTAGGTGCCAAACTTGATGCAAAACATGGTGCAAAGGATGGCACAAAACTTGGCATAAAACGTGGCGTAAAACTTGGTGTAAAATCTGGTGCAAAACCTATTATAATACCTGGTGCTAAACTTGATGTAAGACTTGGTGCAAAACTCGGTGAAAAATTTGCATCAAGTTTTGCACCATATTTGATAAATGGACACAAATAGCACCAAAAATGGTCTCTAGACACAAAAAAGGAAGCAAAAAGGGATGCTAATCATAGGGTTTTGTTGTAGTGTTCACCCGCATCTATGAGTGGAAGACGTTCACCCTCCTTTGGATCTTTGGGCTCACATTTCCTGACCTTGGTGATGGAAATAGTGGCACTGGGTTCTACATTAATGATCTATTTCCCCTTGTTGGGATTTTCCTTAGAATTGTAACATTTATCTAACTCTGAAGCTTTCATCTCAACCACCACGGACTACTATGTGTGACATTCATTTGTGTTGTGAGTGGGGATCTTGTAGAACTCACACCACTTTCCCGTGTCTTTCTTCATCTTCCCATTGTTATTCTTTTCTTGCAGCTTCGACGAGTTGTCCTGGGTCATTCCACCTTGTCTCTATCCTTTGTTTTGTAGTTTGTAGGTTCCCTTGCCTCTGCTTCAGATTTGAAGATCCAAAATATCACTTCTTTTATTTAAATTTTTTATTGATCTTGACAGCATATCGATATGCAACACCAAGTGAGGAGATGTCCAAAAACTCCATTTCCTCATGTATGTATTTGTGTAGACAACCTTGGTACTTAATCAACGCATATCACTCAGAGTCCTAGATACCCAGCTTCGTGCACAGGGTATGAATGATATTTATGAGCTCCAACACTTCTTGGTCCATTTCTTGCCGTAGTTTGGTACATTTTATGTACTTGTTTTCATATCTCCCAATATAGTAGTATTGTTCTTTAACAACATCTTAGAAAAATTCCCAAGAGGGTGCAACTAAAAATAGTGAGAACTCTTTCTCATCCCTTTGATCACAGAAAGTTTTCCACAAATCCTTGGCATGGGGGGTAGCCTTAAGGAATGAAAAAGTTAGATTTTCTTTATCAGAAAAATTATGGACCAAAAAATATCCTTTGATTAGATTTAACCATTTATCTAGAACATCTACATCTATCTATCCTTTAAATATAGGAATGTAAAAATTAAATTGTACCTTAAAGGGGGAAGTCCCTGTTGGGAGTTTTAATCGATAATTAATCCTCCTAATGTTTAATTGTCAATACGGGCTCGTAAACACGAGTTGTATTGTGCTTTCTACATTCAGTTCTTAATTAGAGTTTTAACTTTTCCTTTATAGTGATCAACTGGGTAATAAATATACTAATTCTAGCAAACTTAAAAGAAATCAAACATCTAGCTAACACAAGCATACTCAACAATCAAATTTGATTTAAAGACTTTCAAACTTCTATGAACTACCCTATTTGGAATTTGAGCCAAAATCTGGACTTTAACGGATAACTTGACCTTTTTTTACCACATATCCCAGGCTATGATAATGAATACTTAATTAAATACACTATATAAAAACTCAATCAATCAAAACACTTGAGTTTGAATTCTTACAATCCACACCAGAAGATTTACTACTTGCAGTGACAAGCCAAACTGTACTCAAAACTCATTAACTAATTTGTCAACACCAAAGATCTTAAAGTTAAGTACTAAACTGGACACTCTGTTTTCTCTTTTAACTTACCAACTTGACTTGTATTCTTAATCAAATTGCATACAGGTCCTTAATTGATTATGGCAATGAGAACACTTCAAGCACTAGCTTACTCAAACATGGCAATCAATGAATAACTCTTAGAAACTGTACTCTAAATTGCCCTATAGTCGCATCAACCTTCAAACTGAAAATAACCCTATTCGAAAACTTAATGAATTAAAACTCTGTTTTTGAAATCCACTCAGGCATCTAAGCTATGGAAAACATAACCAAGCATTCAAACAAAACAGGGAAATCAACAATCTGAATGAAAAAAATGGAATTGATTTAACAACTAGTACCAGATCAATCTTTTGCGTTCTGAAATTAATCACACGGTCTACTTAGCAATCAAGAAATATATCTAATAAAGGAAATTAACTGAAGCTATGACAAATCACTCCAATCAATACTCTGAAAGAAGTGCTCCTATTGTATATACATTTATGTAGAAATCCTAACATCAAACCAATCGATTTACATTAAACCAAACTCATGCCAATCACATCATTCAAATGATTAACTTAAAACAAGTAATTCCTATGTCGCACACACCTGTAAGAACAATCCGAAAGAGAGTCAATCGATTCAATCACTAGAGGAAACAAGAGAAAATGATGTTGAAATTGACTAATCCCATTTAAATTAACTCAGACTCCATTCAACTCTGATCTCTGAATACATTATTCGATTTAAGTATTTGAAAGTAGCTCTGTGTTGTCAATAAATAACTTAACTCTTCATAAGCATTAGATGATAATGTAATCTGATAAACTTCATGTACACTTATGACAATCACAGTCCAATACGATGTGTGAGGTTTATGAACAGAGTAGGTCTCTATCCGGAAAGAAAAAACAATGATCACCAAAGATTTAGATTTGGATTGCTAAAGTAAATGGTTTTTAAAACATCATAACATCATCATAATGCGATCAATTGAAACTCATAAATTCTTCATGCAACATGTAAACTAATAAGAAATTGCAGATAATTGAAGAAATATTTATCATACAAAGGTACTACTACGCAATGTTATAAAGCTTAAACCCAGATGTGTAGAAATTTTGAATAATATGACACATATTCACAGAGATTATCCTGATTATACACTTATAAGCGGAACATGCATAATACATAACTTCCTCTACATTGATCATCAATTTACAGAATCATAAACATTCACAGGTGCACATAGAAGCATCAATCAAACTTATTAACACAGTATGTATCCCAGGGAAAGCATCTCGCTAAAAACCCCAACTATCTGTATATTATATTGATTGAATCATGTAACATTACAAAGTACAATGCTTATCACAAGAAATCTAGTACCAGCTCCACCTGTTACACACAATACAGCTCAGATCTGATCTCAAAATCTCCCCCGCTACTTGCCTGCCTCCACTGCACAATACCTGCTCAAGAATTAATGAGAATGGTTTACCAAACTCGTATTTCACCTGTAAAGAATCACTCACACTGTGTTGGACGTGAGCACAGGATACAATTCTTGGTATTGGCCAATTCATTGGCATACTCAATCCCTCTAATTGTGAAAATCATCATGCACAAATATAGTCACAATTAATAGCAATCTAATCCTCTAACACCTATCCCTGCTGAACTGAACATGCACTGACATGCAACTAAGTTAACTGATGTATTATATAGTTGCATTATGAGTTAATAACTTGTGAATTAATTAATAGCTAAGTCACCCAACTCATCTCTAGTCTATTGATCAGTTAGACTAAATACAACTAGTTTAACAAAGTTAAACTGAACACAACTCCATCAATTGCACCTCCAGTCCACTAAATGCAACTCACTTGAGTTCTAACTGAAGTCCTGCATGCAAATATTAGTCATCCCATAGGTAACCATGTATTTCCTTCTGGGATCTGCATGTACCACATCTGTAGCTCATCTTGAAGTGCTCCAAGAGAATAAGATCAAGTTTATAGTCCAAATATTATTATGAGACAATAATATTTAACTTTTCTATTTTTGACAGCCAGTCTAAAAATAGACTTTGATCACTCATACTGTGATCACTCATACTGTGATCACCCATACTGTGATCACCCATACTGTGATCACTCATACTGTGATCACTCCTGCTATGGTCACTCCTACTGTGATCATCCCTGTTGTGGTCACTCCTGCTGTGATCATCCCTGCTGGGATCCAAAAATAGAACTTGCGCCATAATTTGCCTGTGGGCCCACTTAGTGAAGGCGACTCCTTTCCACTAAGCTCCATCATCTTGTTGCATTCTCAACAAGCATTTCTTGTTGCACACTTTTCAACACTCCCTCTCAACAAGAAAGGCTTCCTCTCAAACCCGACCTTGTAACTGTAGAATGTTCTCCATGAACTACATCTAGCCGGTCCACTTGCTTTGTCATCAAAGTCTCTGACTGCTATTGCCTCTGTCGACTGAAAACTCTGCGTCTTTGTGCTCTTCAGTATCTGGCTGCTCTAACCTCTCTCACTTTGATCTCTGACTGCATCTGTGTTGCTGCTAGTTCTATCTCCCAGCATTGCATCCACACTGCACCTCCCAACTGACCTCCCGGTTGAGCTAGAAACATCATCTAATGCTGAAGCTCTACCTGCTGCTGACGAGTGCTCCCTCTCTGACATCTACGCTACTGCAACATCTCCATGCATCTCACACCATTGCACACCTCTCTGTGCCACCTAGCACTGTGCAAAACACTTGTTCCTCTCGCATTGCTGCAACCTGCTAGCTATGCGTTGTCCTGGGATTCCTTGCACTGTTGCTCTCTCTTCCGCTCTATCCGCATCTGTCTCTACCCAATCAATTAGTTCCTGCTACTACACATCGGGGCTCCCGTAGCAAGGTCTCATCCAAGAGGTTGGGTACCTCAAGGATCTTGCCCCTCCTCCTTGGGACAATCAATCCACATCACCCCACCTCCTACTTGGAGGTATGGCTGCATGCGATCCCTCAGCCCACCTAGCTTGAAGTTTCCCCCTACTGGAGGTCTCTGGATGAGTAGATGTCTATACTCGATCTCCTCTCAGCTTCCCCTATTGTGGCTTCTCCACACCCTCCTGAAGTTGTTGCACCAATCGTGGCTCCTCCACAATCGTCTGAGACTTCTTCTGGCTCTGCATGTTGAGAGGTAATATACACTCCCTCTCAACCACCAAGTCTCCATCAATTGCCTCGCTACTCAAGGCTTTGCATGCATCTTGAACCTCAAGAGAATACAGGTTCTTGACCCGTGAACCCTCCACATGACAACGAAAGAATCACACTTTCGATTTGTCAAACTTCTTCCCACCACTGGAAGAACTGGATTCGGAAAGAGAACCCTTCTCTTTCCCCTTCTTCACCTTACTCGAGAAGTCACAGTTCTCCTCATCATGCATAGATGAAGAACTGTCTTTGGTGCTCCGTCTAATCTCCTCTTGCACAAGATCCGACCAGAGTCTCTCCCATCCTGGCAGTTTCTCCCTTCCATTCACCGAGTCCTGGCAGCTATGCCAACTCTTAGGAAGGTCAAGGAGTGCTAGACTCACCATCCTCATCCAACAGTCACCCCCACACTTCCCAGCTCATCTCGGAATTGGGTGAACTTCGTGAGATATTGGGGCATAATATCTCCATTCTCACACTTAATGTTTCCGAGTTTTATCTCTTTCTTTGGAATTAAATTCGAATTCCACCAGCTCAAAAACTCAACCACTTCCAATCTAGAATTCGTGAGAACAAAGTATTTCTTGTATAGAGATTGACTGTTTGGGCATTCACCGGATATGTCACCTTCCAAAAGAAGGATGAATCTAGAGGCTACCTGGCCCGATTACAGACTCTGCCTAAAGAAATAAGATGTAAACACTTCCTGAATAATAGATCCGATGATCAATCCTTGCTTGATATCTTGTAAAAATCTCTTCTAAAAATCAAGCAGCTCTGATACCATGTAGAAATTTTGAATAATATGACACATATTCACAGAGATTATCCTGATTATACACTTATAAGCGGAACATGCATAATACATAACCTCCTCTACGTTGATCATCAATTTACAAAAGCAGAAACATTCACAGGCGCACATAGAAGCATCATTAAAACTCATTAACACAGTATTTATACCGGGGAAAGCATCTCGCTAAAAACCCCAACTATATGTATATTATATTGATTGAATCATGTAACATTACAAAGTACAATGCTTATCACAAGAAATCCAGTACTAGCTCCACCTGTTACACACAATACAGCTCATATCTGATCTCCAAATCTCCCCCGTTGCTTGCCTACCTCCACTGCACAATACCTGCTCAAGAATTAATGGGAATGGTTTACCAAACTCGTATTTCACCTGTAAAGAATCACTCACACTGTGTTGGACGTGAGCGCAGGCTACAATTCTTGGTATTGGCCAATTCATTGGCATACTCAATCCCTCTGATTGTGAAAATCATCATGCACAGCTATAGTCACAACTGATAGCAATATGATCCTCTAACACTTGTCCCCGCTGAACTGAACATGCACTAACATGCAACTAAGTTAACTGATGTATTCTATAGTTGCATTATGAGTTAATAACTTGTGAATTAATTAATAACTAATTCACCCAACTCATCTCTAGTCTATTGATCAGTTAGACTAAATACAACTAGTTTAACAAAGTTAAACTGAACACAACTCCATCAACTGCACCTCCAGTCCACTAAACTTAACTCACTTGAGTTCTAACTGAAGTCCTGCATGCAAATATTAGTCATCCCATAGGTAACCATGTATTTCCTTCTGGGATCTGCATGTACCACATCCGTAGCTCATCCTGAAGTGCCCCAAGAGAATAAGATCAAGTTTATAGTCCAAATATTATTATGAGACAATAATATTTGACTTTTCTATTTTTGACAGCCAGTCTAAAAATAGACTTTGATCACTCATACTCTGATCACTCATACTGTGATCACCCATACTGTGATCACCCATACTGTGATCACTCCTGCTGTGGTCACTCCTGCTGTGATCATCCATGCTGTGGTCACTCCTGCTGTGATCATCCCTGCTGGGATCCAAAAATAGAACTTGCACCATAATTTGCCTGTGGGCCCACTTAGTGAAGGTGAATCCTTTCCACTAAGCTCCATCATCTTGATGCATTCTCAACAAGAATTTCTTGTTACACACTTTTCAACAAGATGGGTGGGCCCGACCACACTTGGGAGCTGGTTAACTTACAACAAGTGAAAGATGTTGATCACAATTAACTCGTCATTCACAGCGAAACCATTGAACAATTAATTCGAACTCAATGCATGACCATTGGAAACATATTTGATTCAAAAATAATAATTCAAGAGATACACAGTAACAATCTTTAACTTCGGTTCGCTGCCTCCTTTCCTATGCTTGCTGCTCTGCGTTTATACATGTAGATTAATTACATTCCAAATGAAATGGGACAACACACAAATTCATGTCGTGTTTGACTTCTCTAGATGGCCTTCAAATAGCTAATGGTTGATGTTGATGTTCATCAATGCATGGATGGAGGAAAAGAACTTATCAAACGGAAACTGTGGCATAAAAATAGGCAGATCCGAATTTCACTGTTAAGCACAAATCTGGCTATTTTATATAAATTGGCCTCAGAGAAATCCGTATATATTCCAAACCGTAAGGAATTTTAGAAAACTATTTTAGGGTTCGTAAATTGGCTATATTGGGACCAAAACCCAGGTGCCAGATTTTCTTCATTCGCCTTCATCTACACGGAAATTGAGGCGGAAGTTGGAAGTTTGAAAATTATTGCAGATTTGGACAAATTTATGAATTTCCTTCTAGAGACCTAGGTGAGTGACCTGGGTGCAATCCAGGTTATGGAAAGGTGTTAAAACATCATTTTTGACAATAACCTTTCTCGGTTTCTCTGGAAGCATGCTGAAAGTGTCAAAAGCCCCAAATTGGCCATTTCCGTACTCTACTGGCTCATGAAGAAACTTGCGATGGAACCCTATGAAAATGAGCTTAGTGAAACCGTCATTAGTAAATCATGAAATAATCATATTTAATTATATAAAATCTAATAAAACTAATGATAATCAACCATGAGGCATAGGATGTGATTTTGCGATAAATGATGGAATTAGGGTATGAAATGGGTTAAAGACCTATGGTTTTAGGGTATGAATGATGTTATTGCGTGATGTAAACATGGGAATTTTCGAGGCCCATCATCCCCCCATGCTTGAGATTTTTCATGTCCTCATGCAAACAAATCTCTTGCTCTTTGATAGGTTTTTGTGGGATAACATTACTTGGATATTTGAAGGTGCTGGTTCTTGTGGAGTAGCACTTACTTAAAATGCTTGGAGGTGTTGGTTCTTGTGGTGCAACACTCTTCATACTTAATAGGTCACACTAATTTATTGAGCAATACAAATTGAGGACAATAAAGGGACGAGTGAAGGAGAGATGAGTGATGCAGATGGTGAATGGGCGATTGATACCCTGGCTTCGTAAGACCAATGTATATAGGCGGTTTACTTTATCATTTTATAGCAATAATGACTTCATCCTAATGTTTTTTTCATCATGGAAGAAGACATCATAGAGGCTTCTTTATCAATGCACCATAAGGATTTTGCTTTTAACATGATCTTGTAATCAGAGTATATGCAGAGTGAATGGAAATATAATAAAAGGATGATGGTTTATGAAAGATGAAATGCATGGAATGAGAAGTGGTGAATCATTAAGTTTATTTAACCTTCTAATGAATTAGAGAATCATAAGCCAAATTTACCTCAAGTTTTACCTTTCCCATTGATGTGTCTGGTGTTGCAAAATGAAGTGGAAGATGAACCGAAACACGACTGAGGGTTGGACGTGGAATGACTGCTGCTGATGTGTATATGAATCTGCTGAAGTGTTGACACCTAATCATCAGGATTGGGTAAATATAATGTAAATAAGTAATAAGTACTATGAACAGTCATCGGGAGATGAAGTGAACAGTCTCTCCCTCATGTATATAATAAATACCAACCTAAAGGAATATGGTATATGAATCAATTTTACTTTGAGGAGTTATTGCCTAGTCTGACATGGTATCAGAGCCAACTCCAAAAATAGTTGTAACTCCCTTCTGCCTACTGCGCTCTCCGTCCACTGCCCTTGTGCGCTCTGTCTGCCATAAGTGATTCTGACCCATTCTGCGCCCACTGCATAATTATATTGCTGCATAATTATTTTGCGCCCACTGCATAATTATATTGCTGCATAATTATTCTGCGCCCACTGCATAATTGTATTCTGAGCGGACTGAAGGCCATCTCTGCTGTGTGTCAGGGTGGACTGCTGAACCGTTTCTTGAGAGCATTACTGCTGCTGCATTGAGAGCACTACTGGGTTGAGTTCATGAATCGTCTCCATGACCAAGTTTACTGCGTGAAACTTGTTGGTGCGTGAATCAAAGCTTTGTTGGTGCGTGAATCAAAGCCTTTGGTGCGTGAATCAAAGATCTACGATGGTAT
Source organism: Pinus tabuliformis (assembly GCA_031772625.1). Classification (NCBI taxonomy): domain Eukaryota; kingdom Viridiplantae; phylum Streptophyta; class Pinopsida; order Pinales; family Pinaceae; genus Pinus; species Pinus tabuliformis. The sequence continues at coordinate 631,130,681 of CM062809.1, forward strand.
GTTGCATTCGCTTCTATTCGGGGAGCCTGATGAGAACCTTGCCATTGTGCTTTCAACAATCAATCCATAATAATTGATTTCGATATTCAACTGTGTTTTAAATTTTTTGAAGGGCTTCATATAATGTTACGTCTTCCACTTAATTTCTATGTGGTCTATGGATATCGGAGGTTTCTGAAGAAATGACATTATTTGATGTATATATTATTGATAAGTTTCAGTCTCAAAATCTGAATCAGTTTGAGCCATAGCTTTCTCCTTTAGATGGTTTGATTGTTTACGTTTCACTCCAGACACATCAAGGAAGGCAGTACAGTGACTGTCATGGGTGTTGTTCAATGACATGAGAGTGTTTTGATGAACGGGTATCCATTGGTTGTCAATTGAGCAAATTCCTCTTGCCAGGAAATGTTGAAGGATTGATTATTGCATGTAATGAGACTTCAAAGTTTGATGGAATACCGCTTTGATAATGGAGTGCTGGTAAACATTGAAGTGTTCATTAATACATTGTCTTTTTGCCTTTGTAATTTTATAATTCTTTGAAGGGCTTCATTGGGTGATCAATGTAAAAAGAAACCGATATATATTTTGAATAGTGCGTATTACCAAAAAAAGAAAGGCTGATATATATCTCTTGGGTATTGACATTTGCTGTCACTTTGAGTTTGCTGTCCAGTCATATCAAAACTATATTTTTTTCCATTAAGAGTAAAAGTTTTGCAGCAAAAGTTTTTTTGTTACAGTATGCATTCAATCATATCCATCGTGGGAATAGTTCTCACTAGCAAAGAGAACTATCCTGAGTGGTCCCGATGATAAAACACATGCTCATTTTCAATGAGTTGTGGAAAGGAGTGTGTGTTGGAGACGGAGAAAAAGAGCCAGAACAACCTACCTCAGACAAAGAGCTCGTCATTTGGGAAAACAAGAACAACAAAGCTTATGCATTCATCGCAACATCTGTAAATGAAGAGGTGAGTCACCATATTTCGCCATTTTCAACCGCTTTTGAAGCCTTACAAAAGCTGAAAGAACTCTATGACTCAAATTCTGCACTTGAAGTTGTTCAACTCATGATTAAACTCTTCACTCTTGAACTGCAAAATAATGATCCTCTTGCTCTTGCATCTAAAGTAAAGTCTATAATGCATGATATCAAATCCACTAAGGTTGAATTAGATATTCCTCTTATCGCTTTTCTCAAGGCACATTATCCTACCTACTCCAATTATCTTGATCATTGCAAGCAAATGGAAATCTCAAAGATATCACCTTTGACTCTCTTGTGAAAAAGTTTGCTGAAAGAGAGAAAGCTTTTGGAAAGAAGAAAACCCCTGAATCTTCTAAAGAGGTTGTGTGCCTTGCCCATAAAGAAAAGAATCATGCTCAAGATTTTTCCAGAGGAAGAGGTGGTCGAAGAGGAAGAGGAAGATATTTCAGAGGCAGGGGAGGCAGACACTCTCAAGGAGAAAAGGTAGATTTGCACTGCATATGCTGCAAAAGAAATGGATCACACGATGCCTATACATGTAAGTTACCATGAGACAAAATTGAGCAGCAAAGAAACCAACAAAAAGTTAAAACTGATAATACATACAAAGGTAAAGCACCTGAATCTGCTCACTATGTTGTGGCACAATGTAATATTGGAGTAAATGAAGATTTATATAATGCTTCACTTGCTTCTTGGAAAAATGATTGGTTGCTTGATTCAAGAGCAAACTACCACATGACTCATAGAAAATATTTTTTTGAAGAATTTACTGACAATGTCGATGGAGCAATATGCTTTGCAGACCAATCAAAAATCAAGCCATCAGGGCTTAGCACAATCAGGCTTAAACTGCCTGGTCTTCCAGACTTTCTTCTACATCATGTTCTATATCTCCCACAACTCAAGAGAAACTTTTTGTCATTGGTCCACATCTGCCAGCAAGGTCACTCCATTCATATGTTTGATGGCAAGCTTGAGGTAAGAAAAGCATCTGACCACTCACTTGTCATGAGGGGAATAGAAGAAGAAAGGCTTCTCAAGCGGCAAGGAACCTCTACTCGTGCACAACATTTCTCATACAATTCGCATTATGAAGAAGGTACACTTCCATCAAGTTTATTATGGCATGCTAGATTTGGACATTTGAACTATGAAAGCCTCTGCTTGTTGAAGAAAAATGGTGTCGTTGGTTTGCCTACAATTCCTAGGAAACTTAAGCAATGTGATGCTTGCATTCTAGGAAAGCATGGCAAACAGTCTTTTCCTGATTCACATTCAAGAGAACATAGAAAACTTGAACGTATTCATTCAGATTTATGTGGTCCAATGTCTGTTCCTTCTGAAAATGGAAACAAATATATAATGACATTTATTAATGACTAAACCAGAATGTGTTGGGTTTATTTATTGAAGAAAAATCTGATGCTTTTCAAACATTCAAGAACTTTCATAAATGGATTGAAAATGATGCACAATCTCATATTGGGTCTATTCGCACTGATAATGGAAAAGAATACACATCAAATGAATTTGAAAACTATCTTCGCCAACATGGGATCAAACATAAAACAACTGTGCCTTATAATCCCCAACAGAATGGTGTAGCTGAAAGAATGAATAGGACAATCTTAAATATGGTACGATCCATGCTCTTCTTCAAAAATGTAAAGATAATTTTTTGGGTTGATGTTGTTCTATGTGCTGCATATATAAAGAATAGATGTCCATCTAATGCTATTAGAAATAAGACTCCATATGAAATGTGGTATGGACATGTTCCTTCGGCAAAGCATCTCAGGGTCTTGGGTTCCAGCTATTATGGCTTGATACCAAAGGTACACAGAAACAAACTTGGTGCTAGAAGTCGTAAATGTATCTTCCTGGGGTATTCAAACACCTCCAAAGCATATCATCTCTGTGATGAAGTAAATAAAAAGTTTGTTGTATCTAGAGATGTAATTTTTCTAGAATCATCCAAAACTGACAATGTTGTTGAGCTGCAACATGATCGCTTGGATAGATTCGCAAAAGAAAAATCATTTCAAGAATTTGATAATCGGATTCCACATCTTGAAGGGGGGATTCCTATACTAGATCAACATGTGGAATCTTCTTCTGAAGAACACTCTCCCCTGCATGAAACTCCAACAATGGATGATGCTTTAAGTGATGTGATTGACAGAATTGGGAGACTCAACCTTGATTCAGTCCCAACTCAAGCAGCGGAGCAGCTTGGACCATTTGAGAAAGGTCCCCCAAACTGGTTGACACTTGAAAGTGTTCATCCTGATGAGGTTGGAAAGACAGGAACTAGAAATTCAAACCGACAAAATTGAGGTGATGTAGATGACTCTAATTCACATGTTGATATGGATGTTTCTTATGATTGTGAATTGAACTTGTCTACAGATTTTGAACCAACTTACTTCAAAGAAGTTGCTTCTCATGATGAAAGGAAAGAAGCGATGCAAAAGGAGTATACCTTCATTAGGAGGGTTTTCTACAAGGAGTCTGGTGTTACTGTGCTGGAGTCGGTGGAGTGGACTCCTGGAGTTAACAATCGAGGTTACTAAACCTGTTATGGGTGCCTCACTACCACCGTGCTTCGATAAACCTGACTTTCATCAAGCAGTGGTTGTGCCTGGTGCAAAATGGTGCCTGTGGCTGAGTGAGCTGATCCCCATAACCGATATGTTGATCCATCAGATCACATTACTACTTCATTGAAGACTGAATCAGACCAAGGCATTTGGTGGAAAGGCAAGCAAGTGCGACCTCACTGAGAAGATGAAGGACAAGTTCAAACTTGTTAAGAATTCGCGCAGGTATTCCATTACCAACATTACTGATCCCGTGGTGACGATTGCAACTCAAATTCTAGTTGGAAAAGTCATAAGGAATGCTACGTAGATGAGGTGCCGTCACTTGTGGTCTCTTTGCCATCTTAGTATGCGGAGGGCATAAAGTTGAACTGGGAGCGATACCTGTGTAGCGAGTTCCTCACAAACTAGAGAGAGGTATAGGACCAAAGTATGACCTTTCATTATTCATGGCTATTACTCTTAATTGTGTTGGTCGTGTGGGAGTTGTTGGAGCGTAGCCAGTGTCCTTTGATTGAGGTAGATTTACCAGAAGCAGTGGGTTAGATAAAGAAAAGTCTTTTGGGTTCTAATGGTGGCAATAATCCATGCAGTGATCAACCAAAAGCCACAGTTGTCGCCAATTGTGTTCGAATAGTTATCGGGGTTTGGGGAGTTCAAAGCGGACTTCCATCATATTTACATCTGGGCGCACAAGGACCCCAACCAGAAATGTTTTGACTTACCATACTTGGTCACAGATGACGTGATTGCAGAATTCATCAAGCATTGGCCAGTAGATTGGCATGTCACATACAATGAGGCCACCAAGACTAGCAAGTCCATGGAGAAGTAGAAAAAGGAAGTAGCCAGACTAAAGGTTCAGCAGTTGGCTGAAAAGAGGAAGAAGGAGACTGAGGAGAAGGCCCGAGCAGAAGCAGAGTGCACCACAAAAGAATAGGCAGAATAGGAGGAGCAAGGCTCCAACAGAAGTTAGAAATCTCCTTCACCCCGAATGAAGGAAGAAGAGTGGTTAGATCACGGCAGCGGAGATAAATAGGAAGTACTCCCTTCCGGGTGAAGAGTTATATGGAGCAGGAAAAGGAAGGACCACACAAAAATACAAAAGCCACCAAGTCCTCACTAGATCAGATTACCTTAACAGAGGGTGACTTGGATGATATTTGTGATAAGGTGAAGAATACAAGAGCAGAACTGCTGCAGAAGTTTGAGTAGAAGCAAAAGCAAGCACTGGTTGCCATACAATCAGGTCTGCATGAGATGTAGATCTAAACAACTAGGCTCCAGGCACGTGCAAGACAGACAAACATTACGTCAACAAGTTTGGCACCAAGAACCACTCAAGCAGCAGATATGGTTATGTCGACCGATCTCCAGGAAGTCACAATGCCTGATGGAGATTTGAACGCAAAGGCGGCCACTAATAAGGCCATTTTTAGCACTTTGAAGAATGTGGGCATCAACTTAGTTGCGCTCCTAGTGAGTTCCTTCACACACTGCAAGAAATTGTGATCATAGAGCTTAAGGCCCAGAAGCAATGCGCGCTGAGCATGATCAACGAGTACAAGGTCAACAAAAAATAGATGTTCATTGCAAAGACAATAGTGCTAAAAACATGGAAGAAAGTGCAGGTGCAGAATGAGCATACTGTAGCCGTGGTGGCTGAGTCATGTAGGAAATTCCCTGAACTGCATATCCCAGAGGAGGTTCCTTAGGAAGTTGGTTGCAAGTGTGCATGAAGCAAAAATAGAAGTGGCCAAGTTCAGTTTGAATTGAACCTGAAGATAACAGAGCTCGAGTTGAAGTCACAGCCTTGAACTCCACCAAAGGTTAGATAACAACGCGAGCCAACTGTAAAGGATGGAGTTGCAGTAGTAGATGTTGCGGTGGTGGATTGCACAGAGCTCTTTGAGAAGTCCATGGAGGTAGTCACAATGATCCAAGAAGATCCTAACTTATAGAGGTTGAATATGGAAGCCTATGAATTGCAGCAGTAATATGATGAAGCAAGAGCATCGGCATGCACCATCTTTATATCACAACAACTAGCCAAGTTGCATGAAGTGGAGAAGTTGCTCGAACACGTGGACGAAACGCAAAGGAAATAGGTGTTCCTCAAGGATAGATTGGGGCCTTGGCTAGACGAGGCCTATGTTATCTCTTCCACCATTGAGGAGAGGCTGGTGAGCCTATAGAGAACACAGTAGAAGATAAAGGAAGACAGTGTAAGACCAACAACAGAGCAGCTGGTGAAGCAGATGAAATAGGTGGCGACGCAGAGCATGACTGAGGTAGTAGTGTCACAAGTAGAGTTGGGAGGTCTCTGCAGTAATATCTTCGCGCCAGTAGAGTGACTCGGGAGCGAGTCATGATATTTGTGTTGGGGGCCTGTTGGGACAAGGTCCCCTAAGGTCAATTTTGCGGCAAAAGCCCAAGTTTTGTTGTAAATAATTTAAAGTCTCTACAAGATGTGGTCATAATGTGCGTAGATATTAAAGTGTCATAAAGGGTTTTACCCTTCTTTTATGTAAGTTTTGTCAGCTTTAGTCGATCTACCCATGATCCATGGACCATGGGATTTTATAAAAAGGAGAGTCTTAGAGAGTCTAAGAGATGAAAATTAAGGATGAAGATGAATGTAATGGGTCATTAAGAGTAATAGAGAATAAGTATTATAGTAGAAGTGAGGCTCTACAGTTGTGTGTGCAAAGGCCTATAGTAGAGTCCGCAGCTGAGTGTGTGGACCTCTACAGCTGAGTACGCAGGGAAGTCTTGAGTCTGTAAGAAGAACATAAGCATTAATAAAGATATTATTCCAACAATTCCTCTATTTTGTCTATTTATTTATGATATGAATGAATGTGCTATTATGTTATGATGAATGACGTGTTTATGAATTAATATTGTATTCATGCATGATTTTACATGATTTACATTGGCATATGGATGCAAGTAATAGTAACTATTTATGCAAAGAATATCTTATTGCATGTCAATTTTATCAAACACTTAAGTTCATTTGGGTAAATATAGAACTAAGGGTAATTATAGAGGTGTGTAAGTGGTTGATTCACCCGTTTAGGGTCGACAAAAGACAGTCGTAGACCTTTGTGAAGGTCTATAGGTTGGTTAAAGGAACTTGTATCGATAAGCCTTAGATGCTTATCAATATACGAGAAATCCGATTTAGGGCACAAAACGACATCACACTCATCTCTGGGTGCAAAAACTTGGTTCTAGCATCCCCCCATACTACTTCGGGTGTGACTATAGTCCACACTCCGTGGGTTTATGCCGAAAGGGTTTGTTTGGAAAACTTAACTTTGAACCTGGGTCAGGACCCACTAAGCCAACACATGCTTGGGGGAAAAAATGAGAAACTAAAACTATGGGAGTAAGAAGAAAAATAGATCCAAATGTTGGAAGGGCAGAGAATACCATACCCTGCAATATGGATTTCATGAAAATTATTAGCTAGGAAACGTAATGAGTGGAAGTTGGAAAGTTACTAGAGGAAAAGAGAAACATTGTACCATTGAACCTATCCTCAAGAAAAATGCCTTGAACACCTCTACTTATGAGTGGTCATCCTCATCAGAATGGGCACATGAGTATAAGAAGTAATGGTATTATAAAACCAAGGTCAAAGCTTACCTTCAAAACCTTATAGTAAGAAACCTAGCATTCCAAGTCGACAATGATGACTCTGAAAGGCTTTGAAATTATACAAGTTGGAAGAGGACTTCTCCCTTGTGTTATGGCAAGGTGTGAGAACCAACTTGGTTGAACCCTAGCCCAACATAACCTACTAAAAGAGGAAAATATTCACACTAAATAGAATTCCAAAAGATACATGTCAAGGAAGCGAGACAGAAATGTCAAGCAAATTCATTCAAGTTTTAATGGAATAAAGTAACTAGAATGATGAGTAGTTGGGAAAAGGGATTGACTACATGATGGATACTCTTTGCGATAACTTCCACAGTAATCCTAGAATGAAAACACATCTTTGAAGCGATTAAATAAATTACACCAAAGAAAAGAAAAACATTTAGATAACCCTAACTAGAAATTTCTTGGAAATACTCAATAATAACATAGCTATGTATGTGACCTCAGAGCCATGGCAAGGGTTCGAGTAAACCTCAAAATCTGAGATCAAACTCCAATTAGCTCAGCAAGAAGGAGAAGACTAATAATTAACTCGACACAAAAAACCAAAATTTAATTAAGTGATGATAACAATGCCTTACATCTGATCGGACAAAATTTATGTAATATTTCAGTTGTGGATCTTACCTGATGGAATACTGGATTTGGAATAGACAACCCATAGGTTCCATAACAAGTTGTTCCTTACATAGTTGCAGATCCATTCTCAACACAGAAAATTGAATGAATGACATCCTTGTGACGCTAGGATGGGAGGGTGGTTACGCTTTAACATCCTACTCCATCTTGACTAGCTGATCAAAATGCTAATGAACAATAACTATGGATCGAATATTCACAATTACCAAGGCCATGTGGAAAACAATTGTAAAAGCATCAAGATTGTTCAGAACGTCAATATGTTCAGAACCTTAAAACATAACTTAAAAACTATGCTTAAGTGATAGGTCTATGTAATAGTGCCATACCATAGCTCCATCATCCAGTTGAAGTATTTACCTTTAATTTAAACATCATCCTTAGACTAAGAGGAAAAAAAAGAACTATACTCTTGTTTTAACTTAAAACAAGAGCATTATAATTAAAAATGATTCCAGCATTGAACAAGACAATAAAGAGAAGGTTACCAGTGTTAAAAAAAACGTTGTATAGGCATGACACACACACACACACTGACATATAATGTTTATTAGAATTAAGATAACAAATTAATCTAATTTAACAAAGTTTAGAAGGATAAAAAAATTATCTAAAATTTTGTTTAGCATCTTATATTAACATGAATTGAGAATAGTTATTGCATTAGAATACATTAATTTAAAGCTGAGTTTAGATACATGTTTTACATAAGCATGTTGAAATGAGTGGATATGGTCAAAATTAAGTATGTATTAGACTACATATTCGAACCTTAAGCTTTTGAATAAAATACTACAATATCTACAATATTCTAGTTGTACATTCACTAATATTGACCTAACAAAAGTTAAACTTTACAAAGCATCAAAATGTTACACTAAACCAAGATGAATTAATCCTCAAGTTTAATTTTTAAGTCTCTTGATTAACCATTAAGAAATGGGGGCATATCCTTTTTTCTCCTACCATCAAAGGTCTTTGATTTAATCTTGATCCAAAATTAGCTCTTATATATATATATAAATAAATAATTGGAGTGTGGTAGTTTTTTTTTGTACGAAGAGTAACTTTATTGTAATATTTTTGGGTTGACATTTTAAGAGACAGATGAAAATGAACTACACAAAAATGAATCGCACTTACTAGATGGAAATGTCAACCATATACAATTTATATATTTTAAATTTTAATAAATAAATATTTTATTACTTATTTTATTATAATTATACTAAAACACGAATATGAAGTGATTTTGTTGGCAGGAATTCAATCGAGGGAGGGACGAACGACAGGAAAATAGCTAGGGTTCCAGACTGTTGTAGGGGTTGATCTACATGGAAGGACACAAAGGAGGGAGCTCCACTCCCTCCTATAAGCAGGTCGTGGCCAACAGAGGCAAGAAACCACTAGAAAATGACATAGGTACTTCTGAGGAAGGGAAAAGGAACATAGAAGAGGTGCTAGAGGGTACCAAAACGAGGGAGAATAATAGCACAAAAGACAATGAGGAAGAAGACAAGAAATAGGGAACAAAAGACAAAAGACAAAAGGGACCTTGTAAACCCAAAGTTGAGATCACACCCAGAGTAGTATTAAATGATCCTGCTCTGCAAGCGCACAAGGATCACATGCGGACATATGCTATCATTTGTAAATTCATGGGATTATGGTCCATTGAAAAATCTTTACAGACGTGGATTAAATACCACTAGAAACCTAAAGGAAGCATAGACCTACATCTCGGGTCAAAGGGATTCTTCACAGTGTTCTTCACAAATATTGAAGATAAAGACAGAGTGTTTGAAGGAGGGCCCTACTTCTATGTAGTAGCATGCCTCTATATGCAGCCATGGATGATGAATTTTGTCCTGGAGCATGAGACTTTTACTTTGGTCCCAGTCTGGGTAAGAATCTATTCTCTACCTCTTTATTACTATCAAATTGAATCGTTAGCTGCCATTGGCAATAAATTAGGGCGTTTTGTCAAAGCTTCTGAGGCCACCAGAAGGGGAAAATATACTTCCTTTGCAAGGATATGTGTGGAGATGGATCTCTCTGGAGCTCTTCTGGATGAGGTAATCTTGAAAGTTTTTGATGAAGAATGGGTGCAAATAGTAGACTATGAGCATATTCCATTCAGATGCCATAGATGCCATGAACATGGGCACCTATTCAGGGACTGCCCTCTCAATAATGTAGAGAACAAGAGAAATGCTAACACAATGAAAGACACTTATAGCTTCCATAAAGTTGTACATAAAGGAAAAGGGAACAAAAGGGGGCCAAAGCAACATCAAAATGGAGGGCAACAGGCCAGTCAAAACAGGCTCCAAGTACTTGAAGAAGATGAAGAGATAACAAAAGTAGATCAAGCAATGGGAGGAAGTCTCGGGGAGAAGGAGAAATAAGAAGACCGTGAACAAACATAGGATATTAATAAATAAAAAGGGACTATGATGAGCGATGCAGAACTGGAGATGGACGAGGAAATGACCCAGAGTGAGATGGAATTGGAGGGCCACGAGCTACAGGAGATTCTTGACAGGGAAAACTTAGATTTGGAAGGGTTCTTGAAACAAGGAACCACAGGAGGGGTAGACTGGTTACCTAAAGAAGAGTTAAATAGAGTATAGTAGTTTTTCTTATGGAAAACTCAGGCTAATGGGATGGAGAGGCAAAAAAACATTGAAAGGCAGGGTAACGAAGGTGTGAAAACTATGAAAACTACACTAGGATTAGCACCTAGAAACCTAGGGAAGAAAAGAGGCAAGAAAAAACAGAATGAGCTATTGATGGAATGTGGAAAGCTAATGATAGATTCAGGTAAGATGAAAGATCTAACTAGCTACTCCTTTACAAATCTTTAATTATGAAGTTCACATCTTGGAATATTAGGGATCTAGGTAGTAAAAGAAAACATAGATTGCTTAGTAATAGAATGAAACAAGCAGCTCCAGATATGATCTTTATCCAAGAAACTAAATGTTCCATTCAAAAGTTAAAACAAATACATAGCAAATGGCTCAGTAGATTTGAATTTCTAGAAGTCAAAGCAGAGAATACAGCAAGAGGCTTACTCACTCTTTGGAACCCCCAAAAGATTGGCATAATAGATGCTGAGGCATCTAGGAATTATTTATCAGTGCTTATTCAGCCTGTAGGAGATAGGGATACCTATCTGGTCACGAATGTTTATGGCCCTTAAAGAATGGATGATAAACTCAAGTTTCTAGATTCTCTTATGGATCTCAGAGATAGACATGTAGAAATACCTTAGATCATGGGAGGGCACTTCAACATGATCAAATCACTTTTGGAGAAAAAACGTGGAACCAAATCTTTAAGCAAAGACTCTTTAGCATTTCAAACCTTTATAGATAATATGAAGCTAGTTGATACTGATACGAGCAATGGTCTATTTACTTGGAACAATAAAAGAGAAGGAGAGTCTCATGTAGCCTCCAAGTTAGATAGATTCATTATCTCAGAGGACCTTATGCTCATAGACAAGGAAATAATAGTAAGAGTTCTCCCCTTTGGAGGCTCAGATCACTGGTCGGTTCAACTGGAGGTCCAGGGCATTGGTACCCCAAAGAATAGACCTTTCAGATTTGAGAATATCTAGCTTACCCACCCATAATTCATCAACAATATTGAAAGGTGGTCAGAATATTTACAGATTCAAGGAACAAGAATGTTCCTTCTACAAAAAATATTAAAGAACCTCAAGCTCATTCTCAAAGAATGGAACAAGAATGATTTGGCAATATTTTTGTTGGAAAAAAAATCCTGTTGAAGACAAAATGCAGGAACTCAACCAAACCCTTATCACGGATGACTTTGATAAAGTCAAAAGTGATCAAGTAGACAAACATCATCAAGAATGGGTGAATTTGTGTAAACAAGAGGAAATGTTTTGGAGACAAAAATATAGATTTCAATGGCTAAAAGAAGGAGAGTGTAACACTAGATTTTTCCATAGATCCACCATGGTGAATAGAGTTCACAACAGGATATCTTCGATCAAGGATGAGGATGGGAATCTTCTTAACTCCCATGAGGATATAGAAGCTGTGTTAGTTCAACACTTCCTAGGTATAGCACAGGAAACCATTTCAGATAGAGAGCATTATATCAGGGACTTAACTAGAGATATACCTAAGCTGGTGTCTAGAGAGGACAATTTCAACCATAATAGGGCAATGACTGAAGAGGAAGTTAGTGAGGTCCTCAACGATATGCAGAATGGAAAAGTGCCAGGCCTTAATGGTTTCAATGTGGATTTCTTTAAAGCTTGTTGGAATATTGTTAAACAGGATACTATGAATGTAGTGGAGGACTCCAAGATGAATAGAACTATTTTGAAGGTGCTCAATACCTCCTTCATCTCCCTGATCCATAAATAGGACAATGCTCAAACTCTAGACTGGTATAGACCCACAACATTATGCAACGTGATATACAAGATAATATCGAAGGTAGTGGCCAATAGACTCAAACCTCCGCTTCCTACTCTAGCTTCTGTGGAACAATCTGGTTATGTGGAAGGTAGACAAATTCTCAATAACATCATTCAAGCTCACGAGGTGGTGCGCTCGTTGACTAGCAATAGGAAGGCTGGAATGATCATGCAACTAGACCTAGCCAAAGCTTATGATAAGTTGAACTAGACCTATATCAGGAAAGTTCTTATTGCTTTTGGATTTGATCATAACTGGGTCAGATGGGTCATGGCCCTGGTAACTTCCTCTAGCTTTTCAATATTGGTTAATGGCTTTCCCTCTGAGACTTTTATTCCTTCAAGAGGCCTTAGGCAGGGACACCCACTCTCTCCTTTTCTATTCATCCTCATGATGGAAGGACTTCGTCGTTCTATCAAGCATGCTAAGTAGCAGGTAAGATCAAGGGCCTACAACTAACTGAGAATGGACAAGCCTTGACTCATGAACAATTTGTTGATGATACAATGTTATAGGGAATCCCCATAGTCAAAGAAGCTCTAGCGTACAAAAAAATCCTGAATGACTTTGCCAAGGCTACAGGTATGGAAGTTAATCTCTCCAAATCAAAATTTTTTTCTTTAATACAAATATTGTTATTTAGAGAAATATCTCCAGAACTCTAGGCTTTCGAAGGGACTCCCTCCCTCCAAAATATTTGGGAGTTCCTCTAACTGCTAAGCCTTTGAACAAGAGAATTTTGGAGCCAGTGGTTAATAAGATGCAGGATAAAGTCAACAAATGGACCATCAGATCTTTAAACTTGGCTAGTAGGTTGGTGCTTACAAAGGTTGTGCTTCAATCAATCCTAGTTTTCATGTTATCAGCACTCCCAGCACCAAAAGGAGTCTTACATCAATCCAGGGCCATCCAGAGAGACTTTGTTTGGGGTAAGGAGGAGACAAGTAAGAAATGGGCCTTAGTATCCTGGGAAAAGATCTATAGATCCAAGAACCACGGGGGTCTTAGATTGGACGATCTGGAGATTCTTAGCAATGTTTTAGGGTTAAACTATGGTGGCGTTGGGTAAAAGATCCAAGGGCTCAGTGGGTAAGTATTTAGAAAGAAAAATATGCCAGCTCTTGGCAAACGAATGATCACATAAGGATGTCTGGTAATATAAAGGGCTCATACATCTGGAATAAGTCGTGGGAGAACAAAGGCTTAGTACAAAAAAATAGCTTTTAGGAGATCAGAGAGGGAGATCTAGCTCTATTCTGGGAGGATAAATGGCAACAAGAACCTACACTGTTAAAAGAGGACTTTTTGGACCTCAAGTACAAGACAAACACCCAAGGATTATCTAAGGTAAAGTGTTTTTGGGATCATACTAACAGTGTAGGAAAGTGGAGAACCTGGAGAAGCATAGATTGCAGGGATGATAGCCCCTTGAAAACAAAAGCAGAGACACTTATGAAAAGGTTGGAACAAAGGAAGATTTTAGTGACAGCGGGGTAGGACCATCTTAGATGGGTCAACAATAATGAGGGCCCCTTTAATCTTAAGGAAGAAAAAGGCATTCTCCTTGAGATGGATTCCCATGTTCCGGATAGGATCTGGCAGAACCTATGGAGGCATCAAGGGTGGATGAAGATTAAACTCTTCATGTGGCTGGTTCACCATAAGAAAATTTTGACTTGGGATAATATTAGGAAGAGGGGTGTTTTGTGGCCTTCCAGATGCCAACTCTGTGAAGCCCAAGAGGAGACAATGGAACATCTTCTCAATAGTTGCATTTTCACCTCCAGGTTGTGGGATACATTTGCCACCATTTTCCAACAGACTGACAGGGACAAAGGGAGTATCATTAATACCCTAAACAATTGGAGACGAAACTTTTTTGATTATGAATTTCTTGGCTCTGCTTGGGCTCTAACGCCAAGGTTCATTATATGGAATGTTTGGAAAGAAAGGAATAAGAGAATCTTCAAAAATGAAAAGAGTCCCTCCCATCGCCTATTGGAGCAAATCTTAAAACAACTTAAGGAGACGGTTGGCACCATAGTGCGTAATCCCCCTAAGAATCCACCCTTAGAAGCTGAAATGAGAATTCTCAGTTCGCTGGGTATGCAGGGGCTTATTCCTCAAGGCCTAGATAGGAAAGTAACGAAAATGGATACTGAGAAGGATTTCTGGCACCCTCCCCCTCAGGGTTTTTTGCAATATAACATTGATGGGGCTTCAAAAGGCAACCCGAGAACTGTTGGTCTTGGAGGGGCATTAAGGGATGAAGAAGGTAGTATTCTCTTCATCTTCCATTGCCATTTAGGAAGAGCCACTAACAACATGGCGGAATTAATGGCTATGGAGCAATGTTTAGATTTTCTTAAGCAGGATAACTGCCTAAATGTGATTATAGAAGCTGATTTTGAGTTAATCATTAACTCAGTCAAGAGAATTAGTTGTGGAATGGTGCTGAAGAAAGTCTCAAAACACTGGAGGTTGATCTAGGTTTTCCAAAGAATTCAGAGTCACCTCCAAGGCCTTTGTACAGTAAGTTTCAACCATGTGTGCAGAAAGGCCAATAAACTGGCGGATATTCTGGCCAACCAAGGAGTGAGTTGTACTAAAAGTAGGGTTTTGATGGGTTGGCAAGAGTTGTCTCAAAGCAGACTAAAGGCACTTTTTTACGACCAGGCGGATGAAGACAGGGAGGTGTTTCAAAACAGAGCCAAGGAGGCAGGTTCCAAATAACTTGATCTCATTATGATTTTCTATTTTTTTCACAATCTGGCCTTTGGTGGGAGGCAGGCCACCATCGGCCTCAGTAGCCCAGGTAAATACAAACTCAGAAACCCCTGGTGGATGTTGCTAGGATTTCGCAGTTTATCGGTTGGTCATAAAGGGGGAAGGATCAACGCCTTCCATGGGTTCAGTTTCAGGTGTACAGGAAATGGTGTGAGGGGCTGGATTCCTGACTTTCCCGGTGGTCGTAATACCCCTGATTTTCCTTTTCGGGATGCAAAATCGCTTCCCTGGTGGTATTTGGTTGATTGCAAGCCTCTCAAGCGGGAAGCGATTTTAACGAATTGAAAGCGATTCCACTCATCTACCTACACATGGAAATGGGGGTGGGACCAAATACTGCCCTCATCACACGCTAATGTTTGGGGCTTTAGACCCGAGCAATATTATCCTCAGCCATCAGATTTCGCTAGGCGGATCTACAGACAAAAATGATCGTGCATGTTGGTGGGGCCTAGTTGTTAAGCGCTGAGCGTCTTAGCAGTGCGATTTCCTCCTTTGTCGTTGGATCGAGCGAGGAGAATGGACGGTAGTGATTAAAGATGCAAGTCTGGTTGTTAAGATGCGCGTGAGGAATCGTGGATTTTCGCATGTTCTTCTAACCGCACTGCCCAAGCATTGTCTGTCTACTGAGGGTTTTGAGGTTATGTTTGTAGGGTTGGGGGTTCATGACTTTGGCAGTTAGTGATTAGATTTTCCTTGGTCCACAGTGCCTTATGGACGGTTTTACTTTATGTAAAATATTTTTTGTTTTAATGAAATAGAAGGAACGACTCTTGCTTCAGCAAAAGAAAATAAAATTTATTAAAACACAATTTTATAAAATGTTATTAAAACATTCTATTTTAAAGTTAAGTTCTATAATAATAATATAGGATTATTATTATTTAAAATTTTCTTAGTTTTTGAAATGATTTTTTTAATAATTAATGATATTATTTTTAAATGTTGGTTTAATTATATTTCCAAATTAAATAAATATTTTATATTTTTCAATTTTATTATATGTTACTATGATTATGTTTTAATAATTAAGTGTTTTATATTTGTAATAATATATTATTAATTTCTTTTCATTGAATATATTGACTAAGCCATAATAATGAATGGTATATGTTTATATTTTTTATTAAATATATATTTTATAAATTTATTAAAATTGTATTAATTTAATTTATAATTGTAAAATATATGATAAAATGAAAAAATAGGAAACTAATATAACCAATCTAGATTTTATCTCAACATTGGATTTAGAAAGCACCAGAGGGATCAAAGCTCTTGAGATGGAAACCTCTTTTAGAGTTAAAAGAGATTTGATCTATTTGGATGCTTTGTAGTTCCGAAGTTAAAATGGATCTAGTCTAGTTTAATTTCACCCTTTAAAGAGTCTATATTCCACATGAATACCATGGTTTTTCAATACCCTAAGTCATTTTTTATTTTTATTTTGTTATTTTTACTTCATTTTTTATTTTATGTTCACTTGGTTAAAATGTTTATATTACATTAATCTTTTCATTTAATTTTTTTTTTTTTAAAACAAAATATTTTATTTTATTTTATTTAGAGGTTACATCATCTCTACCATATAGGTTAGAGAACACTTCCCAAGAAAAATATATATATTTTCATATTTAATATTTCTGGAATTATTAGCTTTTTGTAATATTTTTTTATGGATTCATCCCATCCATATTTTGAATATTAAGTTAATTGAAGTTCATCATCAAAATAATATATATGTTTATTTTATTTTTAATTTAGAATAATATTTAATAATTTAATTTTAAATATTTTTTAATTTCATTTCATATATTTTTGAATTTTAATAAAATAAATAACAAAATAATTTATTTTATTTTTTTATTATTATTTAATAAATAAATGTATAATAATATATTATTGATATTTATAAAAAAAAATTTAAATATTTTTTCTAGTAAAATATCACAATAATTAAAAAGTTATATATTTATTCAATTTTTTATTTTTACAATTAATATAGTTTAAAAATTGTTGTAAAGTGAAATATGTGTGAGTGAATATTTTTATTTATTTTTCTACCTAATAATTTTATTAGGTTGGTATATTTATAGCTTTTTAAAATAATAAAAATAATATTTAAATGTGATTAGAAAAACTATTTTAATGTTTTGAAGTTAATGCTATGCTTTAAATAAATTAAAAAGCACTATCTACAAAGTTCTTTTTAGTTTGGAGATGTAAAATTTCTACTAAAATTTGTACTTGGTAGGAAACTAATATAATTTATCTAGATTTTATCTTACTACTAGATTTACCAAGGATGAAGAGAGATCAAATATCTTGACATTTAAACCTTTTTTAAGAGGATATTTGATCTCACTTTTGATCTCTCTTGATGCTTTGTAGTTCGCAAGTTAGGTCGAGAGTTAAAATGGATCTAGGCTAGTTTGATTTCAGCCTTTGAATGGCATATGTTCCATATGAATACCATGGGTTTTCAATGACATGAGTCGTTTTTTTAATTTTAATTTTGTTATTTTTGTTTTCATTTTTTATTTTATTTTAACTTTTAAAAAGTTTACATTACCCATGGGTTTTCAATGACATGAGTCGTTTTTTTAATTTTTATTTTGCTATTTTAGTTTTCATTTTTTTTTATTTTAGTTTAACTTTTAAAATGTTTACATTCCATTAATCTTTTTATTTAATTTAATTTTATTTAAATTTTCTTTTTCTTTTTTTATTTGGAGATTACAACATCTCTACTATATAAGTGAGAGAGCACCTCTTAAACAAATATTCTAATAATTAATATAGTTTGCAAAATGTTGTAATATATATATATATATATATATATATATATATATATATATATATATATATATATATGAATGAATATTTATTTTATAGTAAGGTTGTAGATTGAAATGTTTTTAAAATAATAAAAAAGGTATTTAAATATTATTTTGAAAAACCCATTTTAATGTTTTAGAGTTAATATTGCGTTTTAAATTAATTAAAAAACATTATTATAGAAAGCTCCTCTTGGTTTGGAGATGTAAAATCTCTACTAACAGGGTCAACCACGTGAAGGTGAGAGCTTATATGACCCCAAAAACGGTCCATCATTGACATGGGACTAACCACTGACGCGCACCCACACAATCCCTTGTCAATGAGGCACAAATACTCACATGCATACATTCAAACAACAAACAAAGGGTGCACACAAACATACACATACCCACAAAATTTACACATATTGACTCACAAAATTTACACATATTGACTCACAAAATTTACATGTTCACACACATCACATTTATTATGCTTATTATGAATTTTAGAATTAAAATTATTTTATATATGTGATGACATTCAGGATAGATATTATGATGTTGACGATTACATTTATTTTATAAGTTAATTAGTATATTATAAAAATTGAGAAGTATTTATTTTCTTTATTATTTTTAAAACAATAATTATCATTAACAAAATTTTGGAATTAATATTTTTTCCACATATTATTAAATTTTGTTATTATGAAATTTTTTATAAATTATTAAAATTAATGAATTTTTAAATAAAATTAATTAATTGTATTTCTTTTAATATTAAATAATCAATTGATATGTGTTAATACAAATTGATGTTACTATGAATGTCATGTTATTGTTTCTTCTTTTCTAAGGGATTTGAACCTTCAGTCTCATGGTTTTAATAATATTTTATAACATGATAATCATTTATTGGGAAGTACTTATTAATGTTATTTTAAAATGTATATTATTTTTCATTTAAAAATGATAAATTAATATTATGCATCTTTAAAATTTTGATAGGAAAAAACTCAGAAGTAAAAAATAAAATAATAAAAAAATGATTAAAAAAAAAACAACAACAATAATAATATTTTCAAAAATATTTAAAGTTACAAGTTAATATTCTAAATAATATATTTATCTATAGAAATAATGATAGTACATTTATAATCATATAAATAAATATATATATATATATATATATATATATATATATATATATATATATATATATATATATATATATTCACACAAATTACATTCATATATCTACAAGTAAATAATATATATACAAATATAGCAAAGAATAGATTTATACACACATGAAGAATACATTCATACACATACAAGGAATACAAGTAAACAAGACAAATACATACAAAGAAAACAATTATGCAAGGCACATAGCCGTGGAAAATACATACAAGTGTAGCAAAGAATAGATTCATACACACATGAAGAATACATTCATACACATACAAGAAATACAAGTGTAGCAAAGAATAGATTCATACGCACATGAAGAATACATTCATACACATACAAGGAATACAAGTAAACAAGGCACACATACAAAGAAAACAATTATGCAAAGCTCATACAAGTGTAGCAAAGAATAGATTCATACAGACATGAAGAATACATTCATACACATACAAGGAATACAAGCAAACAAGACACATACATACAAAGCAAACAATTATGCAACACACATACAAGTGTAATAAAGAATAGATTCATACACACATGTAGAATACATTCATACACATACAAGGAATACAAGTAAACAAGACACATACATACAAAGAAAACAATTATGCAAGGCACATACAAGTATAACAAAGAATAGATTCATACACATGTGAAGAATACATTCATACACATAAAATGAATATAAGTAAACAAGAAACATACATACAGAGAAAATGATTATGCAAGGCACATACAAGTGTAAGAAAGAATAGATTCATACACAATTGAAGAAGGCATTCATACAAATGTAGAAAAGAATACATTCATACACATAACAAGAATACAAGTAAACATGAGACATACAAATGTAGCAAAGAATAGATTTATATAGACATAAAGGACATATTCATACACATACAAAGAATACAAGTAAACAAGGCACATAAAAATGTAGCAAAGAATACATTCACACACATATCTAGAATACAAGTGAATAATACTCATACAAATACAACAAAGAATACATTCATACACATACAAGTAAACAATATCCATGTACATACAAAGGATACAAGTAAACAAGGCACATACAAATGCAGCAAAGAATACATTCATACACATATCTAGAATACAAGTGAATAATACTCATACATATACAACAAAGAATACATTCATACACATACAAGTAAACAATATCCATATACATACAAAGAATACAAGTAAACAAGACACATACAAATGCAACAAAGAATACATTTACACACACATGTAGAATACAAGTGAATAATACTCATCCAAATACAACGAAGTATACATTCATACACATACAAGTAAACAATATCCATACACAAGAATAGTGAAAGAATACACGCACCTAATGAAGGAATATTGAAAAACACTCAAGATAATACTCAACCAATACTCTAACATTGAAGGCTTACTCAAACAATACAACATATACATACAAATAAACAATGGAAAGAATACTCAAAGGCATGCAAAATGAGACATTCATAAGCATAGAAAAATAAACACTCCAAAGAAGTACATACAAGTAATGCAAGCACTCTCATTTCATACATTTTGAAAAAAAAATATCCATATACATACAAAATAAAGAATCCAAAGCATATATTATAACCCAAGTATATAGATATAGATATCTAAAAGCATTCAAAAAAATATTTATTATATATAAATAATAAAATCAATACACAAATATTTAAATATAATAAATTTATACAAATAAATAATCTATTTACAAATAATATATTAATATTTAATTTAAATTTATAAAAGTATCAATAAAAATATTAAATTATATATATGAGAAAAGAAGGGAAAAATATAATATAAATATCCTAATCACATATTTATAATAAAAATATATAATTAAACAAATAAAAAAAACAAAGCCAATTCAAAGTCCAAAAAAACCAAAAACAAAATATAGAACTTAAAAGATATAAATAAATTTAGGCTATAAACATTATATAATTTATGTGAATATAAAGATTGGTTTTTCCATTTGTGTGCATGTGAGGAAGTTGTTTAAAAAATTGAAAAAATGTTAAGTAATTTATGTGAAATATAAGGGCGACTTTGTGTATGTAGGGAAGATGTTTAAAACATTGATGTGTGTATGTGGGGAAGATGTTTAAAACATTGAAAAAATGTTAAATGATTTATGTGAATAAAAGTGATTTTTCCATATGTGTGTATGTTGGGAACATGCTTATACATTATTATTATTATTATTATTATTATCATAAAAGGATATACTATAAACTAAAGATCATGAAAACCATGAGCACAAGGAACACAACTCAAAGGAGGGTTACCATTTAACCTTCCTAAGAGCCTTTTGGAGGGGTTGAACTCCCCTCCAACAAAAAAAAGAAGCCTACTCATCTTATTAATGACACTTTGTGTTCATGTACATTCTTTGATGGGCCCATCTAGACAAAAAAGATATATAATTTTTTCTAATTACAACATTACAAAACATAAAAGTAGATAAAGTCTTCCACCCACCCGCGAGCAACTTTGGTATTGATAAATTTCCTGCAGCATACAACATTAAAATGATATTGTTACTATACAAATCTTTCCTAACAACTTGTAACATAATTAAATGCATAGTTCATAAAAGAAATCCATTATATATATAATCATAAACCCATAATGCATGAAAAGTATTAAGGAAAAAACATGAATACAATATTATTACGTATGAAAAGTATGATATAATTTATAAATTTAATATAATAACAATTAAATCTAATCCTTACATATTAAAAGTAAAAAAAATAAAAACATATTTGGTAACATTAAATTTCAATACAACAATAACATACTCTTATTAATAAAATTTCATTTAATAAATAAAATTGTCAGCAATTAAATGTTATATATATTTTTCAAATTAAAATATAAAATAAAATAATGAACTACGTGGTGAACAAATACATGTTTATCTTCAAAACTGTAAATCGAGAACATAAATTCTTGGCAAATATATTTCCCATTGGAAATTTAATTGAAAATCAAAATTCTAAATTCGAGAACATAGATTCTTCGTGGTAAATATATTTCCGATTGGAAATTTAATTAAAAAAAGAAACGTGGAAAGAAAAAACATCTTACTATATAATTAAGAAAACTAGGTAATGTAAAACTAAATGTTACATTGGAAATTTAATAATTCAAAAGAACGCTGTATAATTAATAAAGCTCGTTAATGTAATTAATAAGAGAGAGGAGAAAGATTCTTCCATTATCTGAGAGTTGCCACGGGACCTATTGTTTCAGGAGATCTAGATCTTTGTCAAAGTTGTATGATTGTTTTATCTCATCATCATGAAATTCTGGGGAGTTGCCCATTACCTATGAAATTCGGGGGGTTGCCCATTATTGCATATGATTCTGGGACTGCGCGTGCACAACACTAAAGGGTTCATCTCATAACATCTACTTGGAAACTTTGATGAGGAAGCGAGTGATGAAGGATGACAATAGATGGGGAAGCGACTGATCATGTTACAACTAGGGTCAAATTGATGAGGAAGCGACTGATCATGTTACAGCCAACTAGGGTCAAAGGAACGGCGGGTTACCTCTATGTAGAGTCATGACTTACCATGCGGGTTACCTCTATCCAGAGTAATGTTGACTTACCATCTATCCACGATCTGCATGCTGGACAACCACATCAAACTATAATGCAATTTCATTTTTGTTTGGCACGTATGCACCTTGGGCTATTGGCTTCTGATCTAAGCCTTGGGTTCATGTTAAACCAAACGGACGCAGAAGGAAGAGGGGCAGCCTTCTTGAGTTTGAGTTGCCCTTGAACAAAGTCTTGGATGAATTTATTCAAGAATAGGTTCAAACCAGCAATGCTTGGGTTTGGGTTTGGGTTTGAGGTGAAAAAGAAACAGAGACAGAAAGGAGTAAATTTATTAGAAAGAATAACCTAAAACTAATAACAGGGGGATAAACTGAAATAATTGAAAGGTGATTCAATTTGTTGGTAACCTAAAATTAATAACAGGTTGATAAACTAAAATAATTGAAAGGTGATTCAATTTGTTGGTAGGAGCCGAGCCGAGCCGACGCAGGGCGGCTTGAACAACCTCAAGACGACTATATCATCGCGTTCAATCATCCCTCACTGGGGGTTTTCTCAATGATTAAATTAATTAATTCATCGCTGATCACTGGTCAATGATTAAATTAATTAATTCATCGCTGATCACTGGTCAATGATTAAATTAATTAATTCATCGCTGATCACTGGTTATTGTGTCGCGGTGTCATGGTTACCTCATCAGGTTAGATCCACACGACTCTGTCACCTGGTCTACCTTCAATCTTATATTAGAAAAATATGAATATAATGTTAAAATTTATATTTTCGCGTTGATTTTCGAAATTATTAGAAGAGGGTTTGGATTGGGTTTCACCAAAGAGGGTTTGGATTGGGTTTTACCTACCGATCAAGGTCCATCTATCTATGACGGTTCCCATCAGATAGAAGCTTCCAAGCTTTTATACAAGCTTAAAATAGTGAATAGTGGTCCTGTTAGAACCACTGATAAGTCCAAATCTACCTGACGAGGAACTGAATCTCGTTCAATGGGTAAGGAATAGGATTGTATTTAATCATTCAAAATATGAAATTAATAAAGTACAACGGCAACCTACAGACGAGACCCCTATTAGCAGCCTGGTTAGGAGCAGATGTGACTCCGGAAACATGCAACATAACACAACACAACGGTACACGTTTACCTATGCAATGAAAAGTCGTGCGAGGGACGGGAAGGAGTTGTAGAGGCACTCTCACTCTCTGTTGGAAACCCGAGAACGATTTTGAAGGAGTTTTAGAGGCACTCTCACTCTCTGTTGGAAACCCGAGACTGATTTTGTATCTATAAATGAATAAACACTGATTGTGGCAGCTTACCATTCCAACTAACTCTATCAGAACAAGAGTTGAGTTGAGCTGTGATTGCAACGGAACTTGTATTTGAGATATTTTGTTAACGCTATGATTCAGATGCATCATAAATGACAATAAAAAGAAGACGAGACCAGCACGAGTGTGGAGAAAACGCCATCAAAAGGAATTTCACCCTGCTTTCATTGACTAGTAACCCGTTATATCGGCTTTCAACACATCGATGAGGACTTGGAACACATCAATGAACAGGTGATGAGTATGGATGATGCAGAACAGGGGTTGTACCAGGTGAGTATGGATTATGCAGAACAGGGGTTGTACCAGGTGATACACCAATGGTGAGGGTATTAAATTCAAAGCGTTCTCGCTTGAAGGAAGAAGTAAATAATTTTAACACCTAAAATCCTATCTTAATTGAAATTCCATATAGAAGGGATGACAGAGATGCACTCCCCGGGTAGGTAGGTTTTCTAAATCAAATGGAAAAATATTCACAAAAGGCACTAACCGGTTATGAATAGGTGATGAGTATGGATGATGCAAAACAGGGGTTGTACCACGTGATACACCAATCGTGAAAGTTCAGGGTATTAAATTCAAAGGGTTGTGGCCTGAAGGAAGAACTAAATAATTTGAACCCCTAAAATCCTAACTGAAATTCCATATAGAAGGGATGACAGAGATGCACTCCCAAGGTAGGTAGGTTTTCTAAATCGAAATGGAAAAATATTCACAAAAAGCACTAACCAGTTATGAACAGGTAATGAGTATGGATGATGCATAACAGGGGGTGTACCAGGTGATACACCAATGATGAAAGTTCAGTTCAGGGTATTAAATTCGAAGGGTTCTGGCTTGAAGGAAGACGTAAATAATTTGAACACCTAAAATCCTAACTGAAATTCCATATAGAAGGGATGACAGAGATGCACTCCCCGGGCAGGTAGGTTGAACACCTAAAATCCTAACTGAAATTCCATATAGAAGGGATGACAGAGATGCACTCCCTGGGCAGGTAGGTTTTCTAAATCGAAATGGAAAAATATTCACAAATAGAAGGCCTGATAGAGATGCACTCCCCGGGTAGGTAGGTTTTCTAAATCGAAATGGAAAAATATTCACAAAAAGCAATAAGGCACTGACCACAGTGGGGAAAGAACCAAATAAATGTAGTTTTTGAAAACAGCTATGATGTGTGTACATACCCTCCTCACCCAACAAATCTAGAAATACCTTCATTATAAACACTTATATAGAAAATTTACTATTAAAGAATGTTCGTAGTACATACCCTCCTCACCCAACAAATCTAGAAATACCTTCATTATAAACATTTATATAGAAAATTTACTATTAAAAAATGTTCGTAATACTCTTTGAAAGAGGAATAATAGGCTCGAATCAAGGCAATGAGGAGGCAGAGTTTGGCGTGGAAAAATGAGAGGAGAAACTATTGGGTGCAGATTCGGCAGCAAACACAAACAACTAACAGATCAATGATATTCAAATTAACTACAGGCTAACCTTCTATTATATATTTTTATAACCAAATAACTCCTTCGTCTCAGAATTAGAAAGAAACATAAACCATGAAACAGAGGAGAACAAGGCCATTCACTAACCATGCTTCTTAGGAATTTTTCGGTTGCTATTGAAAAAGCGCTGGAAAATCCTGATTCTCTGCTACAAAAGCACCGCAAATGCTACTCCAGCTCCTGTATATAAAATTGCAACTCATGATCAAAAAAAAGAAACATGCGGAGAATGAATTTAAAAATAATGCAACTCATGATCAAAAAAAAGAAACATGCGGAGAATGAATTTAAAAATAATTCAAGAAAATAATATCGCGAGGAGTACAACTCACTCTGGATGGATGCATTATTTGTTAATCAAGTTGGCCATTCAACCACTGGTGCATATTCTCCTTGGCATGGACTTTCTTCTCTCTCAATTAACTAACAGACACGCAAAACAAACATTTACACAAGACAAAACCACAACACTACACAGGACACGACATTGATGCATACAACACTACGCAGAACAGAACAGAACATATTTATGGAGCGCTCCATAAGACAGACACAGTGCTTGAGAGAGATAGAAAACCCATGATTAACCTGTAGATTGAACAGAGAAAACCATTTGTTAACCTAACAGACAAACAGACAAACAAATTAACCAACCAAAGAGAGAGATAGACAAACAAATTAAAAGGAATGGAAAATTACCCTCTCCGTGAATAATCCACTCCACTCGATCACCCTGCTCTTGTTTTCGGACTTTGCAAAATATCCATCACCTCCTCTTTGTATGAGAATTTCCTCCTCTCATTCTCCATTCATCAAAATCACCCATCCCTCTTCGCCTTCATTCAACAGGCGCGCCAGTATATAATGACTAGGGCATTCATTCCAGAGTTTTATGCTTGCGTTTTTGGACCGTTGTGTTAAAATTGTGCTTTATCCAATCTTTTAATTACTATTCGTTAAAACAATCTTTTAATTATCAATCTTTTAACTCAGTATTATTATTTTATAATTTATGATTGATGTTGTTGTAGGGCTTTTTTGGGGGTGCTTTTCAGTTCTCTGTTTCTATCTTTGGAGTATATTCGGATATTGTTGTAGTTTTTCTTTTCTCTGTTTCTGCAACCCTTATCCGCATTGCAGATTCCTAAACTTCTCCCTCTTCGTTTACAGAAATGGAAGTAAACCTTTTCATCGGAATTGCTTATTGTCGGAAAAACTTATCTGTCATTGTCTTTGCCCAGTTTAGTGGAAAACCTAAGGAACTTATCTGTCATTGTCTTTGCCCAGTTTAGTGGAAAACCTAAGGAGCTACAGCGTCCCACGAGGAAATTAGCGAAATGTTTAAGTGTGTAATTTTGGGTAAAAAAATAATATATATCATACTCTATTGAGTTGTTGGCTTCCGCCCTAGCTCGTGTGAAGCCAATTTATGTTTAATTATGGGAATTTTTTATTTAAAATTTAAAGAATGATTATTTATAAATTTAATTATGTTAATAATGGTTTTAGAAATTTTATGAAAAGTTTGTGTGTATTTGAAAATTTATAAAATTAAAAATTCCAATATTAAATTTTTATAATTTTTTATTTCCAACTTTTTAGAATGTTAGTAAGATAGATGTGTAATGTGTTCAATGCTAAATTTTTACTTGAAATTTTCCTCAATTTTGAGAAGATTGTGTAAATCGATTGGAGGAATCAGTCTTTTTGTAATTTTTTCTCAATTAAAATATGTTTATTACCATAGACATGCCTCATATTAAGATTCTATCCTCAAATTTGAAGGGTTTCCTAGATTTCCGAAAGTTTATCCACATTAAACGTGTTTAAGGAGGTTGTGCAAAATTGATTTTTGAGAAGGATATTTAAAATAGATTTGGTGTCACCCCTTATTGTTAAATTCTGAGAGGGTTCCTAGATTCCACATCAAATTTGAGGAACTTTACATTATAATAACCTATTTTGATTAGAGGAGGTCGCTCAAAATTGATGGTATACAACCTCCTCTAGTTTGAGAAGCTTATTGTTAAGAAATTTAGCTACTTAAATTATGTTATATTTAGTTGTCAATCTGTGGTCATAAACTTTTAAACACCAACATTGTATATGTGGAACTAGTCCAATGCCTTCCTCAAACCTAAGACTTTGCAATTCCTCATGCAATCTTAGGTGAATAGCCAAATTAGGTATATGCATATGTATATATACACATAGATATATCAATATTATGTTCATATATATGTCAACATATATATACCAATATATATACTCACATATTATGTTTACACATATAGTAGTATACATACAAATATTCATGTAGCAGTAATATATATTAAATACATATTATGTTGGTATACTAGTGGTGGTCGTCATTGGCTAAGCACAATGCATAGATAGATTAAGAGATTAATACTTTAAATATTTTAGGGGTTTTTTGTAGTGAAACAACAACACCCCATTTTGTACATAATCCATAAAAAATGGGGACCATTTTAAGTCTGCATATCCTACTTTTATATATATATATAATTCAATCACTTTCCACCTTGTACATATTTCATAGACAAATCACTTATAAAGTTTAAAAAAAAAATATTTCTAAGTTCTTAAGTGTTCCATCAATAAATATTTCTTCTTGTCTCTCAAGACATGAATATCTCACACCACACTCTCTTTTATTGGAATACTTTTGGAAAATCCCTAGGATGCGACAAAACCTTGTTTTTTAATTAACAATATTTGTTCCCATACCGACTCTCGTTTCTCGAGCTAACCCTTCCACATTTACTTCTTGATCATCCCATGGTGGGACACAAAATTTCCCGACATATTACTGATGTTTTCTTAGAAAATTTAATGTTAATCTCGTCCTAGCCCATTCACTTCTCAAGTGTTTTACCTTACGTCAAACCCCCTAGAAGGATGACAAAATTTTCTAGCAAATGTTTTCAAACATTTTTTCTCTTAGATTTTGTTAGTTCTCCGACCTATGCCCTTTTTAATTGTTGAAACCTTACTTCCACTTGAGATATCCTTCATGGGATGAAATGACCATTGTTTCTACATGGAATGCTTTACACATGCTCTTATCAGATGGTACCATCTGTCACCTTACACCACGTAAATATTTGACAACTAGCCATATTCTTTGTACATAGATGCTAAAATTCTTGACAGACAATTCTTTGTCTCATCATGGCCTTCTTATAGGATATTTTCTAAACCTAACCTTACTCCCATGATGTCAATTAGGGTTAATATTTCGTTTAGTAATGACGTCTCCATAAGTAAATATAGGTCATTTCAACTTAAATTAAGTTTATCCATTGTCATGTCAGTATCATCCTACGTACAACCACTTATTTTTTTATATTTAATATCCTTCATTTCAACCTTAGTTTCAATAATTGTCTTCTTTCATAGCTCTAAATAATCCCCAAGCTACTAAATTCTATCATCACTCTTGTTCTCCTCCTTGTTACAATCACTTCATTTTGCTAGCTATGCAAGAATGTTGAACATGGGGATGAAACCTAAAAAGAAGTTGTGGGTGCAAAAGTCATTTCAACCAATCCTTTAAGTGGTAGATGATAATAATTTGAATATATTTACATTTCAGACACATTAATCACTAAGCCCACTGATAATAGAGATAGGTACCCCTTTAATTCCTTTGAGACCGCATTGTTTGATAAGGGAAGGGATGTGCATACCAAAAAGACCCTCAATGAGGAACCAACATGGAAACTCAAAGTAGATGAACTCTATGTCCTATCATCTGGGTCATTAATATAACATAATGTGTCGAATGGTTTCCATGACAAGGACCCCACACATAGAGAAATATAGAAGAGTACGTAAAAACGAAAATGATATATTATATTTTTATAACTTAATTAATAAATTATCTTTCTTTTGAAAATATTTTATTAGATTATTTAAATTTTATATAATTTCCTTTCATTCTTAATTCTTTTATTTTTAATATTATATGTGTTCATACAAAAATTTATAATACTAATAATAATAATAATAATAATAATAATAAGAATAAGAATAATTTAATTTTAAATCCATAGCCAAGTTTGGAACCAAAATTGTTGTATGAGACACTTGTTTATGGAAAAGCCCTTTATATTTGAATCTTTGTCTTTCTAGGAAAAAACACACGTTCTTAACTATTGGTCATTTTTATATTCTCTATAAAAGTGTAATATACTTGATATATCTTATTAGATTTATGATTA
This sequence comes from Pinus tabuliformis, assembly GCA_031772625.1. NCBI lineage: Eukaryota > Viridiplantae > Streptophyta > Pinopsida > Pinales > Pinaceae > Pinus > Pinus tabuliformis. Next base: position 631,160,585 of record CM062809.1, read on the forward strand.
TAATATAATAAAGAAATATTATATAACAATAGGCATATGACAATTATTGTATAAAGTAATCATTAATATGTTTTAATGATTAGCTATAGAAGGATTCTCACGTGATATTTTTTTTTTACATTACAATAATATATCTAATAATATATGGTAGGTATACTATAGAAATTTTCCTCAATTTTGAGAAGATTGTGTAAAATTCTTGAGATTTTTTGAAATCGATAGGAAGAATGATTCTTTTTGTAATTCTTTCTCATTTAAAATGTGTTTATTATGATAGACATGCCTCATATTAAGACTCTATCCTAAAATTTGAAGGATTTCCTAGATTTTCGAAAGTTTATCCATATTAAATGTGTTTAAGGAGGTTGTTCAAAATTGATTTTTGAGAAGGATATTTAAAATAGATTTGGTGTCACCCCTTATTGTTAATTTTTGAGAGGGTTCCTAGATTCCACATCAAATTTAAGGAACTTTACATTATAGTAACATATTTTGATTTGAGGAGGTTGCTCAAAATTGATTGTATACGACCTCCTCTAGTTTGAGAAGGTTATTGTTAAGAAATTTAGCTACTTACATTCCATTATATTTAATTGTCAATCTATGGCCATAAAATTTTAAACACCAATATTGTATGTGTGGAACTAGTACACAAATGATCCTCAAGCTATGCAAGAACTTTTACAATCTAATTCTCTAAGGCATGCATTGGTAACAAAATGAATTATCAGACTAAAAATTAAAGGGATACAAATATTTGTTGGACCAATGAGCTTATGTTTTCAAGGCAACCTTGTGGACTCCAATCATATTCATTTGTTGTCATAAAATGATTCTATGATTAATTAAGTACCACTTTCATTATTCAACATTCATCGCCTAGCTTTTGTAGGGGGGAATCCACAGTTTACACTTGAAAGATAAAATTCAATTAGGAAGAAAGAAAAATGCTACAGGCTTGCGTGACCACTAGGATTACATTTACAAAATAATTTTATGATCTCTGATCACAATACTTTGTTTTGCATAAGCATCAAATAGTTTTTCAATTCCTCAAAAAGCACTTTTGTTCATCAACCTTCAGTGCCTAACCTCTATAGGGAATCCACAACTCAACAATGTTGTTTTAACTATGCCTGCATCTCTGTGTCATGTAACACATCTCCGCACCGGATTACACTTGCTGTAACCACATACCCGACGGTCTATAGAACCACAGGCCCGTGGCATCTAACCCCGGTGGTCTCGACCTCCTCTGACCTGCTGACTAGAACACATATTATGCCTTGTCATCCCTGTCATGCTATATCACCAGGCCACATGGTTGCCACCTTCACATTGTATAAAAGCCATATTTTTTGTATTAATATATATTTTCCATCAGATTTTAACATATATGTTTGCAATATGGTTTAACACCATATCTTCGGTGCTTTGTTGGCAAGTTGACTCACATCCTCTGACGGTCATGGCCATTAACTCCACCACCGTGTGATTGGACCTTTGTGCCATGTGACTAGACTGGGATCTGCCATGGATGAACCTATTTATACTTTGTTATAATTATGCACCATAGTTTATAACCTTTTTCCATAGGTTTTTATTTACTTCACCATATTGCATATTCCCTATTGGTCCATTACATACCATAGGTTCATTACAAATTCTACCCCCATGGTTTGATAACATAAGTCTTTGCGCCCACCTACAAAATAATTATATGGTTTGTAAAACATAGCTATCGCTTGCGCCCACCATGGTTTTTACACATAGTTTGAATCTTTAGCATGTTTTAGCATTAGAAAAAATGTGCACCTTATTTTCACATATGTTATATCATCTAGTTTAGAAACCATAAGTTTTCAACTACATCATAAGCTTATTAATGCACCCATGAATTATAATATGAATCTTTAACCAACCAAAACCTAAAATGTAACCATTCAACTGGAGATATGCATTGGAAATGAACTTTGACCTTTTGACTTTACCATTGCCATGTGTCGAACTGCGTGAATGCCATATGGTCAGCAAGGCCCCTTTTCACATGTTCACCATAAAATTCAACAGGATTTTTATCTGTCGTACAGAGGCTAAATGTGAATCTAGAGATACCACCATAATAAGCGCGTCGATCTCTTCGAGTTGGTGCTGATTTCATGAGAAACTGGGATGTTAAAACTTTGCGTATGTCAAGAACTCTTTTTCTACCTAGGTCCATCTTGGACTTCAAACATATAGCAAACTTCAACTTGACTTAACAAGATCCATTATGGATCAACAGTCTAAGTACTTCTATGAAATAAAACTTAGAATAACATCATTTATATTAAAAGAGGAATATACAAGTTCACATTACAATTGTAAAGACAGTCTACATATACTTAGCATGGATCCACATATGCCTTTTCATCGAACTGCAATATACACTAACATATGTCCTTCATATTGGATTGTTTGAACAATTTTGCAATACACAATTTGATTGCTTTCTTGACCAATCTTGTAATATTATAAAGATTTACCTTTGACCTTTAATTATTATAGATGTCATATAGTATAGGAAGGGTGTATTGAACCATGAATACCTCCCAAGTACACAAATACTTCTTAATTTTTTACATCCCAAAAGTAGAGTAGGGTGTAATGCCATTGGCAAATATAGCTCTCACTAATGTGGGTAGTTGCTTGTATTTTGGCATAGGATACTATCATGACATGGAATGCATGAAAATACCCATTCCATTTTCCAAAACCTTGAAATTGATTAATTATCCAACTGCGCTTGTGTTGTATGCATTTCCACCATGCGTTTGACTACAACATTAATTGTGAGTCAACGTCTTTCTTGTCTAAACTAGGCAAAATCCAACCAACATTGATCCATATCAAGCTACCTAAAAATGAAAAACCATGTGGAAATTTTCACCCTAGGGGTGCATATATATCACAACTAATGATTGTGGTCACTTTATCTTTACTAGGGTTATACGATCTGATACTCATATTAGAAAAGGATAGCTCTAGCTCAAATAACTCAATTAAAAATAAGGGAAGAGCTTTGAATTTAACAACACACCTCATCACCATGTCATGACCATAATGGAAGTAATTGTGAAAAAATAGGAATGACCATTGGCTACAAGAGGGAGTATAAAGGGAAAAACTCGCACTTTTGATAGTAATAAAGGTCTCAAAATGAAAGTCCAGTGTCTTCCTCACACCTGAGACTTTGCAAGTCCTCATGAAATCTTAGGTGAATAGCCAAAATTAGGTATATGTGTATGTATATATACACATAGATATATCAATATTATGTTCATATATATGCCAACATATATATATATATATATATATATATATATATATATATATATATATATATATATATATATATATATATAATATTATATAGATATCATTTATTATAAATCAACATATTATGGTTGTATATATACCAACATATATACTCACATATTATGTTTATATATATAGTAGTATACATACCAACATTCATGTAGTAGTAATATATATTAAATACATATTATTTTGGTATACTAGTGGTGGTCATCATTGGGTAAGCACAATGCATATATAGATTAAGAGATTAATACTTTAAATAGTTTAGGGTTTTATTGTAGTAAAACAACAACCCCCCATTTTTTACTTAATCCATAAAAAATGGGGACCATTTGTAGTTTTCTTATCCTACTTATATATATAATTAAATTGCTTTCCACCTTTTACATATTTCATAGAAAAATCACTTATAAAGTTTTCAAAAAAAATGGCTAAGTTCTTAAGTGTTCCATCAATAAACCATTGTTTGTGTCTCTCAATACATGAATATCTTGGACCACACTCTCTTTTATTGGAATACATTTGGAAAAACCACGAGGTGTGACGAAACCTTGTTTTTTAATTAACAATCTTTGTTCCCATCCTGACTCTCATTTCTTGAGCTGACCCTTCAATGTTTACTTCTTGATCATCCTCACAGTGGGACACAAAATTTCCTGAAATATTACTGATATTTTCTTCGAAAAATTTATGTCAATCTCGTCCTAGCCCATTCACTTTTCAAGTGTTTTACCTTATGTGAAGCCCCATGGTAGGATGACAATTTTTTTTAACAAACCTCTTGAAACATTATGTCTTTTAGACTCTATTAGTTCTTAGACCTAGGTGTTGGGTGTGGATCCTGATTATCTTCTGTATTCAAAGGTATCACCACATTGGACCCCAGTTCGAAATATTGCCCCATAAAATATTCGCTGCAGGGGGGGTCCAGGGGGGGCGACTGCACCTGTTCAGGATGTGGCTCTTCCTTATAGACCTTGGTCCATTTCGCAAGGTGTGTACGTGGATCATCCTATCTGTCATATTTTTCTACTAGCCATATCTGCAGTTTCCTAAATCATAGGTGCATCATCCTTCTGCATCTGCACCTGTTGGGTGTGGAGCATGATTATTTAGAGGTCTTTTTTTTTAGCCGGATGTATACCCCAGGAAGTTTGTACACCCCTCCACGCAGGGGGTTGCGGGGGGACTTGTCCCCCGGGGGGGTTTGGGGAGCCCATCCCCCTCGGTTGGGGGGTCCAGGGGCCAGTGGTCGCCCGACGTGGGTTTCGGGGGTAGTGCCCCTAAAGCTAAAAACAGATGTAAAATTGCCTTGTAAAAGTATAGTAATTTCTAGTCAATCTAGGTCGTTCATTAGGCTGATGATCTGACGGTAGAACTTATGTTTAGTATAGGGTTTTTTGCCCTAGAAGGAAACCCCTCTCTTTGTATGAGGGTATTGTATTGAGGCTATGTAATAGATGTGTATTTCTCTGAGTGAGAAGCAGAGAGGTGAGACTGTGAGAGAAAACAGAGGATATTACAACAGATCTGTTGTAGGTTGTGTCTCTTCATTTTTCTGGATAATAGAAAGGAAGGACTAGTTGTTCGGGGTGGATGTATCCCAAACTGGGTGAACCACGTATATCTGTGTCTCTCTTGTTTTATGCATTTTCTGTGTTTATATTTATGCAATGTTTTATGTGTTCCATTGCTCCATAATATATAATTTTCTAACAACTGGTATTAGAGCCGAAGGTCTATTTGGCTGATAAACTTGCGGGAAAGAAGGGTTCCTCATTCGAGTGGGAGCAATGGCAGAAGATGGTAAGTTTAGGGTCAAGGAATTTAATGGCCAAAACTTCTCGCTATGGAAGATGTAAATGGAATATTATCTGTATCAGAAAGATCTATTCCTACCATTGGGCCGAAAAACAAAGATATCGACGGGTATGATAGATGAAGAATGGAACCTTCTTAATAGAAAGGTACTCAGAATAGTACGGTTGTGCCTCGCAGCATCAGCCACCTTCAATATTTCAAAGGAAACAATGACAGAGAGTTTGATTAAGGTGTTGGAGATGCTATATGAAAAACCCTCGGCCTCAAACAAGGTATTTCTTATGAAACAATTATTTAATATGAAGATGTCGGAAGGTGGATCTGTTGCAAACCATTTAAATGATTTTAGTACTGTTACAAGTCAGTTATGTTCTGTAGGGGTAAACTTTGATGATGAAGTTAGAGCTCTGTTATTTTTGTGCTCATTACCAGAAAGTTAGAATGGTTTAGTAATGGCCATTAGTAACTCTATTTCTAGATTTAGTACTTTAAAGTTTGATGATGTTTTTAGTGCTATCCTTAGTGAGGAAATGCAATGGAAAAGCTCTGTTGAGACATCAGGTAATGCTTTGAGTGCAGAGTCTAGGGGAACGAAAATGGAAAGCGGAAAGAGCTCAGGATATCGCAGTAAATCAAGGAAAGGCAGATCGAAGTCCACATCGGGGGGAGTGTGTTAGAAATGCGGAAAGAAAGGACACCTAAAGAAAGACTGTAGATCTCGGAAGGGAAAAGGAGATGCACATCAAGAAAATATTCATGAGGCAAATGTGATAGGTGAGGTGTTACAAGATGCTTTGATTTTTTTTTTCAAAAATATTACTGATTCCTGGGTGGTATATTTAGGGGCTTCATTCCATTCCACACCTAATAAGAAATACTTTCATGACTATGTTCAAGGAGATTTTGGGCAAGTTCGATTGGGTGATGATAAACCCTATAAAATTGTTGGAATGGGTAAAGTTCTTGTAAAACAACAAAACGGAAACCAATGGCTACTAAAGGAGGTAAGGCATGTTCCAGATCTAAAGAAAAATCTGATTTCAGCAGGGTAGTTAGGCAGTGAAGGTTGTGTGACAACTTTCATAGATAAAGCTTGGAAGGTCACCAAAGGAGCCGTGGTAATAGAAAAAGGCGAAAAGGTTGGTACATTGTCTTTATGTAATGGTATTTCTAACTCTTTTAATGCTTTAACTTCCAAAGGAGCAGATGCAACATTATGGCATCATAGGCTCGGACACATGAGTGAAAAGGGGATGAAGATTCTTCACTCAAGGAATTTGTTGCTGAGTTTGAAGAATGTTGATTTGGACTTCTGTGAGAATTTCATTTATGGAAAACAGAAGAAAGTCAGATTTCTCAGAGTTGGGAAAGAAAAGAAGAGCAAAAAATTAGAGCTTGTGCATACAGATGTATGGGGACTTGCTCAGGTATCATCTCTCGGTGGCTCTCACTATTATGTTACTTTTATTGATGATGCAACTAGAAAAACTTGGATTTATTGTATTAAGAACAAATCTGATGTATAAAGTATATGGAAAGCTTTGGTTGAGACTGAGACAGGAAAGAAATTGAAGTGTCTTAGATCAGACAATGGAGGTGAATATTGTAGCAAAGAGTTTGATAGGTACTGTTCAAAGCATGGAATTCACAGAGAGAACACAGTTCCAAGAACACCACAATAAAATGGTGTGTCAGAAAGCATGAATAGAACAATCATGGAGCATGCAAGGTGCATGAGATTGCATGCAGGATTGCCTTTACAGTTTTTGTGAGATGTTGTAGATACTACTATTTATCTAATAAACAGAGGGCCTTCAAGTTCCTTGGATGGTGGTGTTCCAGAGGAAGCATGGACAGGTAAAAAGGTAAACTACTCTTTTTAAAATCCTTTTGGTTGTGAGGCCTTTGTCCATATTGATAAAGAAAATAGAACAAATCTTGAGGCAAATTCAAAGAAATGTACCTTTATTGGATATGGTGTTAATGATTTTGGTTATCGCTTATATGATTACGAAAATCACAAAATCATTAGGAGCAGAGAGGTAATATTCAATGAAAAGGTCTTTTATAAGAATCAGTTGCAGGAAAAGAAACAGGGAAAATAAAACAAGGAATATGTAGTTCTTGATGAAATCACTCAAAAAGTAAAGGTGCCTGAAAATAATAATAATCAACAACCACCACAACAGCAACAGGCACCCCAAACATCTAAAAGAGGTGTTAGAAGATGTATCAGGATAAGTAGACCCCCTGAATGATACTCTCCATTATATCTTTTATTGTTGACTGATTCTGGTGAACCTGAATGTTATGAAGAAGCAATGTAAGTTGTAAGCAGGAAGAAGTGGGAGGTAGCCATTGAAGAAGAGATGGACTCCTTAATGCATAACCAGACTTTGGATTTAGTTAGGTTTCCTACAGGAAAAGCTACATTGAAGAATAAATGGGTTTACAGGCTGAAGGAAGAAGATGGAGGAAAATAGAGGTACAAAGCTAGACTTGTGGTGAAGGGGTTTGCACAGAAGAAAGGTATTAATTTTGATGAAATATTTTCTCTTGTTGTTAAAATGACTTCAATCAAAACTATTTTAAGTCTAGTAGATGTTGAATATTTGCATCTTGAGCAGTTAGTTGTAAAGAAAACCTTTCTCCATGGGGATTTGGAGGAAGAGATATATATGTAGCAGCCACAAGGATATGAAGTGAAAGGGAAGGAGAAACTAGTGTGCAGGTTGAAGAAGAGCTTGTATGGCTTAAAACAGGCTCCAAGGCAGTGGTATCTAAAATTTGACAAGTTTATGTTTGAACAAGGTTATACTAGATGTCACTCTGATCATTGTGTTTATCTGAAAGAGAAAAATGATGGCAACTATATTATATTGTTATTGTATGTAGATGACATGCTTGTTGCAGGGTCTAACATGCAGGTAATAAATGTGCTCGAAAGAAAATTGGCAAATTCATTTGCAATGAAGGATTTGGGAGCTGCAAAACAAATCCTTGGTATGAGAATAACTAGAGACAGGAAAAATTGTAAATTAACATTGTCTCAGAATGAGTACATACAAAAGGTGTTGAAAAGATTTAATTTGCACAATGAAAAACCAGTTAGTACACCTTTTGCTAGCCATTTCAATCTTAGTAAGGAAATGTGCCCAAAGACCCAAGAAGACATGGATTATATGTCTAAAGTTCCATATGCATCAGCAGTTGGAAGCTTAATGTATGCAATGGTCTACACAAGGCCTCATATTGTACATGTAGTGCAAGTTGTAAGTAGGTACATGAACAACCTAGGAAAGGAACATTAGATGGCATTGAAATGGATTCTCAGATATTTGAAAGGTACCACAAATCAAGCATTATGCTTTGGTGGTTCAAACATTTCTCTACAGGGATATGTTGATGCAGATATGGTAGGTGACAAAGATAACAGGAGGAGCACTACAGGATATGTATTTGCTGTTGGTGGAACAACTGTTAGTTGGGTTTCAAAAATCCAAGGTGTTGTTGCACTTTCAACAATAGAAGCAGAGTATGTTGCTGCTACAGAGGCTAGTAAAGAAATGATTTTGTTACAAAGGGTTATGGGTGAATTGTGTAAGGAGCATGATATGGGCACGTTATACAATGATAGCCAAAGTGCCATTCATCTTGCAAAGAACACAACATTCCATTCCAAGACTAAACACATACAGCTCAAGTACCATTTCATACGATCAGTGTTGGAATATGGAGAGTTGAAGCTGGAAAAGATACACACTAGCCAGAATCCTGCAGATATGCTAACAAAAGTTGTAACCAGGGAGAAACTGAGAATATGCTCAGTTTCAATTGTTTTTCAAGGATGACAGTGAAGATGAGAAATAGCCAGGTCCAAAGAGGAGTCATTGTCCAGCAAATGAAGCAGCAGTGGAGTTTCTAAAATCAGTTTCCAATTGGGAGGTTGTTGGGTGTGGAGCCTGGTTATCTTCTGTATTCAAAGGTATCGCCACATTGGACCGTAGTTCAAAATGGGGGCGGCAATGCCGCCCATAAAATATTCACTACAGGGGGGGTGGCTACACCTGTTCAGGCTGTGGCTCCTCCTTATAGACCTTGGTCCATTTTGCGAGGTGTGTACATGGATCATCCCATCCATCATATTTATCTACTAGCCATATTTGCGGTTTCCCAAATCGTAGGTGCATCATCCTTCTACATTTGCACTTGTTGGGTGTTGAGCATGATTATTTATAGGTCTTTGTTCTTAGCCAGATGTATACCCCAGGAAGTTTGTACACCCCCCCATGCAGGGGAGTGTGGGGGAACTTGCCCCCCCGCAGGGGTTCATGGGGGCCCATCCTCCATGATTGCGGGGTCAAGGGGCCAGTGGTTCCCCGATGGGGGTTTCGGAGGCAACACCCCTGAAGCTAAAAACAGATGTAAAATTGACTTGTAAAAGTATAGTAATTTCTAGTCAATCTGGGCCGTTCATTAGGCGGATGACCTGACGGTAGAGATTATGTTTAGTTTAGGGTTTTTTGACCTAGAAGGAAACCCCTCTCTTTGTATGAGGGCATTGTATTGAGGCTATGTAATAGATGTGTATTTCTCTGAGTGAGAAGCAAAGAGGTGAGGCTATGAGAGAAAACAGAGGATATTACAGTGGATCTGCTGTAGGTTGTGTCTGTTCATTTTGCTGGAGAATAGAAAGGAAGGACTGGTTGTTCGGGGTGGATGTAGCCCAAACTAGGTGAACCACATATATCTATGTCTCTATTGTTTTATGCATTTTTTGTGTTTATATTTATGCAATATTTTATGTGTTCCATTGCTTCGTAATATATAATTTTCTAACACTAGGCCCTTTTTAAATGTTGAAACCTAACTTCCACTTGAGAAATCCTTCATGGGATGACATGTCCATTGTTTTTGCATGGAATGCTTTACACATGCTCTTATCAAATGCTACCATATGTTACATTACACCACGTCAATATTTGACAACTAACCATATCCTTTGTACATATATGCTAAAATTCTCGATAGGTTATTCTTTGTCTCATCATGGACTTCTTATAACATATTACATAAACCTAGACTTACTTCCATGATGTGAATTAGGGTTAATCTTGACAAATGATTATCTAAATGGTTAACTTTAATATTTCTTTTAATAATGACATCTCCATAAGTAAATATATGTCATTTCAACTTAAATTAAGTGTATCCATCGTTCATGTTAGTATCGTCCTACATACAACAACTTCTTTTGTATAGTTAATATCCTTCATTTTAGCCTTATTTTGAATAATTGTCTTGTTTCATAGTTCTAAATAAGCCCCAAACTACTAAATTCTGTGATAACTCCAGTTTTCCTCCTTGTTACTGTCACTTCATTTTGCTAGTTATGCAAGAATGTTGAACGGGGGCAAGAAACCTTAAAAGAAGCAGTGGGTGAAAAAGTCATTTCAACCAATCCTTTAACTAGTATATGATAATAATTTGAATACAATTATGTTTTCACACACATTAATCATAATATACAGTCCATTTTTTTAACAATATAATAAACTTGATTCAAATAATTCACTTTTTTAATAGGATAATTACTAGCATTTGCACCAGATGTTGCAAAGGAAACGCCGTAAGGCATAAAATGCAGAAATCCATTATCCATGTAGTGTGTGCATTATTGAAGAAGGTGGATATCTCTAAATTTGTTAATTTGTTGCGAACATTTATGTTGTTGCATTGCTAATTTATTTAGAATCTACTACTACCTCCTTGGAATATAATTGTAGATATGGGTCTCCTGATCTCTTGTAAACATTCTAATTTGATGATTGTTATAGCTATGCATCCCATGAATACTATGGAGATTTTAACGCAAACCCTAAAGCATAATGAACAAAATTGATGCGGCTATGAATTTTTCCAACCTTCAGTCCTCTGATTGTGAACTCTAAGCCACATTTCAAGTTTACCAAAGCAAACCCCAAAGCATAATGAACAAAATTGATGCCGCTATAAATTTTTCCAACCTTCAATCCTCATCTGATTTTGAACTTTGGCAAGAGACCTTTTAATAGTAGGCTAAAAGATTATTTTGAATGTCTTACAAGTCACAAGTGGGACAGGGGACTAGTTCGTTATGGTATATGGGATCCAGAAAATTATCAAAATGGATTTACAATGCGGAGAAAAGATTTGCAGGAAGCTTGAAGCTTGAATTCAATGCCGAGGCCACATCATGTAAGAGAACGAAAGATATGTAATTGACAAGTTTAATATAATAGTCGATGAGGGGAGGTTCCCCTAGTTAACTTATGACACCAAATCAAGAGGTGAATTTAGTCGCCGTACTTCTACTTCCTTGAAAAGCTTGTATGGAGATGAGATTGATGCATGATTAGGTTATTTTTCCTTCTCAACTCTGTATGTGGAATTGGGTTTTCTAGCTTTGAATAATGAGGCAAGGGAAGTTTTCATGAATTGTAGATTGTAGGTTATTTTAGGAATAAAGACATTTCTGTTAGGGAAATGGCTTTATCATGTTTGATTGAATTACACATCATTGAGACTTTACTAAAACATCCAATAATATTAACATTTATTAGAATTTTGATGATTTGCCTTATTTTGAAGTGACTCCAAAATGCTACACATGATCATTGTTCACAGTGTATTGGACCATAGTCTTTGATAAAATTGTTTTACAACTCATGCAACTGCTACTTCCTCTTTAATTCTTTTCATTTGAAAATTGCACCATTTAAGCTCAACCATATTCTGGTGATGGAACATATAAATTTTACTGTACAATCCTCCCTGCTACCATCTCTAAATCCTGCAGGTACTGAGCAAGGCTCCCCACACCCCACCATTTAAGCTTAGCCATATTCTGGTGATGGAACATATAAATTTTACTATACAATCCTCCTTGCTACCATCTCTGAATCCTGCATGCACTAAGCAAGGCTCCCCACACCTGAAAATCAATTTTCAAGGGAATATTTTTAATAACGGCATGTGCATCATCCAGTTTCCCTGCAGGACGAGAAGATCGACCATACAGGCATAATGATATAGCCCAAGTGTGATACAATAAGACTCTTTAATTCTTTTCATTTGAAAATTGCACCATTTAAGCTCAGCCATATTCTGGTGATGGAACATATAAATTTTATTGTACAATCCTCCCTGCTACCATCTCTAAATCCTGCAGGTACTGAGCAAGGCTCCCCACACCCCACCATTTAAGCTTAGCCATATTCTGGTGATGGAACATATAAATTTTACTATACAATCCTCCTTGCTACCATCTCTGAATCCTGCATGCACTAAGCAAGGCTCCCCACACCCGAAAATCAATTTTCAAGGGAATATTTTTAATAACGGCATGTGCATCATCCAGTTTCCCTGCAGGACGAGAAGATCGACCATACAGGCATAATGATATAGCCCAAGTGTGATACAATAAGAACAAACTGGCAATATCGTTTCAGCTAAATTTGGTGAGCTCAGAGGTTTGTTTGCCTCTCAAGCCCAATTATTCATGCTCTAGAATCTGAATTGGGCAAAATTTACTGATCCAATGTTGTAAAGTTGATGATCGTTGAGAAAAGATCCATGAACATAAGAGCAAACTTCATGATTTGATGGGACCAAAATCCACATAGTCCAAGTAATTTATCTATCATTCAAAAAGGATTTTTATTCAGATGACTGAACATTGTCCAAGTAAACTTATCATTATCATTCAAGAAGATTTTTCAGAGAAGGGAAAGCGCTGCAAAACAAGTAATTCGTTTTCAAGCCATTATAAATATGTATGTCCAGAACAGTTGGTTAATCATGTTTTTTTTTTTTTTTTGATCACACAAACACAAGCAAACCATGTAAGAGCTTCTGCAGTGATATCCAAGATGCAGAAGAAGACCAGACATATTATAAACACCGCACATTTTTGAAATTTTAGCAAATAGGAAGAGTTATGAAGTTTTTCTTCATGACAGGATATATTATTCTATACATAGAAGGCACATCAAAAGTTAATTCAACAGTCAAAATACAAATTTGACTATAAGGGTAGTTCTTCAGTCAAGTAGTGGAAATTGGCTAGCTTTGAGGCAAAAACCGTGCAGACAATGTGTGCTAGGCATGCTTTTGAAACTTTTGAAAGCCAAGTTTTAACACAAAAGCTAGATTTTCTTTCCAATGACAATAATCTTCACCATGCTTCTGCACTACACACCCTTTTTTCCATCAACACCTTCTACAAGATGAACTACTAAAGCATAATAACTGCATGCTGCCATGTTTTCAGGTTTGACTATTTACATATATGTACACCCAATGCGGAAGGGCATAATTTTATAGCACAAGAATTTTGGATAACTAAACTGCAATAGAAAAACAAGAAAGTGCCTTCTCTCAAGAACACAGTCTCCTGTCAAGGGAAGTCACTTGGAAAGGGATCACTCACATTTGCATACAGAAGGAAAAGCATGAAAATAAAATGCTATACAACAAATTGCCATAATTGATGGATAAATTTTGCACAGTGCCTAGGAGGCCCATCTCAAGGACTATCAAGAATCAAATGATCCAATGGCAGCCATGTCATAAACTTGAAAGGGATCTGTTTCAACACCATAGTCCATCAAAGTTCTGTCTTCCAGTTGATCATCATGGTCATACACAAAATCAGGAATCTCAATCTATCCCTTCCTAATGTAATCCCAGATAAATTCTAGATGATTTACATACTTCAGTTTCCAGTATAAACAACATAACACATCAAAAACTGTATGAGCACATCTGCAACAATAGATCTAATGAATTATTTGAATCAAAATGCAAACTCAACTTAATACTCACCCTGAACTCAAGAAGAAACAACCAAGGGTTGCAAAAAACAGTCTTGACTGAAGCCCTGAATGTAGGAAATACACCACCTGAAGCCTTTCCTTAAAAGCTAGAGGAAGTTATTCCTAGATCAACCACAAAGTAGACACACCAGGGCAGTTTTCACTCCTTTGAACAGAGGTATGAATGTAAACAAGACAGTAAGGCCCTTCAAGTATTTCATTTGAGATCTTATTGTAAACATATTTTTGTAGCCTACAAGAGGAGCTGCAGACATAAATATAAACTTCATCTCTTAATGGAAGGCGTGGATAATCTGAAAAGGGAGATATATGGTAGAGTCCAATTTTTTATTGCTGATTTATTTAACATGTTTCAAAAACAATTCATAGTTTATATAAACGAAAAAAATCCCAATCTGAACTGAATTGAAATAGCAAAAATGGAATGGCAATAGGTTCAATGGAGCAATCAGTTTACAGACAGAACTCAACCACTAACAATCCACTTTGGAAACAAACCACCTTCACACAATAAACTAATTCGACTGAATTTTTAATGTGCCAACCAATTGGTAAAAAACATTGAGCTACAAGAGGTGCCATTACCAGACAGCTTAATAAACTTATCAAACACAATAATCCTTTTGTAGTATCGATTGATAACCATAAAAACTAAAACCTTAAAAGTCTACTCTGGCAATTTCAAGATGGCTCAGGGGTCACTACAATATAGTTGTATCCTTGTGGTAAAATGGAAAATCGAATTGTTCATCGATTTCAAGATGGCTCAAGGGTCACTACAATATAGTTGTATCCTCATGGAAAAATGGAAAATGAAATTGTTCAACGATGGCATGGAATTGAAATAGTGCTGGCCTAGGTTGAAGATATGGCACAGTGCTTGGATATAGATACAAAGAAGAAAGAGGAAGAATATATTGCAAAAATGTTAAACAAGACCTTATATTATTATGCACGCAGAAAATGAAACCACAAGCATAACAATTCTAGGAGAATTTATGCAATGGCAACTACAATAGAAGTATAGATGAAGATACAAAGGGAGAAAGAGTTGAAGAGGAAAAACCAAATTCTATGTATTAGAGATGGAAGAAAACTCTTAGCCCAACACCAATAACTTCTTCACTCTACCAGCAATATGAACTCTTAAATATATTCTTCTGTCCAATATGATGTCTTAAATATATACTATTGTCTGAAGCATACTTTTCTTAGACAAAGTTGCTCACAAATTCGCTACCTAAACATTCATTATCATTCTATAAATGTGTTCTGATAACATATTTCTATAGATATGGGTTGCATCTACTCTTTTCACGGTTTGTATATTAGTTTATATGCCTTCGTCTTACCTTTGGGCAGGCGCAACAGGCACAATATCAGTTCAAAAGCACAGCTTAATAATGCAGCCAATCCAGTCATTCGGCAAGGTTGGGGCCTTATGCTTTTTAGTTTTCTGTGTTAGTTTAAACTAATACCAAGGAATTCAATTCTACAATTATATTATATGGGCAGACAGAAAGACCCATTAGCCCAATCTACTCCAATGCATATCATCTCTAAACAGTATAACTACCAATTAAGATAGCCTTGACCTCGTAATCTACATTAAGTGAAAAGCACGAATAAGATATAGATGCCACCATGCATCAAAGAGACAAGAAGGGGGAAGATGGAGTTTTGTCTTAGCTCTCTTACTTCACCTAACTGGAGAAAAGTGAGCTTGCTACCCGAGTCCCCACTCTCATCTCTCTTTCTTAGGTTGTCGAAGCTATTACTTTTTGTATCTATGGTTAGAGCTCTTCAATAGGATTCCAGCTTATGCTATCAGCCTATCACTGTTCTGACCCAATACATAAACACTTCCCACATTACCCTGTTACCCCCTTAGGTTATTTTATGTATGAAATTAAATTAAAAAATAGTTGTGGGCTAACATTTTCACAGAAGTTTGCACCTACGCAACTTGTGTTTTTGAACTCGCTTCATTCACTATTACCAATATTCACCCCAAGAACACAACCCATCCTTAAAATGGTGGAAACGATATGCATCCCTCATAATAATTTCTCGCATGACAATTTTGGAGATGAACTTGGTGGCAATATGACAGTCACCACACACACGAAGGTTTTTTGTGATCCGAATAGGAGTCCCAGGCCTTGTGCTAATAACCCCAAAAGCAATGGCCAGCCTCTCACTGTGACTACAAAGCATGTTTTCCTTCAGTTCCTCCTCCACATATGCAACACAAAATCTGTGCTAGGCAAATACCCTGCCTCCTTCATCTGCTTGTCCAAGGTTGACAACATTGCATAAATTTTCTCCGATTGAGGATGTGATCTGTCATCTGCAAGGAACGCGTGAATATTGTAGTTTACTTCAATCAGACTGCATCCTCATATTTTTATGAGTCCCCTATCTTTTATCATTGTCCTCATTTTTACCACATCATCCCACCTGCCAGCTGCAACATAGATATTTGACAGAAGTACATAGTACCCTGTATTGTCTGGCTCTAACTCAAAAAGTCGCTTCGCCCCGAGTTCTCCTAGTTGAACATTGCAGTGAATTCTACAAGTACAAAGCAATGTCCCCCACACTCCAGCATCAGGTTCTAATGGCATTTTTTTGATAAAGTTGTAAGCCTCATCCAGATGACCAGCACGGCCAAGAAGGTCAACCATGCAAGCATAGTGCTCCGTCCTAGGTGTGATGCAATAATCTCGAGACATGCATTCTAAATATTGCCAGGCCTCACTCACTAGGCCTGCATGACTGCAAGCAGACAAAACACAAACAAAGGTGATGTGGTTTGGCTTAATATGCGTCAATTGCATTTGGCGATAAAGTTCCAAGGCATCCTTACAATTTCCATGCATCCCATAGCCTGCAATCATTGTATTCCATGAGACTACATATTTTTCTACAATATTTTCAAAGAGTTCACGTGCAATATTTATATTTCCACACTTGACATACATGTCAATGAGAGCAGTTGCTACAGAAACATCTGACTGAAGTCCATTCCTAATTATATAATCATGGATCCGTTTACCCTCCTGCAGAGCTGCTAAATGGGCACATGCTGGGAGAACACATGTCATGGTGACAGAGTTGGGTTGGACACCTGCAAGTTGCATTTCATGAAAAAGTATCAAGCCCTTGGCAGCATGGCCATTCTGAGCATAACCAGCAATCATAGCATTCCATTTGACTACATCTCTTTCCGATATTTTGTCAAACAACCTAGCCGCAACTTCTATATTCCCACATTTAGCATACATATCTACAAGAGCAGTTCCCACAGAAACATCTGATTCCAATCCACTTCTGATAATGTATTCATGAACCCTCTTACCTTGTTCCAGATATGCTAAACATGCAAATGCAGGGAGCAAACTTACCATAGTGACTAAGTTGGGTGTTACTTGAGAAAATTGCATCTTACTAAAGAGTGTAAAAGCCTCATTCGCGTCTACATTCTGTGCATAACCTGCAATCATTGCACTCCATGTGACTACATTTTTCACATTCATCGCATCGAAAAGTTTCATAGCAAGCTCCACATTTCCACATTTAGAATACATGTCTGTAAGGGCAGTTCCCACAAAAACATTTGATTCAAATCCACATTTGATGATGTAACTATGAGTCCACTTGCCCTGTTGCAGATCTCCTAAATGGGCATATGCTGAGAGCACACTCACCATGGTGACTGAGTTGGGCTTCATGTCTGCCAATTGCATTTGATAGAAAAGTTTCAAAGCTTCTTCGGCATGTTCATTTTGGGTATACCCTGCAGTCATCGCATTCCGTGACACCACATTTGTTATAGAAAGTTTGTCAAATAATCCTCGTGCAACCTGTAATTTCCCACACTTTGCATGCATAGTTACCAGGGAATTCTCCACAGAAACATCTGACACAAGAACTGACAACACATTTACAATGGTAACAGAGTCAGGTTTTAGGCCTGCAACATGCATTCTGTGAAATAGGGACAAGGCCTCCTCTCCATATCCATTCTGCCCATACCCTGAAATCATGGCAGTCCACGAGAGCCAATCCAGTCATTCGGCAAGGTTGGGGCCTTATGCTTTTTAGTTTTCTGTGTTAGTTTAAACTAATACCAAGGAATTCAATTCTACAATTATATTATATGGGCAGACAGAAAGACCCATTAGCCCAATCTACTCCAATGCATATCATCTCTAAACAGTATAACTACCAATTAAGATAGCCTTGACCTCGTAATCTACATTAAGTGAAAAGCACGAATAAGATGTAGATGCCACCATACATCAAAGAGACAAGAAGGGGTAAGATGGAGTTTTGTCTTAGCTCTCTTACTTCACCTAACTGGAGAAAAGTGAGCTTGCTACCCGAGTCCCCACTCTCATCTCTCTTTCTTAGGTTGTCGAAGCTATTACTTTTTGTATCTATGGTTAGAGCTCTTCAATAGGATTTCAGCTTATGCTATCAGCCTATCACTGTTCTGACCCAATACATAAACACTTCCCACATTACCTTGTTACCCCCTTAGGTTATTTTATGTATGAAATTAAATTAAAAAATAGTTGTGGGCTAACATTTTCACAGAAGTTTGCACCTACGCAACTTGTGTTTTTGAACTTGCTTCATTCACTATTACCAATATTCACCGCAAGAACACAACCCATCCTTAAAATGGTGGAAACGATATGCATCCCTCATAATAATTTCTCGCATGACAATTTTGGAGATGAACTTGGTGGCAATATGACAGTCACCACACACACGAAGGTTTTTTGTGATCCGAATAGGAGTCCCAGGCCTTGTGCTAATAACCCCAAAAGCAATGGCCAGCCTCTCACTGTGACTACAAAGCATGTTTTCCTTCAGTTCCTCCTCCACATCATGCAGCACAAAATCTGTGCTAGGCAAATACCCTGCCTCCTTCATCTGCTTGTCCAAGGTTGACAACATTGCATAAATTTTCTCCGATTGAGGATGTGATCTGTCATCTGCAAGGAACGCGTGAATATTGTAGTTTACTTCAATCAGACTGCATCCTCGTATTTTTATGAGTCCCCTATCTTTTATCATTGTCCTCATTTTTACCACATCATCCCACCTGCCAGCTGCAGCATAGATATTTGACAGAAGTACATAGTACCCTGTATTGTCTGGCTCTAACTCAAAAAGTCGCTTCGCCCCGAGTTCTCCTAGTTGAACATTGCAGTGAATTCTACAAGTACCAAGCAATGTCCCCCACACTCCAGCATCAGGTTCTAATGGCATTTTTTTGATAAAGTTGTAAGCCTCATCCAGATGACCAGCACGGCCAAGAAGGTCAACCATGCAAGCATAGTGCTCCGTCCTAGGTGTGATGCAATAATCTCGAGACATGCATTCTAAATATTGCCAGCCCTCACTCACTAGGCCTGCATGACTGCAAGCAGACAAAACACAAACAAAGGTGATGTGGTTTGGCTTAATATGCGTCAATTGCATTTGGCGATAAAGTTCCAAGGCATCCTTACAATTTCCATGCATCCCATAGCCTGCAATCATTGTATTCCATGAGACTACATCTTTTTCTACAATATTTTCAAAGAGTTCACGTGCAATATTTATATTTCCACACTTGACATACATGTCAATGAGAGCAGTTGCTACAGAAACATCTGACTGAAGTCCATTCCTAATTATATAATCATGGATCCGTTTACCCTCCTGCAGAGCTGCTAAATGGGCACATGCTGGGAGAACACATGTCATGGTGACAGAGTTGGGTTGGACACCTGCAAGTTGCATTTCATGAAAAAGTATCAAGCCCTTGGCAGCATGGCCATTCTGAGCATAACCAGCAATCATAGCATTCCATTTGACTACATCTCTTTTCGATATTTTGTCAAACAACCTAGCCGCAACTTCTATATTCCCACATTTAGCATACATATCTACAAGAGCAGTTCCCACAGAAACATCTGATTCCAATCCACTTCTGATAATGTATTCATGAACCCTCTTACCTTGTTCCAGATATGCTAAACATGCAAATGCAGGGAGCAAACTTGCCATAGTGACTAAGTTGGGTGTTACTTGAGAAAATTGCATCTTACTAAAGAGTGTAAAACCCTCATTCGCGTCTACATTCTGTGCATAACCTGCAATCATTGCACTCCATGTGACTACATTTTTCACATTCATCGCATTGAAAAGTTTCATAGCAAGCTCCACATTTCCACATTTAGAATACATGTCTGTAAGGGCAGTTCCCACAAAAACATTTGATTCAAATCCACATTTGATGATGTAACTATGAGTCCACTTGCCCTGTTGCAGATCTCCTAAATGGGCATATGCTGAGAGCACACTCACCATGGTGACTGAGTTGGGCTTCATGTCTGCCAATTACATTTGATAGAAAAGTTTCAAAGCTTCTTCGGCATGTTCATTTTGGGTATACCCTGCAGTCATCGCATTCCGTGACACCACATTTGTTATAGAAAGTTTGTCAAATAATCCTCGTGCAACCTGTAATTTCCCACACTTTGCATGCATAGTTACCAGGGAATTCCCCACAGAAACATCTGACACAAGAACTGACAACACATTTACAATGGTAACAGAGTCAGGTTTTAGGCCTGCAACATGCATTCTGTGAAATAGGGACAAGGCCTCCTCTCCATATCCATTTTGCCCATACCCTGAAATCATGGCAGTCCACGAGAGCCAATCCAGTCATTCGGCAAGGTTGGGGCCTTATGCTTTTTAGTTTTCTGTGTTAGTTTAAACTAATACCAAGGAATTCAATTCTACAATTGTATTATATGGGCAGACAGAAAGACCCATTAGCCCAATCTACTCCAATGCATATCATCTCTAAACAGTATAACTACCAATTAAGATATCCTTGACCTCGTAATCTACATTAAGTGAAAAGCACGAATAAGATGTAGATGCCACCATACATCAAAGAGACAAGAAGGGGTAAGATGGAGTTTTGTCTTAGCTCTCTTACTTCACCTAACTGGAGAAAAGTGAGCTTGCTACCCGAGTCCCCACTCTCATCTCTCTTTCTTAGGTTGTCGAAGCTATTACTTTTTGTATCTATGGTTAGAGCTCTTCAATAGGATTTCAGCTTATGCTATCAGCCTATCACTGTTCTGACCCAATACATAAACACTTCCCACATTACCCTGTTACCCCCTTAGGTTATTTTATATATGAAATTAAATTAAAAAATAGTTGTGGGCTAACATTTTCACAGAAGTTTGCACCTACGCAACTTGTGTTTTTGAACTTGCTTCATTCACTATTACCAATATTCACCGCAAGAACACAACCCATCCTTAAAATGGTGGAAATGATATGCATCCCTCATAATAATTTCTCGCATGACAATTTTGGAGATGAACTTGGTGGCAATATGACAGTCACCACACACACGAAGGTTTTTTGTGATCCGAATAGGAGTCCCAGGCCTTGTGCTAATAACCCCAAAAGCAATGGCCAGCCTCTCACTGTGACTACAAAGCATGTTTTCCTTCAGTTCCTCCTCCACATCATGCAGCACAAAATCTGTGCTAGGCAAATACCCCGCCTCCTTCATCTGCTTGTCCAAGGTTGACAACATTGCATAAATTTTCTCCGATTGAGGATGTGATCTGTCATCTACAAGGAACGCGTGAATATTGTAGTTTATTTCAATCAGACTGCATCCTCGTATTTTTATGGGTCCCCTATCTTTTATCATTGTCCTCATTTTTACCACATCATCCCACCTGCCAGCTGCAGCATAGATATTTGACCGAAGTACATAGTAACCTGTATTGTCTGGCTCTAACTCAAAAAGTCGCTTCGCCCCGAGTTCTCCTAGTTGAACATTGCAGTGAATTCTACAAGTACCAAGCAATGTCCCCCACACTCCAGCATCAGGTTCTAATGGCATTTTTTTGATAAAGTTGTAAGCCTCATCCAGATGACCAACACGGCCAAGAAGGTCAACCATGCAAGCATAGTGCTCCGTCCTAGGTGTGATGCAATAATCTCGAGACATTCATTCTAAATATTGCCAGCCCTCACTCACTAGGCCTGCATGACTGCAAACAGACAAAACACAAACAAAGGTGATGTGGTTTGGCTTAATATGCGTCAATTGCATTTGGCGATAAAGTTCCAAGGCATCCTTACAATTTCCGTGCATTCCATAGCCTGCAATCATTGTATTCCATGAGACTACATCTTTTTCTACAACATTTTCAAAGAGTTCACGTGCAATATTTTTATTTCCACACTTGACATACATGTTAATGAGAGCAGTTGCTACAGAAACATCTGACTGAAGTCCATTCCTAATTATATAATCATGGATCCGTTTACCCTCCTGCGGAGCTGCTAAATGGGCACATGCTGGGAGCACACATGTCATGGTGACAGAGTTGGGTTGGACACCTGCAAGTTGCATTTCATGAAAAAGTATCAAGGCCTTGGCAGCATGGCCATTCTGAGCATAACCAACAATCATAGCATTCCATGTGACTACATCTCTTTTCGATATTTTGTCAAACAACCTAGCCGCAACTTCTATATTCCCACATTTAGCATACATATCTACAAGAGCAGTTCCCACAGAAACATCTGATTCCAATCCACTTCTGATAATGTATTCATGAACCCTCTTACCTTGTTCCAGATATGCTAAACATGCAAATGCAGGGAGCAAACTTACCATAGTGACTAATTTGGGTGTTACTTGAGAAAATTGCATCTTACTAAAGAGTGTAAAAGCCTCATTCGCGTCTACATTCTGTGCATAACCTGCAATCATTGCACTCCATGTGACTACATTTTTCACATTCATCGCATCGAAAAGTTTCATAGCAAGCTCCACATTTCCACATTTAGAATACATGTCTGTAAGGGCAGTTCCCACAAAAACATTTGATTCAAATCCACATTTGATGATGTAACTATGAGTCCACTTGCCCTGTTGCAGATCTCCTAAATGGGCATATGCTGAGAGCACACTCACCATGGCGACTGAGTTGGGCTTCATGTCTACCAATTGCATTTGATAGAAAAGTTTCAAAGCTTCTTCGGCATGTTCATTTTGGGTATACCCTGCAGTCATCGATTCCGTGACACCACATTTGTTATAGAAAGTTTGTCAAATAATCCTCGTGCAACCTGTAATTTCCCACACTTTGCATGCATAGTTACCAGGGAATTCCCAACAGAAACATCTGACACAAGAACTGACAAC
Source organism: Pinus tabuliformis (assembly GCA_031772625.1). Classification (NCBI taxonomy): domain Eukaryota; kingdom Viridiplantae; phylum Streptophyta; class Pinopsida; order Pinales; family Pinaceae; genus Pinus; species Pinus tabuliformis. Next base: position 631,183,895 of record CM062809.1, read on the forward strand.
ACATTTACAATGGTAACAGAGTCAGGTTTTAGGCCTGCAACATGCATTCTGTGAAATAGGGACAAGGCCTCCTCTCCATATCCATTCTGCCCATACCCTGAAATCATGGCAGTCCACGAGAGCCAATCCAGTCATTCGGCAAGGTTGGGGCCTTATGCTTTTTAGTTTTCTATGTTAGTTTAAACTAATACTAAGGAATTCAATTCTACAATTATATTATATGGGCAGACAGAAAGACCCATTAGCCCAATCTACTCCAATGCATATCATCTCTAAACAGTATAACTACCAATTAAGATAGCCTTGACCTCATAATCTACATTAAGTGAAAAGCACGAATAAGATATAGATGCCACCATGCATCAAAGAGACAAGAAGGGGGAAGATGGAGTTTTGTCTTAGCTCTCTTACTTCACCTAACTGGAGAAAAGTGAGCTTGCTACCCGAGTCCCCACTCTCATCTCTCTTTCTTAGGTTGTCGAAGCTATTACTTTTTGTATCTATGGTTAGAGCTCTTCAATAGGATTTCAGCTTATGCTATCAGCCTATCACTGTTCTGACCCAATACATAAACACTTCCCACATTACCCTGTTACCCCCTTAGGTTATTTTATGTATGAAATTAAATTAAAAAATAGTTGTGGGCTAACATTTTCACAGAAGTTTGCACCTACGCAACTTGTGTTTTTGAACTCGCTTCATTCACTATTACCAATATTCACCGCAAGAACACAACCCATCCTTAAAATGGTGGAAACGATATGCATCCCTCATAATAATTTCTCGCATGAAAATTTTGGAGATGAACTTGGTGGCAATATGACAGTCACCACACACACGAAGGTTTTTTGTGATCCGAATAGGAGTCCCAGGCCTTGTGCTAATAACCCCAAAAGCAATGGCCAGCCTCTCACTGTGACTACAAAGCATGTTTTCCTTCAGTTCCTCCTCCACATCATGCAGCACAAAATCTGTGCTAGGCAAATACCCCGCCTCCTTCATCTGCTTGTCCAAGGTTGACAACATTGCATAAATTTTCTCTGATTGAGGATGTGATCTGTCATCTGCAAGGAACGTGTGAATATTGTAGTTTACTTCAATCAGACTGCTCGTATTTTTATGAGTCCCCTATCTTTTATCATTGTCCTCATTTTTACCACATCATCCCACCTGCCAGCTGCAGCATAGATATTTGACAGAAGTACATAGTACCCTGTATTGTCTGGCTCTGACTCAAAAATTCGCTTCGCCCCGAGTTCTCCTAGTTGAACATTGCAGTGAATTCTACAAGTACCAAGCAATGTCCCCCACACTCCAGCATCAGGTTCTAATGGCATTTTTTTGATAAAGTTGCAAGCCTCATCCAGATGACCAACATGGCCAAGAAGGTCAACCATGCAAGCATAGTGCTCCGTCCTAGGTGTGATGCAATAATCTCGAGACATGCATTCTAAATATTGCCAGCCCTCACTCACTAGGCCTGCATGACTGCAAGCAGAAAAAACACAAACAAAGGTGATGTGGTTTGGCTTAATATGCGTCAATTGCATTTGGCGATAAAGTTCCAAGGCATCCTTACAATTTCCATGCATCCCATAGCCTGCAATCATTGTATTCCATGAGACTACATCTTTTTCTACAATATTTTCAAAGAGTTCACGTGCAATATTTATATTTCCACACTTGACATACATGTCAATGAGAGCAGTTGCTACAGAAACATCTGACTGAAGTCCATTCCTAATTATATAATCATGGATCCGTTTACCCTCCTGCAGAGCTGCTAAATGGGCACATGCTGGGAGCACACATGTCATGGTGACAGAGTTGGGTTGGACACCTGCAAGTTGCATTTCATGAAAAAGTATCAAGGCCTTGGCAGCATGGCCATTCTGAGCATAACCAGCAATCATAGCATTCCATGTGACTACATCTCTTTTCGATATTTTGTCAAACAACCTAGCCGCAACTTCTATATTCCCACATTTAGCATACATATCTACAAGAGCAGTTCCCACAGAAACATCTGATTCCAATCCACTTCTGATAATGTATTCATGAACCCTCTTACCTTGTTCCAGATATGCTAAACATGCAAATGCAGGGAGCAAACTTACCACAGTGACTAAGTTGGGTGTTACTTGATAAAATTGCATCTTACTAAAGAGTGTAAAAGCCTCATTCGCATCTACATTCTGTGCATAACCTGCAATCATTGCACTCCATGTGACTACATTTTTCACATTCATCGCATCGAAAAGTTTCATAGCAAGCTCCACATTTCCACATTTAGAATACATGTCTGTAAGGGCAGTTCCCACAAAAACATTTGATTCAAATCCACATTTGATGATGTAACTATGAGTCCACTTGCCCTGTTTCAGATCTCCTAAATGGGCATATGCTGAGAGCACACTCACCATGGTGACTGAGTTGGGCTTCATGTCTGCCAATTGCATTTGATAGAAATGTTCCAAAGCTTCTTCGGCATGTTCATTTTGGGTATACCCTGCAGTCATCGCATTCCGTGACACCACATTTGTTATAGAAAGTTTGTCAAATAATCCTCGTGCAACCTGTAATTTCCCACACTTTGCATGCATAGTTACCAGGGAATTCCCCACAGAAACATCTGACACAAGACCACTTTGAATTATATAATGATGGATCCACTTTCCTTGTTCTGAAGAACCCAAATCCCCACAAACTGACAACACATTTACAATGGTAACAGAGTCAGATTTTAGGCCTGCAACATGCATTCTGTGAAATAGGGACAAGGCCTCCTCTCCATATCCATTCTGCCCATACCCTGAAATCATGGCAGTCCACGAGATCAGATTTTTCTGAGGCAATTTGTCAAATACTCTGTGTGCACTTTCTATATTCCCACATTTAGCATACATGTCTACGAGAGCAGTTCCAACAGAAACATTAGACTCAAATCCCGTTATAATTACATAACTGTGAATCTGATCAGCTTGCTGCAAGCTAGCTAAATAGGCAAATGCAGAAAGCACACTGAAAATCGTAACTGAATTGGGTTTTGCATCTGAACGCTGCATTTGATTGAAGAGCATCAAGGCCTCACTAGCGTGCCCATTCTGGGCATATCCTGCTATCATTGTTGTCCATGAAACCACATCTCTCTGAGACATTTTGTCAACCATTTGGCGAGCATTCTCTAAATTCCCACATTTAGCATACATGTCTATTAGTACATTCCCAATATAAAACGAGCTCCAACAATCTGATCATGGATCTCCTTGCCTTCTTCCAAAGCCGATAAGCCTGCACACGCCCTGATTGCAAAGAGAAAGGTGAACTTGTTTGGCTCAATGCCTGATCCTTGCATTTCATAATAAAGTTCAAGTGCTTCCTGCCAGAGTCCTTTCCTGCTATAAGCCCTTATAACTGCATTCCATAAGTAAACATTCCGTTTACGCATTCTGTCAAACATATTGCGCGCATTCTTCCAGCTATTCCAGTGCCATATAAAGTCACAAGTTTGGTAACCAAAACTATGTTTTGTTCAAGTCCACTCATGAGTATCCGAGCATGGATTTGTTGCAGCTCATTCATGCTCTTACACACCTGCAAAAGAGAAGAGAAGGCTTTGAATCCGAGCGAGTAGCCTCTACATACTGTGCCATTGTGGCGAAGCGAGGAGACGTAGGTGGGGAGCTGCAATATCCGCTGCGGACATCGATCTGGACCTTCGCTTCAGCTTCCCAGTGAACGGTTATAACCATTCAACTCCCTTCCTTTAATCCAACGATTGACAATACTATAATCGTCTAACACATGATCTAACGGCATAGACGGATGACAGGTAGATTTTAGGGAGATTCATTTCAGAGGGGAACGCCTTACGGCGTAAAACTGTAAAGTAATTAATGAAAAAATAATTCATTCCATCACCACATAAAACCTTACCATAAAACAATGTATTAATAAAGGACCTCCTAATTAAATTCGAATATTTTATATATTCCTTTAATATTTCCTTGAATATATGCCTTGTTACTGAAGTCAAATCGAGAAACATAGATGGATTATTTTATAAAGTGGCTCAAACTATTAATCTTCAAAATCCAAAAATACTTTACCTTGCTTTAATCAAAATTGTTTTTCCCATTTATCTTATTTAATGGGAAACCATGTTTAATACATATTTATGAGGAAACATAAAGTAACGCTAAACCAATTGATTAGAATGTAAAATTATCATCAAAAAGTGTAGTTTGAGACTAATATATTAGACACAGCATATTCTTTATCTTTTAATATATAAGAACCTATCCGATATAAAATTAAAATTAACTTCAAATGAGAAGTAAATAAACTATTTGATATAGGAAACTTTTTCTCTTGTTTTTGTCCATATTGTCATCAAGAAAACTCGTTTATTTACACACCCAACAACCTTACGATTTTCACAAAAGTGACAACCTTCTTGGAGCATGTACTGATATGATTAAAAGTTATATTTATTTTAGTAAAAGAATATTTTTTGATTGCACATTTAATCTGTCAAAATATTTTCATTTTGATGTTTTTAAATTAGCAAGGTTGGTTTCTGACTCATTAATCAATTTTGATCAAAATCACTATAACATCTAGCATAATAAATTAGTCTCTCTCGATCAAAATATTTAACAGAGGATTTGAACTAACAATTTCAAAAGGAATGTTTCCAACTACTCTATATCCAATCAAAAGAGTTAACAGAGGATTTGAACTAACAATTTCGAAAGGAATGTTGCCAAGTAATCAATATGAAAGACTAGAAGAAATTTGTCGGCTTAGGGGGTCCTAACCCAAGTTCAGAGTTAGTTGCGCCAAACAAATCCTTACACTACTGGTCCTTTCAATATCAATCTACAGTGCACAGATTGAAGTCACACTAAAAGTGGTATGGGGGAATGCTGGAACCATGTTTCTGCACCTAGAGATCAGTATGATGTCCTTCTGTGACCTATATATACCTTCACGCAGACCTCTAAGCCCTTAATTCTTAGCACTGTAACTCCCTTCAATCAGCCTCTAGACCTTCATGAAAGTCTATTACTAGATTTTGCAGACCCTGAATAGGTGAATTAGCTACTTACACGCACCATAGATTACTCTTAGACAAATATTTACTCAAATCTACCTAAGTGTTCAATAACTTTAACAAAAGTGTTATGATATTCGCGTAATTAATCAACATTAATTATGTTCAAATAATAAGACAGACCAAGTAAATTCATGCAACAACACATCATTACTTTATAAAGAGCATATATCACAATCACACATAACAGAAGTAAAGAGATAAAACACATGAATTTTGCAACAATCTTCTTTATTCATCTTCAATATTTTCCTGTGAACTCAATTACAGGGGTCTGCGCACCTAGTTATAGACACTACTCTAGGCCTCTGCACACTGAGCTGTAGAGCCTTTCCCTCCTCTAACACTTCTATCTCTGCATTATACTTCTGTGCTCGTACCCATAGACTTAGATCGCTTCTTTTCTTAGACTCTCTAAGACACACCTATTTATACAATCCCATGGTTCGCAAAACATGGCTAGATCTTTAAAACTGACTCAAGCCTACATAAAGAAGGGTAAAACCCTTTTCAACTCTTAACTAGCTATGTGCTCCATGACCACAATTTGCAGATACTTCTAATATTTTTACATCAAAACTTGGGCTTTTGCCCTAAAACCTGGGCTTTTTCCCCAAAAATGACCCCAGGGGACCCCATCCCAACGGGCCCCCAACACAAAGGTCGTGACTCGCCCTCAACTCACTCATCTAGTATGGAAATATTATTGTGAAGATCCCCCAGCTCAACTTGTACAACCGCTACTTCAGCTGCGCTCTACTTGGTTGCCTGCTTTAGTTGCTCTACGAGCTGTAATGTGGTTGGTCCTTCACTGGCTCACTTGATTTTGTATTGTGTAAGCTATGAGTTTGCCAAATTTTCCTGTATGTTGGTAGAGATTAGGTAGGCTTCATCCAACCAAGGACCCAACCTCACCTTAAGGATTTCTTCTTTTTTTTGCTACTTCTACTTGTGCCAGGAGTTTTTTTTCCTCCTATAGCTTAGCAAGCCGCTATGTTGTAACAATGGTCCACATTGTCGCCCTTACTTTGTCGTATTGTTGCTAGAGCTCGTAGATATTGGTATTCAATATCTGCATGGTGGGATCCTCCTCAAATCTCATCACTACTTCCAGGCCCATTCAAACAAAGTTGTACAATTAGCAACTGTGACATCCATAGTATCTATTCCTTCCATGACGACAACTTCGCGTTGATCCCTATATTCAAGCAGAGTGGAAGGTTGTGACTTGAGTTCCACCTCTATGATTTTCATGTTGAGTTCAAACTGAACTCGGGCCACCTTTACCTTATCATTGCAGATGCCCACAACGCGTTTCTGGATCTTGGCCTCTAGTTGTGCTTCCTTAGGGACGTGCAACTCTAGCACTGTTCGGCAGGCCTTTGCAACTGATGCTGCCAAATGGGCATTCTGCTCCTTGATTGTGCCTCCTCCTTTCAAAGCCTTCATCTTCTCGGTGAAAATTTGTTCATTGTTCACCCTCTACTCACTAATTAAATTGGGAGTGCACTACTCCCGCGTTCTCAATTCCACTGTCATGCCTATTTGCAGCATGTGAAGATATTCGTTGCGGAGCACTGCAATGTTGAGGAAAATCTTCTTCAAAGTGATCACCATGACCTTATCATCAGTCAATTTTGTGCCTAGGGGTCCTTCAGGAAGCGCAACTATCTTGAGATCCATTTTCCTTACAAACTTTGCAGCCTGACTGGTCCCTTGTGTCAAGCTTGTCTGTTCAACACCCACCTGACCTACGCTCACCTAAATTCGGCTCGTTTGGATCTACAATTCGCACAAATCCTTCTGAATATTTCTTAAGGATTTCAAGTGTTGTTGCCTAAACTGTTTCAATAGTTTAACAGTAGTGTCACACAGATTGTCCCCGATCTCATTGAGATCACCCTCTATTAACATAATGGGATGCAGCGTGGCTTAGTCGCCTTTTATTTCTTCTGAGGCCCCTCCTGTTGTTCTATGTATCTCCTTACCTAGAAGGGAGTGCTCTACTCCTCATCACCACCACCGCCCTCCATTGACTGCTCTTCCTCCTCAGCTTGGGGTGAATAGGATTTACCACTTCGCTCAAAGTCACGCTGCTCCTATTTCGCCTACTAGTTTGTAGCGCACTCCTTTTCTAGTCGAGCCTTCTCCTCGACCTACTTTCTTCTTTGTGTGGCCAGCTTCTCTACCACCTATTTCATTGCCTCCTTCCTCTTTTCCTTTGTGGAGCTCCCCGTGCCTTTTCTTGTCTCATGGCCAAGTCAGATGGAGTATGCCAATTTTTTGAGTAGAACATGATGACCTCCTAAATCACATCCTCTATGGTGAGATACAATAGATCAAACAACTTCTACTCCCTGTCCTTCTACGCATGGATATACATGTGGTGGAAGTCTGCCTTGAACTCTGTGTACTCTGATAAATGGTCATACATGGTTGGGGACAACTGTGGCCACTGGTTGATGGCCATGCAAATGCATGCCTCCATCAAAACCAAGAATATTTTTGGTTTGGTGACCCGTGCAGGGTCCTTTGTGGCCCAAAGGGAGGCAAACTGTGCAGCCTCTAGCAAACCTGCCTCCAATGGGGGGAACTGACTGTCCTCCAGCAGCTCCCAAGCAACTACCACAATAGAGAGTAGCAACCACACATGGTGGAAGGTCTTGCTCTTGTCTTGAGCCTCGCGACAATTCCCAAGGAACTTGCTACATAGATAGTGTGACTAGTTAATCTGCATGCCCTCGGTGCATTGTTCAACTAACAAGATCATGGGTGCCAAAACCTCATTCGTGAGGCACATCCGTGTGGAACCTTCTCATGGTCTTACCATTGAGTATTTGTGTCGCAATTTTCACCATTGGATCGATGATGGATGTTATGGAGTACCCACGCAGCTTCTTGATAAGTTCTAATTTCTTCTTCATCTTTTCTGTGGAGTCACACTCGCTTGTCTTTCTGCCAAACTCCTAGGCCAAATTCAAGCCTTCATGTTGTAGGAGCATGATTCTGTGGATGAGGATGTCTGTGATGGGGATAGGTGCACCAAGCCATAAACACCCATCATGCACTAGAGTTAGCAGTTTATTTATACATATGATATTGATATTGGAGTGGTGGTAGTGGGGCACCCACAACAAGTTCAACAACCCAAATTTAATTACTCCGTGGATCCACTCAACTGCCTCCAACACCATGACATTGGAGTCTTTGTAATATACCCATTTCATGTAATTATCCATTGCGAGATGGGCGGATCGCTCACGGTCAGCTAAGTCCTAATACTCCATATTTAAAAGGAGAATTAGTGCCAGGCACAGACCTTCAAAGGTGATCTTTTTTGGCAACAAGGGTGTATGAATAATGAATTTCTCTGCAATTGGGTCCTTGGCGACCTTCACCTTTCCTTTACGCGGAGGGATATAGTCCAAAAAATTGGAAATTGGTTCCACACCCTCAACGTCTAAATCTTTAGCGTCCTCTTCGGCCTCTAAATCTACAACCTTCTCAAGCTTCCTGTCCTTCTTTTGTCCCTGGGTAGTAGAGTGCTTTCTAGGTGACTCGTGCACTAGCACCAACCTTTTTTGCTTGTATATCTTTGGCTTACGGGTCTCTTGCACTGGTGTAGGCTTCAACCTAGGAAACCTCGGCACCATAGGCGGAGGAGGCGGAGCCTCCATGCTCACAACTTCTGGAACCACTCCTTCAAAGGAAAAATTTCCTCTCATGCTTGCAGTCTCTCCTCGTCCTGACATAGTGCCACAAATAAAGCGTTGGGTGTCCTTGGGTAGATTATCAAACATAGAGCTTGCGACCAAATCCTTGAAAGACTTGTGATAGATAAGCGACAGACAAAACAACACAATAATTATAAGGATGCAAATTTTTCTGTACTGGACAACCATGCGTTATTTATAGGGGATTTTGAATTCAAATTTTACTGTTCCCCCCAAAATCCATACATTAATGCTGAAATGGTGGAAGATCTCCAAATATGTCATCCCTAAACGCCTCCCTCCCACTCCTCCTAACTGTCTCCTGGCTGTCAAATCATAGACAGTGGCACTAATAGTCATTGTTTAGCTGTGTTGCATGGTATCTCCCTCCATATCGGAGCTCCCTTCGCGCCACTCTTGGTACTGTGACATCACTGTTTTCTCACAACCCCTCTATTGTGGAGTCCCCAAAACCAAGCAGTGTAATTTATAGTCTCATACTCCCTTACAACTACCTGGAGCACTAATACTGTGCTACCATCACGTAGTCATTGAGATAGATCTCTTTCATAGGGCTTTAATCAGCTTCCATTCGCTTTTCCTGGGAAAGGTTATCCATTCAACTTTGCGAGTTGAACCGCGCCCCCATTTGTGATTTCTTTGATGACCTATGGCCCCAACGAGTGCATCTGGAACTTTCTGAAAAATTTAGCAAACTTACTATCATATAATAAAACCAAGTCATTTACCTTGAATGTGCACAGCTTGATGCATCAATTGTGCCATGCCTTTTCATGTTCCTTTTGTACTTGCTGATGAAATCTAGCCAAGAATCTATCCTCTTTGAGCTCTGACAATTGTGCGAGTTTTTCTTCTAAGGCTTCGCAGTCCGCCATGCCTATGGAGGTTGCTATGTGTAGACTACACATGATATACTCCATAGGCACCATAGCTTCTATGGCATCGACCAACCAGAAAGTTGTCTGACCTGTTATTTTTTGCTAGTGTTATACGCCCATAATACTGTCGGTACGCACACGTCCCAATCATTCCACTGCACATTGAAAATCTTTTTTAGCACATTCTCCAATATATTATTGAAGGCCTACACTATTCCATTAGCATAGGGGTGATATGGTGTACTCTTCTAATGATAAACTTAAAATTATTCTATCAGTGCACTGATCGTTTCGTTGAGGAAGTGCATACCACGATCACTCATCAACACTTTTTGGTAGCCAAATTTGGTTATTACGTACTCAAACAAGGATTTAGCAGTTGTGGCCCCTGTACAATCCTTCACAGGCTGTGCCTCTGCCCATCTGGTCAGATACTCTATCGTGGTGATGATATAGCACGCACCTGTTTTCTTACCTAGGGGCATGATTGGTCCTACAAATTCAAAAGCCCATTTCTCAAATGGCTGTAACTGGGAGGCAGATCATCCCTTCACGATGGTCAGCGCGTTCTTTGATATGCTTCACATGCCCTATAGTATACTTTGGTATCCTTTTGTAATATATTCCACCACATCCCGATTCATAGAATCTTCTGCACCGTTGCCTTTCCTACATAATGCCCTCTTGTAGCCCCTCCATAAGCCTCTGCAAGGATGTTGTTTCTTTCAAAATTAGACACATACCGTCGGAGTATCTCATATGAACCCATATTGTATAAATGTCCTAAAATTACCGATAAATCAGCCACGTGTACTACCAATTATTTGACTGGTGTAGCCTTATGGAGTTGTCCTTGTGGTAAAAAAATGGACAATATCTGCAAATTGTTTGTCCACTATACGCACTGGGAAGAGCTATGTGTCAGGAATCCCTTCCTCAAAATTAGTAGGCTCCACCCCCATTTTAATTCACAATAAATGGTCAGGTCGTGCATTCAGCCTTCCTGGCTTAAAAATTACCTCAAAGTCATATTCTTGAAACAACAACAACCAACTGCATATCTTCCTCCCCAACACAGCCTTATTGACTAGGTACTTCAAGGCAGAGTGGTTTGTGTACATCTTGAAATCTCTTTCCAACACATAGTGTCAAAACTTTTGGAGCGCATATATCATAGTCAATTCCTCGTGCTTTGTCGTTGAGTAGTTCTTCTTAGATTTTGATAATTTTATGCTTGCAAATGTTATGGGGTGATCCATTTCTCCTTCAATAGCATGTGTCAACACTGCTCCCAACATAATACATGAGGCATCAACATGCACATAGAATTCCTTCTTCCAATTTGGGAAGACCAAGATCGATGCGGTGACAATCGTTTCCTTCAAGACATCCAGACTATGCTGACATTCTTCATCCAAACAGAATGTCATGTCATTCTTTAGCAACTTCTCCATGGGTGTGATAATCTGGGCATAGGATTTGATGAACTTTCGATAATATCCAGTATGGTACAACATTGCATTCAGTTGTTTCAAAGTACTTGGGTCTTCCAAATTGATTATTACTATGATCTTGGTAGGGTCCACCATTATTCCTTGCTTGCATACCACATGACACAATAAAACCCCAAAGGGGACACAAAACAAGCACTTCTTTAGATTTAGCGTGATCTGATTTCTTTGGCAAGTATCCAACATTAATTGCAGACTGGCTGCATGGCGCTTGACCAACCCAAACACTGTCTAGTCATCAAAATATACCTACAATAATTTGTTAATAAACTCTTTGAATGCAACGATGACTGCACGAGAGAATATCGTTGATGCATTCTTGAGACCGAATGGCATCACTGTATAATGAAAACACCACCGTTCCGTCATGAAGGTTGATTTACTCCTGTGTTCTAGTGTGATCTTGATCTGATGGTATCTAGAGAACCCATCAGTAAATGAGTAGGCCTCCCACCCTCCAACATTGTCCAGTGCCTCAGTAGTAAATGATGTCGAGAAAGGATCATGAACACAAGCATCATTAAGCTTTCTTAGATCTACTTAAATCCTTATCTCTCCCTTGTACTTCTTTTCTTGAACTACCATTGGGCTCAACCAATCACATTCCTCCACTAGTTTAATAATACATGTCTCAAGCATCTTGTCCAATTCCAAGAAAAACTTTTCCTTGTATTTGGGATTAAGGCGATATGGCCTCTGCTTAATGGGATTCACTTTTGGTTTCGAAGTTATTTTCATCACTCCCAAATCACCTATGATGCCTTTCAAGTCCAAAAATTTTGTAAGAAAAAGATCCTAGTACTGACAAACTAACTCATCAACCTTATCCACTATGGCATCATCCGAATAATCTCTGATCTTCACGAATTTAGGCTCCGCTTCAATACCAATGTTTACCTACCTAGTTTTCAGTGGCACGGTGATATCCAAGTTCACTATTTGTGGAATTTCAACCTCGTGGTGGCCTTCCACTTATGGGATATTGATATTCTATGGATCCTCATCCTACCTTTCAACAGTCATGTTATAACATTCCAGCGGATGGTGCAGCTGGGTGCTCCGATCTGGTTGAACCAATTCCAAAGGATATTGTGGAATTCGAAAGATCGTTGCCTTAACCTCCTACAGTGCTTCATCAATGCTTTCAAATCTGTCTTCAAAAGCTGAAGGTCATCAAGAATCCTTCTCTTAATATGTCCCACTTTTCGTTGCCATGGCAGAGATTCGTTTCCAAATACCAATTCATAGGGATTATATCAAGAGTGTGACAAAATAAATGCACCCATTCTGGTTGCGGCTCCATTCCATACGCTTTAGTCCATTTAGCCAAATTATCACATGGATCATTCCTCCCATCATACTTTTTAGTTAATCATACTTTAGGACAACCAAATCGCATCCTCATCATCCTCCTGTAATTTCACAACTCATTAAAGTTGTCTTTGTGTGTACCCCACCATTGAGTGGGCGTAGCGCGCAGTGCCAAATCTAGCACCTAAAAGCGGTGATCCTATGGAACTTCTCTTTCAAAAGCATCCAAAAAATTATCTACATCAGTTAAACCATTGTAATAAGGTAAATTTCTTACCTTTGATGACACACAACGTAGCAATTTGGTCATCATGTTGCAATGTAGTGTGGATACATTTTACAATCTGTTTTTCCAATGTTCCATCTCTTCATTTGAATCTTGGTCTCACACTATAATCTTGTAGATTTGATCCAAATAATCATCACTCTCCTCATAGGCGCAGACCAGTTCAGTATAGTGCAGTCCTTTTGCAGAGTCCAATAGTACTACAATGTGGAGTGATTTTATTTCAAATGACATCATCTGCTTCTTCAAGTTGATGACCCCATTCATATCAATATCCCAATCTATTCCAACAAGCATAGAGTATGGATTTCTATCATCAACAATTTCTATTACTTGAAAATTAGCCAGCACACTCGCACCTTCTATATCTATGGTAACTCCCTGCAATCCTCGCATGGGGATAATCTTCTACTGATTCGCCATTCTCAGTTGAATCAAAGACCACTGGAGTGCATGTCTCCCCATTCTCTCCCAGGTATTCTTAGGCAATAGATTCACATCAGACCACAAATCCAAAATAACTTGGTCCATCTCATAGTCTCCTATTTGTGCAGTAAGCCTCATCTCGTGCCCTATTCTGACCTTATGCTTACCAATATTTCTTACTACATAGGGTCCATTAGGAGCATTATCCTTACTGGCACACTTTTTTATCAACTCATGTATTCGTTTCACAACCTTGCTATTGTCCAATAGTTTCATGCAAGTCTCCAAGAAGGTGGTAAGAATAGAGAAGTTAACCTCTATAAGCACACTGGTCTCTAATAGTTTGTTCTAAATCCCTAAGGTAGAGGCTTTAGGGAAGCTTTTCTTTACTTCCATGAATGTTTCCTTCACAAGCTCTAGATCAAAACCAGTCTCCTTTTCCGGGGCCTTATGGACCCATCCACCTTCTTCAGGCTTTTTTCCCTTCTCATCACCAACCGTGATCCCACTTCGCAACACGATATTCACATTCATATCCTCTTCGCGGGGCTCATCCCTCATCATCTGTAAGTTCTATGTAGGATGCTGACGTTGGGATTTCTTCTCGTACATCTTGGCCATCAGCATAGGAAATTTTTCGATTGTGGTGTCAAACTGAGTGTAGTATTGACATGACGGGCATGTTTGATTCGTACACTCCCGTGCATAGTGTCTTGGAATTCTGCAATTGTAGAAAATGACCTGACCACGACCCCTACCAGGTCCTCCTCCTCCTCAGCCTCGTTCGTGTCCCTGATATCCTCCGCTCGTTCCCCCAATGCCCTGGTATGGAGGCTGAGTTTCTACTCGCATTAGATACGTAGGCGTCTTCTCCATCATTAATTCATAGCTTCGACAGTGGTGCTCATCATGGCCTATCGATTTACAGAAGTCACAAAACAATTATTGTGGTGTCTGTGCAAAATTTTGTAGCAAACGACAATTATCTGTGACATATTTTCCAACCACTTGACAAATAGAGCACCATAGCGCGGTCCCCATACGTCGTCCTACTAGAGCTTCCTGCCTGAGGGGCATTGGTCGTCCCCTTGTAATATAGTTTGCGAAGATAGGGAAATGATCCTTATCATGCCCTTAGGTATTACACTTGAGGAAACATACTTCTTCGCACACCTTTGTCCTAGCATCTTCTTCTTTTTTGAGGCTCTGCAATTCGAAATAGAGTTTTTGAAACTGTGAGTGAATTTGTTGGACTCCCAAAGACGCATCCTAAATAGGTTTCTCATGAAATATCATCACAATTTCCAGAGCTTCCTGCTGAGTTCTTATCTTTTGCTGTGATAAAGCAATCCTTAGGTGGGGCAAGAGCATGGCTCGAAACCAATCATGGTGCTGACTATCTATGAGATTCATATTATCTTCATCAATCCCACACTTCAGTCTTTGATCTAGCTCCCATGTCGTTTCACCAGGCCTCATCATGATTTCCTTAAATCTAATTACTGATTGTGAGGAAGACTTAGGCTTACTGAATTCTTTGTTCAAAGCGGTCTGAGTATCTGCTAATGATGACAATGGATTATCAGTGTAGTCGTTAACGTACCATGTTAGCATGCAATCCTGTAGAGCTGTAACCAATTGTGCCTTTTTTATGTTATCATTTGTAATCTATTATGTTGTCCACACAACCTTCTCAACAAACCAAAATTGATCTGAATCCTCACTTCCTAAGCCCTTGAAGACTAGAAACTTCATTGTATTTGACATGTTGAACGATGGCGGTGGTGGTGGAAATGTGGGAAAAGGTGTATGTTTTGGAGGTGAAGGTGGCGGTGGTGTGGATGGATGAGGTATTCATAGAAAACCCTGCCTTATCAACTGGACAACACCATGTGGTGAAGCCTATGCTGCTCCCTCATCATCACTCTCGAGAGGTTCAATCAATGGGCTATATTTAGGGTTTATTCTTCCCCTATCCCTGAAGAGCTTCCCACTTTGCATAGCTCCAAACATCAAGGTCGTGGCATTACTCGTTTCTCACGCAACAACATCTTAATCCAATTATTCAAATATCTTAGATACTTACCTCACGATCCTTTCAAGAAGCAGTGCTCTGCTTTGCTATAAATGATTGAGGTGTCGACCACGAACTATGTAACAAATCCTCCTATAACCCAATCAAGCCCATCGTCAAAACACATGTGATCTTATCCTCAAAAGCTTCCAACCTTCACACTAATTCTGGAGTCCACATAATTGGACCATCAAGTTTCCACCTCCCTTGGTCGACTGCCAATTTAGCTATCCACTCATATATTTCAATTGGGAAGGTGGAAAAGAAAATTTTGTGTATTTCAATGTACAAATATCTATCCAACCACTATTCTTTTGTCAGGCATGGATTCTTTTTTTTCATGCACTGCGAATTCGTGGATCTTACTATCCAACCACTTCACAATTTCCTTCTTGGTCGGATTCTAGCGATGTGACATCACACATCTCTTTATGTAGATCTCTGTCCTAGCAATGGAACCATTTGTTTGCTTAGGGGGTCCTAACCTAGGTTCAAAGTTAGTTTCGCCAACCAAATCCCTACAATACTAGCCCTTTTGGCATAAATCCATGATGCGTAGACTAAAGTCTCACCCAAAGCAGTATGGGGGTATGCTGGAACTAAGTTTCTGCACCCAGATATCATTGTGATGCCCTTCTATGACCTAGATCTGCCTTTGTGCAAACCTTTAAGCCCTTAAGGCTTAGCGCTGTAACACCCTTTGATCGGCCTCTAGACCTCTACGAAGGTCTACGACTGGCTTTTGTGGACCCTGAATAAGCAAATTAGCTACTTACGTGCACCATAGATTATTCTTAGACCAATATTTACTCGGATCTACCTAAGTGTTTGATAAGTTTAATAGAAAGTGTTATGGTCTTCACATAATTACTCAACATTAATTGCATTCAAATAATAAGACGGTTCAAGTAAATTCACACATCAATACATCATTATTTTGTAAAGAGCATATATCGCAATCACACATATTAAAAGTAAAGAGCTAAAACACAGGAATTTCTGCAACAATCTTCTTTATTGATCTTCAAGATAGGTTTAACGACTCAATACTTCCCTGTGCACTCAGCTGTAGGGGTCCACGCACTCAGCTACGGACACTACTGTTATGAAACCAGCTCACAAAAAGATAGAAAAGAGAGATCCACGCCTTAGAATTCAGCCTCTTCGAGGGGGCAACCTCCTTTACATTACATAAATGAACAATTCTTGGATGATACAAATGAAAATACCTCCTTTCTATATATAGGAGTCTAAGGGTCCCAATATAATCAGAGCCTACATAACAATAATATTGTAGGGCACAACAATAACAATAGAGGGATTCTATGTGGCACAATAATAACAATATGGGCACTACATGGGTACAACAATATAAATAAGGGGTATAACTACAATAGTAATGGGGTAATCACTAGTATTATAGGGACCCAACATGCCCCTCTCCTTCAAAAAAGTGTTGTCCTCAACGCTTGAGTAGTTCTGGATACTTCTGCATAAAATTCTCATCCTCCCATGTGGAATCTTCAGCGGATAAGTTCTTCCACTTGATAAGATACTCTGAAATTGATCGATTTCGTAGCTGTCGAGTTCTTGTTTCTGTGACTGCTTCCGGTTCCAATATAATTTTTCCTTCCTCGTCAAGTTCTGGCAATATTGTTTGAACTGGGAGCTTGTCACCTATAACCTTCTTTAAACATGAAACATGGAAAACTGGGTGCAATCGAGAAGCTGCAGGAAGCTCCAATTTGTATGCCATAGTACCAATCTTTTGCAACACCTTGTACGGACCATAATACTTTGGTGATAATTTATTATCCTTCTTAGCTTGCTTGAGGGACATTTGCTTATATGGTTGTAGCCGTAGGAATACCCAATCACCTACATCAAAACTTCTTTCACTGCGATGTTGATCTGCCTGTTGTTTCATTCTATTTTGTGCCAACACGAGGTTATCCTTTAAGAGTTGGAGGACTTGTTGTTGATGTTCGATGTGATGTTCCACTGCCTGAACCTTAGAATTTTCTCTTAAATATGATGTGATGGATGGTGGTTGATACCCATAAAGTGCCATAAATGGGGTCATTTTTGTTGCTGTATGGAAGGAAGTGTTATACCACCATTCAGCCAGAGGCAACCATTTGACCCATTGTGTCTGTTTATCAGATACAAAGCAACGAAGATATCCTTCCAAACATTTGTTTACTATCTCAGTTTGCCCATCAGATTGAGGATGATAAGATGAGCTATGAGCTAACTGAGTACCAAGACAAGAAAATAATTCTGTCCAAAAATTTCCAGTGAAAATGGGATCTCTGTCACTTACAATAATCTTTGGGTTTCCATGTAGCTTTTGAATTGTTTCCATAAATGCAGTAGAAACTGTACTGGCTTTAAATGGATGTGATAATGCACAAAAGTGTGCATACTTGGTAAGTCTGTCAACTACCACCATGATGACACTCTTTCCCTCAGACTTGGGTAAACCTGTGATAAAATCCATTGAAACCTCCTCCCAACGTTGGCTTGGAATGGATAAAGGTTGTAATAGACCCGGTGTCTTAATTGTTTCAACTTTATTTTGTTGGCAAACCAAACATTCCGCCACAAACTTTTGAATATCTGATTTAAGGCCATCCCAAAAAAATTCCTTCTTAACCCTGTGGTAAGTTTTTAAAAATCCTGAGTGCCCTCCTAAGGGAGAAGTGTGCAATTCCATAAGAATCTTTTGTTTTAGCTGGGAATTCTTACAGAGGTATAAGCGATCTTTGTACCATAACGAATCATTTTTCCAGCTAAATGTATCAGACGTACTGGAATCTTGTTGTAGCTTTCGAATAAGTGCCCACACTTCTTCGTCATTCTTCCATTCCTCCCTTGCTTCGTTTATCCAATCTGGTTGGATAATAGAAATGGCACACAACAATGCTTCCACATCCTCATCCTTTCTTGAGAGTGCATCTGCCACCACATTTTGCTTCCCTTTTTTGTAGATGATTTCAAAGTCATAACCCAACATCTTTGTGACCCACTTTTGTTGCTCTTCAGAGGATAATCTTTGTTCTAAAAAGTATTTAAGGCTATCATGATCCGTTTTTACCTTGAAGTGTCTTCCCATTAGGTAGGGTCGCCATTTCTTAAGTGCATGGAGTATTGCCAACATTTCCTTCTCATAAATAGCTTTGCTTAAAAACTTTCCCTTGATTGGACGACTTTCAAAAGCAATGGGTCTTTCATCTTGCATTAGAACAGCACCAATTCCATTTCCTGAAGCATCACATTCCACAATAAAGGTTTTTGTGAAGTCCGGTGTAGCTAAGACCGGTGCTTGGCACATTGCCTCTTTAAGATGTTCAAAGGCCTTTGTTGCTTCCGGAGTCCATGAAAATGCATCTTTCTTCAATAATGTTGTTAGAGGTGCTGCTATTCTCCCATAATTCTTAACAAACTTGCGATAATACCCTGTCAACCCAAGAAATCCTCGCAGATGCTTTATGGATGTGGGGATTTTCCATTCCTTAATGGCTTTAATTTTGCTAGGGTCTACCTTAACTCCTTCATGAGATACAATATGACCCAAATATTCCACCTCCTGGACTCCAAAGAAACATTTGGATCTTTTTGCATATAATTGTTTCTCCTCCAATAGTTGTAGCACCCTGTCAACATGTTCAACATGATCCTTCCAAGACTTGCTGTAGATTAGTATATCATCAAAAAATACTAACACAAATTTTCTAAGGAATGGTTTGAAAATTGAATTCATCAAACCTTGAAATGTTGAAGGTGCATTGGTAAGGCCAAAAGGCATGACCAAAAATTCATAATGACCCTCATGAGTTCTAAATGCCGTTTTCGGAATGTCTTCAATCTTCATTCTGATTTGATGATATCCTGAACGAAGATCCAACTTGGTGAAGTAAATTGATCCATGCAATTCATCCAGTAATTCATCAATGACAGGAATGGGGAACTTATCTTTAATAGTGAGCTTGTTGAGCTCCCTATAATCCGGACACATGCGCCATGATCCATCCTTCTTGTGCACCAATACTACTGGAGCAGAGAAAGAACTTTGACTCGGTTGAATTATACCAGCCTCTAGCATTTCTGCAACCATACGTTCAATTTCACTTTTTTGGACATAGGGATATCTGTACGGCCTGATGTTTGGAGGAACACTTCCTGGAATCAGATGAATAGCATGATCATGATCACGCATAGGTGGGAGACCTTTGGGAGTCTCAAATACCTTGGAATGATTGTCCAGGACTTTTTGGAGATCTGGAGAAATAGATGATTCCAATGTGGAAACATCTAGCGAACATAATTGTGCAATTACACCTCTTTGCTCCTTTTTTAGAAGCTTTGTCATGCCATTAGAGCTGATTATCTTTCCTGGTTTCCCTGCAATACCCCTTAATTCAACTTCCTTTCCTTCCACAGAAAATTTCATGAAAAGTTCTTGAAAATTAAAAGCTATTGTACCCAAGGATTGTAGCCATTGGACTCCTAGTACAACATCAGCACCTCCCATTGGAATGGAAAGCATTGGGCTAGTCAATACATATTCTCCCATGGATAGCTTGATATTATGGCACTTTCCAGAACAATTTATTGTTCCTCCATTTGCAATCATCACTTGACACTCTGGTGCTGGATATAGGAAGCAATTCAATTCTTTTGCTACCCTACAATGAATAAAATTGTGGGTGCTTCCTGAATCAATCAACACTATTACCTTTTTCTTCTTGATTTGTCCTTCTATCTTGATGGTTTGAGGAGTGGTAATTCCCGCCAATGCATTACAAGATATGGTCGGATTTATTTGTTCTTCATCTAGGCTTTGTTCCTGGAATATATCCTCTTCTTTTGACCTTTCTTGCTCCTTTTCTTCTTCCTCTTCACAATCTATGTAGAATAATTTCTTCTCAGCACACTTATGACCTTTTGTGTATTTGCTATCACAATTGTAACAAAGCCCTTTTGCTCTTTTTTCTTCCAATTGTTGTGGTGTCAACCTTGTAGGTTGTGGAAGACTATGGGCAACAACACTTCCGTCTTTATAGTTGTGAATGGTATGCTTCCTAGTTGCCATAATTTTGCTTTCCATTTTTCTTGCTAACCTGAATGCCTTCTCTAATGAATCAGGTTCCCAAAGGCGCACATCATGTTGGATATTATCCTTTAAAGACCCTATGAACACATCAATCCTATGCTCCTCTGGAATATCTTTTACCCTTATGTTCAATTTTTGGAACTCCTCAATGTGCTCCATTATTGAACCCTTTTGTTTGAGACTTATCAATTGGCTAAAAAAAGTGTTGCTTTTTGTATCCTCATAATGTGCTATCAATTCTTCCGTAAAAATTGCCCAAGTGATAAATTGTTTACGAGAACAAAGCCATTGATACCATACAAACTGATTTGGTTCCAAATATAAAGTTGCCATACGTACCTTTTGTGTGTTTTGCACATTATTGAGATCGAAGAATTGCTCCATCTGTAATATCCATGTGGCGGGATCCTTGCCATCAAACTTCCTCATATCGATTTTTGGAACATGGTGAGTCTTCGATCCAACATTAGAGTCTATGGAATCATGATTAACATTTCTTTTGTTCTCATCATGAGTTTCCTTTACTACTCTTTCACCATTAGTGACCATTTCTTGTAGCAACTTATCTATCTTATCATCCATGCCATCAATTTTAGCGTCCATGCCATTCACCTTAGCTTCCATGCCATCCATCTTAGCTTCTACACCTTTCTTTAAACCATCCATCTTAGCTTCTACATCTTTCCTTAAACCATCCATTTTAGATTCTGTTGCTTTTTGTGCAAGTGACATTTGTTGCACTTGTTCTTGTAATTTTGATATATCATGTAGCATTTCTTCCTCTTCTTCATGAGTCATGCTAGAGCTTTCAGGTTCCTTACTAGGTGTTTGCATTTTCTTTCCTCGGGGCATCAGTTACCGATAATAATGCTCTACTATGCCCTTTGAATTCCTTCAAAATAAATTTTCAAACCAAGCTTAAGCAAAAATTAAAGAAAATCTACACACCTTTTTTCACTTTGTAGGAGCTCGATATTGCCTCTGATGTATCTCTGTACTTCCTGATCATCTAGTTCTGAATTTGTGACCTGTAGTAGCCCTCTGTGTCCTCTTTCCAATGCCACAAGTCTGACCCAAATTGGATTCTCCAAGGAAGAGTTATGCGAAATCTCCCACAGTGACTTGATTATAGACTAGTTCAGTAGAGCGAACTTGTATGACGTGCCACGTGTCACTGTTTCAACCTTTGACTCTAAAAAATATATAAAAGAAAACTACAGTCTGTCCTCTTTCTGTACCTTCTTACGAAATTTCAATCCGATGCTCAGAAAGAAAGTTATGACGATTTTCCCCAGGTCACCTGTTTTGAATGTAATTCAGGAGTCTGCAAAAAGACCAACTTCCTCAGATCATATCTCCGAAAATATCACGCGAAAAACTCTGAAATTCGGACCCAAGGTTCAGCGCGATTTCTTCTCAAATGGGTTTTTTTTGCGACTTCTGAAACGTCACAGAAAAAAAGTTATAGCGAAAATGCCACGATGACCTGTTTGGAGCAGCGAAACCCTAGAATCCAAAGCTCTGATACCAAATGTTATGAAACCAGCTCACAAAAAGATAGAAAAGAGAGATCCACGCCTTAGAATTCAGCCTCTTCGAGGGGGCAACCTCCTTTACATTACATAAATGAACAATTCTTGGATGATACAAATGAAAAACCTCCTTTCTATATATAGGAGTCTAAGGGTCCCAATACAATCAGAGCCTACATAACAATAATATTGTAGGGCACAACAATAACAATAGAGGGATTCTATGTGGCACAATAGTAACAATATGGGCACTACATGGGTACATCAATATAAATAAGGGGTATAACTACAATAGTAATGGGGTAATCACTAGTATTATAGGGACCCAACAACTACTCTAGGCCTCTATGCACTCAACTATAGATCATTTCCCTCTTCTAAGACTTCTATCTCTGCATTCTACTTATTTGCTTGTACCCATAGACTTAGATCACTTTTTTTCTTAGACTCTCTAATACACACATATTTATACAATCCCATGGTCCGCAAACCATGGGTAGATCTTTGAAAACTAACTCAACCTTACATAAAGAGGATAAAACCCTTTTTGACTCTTAACTAGCTACGTGCTCCATATCCATAATTTGGGGATACTTTTCATCTTTTTACATCAAAATGTGGGCTTTTACCCCAAAACTGACCCTAGGGGACCCCATCCCAACAAAATTTATATATAAGAAAAAATATTTTATACCTAGATGTGGGTAGATGTTTTAATTATCAAACATTTTCTTCCAACAACCAAATATAGAAATTCCTTCCTGCTTGTATTCAGGACAAACTCATGTTTTGGGATTATAATAGTGAGCAAGTCTAATTGGAAACTTGTTGGAAAAGCAAAACGTAATGAATTTTCTTAGAATTAAGGCCAATTTTATAGATGAAATGTAATATGGTCATACAGAAAAAGCAGATATGTCAAACAACAACTTCCAACTAAGAAATTCTAACAAAATTCCCTGGATTGATAGTTGGTAAAACAATATTGTAGCGAAAAAATGATACAATTTATATGTATACTCATCTAGAGTACATATTTTCCTACCAAGATCATCCCCTGCACAAAAATCTTTATATTCGAAATTAAATCGAGTAGCATTAATTCGGTACTTCGTTGGAATTACTTAAATGGACCATGAGAATAGTTTCTATCTGTTTAGTTACATCGGCCTCACCAAAGTGATCTTATAGGATCTAGTAACCCGTTGTAGGATCCATCATCCAAGGCCTCTTTTTATAACTTGCATCAGGCTTGTCAGTGGCTTATTGTTGTTGTAGCCTAATTAATCCTCTACTTTCTACTGTCAACACCACTATATTGTATCCTCACTTGCAAGGGAACATCAAGTAAAGGGGAACAAAACCAAACAAATTAGTTTTCTATTTCCGATATAAAATTTGATTTTAAAAGTGGGGAGGACATTTTTGGAAGGGATTTTAGTGGCATTATGAAGGGAGCTTACATATCTTGAATGACTAGATTTGATCCCAAATCATATCCATGCCCCCCAAATTGAGAAATGACACCGATAATCATACCCTTTAGAGGGAAAAGGGATCTCATGATGAGGACATCCATGATCAAGGAGACAAATGAGAGAAATTATAAGAAATATGTCTTCAAACTCCAAGGTCCATGTTTAGACGCTAGACAAAAGGTCATTTAAATACGCCTCTTTGGGAAAAATAAATGAACTTATTCAATTAATTTTCAAAGTAGTATTTCTTTCATGTGGTTAGGTACAACGCACACCCATGGTATCTTCCTTTACACATCCACTATCCTAAACTTGGACGGAATTTAAATTTACTACGAAATTTCACACGAGGAGGTTGGGGAGCAGATTATTCGACCATTCAAAAGCTGAGGGTTTCGTGTCATGTAAAGGGTGCTCGATCTCAAATTACCTCTTCAAGAAAACCCTAGTGGAGGGATGACTGAGAAAGATTGCAAGTAGTGATATCGATCTCGGGATATAGAGGGATTGAACTAGGGTTTCCATCGGTGTTTTTGTAATTTGGGAGAGTGTTGATGCCGGTGGGTGAGAGGCGGATTTCATCAATCCCATGACCAAAATGAAACAGGGAGTCATCCTCCCTATTAAATAGCCTATGGTATATTTTTCAATTTGAAATCCCAAGCAAGAAGGTATTTGAAATCCTTGGTGCTGAAGTAGAATTGAATGCACTTAAGTTCACATCTTAATTGGTTTGTGAGAATCATAATTGTCTGACATGCCAGAAATCAAGAGGGCTATGAAATTTATGGAACATTCAAATCATTAACGAAAGAGGAAATGGAGATGAACAGGCCCCATTGGACATGTCAACTAGCTTGGGAAACTTGCAATCGAGATAATTTCAACGCTTTGTTTCTATGTGAGTATATTTGGGTATTCTAATTTATAATTTATGATATTTTTTTATTTTTTTTACCTACTGCATTTTTTTGTTCTCTGTTTCTATGTTTTCTATTGGACGCGAGGACATGCTTCTTATGCTGGTCTAGGTGAGCAGTTATGATGATTTATTGTAATGGGGATTATATGAGGGCTTCTAAGTGTGGTATCTTCCTATAGATGTTCTTGTGTGGTAAAGAGAAACACAATTCCAAGGGAGATGCATGAAAAAGATACATAGTTTGAGTAAATAATGTCGTTATTTTTTTCTAAATAAAATAAAAAAACAAAAACTTCTTTCCATATATACATATGGTATTGAATTAAACTTCATTTCATATATACTTATGGTATTAAATTTATAATTTTAATGACTCCCTATGTTTGTATAACTACTTACATTTTTTTTTTGGTTGAGCGAAAACTACAAAGAAAATGAGTCATAGAATTGTTAAATTTTTTAAACAATTAAACTCTTGGTTACATTTTAATATTTTATCAATGTTTGCTTTTCCCAACTTGGGAGAAGATGTTGGAAATCTTATCTTATATACCATTTAAGGAATTTTTGTTAAAAATTTATTACTTTTTAAAACTATTATGCTTAATTTCTTATGTTAAATTTAAGTTTTCTTAAATGTTTATTATTATTATTATTATTATTATTATTATTATTATTAGTACTATTAAATTTTGATAAATATCTTATACTAAATTTTCTTTTAAATATATTTAAATTAAACAATATTTTAATAAAATGATTTTAACTAATAATCACTTTTAAATATTAAATGATATAAGATGCGCACAATCAACACCAGGAATTGG
Organism: Pinus tabuliformis; assembly: GCA_031772625.1. Taxonomy (NCBI): domain Eukaryota; kingdom Viridiplantae; phylum Streptophyta; class Pinopsida; order Pinales; family Pinaceae; genus Pinus; species Pinus tabuliformis. Next base: position 631,209,106 of record CM062809.1, read on the forward strand.
GTCTGCCATTTCCCAAAGATTCCCTTCATATTGTTGGTGAATATGGGATTGATTCAATTGGTTCAACTGAGATTGGTCAATTATTTCTACAACTGCATTTTCAACTTGGTCCTAACTTGGTGGTGGATATGTGGGTAGGTAGGGATTTACACATTGTCTATTTGTTTTACTAATTGAAATGATGCCCAACCCAAAAGTGTCTAGTTTCCCTCGTAAAACACTTCATGACACACTTAGCATCTGGTTTCCTCATAAAGTGCTTCATGATGCACTTAGTCAAATTCTCCATATGATGCTTGAGTCTTAGCCTCCAATTTTTGTAGCTCCATATAAGGCTTCCTCACTCAAACCTTCTCAAGCTAACATATTAATCTGTTTCTTTTTGAATGAAAGTGGGAATGTGGAGGGCATGGAGATATGAGGTGTTTCTGAGAAACAAATTAATATGTTTCTTTTGAATGGAAGTGGGAATGTGAAGAGCATGGAGACATAAGGTGTTTCTGATCTTCAAAGGTTCACAAGCCAAGAAAGGCTTCGTAGATCATCTCTATAGATCCATTACAACTACCAAAGAAATATGTCTTCCATGATGCCCATCAACTAAGAAAATGGGAGGATATGAATACGACCATAAACCACGCCATTGAATGCAATATTTTCTCCCCAGACTATGCATCCTCAGTGTAGTTCCTCAACTAAGTGTCCTAGGTGCAAGGGAGGGTCATCTCGCTATTTTACGAAGTGGCTCCTATTTTATTCGGAAGCCCATTTTCCAATGCATTCCAACACCCCCAGATATTGAAGGATGGAAAGGTGATTTATGTCTAATTTGTGAGGCTGGACATTAGCTAGACATTAGAAAACATAGGGCTTAGTAGGAAACCGGCTATCTCAAAAAAGCAACTCTCTCCTATGCATGAACATTCTGGAAAATCTGACAATCTAATTAAGTAACACCATTAACACACACACGCACACACACACACACACACACACACACACACACACACACACACACACACACACACACACACACACACACACACACACACACACACACACACACACACACATAATGTTAAAATTCATTCACAAAACTATAAAATCCAATCAATCAGAGCTCGATGGTCTTAGCTAGTGGTGTCACAAAAGGTGTAAGAGTGACATGTATGTAAGATTGATATGTAATAGTATTAGTAGGTGGCATTGTGTCTGAGGTTATTAAATGAAAAAAAAACTAATCACAAGGTCAATAATTCTCTCATTGCAAATATGTAAAGACAATAAACAATTCATTAGCATAATACATAATACTTAATACCTAAGTTAAAAAAAAAAAAAAAAATTCCCATTCATAAGATTTATCTGATATGTCACTAACCCATTGTGTTGTACAATATCCCATACCACTATAAATAAATATGACTTCAAAGTTAATTCACATACTCATGATATTTTCTTCCTGCTCCAATATTGAAAGTATTTTATTATTTTGGTCTTAAGCACTCAAAACTCATATATTTTTATTTATGTGGGTTAGCCTCATCTATTCATATTATGATGGGCTTTTACAACGTTATTCAGCTATTACAAGGCTATTCTTAGGATTATTTATAGTTGAAAATTCTTTTAAGTCCCTATTTTCCAATGCATGCTATTATCATTCAAATACATGTTATTTTCATTCTATTTTCAATATTTTGGGTTTCGAAGGTATTTTTAAGATTTTGAGTTGTGAAGGCCTTTAGAGTACCAACCCGTTAAGCATCATAAGTCGGATGTCAATAAAATTTGATTCCATTCCATGTATTTTGTTGGGTTGTAGTTTCTTTATATTAAGTTCTAATTCAAGGAAAATAAAAGTTATTTCTCATACAGAGCAGTTGCTCGATCGACCTAGAGAATTAATCTCTCTAAAGACTCAAACTATCATAAGCGTTGAGATCTCGCTCTCAAGAATGTAATGCTTTTGGGGTTTATATATAACTCAATGCTGCATAATATGGATCTCAATATATAGGTGGCTAGAACTATTCTATATGTAACCTAGGTCTTGTTCTATTTGTAACTATTTTATCCTAGTTATGTTGTTACCTTGACTTCTAGGTCTGGCTCTAGGTCTCATTTTAAAATTGTAATCGAGTAACCTACGCCTACCTCTCTAGTCAAGGAAAGGCCAACCAATTGAATGATATCATGCTACTACTCTGGCAAAGGATATACCGCTATCTTACATAAGTATTTTTTGGTAGAATATCATGAAAATAGTAGAGGAAGGATATCCAGTAGAAAACCAATCACCCTACTAAACCCTTTTAAAGGAACATATTCCCAACCTATTACACGATTGTTACATAAGAAACATAGAATTGTTCCATAGTTGATTACTAGTTTAATGAAATAATAGATCAGCTCTCCATCCCTAGTTGGAAGGTAAGGATCGTCCTTCATTCCCACCGTGGAATAAGGGAAAGGAATACCTATCTGTAAAGGCATAGATAGGTCAGGGTTTGATTTGTTTAAACCTTAGAAAATAAATAGTCTAGGCCATTTATAGATTATATATGGTTTCATCTTTCTAAAGAAAATGACTAAACCTCTACAGTGCTTTACCCTTTCCTATAAGAAGAACATGACAATCAAAAAAGAATACTAACCTTGCTTATTAGCCATCTTTCTTTTGTTTTTGAAACTATGGAAATCGGTGATTCTAAAAGAACTGAAAATTCCTCATTCTATGGTTCAAAAGCACTAGAAACCCTGCTCTAGCTCGTGTATATGAAATTCCAACTCATCAGAAAAGCAAACAAAAAAAGGCGCATGAATGAATTTAAAAATAATTGAAGAAACTTTTGACATAGATAAAAACTCATTCTGAAAGAACTATTTGTTGATTAAGTTGGCCCTTTAACCACAAGTGCATATTCTCCTTAGCCATGAATTTCTCTTTCAATTGACACAATTCCACAGATGCATAACACAAGCATTTTCACGCACACGACACATTTCCATAACACAACACATTGCAGGCATACAAAAACACTACATAGTACATTCATGCACACAACAAGACATTTATGGAGCCCTCCATAAGACAAACAACTTTGCATCAGAGTGCTCGAGAGAGAAAAGAAAGAGCTAACACGGTCCATGCTTAACCTGTTGAATGAACAAAGAAACCTAATTTGTGAGGTTACTCAAAATTCCCTGTGGAATGAATTAAACAGACAAACAAATTAAAGGACCAAAAAATTACATCGATCACCTGTTACTTTTCCCTCTCATTTGAATTTCCTCCTCCTGTGCAGAACCTCCTCAATCTCCAATTACTATCATTCTTCATTCATCAAGTGTGACTGTGGGTTTGGTTTTAAGTTTTTTTTGGACCATTGTGTTCAAAATCTTAATGAATCTTTTGATCACCATTTCTTAAACTAATCTTTTAATTGCCATTTAAACTAGGATGTGATGTTCTTTCATGTTTTTAAATGGTATTTTTCAAAACTGGCCTTTCATGTGTTTTCAGAAAAAATAATTATTTCTTAAAAATGAAAATAAATCATTATTAGTTTCTCTTACATTAAATTTCTCACACTCTTATTACTAGTTACTCTTACTTGTTTTGTTACTAACTACTAGTTTCTCTTATAGGAAATATTGTTTGCATTGTTATTTTCCAATCCTAATACGTGAACATGTTCACTTCAACATAAAATGTGGAAATCGATTACCCATTTCCGATAAATTCAAACACCCTCTTCGCTAAAAATAGTCCATGATTTTATTATTATTGAGACTGCTAAGTCACACATTCAAATCCCGAGTATGAAATTTGGAGCTATGTGAATTGAATTTTTTTTTTCCGTTAGACGAGTCTAAGGAATTATTTTGCCAAATACTATGTCAGTTGTTTAAAGAGGAATTTTTATTTATTTTTTATTTAATTCAAAATTCAAAGTTTTATAATTTTAAATTAATGTGTTAAGGATTTTTAAAATGTTTAGGCATTCATAGATATATGAGGCAGTGATATAGCTACTAGAATCTCTTAAATTTCATGTTTGGTTTTTGATTAAATATTTATGATATTTAGTAATTCTGTCCATTACTTTGGGTTAGTAAGGGTCCATATCACACTAACCAAATATAAGTTAGAAGATCATATATATTTAATTCCAATAAAGGAATTTATACTTCCACTTTTGGCATGCACTATAGAAGTCAGCATGACGAAGGCTACCGGGTTATTAACCATTTCATTTCATTACAAAAATGGAAAATTGGCTCATGGGCCTTTCACATGTGGTATTTATTTTATATATAATTTAAAAACGAGTTTTTTGATATAATTTATAATTTTATGTAATTGATTTTTGTAATCAAATATTTAAAAATAAAAAAGAAAAAATGTTAATATATAATACTTTTATTTAATTCTATGCAGTGTACTAATTTATTTATAATAAATATAAATTTATAACCTATTCAATTATATATTTGATAAATATAAATCTATAACATATTCAATTAAATAAATTTATAATAACATGTTAAATATAAATCTATAACATGAATTTAAAGATAGGAGGTCGTCACCCCTCCTTCTAGAATGCTCTTGCTAGTAGGTATTTTCAAGGGGAAGGAAAATTTGGTACAAAAGGAGGATCCTCGGGTTACTCTCCAATGCCTATTCTGGGAGATAAGTGGCAAATGGGGCTACGTGGTCAATGTATCCCTAAGGCCCCTCAAAACACTCGATTTATCATTCCTACAAGATATCTAGAAGATAATAGGAAACACATAAGATATCATGATTTTATATGTAAGCTTATAAGAATTTGGTCGATGGGTAAGGAATTGGGGCGTTGGATATAACAAAATTGGAAACCAAAAGGAGAGGTGGATTTGAGATTGGGACCGAAAGGTTTCTTCACAGTCATCTTTTCTAACCTTGAAGATAAAGCTAGGATCTTTGAAGGGGGACCATACTTCCTTAACAATGTGGGATTCTACATTAGGAAATGAGAAGCTTGTTTCGACCTGGATAAGGAAGAATTAACAAAAGCATCCATATGGGTAAGATTGTACTCTTTACTAGTAGATTTCTAGATACCAGAAATTCTAGAAGGTATAGGGCAAGCACTAGGACAATTTTTCAAGGTCTCAAAGGCCAAAAAAGAAGGGAAAAACATGTCATATGATATGTTATGTGTGTATATGAATATATCACAACCATTACCAAATATTATATAATTGGACTATCAAGGAGAGATCTATAAAGAACCTGTGGATTATATGAACTTTCCATTTAGATGTAGGCTCTATCATGAGCATGGACACTTGATAAGAGAATGTCCACTGAGAAGGAAGGAACAAGGTTTTGGAAGTCAAATTAAAAATTATGGTTTCACCAAGGTCACTACATGTAGATGAAATCACAGGAATCAAACCTCATATAAAACACTAGGTATAGAAGAGAATAATTCCTATTCCACACCGGAGGCTATGGAAGAAGATTGTTGGAACATAAAAGCCATCCATATGGATATTATTCCCATAAAAAAAACTATGGACAAAATTATGTTAAAATGTAAGTTGGAAGAGGAGGAATATACAAGGTAGTTTTGACTTTTTTGCACTGCCAGGTTTTGAGGAAGTATCTCCTTTGGCAAAGAAAAACTCATCATACCTCTCAGATGAAAAGAGGGTATTAATCACACTGGTGAATGATCGGGTGCAATAATATATGGGGGAATTATCCAATGTGGAAAGAGATATCTATGCAAATACTTATCTTGGTTGGAAAAAAAAGCGAAGAAACCTAATAGTGGACCCAATAAATCAATAATTCCAAGATTTTAAGGACAAGGGAAAATAAATTATACTGAAGTACCTTACTAAAGAACCTAAGAAGAAGAAAAATATACCGAACAGGGAAGTGAGACAAAACAATAGAGTGAACCAAGGTAATACAGATCAAGCAGTAGTTGTGACAGAGAAGTCACTGCCTTTTCCCAACTCATCATCGTGAGAATTCTTTCATGGAAGCGAAGTGGGCTCAATAATAAAGTAAACCACTAATATCTTATGGAAATAATAAAAAAGGAAAACCAAACAGTTGTTACATTACAAGAAACAAAATTAATAAGGGAGAAAATAAATCAAATATAATGCATTTGTTGGAAAGGATGTGAGTCATGTCTCTCGATTCTAGGGGTAGTGTAGGAGGGTTAGCTGTTTGGTGGAACCCACATGAACTGGTCTTCCAAGATTAGATGACTTCTAATCAAATTCTTACACATATATTTAGGTATATTGTAATAGAATATCTCATTTTTTTTATCATCGATTTACAACCCTCCAAGTACGAGGGACACAAAGTTTCTTTTGGAGAAACTGTAGAAGATGAAACAAATGATAAGAAATTACTTATGGTTGTTTGGAGGATATTTTAATATAATAAGATTGTTAGAGGTGAAAAATTGAGGCATTCATAGGTTAGACCATGAATTAGCTAACTTTGACTAGATCATAGATAACTTGAACCTTATAGACATTCCAACTAGAAATGGGATGTTTACTTGGAAAAATCATTTACCAATTAGATAACTGGGAATTTGGATTGTTCTTTCTTTCATAGGAATTTTTATAGAGGATATATTTACCAAAGCTTGCATGGGGTCAAATCACTAACTCATTCAATTAAAAATTGATCTAAAATAAGCCCCACTAAATCACCTTTTCCAGTTTGAAATATTTTGGCTTCAGTGCAATGGTTTTGTAGATTTGTTAGAAAAATGGTGGAAGGAGTTGAATATTAGAGGTACCATAAAAAAGGCACACATTCCAACTCAAACTAAAATCATTGATGCAAAGGATTAAATTTTGGAATAGAAAAGTCTTTGTGAATATATTTAAAGACAAGAGAACATTGGAAAGTAAAATGTTGAGCATCCAAAAAAGAATCATTATGGAAGGAAAAACCTCAGAGTTGATAGCAGAAGAGGCAGAGGCCCTTCAAAATCTAGAGCATGGAAGGCAGCAAGAAGAAACCCTTTGGAAGAAAAATTACAAGATACAATGGCTCAATGAGGGAGGTTGTAACTCAAATTTCTTCGACAATGCTATGATTCAATGTCATCATAATAATAGATTATTTTACCTCATTGGCAAGGATGGAGATAGGAAACTACAACATCAAAATACATAAAGTGAACTAGTGCTATATTTTATTGATCTCTTAACAGAGGATAATTCAGGAAGATAATAAGATATAAATACAGTGATTCAACACATACAAAGACTGATGAATAGTGAGAAAAATATTGCATTAATTAGACCAATATCCATGTCTAATTTTAAAATATGAACATGCCTAAGAAAAAAGATCCTAGACTAGATGGCTTCACAACAAACTTCTTCTAGGAAAGTTGGGGGTTTTGAGGAAATGAAATTCTAGAAGTATCTGATAAATAAAGATAGTCACGATCATTGCATCCAACACTCAATGCTACATTCCTATACTTAGCCCCAAAAATAGGTCACTCAGAAATTCTGGAGGGTTTCAGACCAATTTCTCTATGCAATTTTCTTTATAAAATTATTTCTATAGTAATAGCTAATAGATTAAAACTAGTCTGATTATTAGTATACCTGTCTCAAACTAGTTTTGTAGAAGGGCATCAAATTGTGGATGGAATTATTGTGGTGCAATAAATTATTCATTATCTGAGGTCATTAAAGTTCCCATGTATGATTAGTAAACAGGACTTATCGAAGGCCTACAATAGAATTAGCTGGACATTATTATTTCAGGTTCTTTGAGCTTATGGTTTCTTTGAACAATGGATAAAGTTTATGGCATCCATTATCTCATCTATATTTTTCTCTAATTTTATTAATGGCTCACCCTCAGACTATTTATCCTTCTAGAGGACTAAGGTGGGGTGAACCTCTATCACCATTCCTATTTATTTTAGCTATGGAAGGACTTGTTCGAATTTTTCAAAAAGATGATGAATCAGAACACAACTATGGTCTCCACCTGTATGGGGCACATCTTCCTATCTCTGATCAACAATTGTTGACAACGTTATATTATTTGGTTTACCAACTTTGATAGAGGTGAAAAGAATGGGTAGGATTTTTCAATTCTTATGGAAGCCTCAACAACTATAGCGAACACTAACAAATCCAAGAAAAAATATCTTCAATTGTCGCAAATGGTTCATCATGTTAAGTTGAATCCTAGGTTTTAATAGAGGTCACCTTCCTTCAAAGAATTTAGGTATACCTCTAGTATTATTATTATACAATAAGGTCTTTACCTAGGAATAAATTATAGAAATAAATCATCGTAAAGTAAATTATTGGACTTTCAAGGAAACAAACTTCCCAAGTCGCCTAGTATTGATGAAAGAAGTTTTAAAAGAATTACCAAATTACAAGTTATTTGTAACGCCCATTCCAAATAATGTGTGTTAGCAATTAATATTTCTTTGGAGAAATTTTTATATGCAGATACTTAGCTAAAATAGTAATGTGGTAATTGGTCGGATGGAATAAATTGGTTGCACGTAAAAAGAATGAAGAATTGGGTCTCCGAGACCCCCTCCTCATTGGTAAAGCTTATGCTATGAATTTTTGGTGGCTATGGGTTCAAGGACGTACCCATGTTTGGAAAAAAATATGGTGTAATAGGTACTTGTCTATAATTCACAATTTGACATATTACAATTCCATGGAAGAATTAAAGGTTTAGGGGTCTAGAATTGGGTTAGAGAAAGCGAGGATGTGGTGAAACAATTTTCATTCTGGGAGATTAGAGGAGGAAGGATGACATTATTCTAGAAGGATTCATGGAATACGTATCCACTATTAGAGGAAAATGAGAAGATACAACCTATTCAAGTATTAACAAAGGCCTAAGGATCCTTTAAAGTGGAAAACTTCTAGAAACTTGATGATAAGGAGAATTGTTGGAGACAATGGAAAATAATAGGAGATTGGGAATTCTCTAGGAATTCTCTTAGATTGGAGGAATTCCATCAAATTCTTGATATTAGAATGATATGTGCTTCTCCTAAAAATGACATGATGTGGTACGGGAGGCAACTAGTTGGATTGTTTACTTTAAAGGAAGTGTACTTTGTATTAGAATATTTTCACTCACAACGCCACACTACTTTTTGGAATAGGATTTGGAAAGTTTGTGGGTGGCCAAAAATTTCAACTTTTTTATGGCTGGTATCTTGGGGGTATATGTTAACTTATGAACATCTATGAAGGAAAGGCTTTGAGGTCCCATCAATGTGCATGTTATGACCAGAAGATGAGGAATCAATAGATCATCTACTAATCACTTGTTCTTATGCCAAAAAAATGTTGGAGTTTGTTAAGAAAATATTCAGGTGTGCTTTACCCAATTCAACAAACATAAACTCATGGATATATGACTAGTTCTGGAAAAAATTAAACATCCATTGATAATGATAGCCTAGCATTTAGCTATAGAATTTTCTCCATGGAATTTACAGAAGAAGAGAAATATTAGAATCTTCGAAGGAAAACATAGGTCTATGTCAATTTTAGAGGATATCACACTTAAAAATATCAGAGAAACGGTGTTGGTGGTCCCTCCTCGTAGATAGATATGGGCTATACACATTGTTACACATGGGACAGGCATGACATGTCTCGGGTTTTCATAATGGGAGCCACTAACTCAAGTAATTTTCTTATTAACTTCTAAGAGATTAGAGATTAGGGTTTTTTTTGTCTCAATCGTTACATTAACTCATTTCATTTTGTCTACTCATGGATGGATTGTCCCTCCCATGATGTATTGGATGTGGGAAGGCATTTATCTGATAATAGGAGAAAGTTCATTCATGACCTCACTCTCAGGCATTTATGAAATACACTTGGCTTTTTTCATGGTGATTTCAGATGGTGTCGTTCATTCCTAGTACTATATACATCATGTTTATATCTGTTTACATAAATTCCTCCATGGTCTTTGGGTGGCAGGAAGGTGGTAGTTATGTGGTTGGCGTCTTTCAGTTGAAACAATTCCCCTCTTGTTTTTGGTCCCCAATTGACCATGTTATTGTAACAGTAGGTTTGTATACATTGTTAATTTCTCAGGTGCTTTTAGTAGGGTGGCATTTTTGTTTGTTGAAGAGTTGCATAGGTCTATATCCCAATGTCTTTTGTCATCGGGTTTTAACTTTTGCATCGGGTGGTCATTTTTCTCACATACGGTGTCAATATTCTTTGTGTTATTCTTAAATAACTCACAGTTGGGTACTTCCCTCAACAAAATCACTGACCTTCAACCTGACAAAAAATTCCTTTAATTTCCCAGTGTTGGTATGAAAAGTCTGCTACTGAGTTACCTTCTCCAATTGGTCCTAAAAACAAATACAGTTCCACTTGTTCATTATTAATTCAAACGTCTCAAACCTTAATCATTTCGGGCCTAAAGAACTATAGTTTCCTACGTGGTTGAAATGGAATGTGGTCTTGGTTAGCAAGGGGTGTTAAGTAGTTAGTCATCAAAACTAGTTAATTATCTGCATAATCATTTGTAAGTGGATTTTTTATGTTATACTGGGGTCGTCACCCATTCTGGTCATCAATCATAGCTTGTTAGTTTCTATTATTTTGGGGTCTTACTATCCTATTTTCTGTCATAACTTTGTCATTTAGTCAGCCTAGAGTGGTGTATTGTGGTTTTCTTGTCGTTCTTAGGTGTAAATGCCTCATTGACGTTGAATCCCTAGCTACAGAGGTGGTGATCCAGGGGCTAACCTTGATTCTTAGGAATATTTCATTTACTATTGAAACTCTACAAACTGGTGGTTGTAAAAGAGTTGGAAACTCCTGATTTCCTACTACAAAAGCACTAGAAACACTAATCCAACTCATATATATAAAATTCCAACTCACTCATCAAAAAATGAAACATAAAAAAGGGTCAGGAATGAATTTAAAAGTAATTAAGGAAAAACTTTCCATGAGTACCAACTCACTCCAGTGCACTCTGAAAGCATTATTTCTTGATCAAGTTGGTAGTTCAACCACCAATGCATATTCTCCTCAGTTAGGAATTTCTCTCTCAATTAACACAAATCCTCATACACACAAAACATTCATTTACACACTACACATGATACAACACACATTACAAGCATACCACAACACTACATAGGACATTATGCATACAAAACTACATAAAACATTTATGGAGTGCTCCATAAGACATACAACTTTACATCAGAGTGCTTGAGAGGAAAGAACCCACATGCTGAACCTGTAGATGGAATAGAAAAAAAAAATTCCAGGCTACACAAATGTCTCTATAAAATGAATTAAACACACACAAGTTAAGGGGAACATCAAATTACTCAATAGCTTACTACCTTTCCCTGGTTAACCAATTTTTCTGTGGACTAAATTAAACAATTAGACAAACAAATTAAAGGGAACACAAAATCACCCTCACCCTGAATAATCCACTTGATCGTCTACACTTTGTTTTCGGATAGCAAAAATTTTGGTCACCTCCTCTGCATTCGTGAATTTCTTTCTCTCAATCTCCATTCATCACAATCACCGATTCCACTCATTCTTCATTCATCAGGCGTGCAAATATATAATGCCTAGGAAATTCATGAGATTTGTGCTTGCCTTTTTGGACCATTGTGTCCAAATTTAGATTTAACCAATCATTTAATTACTAGTCATTAGACCAATATTTTAATTAAAATTCATTAAAGCATCTTTTAACTTAGTATTACACTTTTATAACTTACGATATCTTTAAAAACTGAGCTTTTTAAAACTTGTCAATAAATATTTCAATATTGGTCCATAACTTTGCATTTTTTTGTTTGCAAGGTTATAGTTTTTTTGACCAACCTTTCCTAGTTATCTAGGTGTGCATAATAGTGATTGGGTGAGAGTTAACATTAATGGTTCAAAGGCTCATCTTGTTATATATATATACATATACATATACATGTACATGTACATGTATATGTATATGTATATGTATATGTATATGTATATGTATATGTATATGTATATGTATATATGTCTATATATATACATCTATACATATATATACATATATATACATATATATATATATATATATATGTATATATATATATACATATATATGTATATATATATATATATACATACATATATATGTATATATATATATATATATATATATGTATATATATATATATATATATATATATATATATATATATATATATATATATATATATATATATATATATATAGATAGATAGATAGATAGTAATTATGTACTGGAAAAAATAATTTTGAAAATAGTTAGACTGAAAAAGTAAATAGACACACCTATCATAGTCACTGACTTAGGATCCCTAAGACTTTAATGTTTCATAAAAGTGACTTTGTTTAATTATTTCTAAGAGCTAAATTTACTTTTTTCTCACCATACTTTAACCTAACTTTAGTCCAAAGGGTCTAAATAAATGTTGTAAGAGAGTATAAAGAGAAATAGTTATAAATATGAAATTTAATATTTGTTCAATATTAAATTCCACACATTTATGCATCTTGAGTAGTATCACATTGCATTTGGATAAGCTTTATCCTTGAAAGTGCACATATCCATACAATTAGTGATATTCATCCAATAAAAAAAATCATGGAACTTTCATCTTCATGATTTATAGGTAATTTTCTGGAAGGTTTTTACATTTGAATGGCTTTTTCCCAAGAAAAATATAAATGTATTCCACTCACATTTTTCAAAATGGAATCGTGTTTTTTGTGTATGTGTTTTTTCAATTTTATCATTTTAATTATGTCTCTCTTCTTTTATATTTGAAACCACTAGCCTATAACTAGCAATTAAGTAAAAACATAAAAAATATCAATGTTACATAACCTCAAGCTATAGAGTGGATGTAATGCTCCCTAAGATTCTCCAACATAACAATGTTGCTAATTAATCCTTCAACTTCTCTACGGACTAGGCTCAAGGATGAAAAATAGCATTTGTAACTTGTATTAAATGATTTTTTAAGCTGTTTGGAGATTTATGCATGTTTAATCAACCATAATTGTGGTTTTCTATTGTAGTTTTGGTTGGAATGTTACTGTAAAATGCCAATTCCAAGTGTTTATTGACATTACATTCTCACTAAAATTTAATTTAATTTTTCCTATATATGCATTGAATGTAATTATTTATGATACATATTCTATCTTTTTTACATTATAGAAATTCCTATGCAAAAAAAATATCATACACTATTTTATATCACAATATGCTTCTCAAGACAAGGCTCAAGCTATGCCTTTGAATCAATTATCTCATTTTCATTTTCATATAGTATCATTTGAAGTATATAGTTATGGCTTAAAATTGATCTCTATGGATGACATATAAATCCATCTCTTCACTTTATTAGTGATGATCATTTGTACTCAAAACCCTCATAAAACCTCCCCTAATGTTTGTTAATGACATAATATTAACCTCAATGGTGAATTTTATATGCATACTGTTAGCGCTTGAAATTTCACCTCAGGCTGAGAAAGGTAAACCTCAAGGCAACATCAAACCACTTAGCCTCGTAGCTAGCCCTACGGGGCAGGAGAGGGCTCTCTCCGGTCTATCTCAGTAAAGATCTTCAAAGGGCGAGATGAACAATAGGAAAACACTGATTTTAGGCTAGTAAACTGATCAAAAAGGTTGATTTGGGGTTTTTAGGGTTTTTGGTGGCAAATTGAGGGGATGGCAATTTTGGGTGCGGGGATTGGACACAGTTTCTGCAGGGGGTTCTTTGGGGCGAGGTAGGAGACAATATTGATGCCTTTGATTGAGGTGGATGGTCAGGAATGACAGGTGAGGAGCTAAGGAGAGCAAACAATAACTTTGAATTCTCCTTAAACAGTAGAAAACATTGAAATTAAACAAACTTAAAAGCAGAGCATGACAGTCATGAATTCTTACTTTAACACTTCGTTTGCTTAATGTGCAGAAGGAAAAGAAAGGAAATGATTCACATAACACACTTACAGGTACATAGAGAAACACACCATCAATACATGTAACCACAAGAATCCCAAAAAAGACTGCAAAACCCTGGTCTTCCTTAGCCAAAAATTGCAGAGATACAGTGAATAATACAATGATAGCTTCTCCCTCAAGAGTCCAACCTTCCAACCTCTGAAAATGACTAAGAAAATACATAATATAGGCAAGCTAACACCTTTCCTTGCCTCTAGGGGTCGAGCTCATCCTTCTAAGAGTTGTTTCAACCAATTCTAAACTGAGCACTAAAATCTAGGCTGTCAAAACAACTTGCCTCTATAAGCTAGGAAACCAATTCATTCATTTAATTTTCACCTTTTTCGTGAATGAATCTTCTAGAAGAGGTACATAAGAGTAAAAGTGTCATAAAAGTACATTAATTACATCAAAGAGGATAATAATCCACCCCAAAAAGTCAAACATGGTCAAACTGCGTTTTTCTGAGCTGTACACTGAAATTTGGAGAAATTTGCCTGACGGGTCGCGCGCCTTTGGGACCACATTTGGGGCACTTATAGGTGTCCAAATTGGGCAAGAGTAGGCTTGTTGGAAAGGTTTGTGAGTCTAATTTCCAACCCAAATAGAATTTCTGAATTTGGTATTCATTTTCCCCTCAAAAATTGCAATCTCCCAAGACTGCTTTCTGTGTCTCAAAAATGTGGCAGAAAGTCATTTTTTGCTTGTTTTTTGACTTTCTAGAGACCCAAAACTTCATAAAATCTCAAGTCCATTAATGAGCATATGTAACTTCTCATGAAAAATCTGTAAATGCTGAGTTTTTGCAAAATGGAGTTGCCAGGATGAAGGGTTGCGCGGGGGGTGAGACCCGTTAATGGAGAAAACTTGTAATTGCCTGAAAAAACCAAAATTTACCCAAAATACTCAAAATTTCTTGGGATTTGTGCTGTGACTGAGCTATTTAGTGCCTTGCTCCTTCAAGGAAGCCTCGGGCCAAGATGTGGAGGGGATCGGGCCTTTTTCTCCTTTTTTGTGCCTTGGCCAACCGCCTTTGGAACATCTTCATCTTCGCCTTGCATACGTGCATTCAGGCCCAATAGTGGTTTTTCATGTTCCGGAGTAGGCTCAACTTCTGGTGTTGACTCACGATCATCACTTTGCTCATAGTCGGTTTCGGTTACTGACATGGTTTAAGGGGCAAAGTGACTGAAATGTACTGCTGCTTCTGCTTTGAAAACTGTTTTAACTGTTTTGAAATGCTGTCTCAAGGGGACAAATAACACAAGGGAGAAGTTAGGGAGGGGGAATTTTGAGGGGACTTAGGGAAAATATATGTAAGAGGGAATTTAGGGAAGAAATTATGACATATACAACATCACATAATCATAATATGCAAGGGTTTTATGGGAATTAGGGTTTAGGGTTATGTTATTGATTTTTTAGGGGTAGGGGTAGGTTTTTAGGCTCTTAGCGAATTTGGAAGGGAAGTTTAAATAAAATGATGAGGAATATGTAATAGGAGGTGGACAATAGGAAAGAAAAGGGATACCTCAAAATAGCATAATAAACCATAGCAATTTTGACAACTTCAAACCAAAAGCACAATGGAGACTTTTACTTGCAAATGGAGACTTTTACAAATATAATCATGACCTTCTTGAACTGTAGCAAGCAATAATTTTTTATGATTGAAGGCCTACCGGACAAGCTTGAACAATTTGTGGTCGCTTGGCAGCTTGCTGGTAATTTTCTATGGAGGAAACCCTGATGGGTCACGCGCACTGCCCAACGGGTCGCGCGCCCTCAATGGGTCGCGCCTGTGTAATTTTTACACTGCTGGAGGTGCCCTGACGGGTCGCGCGCCTCTGACGGGTCGCGCGCCTGGTTCAACAGGTCGCGCTTTTGCAAGAGGCTTTTGGAGGCCTTCCCGGTGTCAGAATCAGGTGCAGGATAGCTCGTTGGAAAGGTATTTGAGTCGAATTTCCAACCCAACTGGAATTTTTCAATTTGGATTTTACTTTCCCTATCAAAAATAAAATCTCCCAAGACTGGTCAAAAAGTTCCAAATGAGGCTGCCTCAAGGAAGAGTGGTGTTGCAGTCAACTTTTGAATGCCTTACTCAACCCCAAATTTAGCTCATGATATGTCATTGGAAAGCTCTTGGTGTCTAGTTATCATTTTACCCATCAAGAAAATAATTTGGCCAAGAAATATAGGAGAAAACTTGATTTTCCCAAGGTCACTTCAGAGGTGTCTTTGATTCTCCTGAGGCAACGGTATTCTTGACATTTCTCTCAAACCATGACACCTGTGCAAAAAGTGAAGGAGATTTTTCTTCTTTGGCATGTTATGGACAAAAACCTCTCTCAGTTTTCCAAAATGAATCTTTTATTGCTCTGGAACATCATTTGCGTGCGACTTGTCCCGATGTGTGAAACAAGGAATTTTGTCGAAATGAAGTGAAATGAAGCGGATAGGGGGCTTCTAAATTCTTGGAGAATTTTTTGGGAGTGGGGAGGGATGTTAGGAAGCAGGGAAAAGTGGAATATCAGAGATTAAGCGAGGGGAAGGGGTCCAAAAGGGAAAAACACAGGCCAAACCTAGAAAATTGCTACGTTGTAGCTAGAAACTAGGGTTTGTGCAAAAATGAGGAATTTTGGGGATCTCAATGATGGGAAGCATTTTATAAGGTACATGAAGGATAGGGGAAGGTGTATGAACATCTGGATACAAGTTTTTCTAGTGATTTGACCATCCAAGAGAAATTAGCTTTCAAAACCCTAGGAGAGGGAAATGACCCTGCCTAGGCGCAACTGAAGCATGAACAAGGTGTAAAATGACTCATTAGACACTGAGATGATAATGAAAACCCTATGAATGATGATAGACTTAGCTGAATGGTGACATGGACCGACATTTGGACAACTTTAGAAGGAGTTAAAGCAAACCCTAGACCTAATGCCTAGTGACCAAATTTTGCTTGAAAACTCTTTGAAATGACAAAATTTGACCTTGACACTTCACAATCACTTTGTAAGAGAATATTTGATCACTGGAGGAAGGCTGGAAAGACTGACACTAACACATACTATGCCCATACCTTACTAGAGGAACAATAAAAACATGAATTGAAAATATGAAAGAAAAGTGCATAATTGAATTAATGAATTGAAGATAACAAATAATGATCAAGTAAAGAGTATATTAAGACAATAAATCAATTTAGAATGAGAATGATTTAGAACCCTCCGAGTAGAAGTGGATGTATTATATTTATTTATAGCATAATTTGTAACATAGTATTGCAATAAATGGAACTTGTTAAGTTTCTTTGGCTTTAGTGAATCATGATATCTCATCTTCACAAGCTTCCTTCACTAATAATGCTACCAATTTTGAAATTTCACTATATCATATCATCGATGTATTTATTCAGATGATACAATAAAATATAGGTGGGAGTAGGATATTTTATCATCCTATCGAATCTTGGAACCTCTAGATACATAGCAAAGAGGGAAGTTTTACACTAGACCTACTTCCTTGTCCATATACACTTTGTGAAACTAAGTGTTAGAACGTGAGATCTCTATCTAACATTTTAGTTATCTTGAGTAAAAAATAAAATTAACATGATAAAGAGAAACAATCACAACAAATTATGGTTTAAACTAAATCTCCAAAATGAAGAGAAGTACAAAAGTATCTTCCATCCATTTTTGAAATTTTCAAATAAATTTCCAAGATGAAAGTTTGGCTACAAAATAATACCAAGGTGTTGTATATCATTGATATATGTTCTTCAAACAAAATTTAATATGTTACTTTCAACATTGTTCAACATTATATGTCTATATGGATTTGTATTTATTAATGTTTTCCATCTTCGTATATATTGCTATGATTATTATCATTTTCATTCTTTACCATCATTATAATCATCATTTATGTATGTGGCAACATGCATGGTCAATTTTCCTATTCCTCCTAACTTTTAATTTTAGAGTATGTATTTGCCTATGGATAACTATCCATTATCCTCTATTTAAATAATTATATTATCGAAGGGATTATATAATTAACAACCCTTTCAAACTTTATTTCCATCGACGATTTTATTGACATTGTATATTTTATCTAATGTACCACCAAATTAATGCATTAACATACAATTGGATTTATCTCAGGTGGCTAGAGGAATGATTATCATCCTCCCCACTTAGGTTTGATTACCACAAGTGACATGTTGAGCACATAGAGAGTATATTTATCTAAAGGATTTCATACCTATTGTTGACTAGCCTTGTGGCCTTAATAGTCTAGGTTTTTCCTATGTATCATCTTTGAAATGAGGGAAATTATCCAAGGTTTTTCCCCGAGATTTGTAACATGGAAAAATAATACAATATACCAAGGAAAACCTATTTGCTAATAAGTTTGGCCTTTAAAAAAAAGTGGTCATACTAGTGTAAGTGTGTCAGAATGTGATAAATAGCTAAATATATTCAAGGGATAACCCTTTGTACTACTATATATTTAAACATACACCAAAATTTTTGTATCGCTATAGATTCAACATACACTACACATAGTACAATGCTAACATGATAACATTTTGACTAGTTGCAAGCTAGTTATTGGCTACTTGATCAATTAATAGATATTTCCATATAAAACAATACTAAAACAAATTTAGATTACTTATAGTTATCTTACATCATTGGAGTTTGTTAAATTGAGCATTGTGATATCTAAAAGAACATAAAATGGAAACATTAATAATGTGAGTAATGGAATTCAAAAACCAAAACACATCTCATAAGTTTTTCTTTCTTCCCCTCCTCATGAGAAATATATTTATATTCCATATGAGGAACATACATATTTTGTTCCTCTAGGGACTAATTAGACTCAGCAACAAGGCTCAAATCCATTACAATAAACCTCAACATCTGGCTTGCAATAATTGAACCTAGGTGGGGAGGACAAAATTTATTTCTACTAACCATCTAATATAAACCCAAATGAAAAAACACGCCTCTTAAGTTATCTGGACAAAATGCACAAGTTATGTTATTTGTCTATTATAAAAACCAAAAAACAATTGAAACCATGCCATGTTTATTCATGTAGATCCAAGAGAAGCTTCACCAACACCCTCAAAGTATGAAATGGATACCTTGTAACAAAACATCAAATTATATGGCCAAAAGGAGTGGGAAATTACATTGCTATGTTTAATTTTGTTTTAAAGATAATAAAAACATTTACGAGTAAAATTGGAATGACTTCCATGGTGGAGAATGTTGATGCCTCTATTGTAGTGTAACTAATAATTATGGAAGTCAATTATCTTACATAATGCATCATATTTTTTATTTTAATAATCATGTTCATTTATGGGGGAGGTAGGAGCAAGAGGGGTATTATTCAACCCCAATGAAAAACATGTGGCACAATTTGCATGGGGTCTTGGTCATGCGGAAAACAACCAAGTGGAGTTTCTTTCTTTGTGGAAGGGTCTAGAAACTTCTTTGGAAATAAGTTTTAAAAATATTATAGTCTTCATTGATTCAATGATTATAATTTTTTAGGCGGTCAAGGCTACGATGGAGTCGAGCTTTTCTTTCCCTCTTATTCTCCAAAGGATTCTCTTACTTGCCTCTTAATTCGAGCATATGGATTTTTTTCCATGTTTGCATACATTTGAATTTAGTGGTAGACACTTTGGAAAATAAATGCTCCATGTTGGGCCAAGGAAGATTATATTTGGATCAAGGAAATTTTAAAATCATCTATATACCATATTCATGACAAGAGTCCCAAGAAGTATTTTCTCTCATTCAAATTTTGATACATATGGAAATTTGTGTTGAAGTGGGGATGGGACATCTTCCTCCTGCTCTAAATGGTATATGGCTCTTGTGAAAAGGCTAAGTGGTATTGGGATCTAGAGATTTATTATTTTCTTACACCAGTCTTCAAAATTTTTCTGTAGGTGTCCTTTGAACCTTATTATGTGTCTCAAAATATTTCCTCTCATCTACAAAACAAATCATAAGAATTTAATTCTTATTTGGTGGCAGTGATTTGAATTCAGTATGGCTATTGTAACACCCTCCCCACACATCTACCCAATTAACCTGTCAATCGGGGTAAACATGTGACAAGAGGCTACTACGATTAGATTCAACCTCTTATGTGACCTTAAGGAGGTGGAATTGATGGAACACATCAACCAACCTATCCACATCAACAATAGATCCCTCAGCATACATGTTAGCTACTCAGACATCATGTCCCTGGGTCCCACTAGTGGTCTAGACATCTTAAGCCTTAGTCTCTCTCATGCTATAGGCATGACAGTGTCCAGAAATCCAAAGTTTCTCTCATAGGCTTTCCTGCTAATGTCTAGAAACCCGATTTGCTAGTGTTATGCCAACATCCCTGGGATTTGAAACACTTTTATAAGCCCAGAGCCCAGGTCACTGCCTAGAAAGGAATGATAACTTAGGAGCAGTAAAAGAACATGGAAATAATGATGCAAAAGCAATAAGTTAAATAAGAACTTAATGAGAACCCTACTAACCATGACAATCACTTATAGAATTAAGTGTAGGGATCTCATACTTATTTGAGAAGAGCTATGGACCATCGTTCCCTCATGCCATTTTCTAGATTACCATTTATTAAGCCATAGATACATTATCCATTCATTTACAAGCAAAAACATGTTGAGATCCATACATAGTTTTTGTCATAAGACACACATATAACCATCATAATAACAACAAAAATACTCATGAAAGTACAACCATATAGACCACATATAATCCATCAAAATACTCATAGAGTTGCAAGGAGAAATAACTTTTCCTTAATGATAAAAAATCCAAACCTGGGATGGGACTTCCACATTCCACTGGACCATATAATGGCTGAGCCAAATCTCTCTTCAGTCATTCACCCCCATGCCATATTCCAAGCATGAATGTGGGATGTGTAGAACACACCAAACAAGCGTGGATTCCATCAAAGTTATCCACCTACACCATGAAGAATTTGAATGCCTCTTAGTCTCTCAGGCTTTACTGTAATCCATAGTTTGATCCAGTGATCACTAGGTCATACATTGAGACAAACTCTCTAGGATTTACCATACATCCCATCCCGGGACTACCATGCCCAACAGAGAGAATTCCACCTCTTGGATTTACTGTATATATTTTCATTCACAGGTAAGGATTCCTAGTTCCACCAAGGCACACAATCCTAGATTTATAGCAACCTATAGTCTAGCTCATGGGTTACTGGATCAGTGGCTTTATCGTGATCCAAAGTCTAGTTCAAGGACCACTAGGCCATGTTTTTGTCATTTTGGAGATCCACCCTACTCAAATTCAAATCCATTTCACCATCCCAACTCAACCGAATATGTGAACCCATATCATCAAAGCTATCAATAAATGGCAAGGCTAGGCTGAAGAACACTGCCACATTGGGCAAAGCCCATGCCATGATAGAAAAGAACTATATGAAATACCATGGATGGAAAATACACATGCATGTTGATACCTACAATGAAGCATGTTGTAGCTACTTGATCCTTCCTTTCCCTTCTTGATCTTTGCTCCCTCTTGCCTTCTTTTCATTTCTTTCTCCAATGCCAAAGTGCTCCAAGAAACTTTAAGTCTCCATGAGTGAGAGAGAGAGAGAGAGAGAATAATGAGAGAGCTCCAAAACTAAACTGGAAAATTTTTACATTGACGAAGCCTTGCCCACTAATCGTCAGAATCATTTTTATGAATCAGGCCTCTATTTTCTTCATTTTCCATTATTTTCCTTCAATTTCCTCCTCACATGCAACTTGTGACCTTTCACCTCCTTTTCTCCTAAATTCCATTATTTTCATAAATAAAATGCCAATAAATGCCTCATGCCTTTCTGCAGCCTTAGCCATTGCCTTTGCTAATTTCCTTAGCCATAAGCAACCAGATGAACACCCCCATTATGATGCCAAACCAAAAATTCAACTTGGAATACGTGTCCCATCACCTTGGCCTTATATATATATTAACATGATTTTTTAACCAGGGATGATACAAAATCCGCCCCCTTCGGGGAACAATGTCCTCGGTGTTCAACGTCACCTATAATCAACAACACTACTAAAAACAAAACATACCTTCGATGGAGCTTTATAACATATCTTGTTGCAGTATTTATAATGAAAGAATTGTTGAAAAGAAAAGCATCGTGAAAACCCAACAATATAATAACCATACTGCATTCTAGAGCTTTATAACACAATTCATTACGGTATTTACAATAATCACATATACACATATGCACATTTGTTAAACCAGAAAACAAAATGATACAATGCATGTATCAATCAACAAGGGAATCGAGATGATCAAACCTCCACCCTCAAAGTAATATCTGGATTCACCTCCTTCCCAAGAAGTCCAAAATCCACTCTCATAGTCAAAGCTACATCCAATGGCTAGTGCTACAATCCTGTGCCACTTGTCATCTCAGTGAACATTTACCGACTCATTGTTCCATGGCACACTCTAGGGAAAATTTTAGGGGCTAATATTTGCAAGTGGGCTATTTTCCCATGCTTTTTCCAAAAAGAATATTTGCTAATTTCCATTTTTTCTCATAATGATTCGCCCAAATATTATAGTATAAAATTATTTCAATTAAAAAATCGTATATATATATATATATATATATATATATATATATATATATATATATATATATATATATATAGATAGATAGATAGATAGATAGATAAAATTATTATAAGTTTGAATATTTTTACAAAAGTATCACCAAACATTTTATCAATTCCATATTATGGACTTGTGAGAATCTCCAAGATTTGTAAACTTTAAGAAAAAAATTCAACCTTAAAATTTTTCCTGGTGCACTCCGAATGTGCATCTGATTCCATCTAGTAATGTTGATGACCAACAAAATATATATGTGACCTTTCCTTTCCTGTTACATAGTCTCTCAGGAAATTTGGCCACCCCTTTCGTGCAGTCACTCACCTTCGAAGTTCCCCAACATCCCCTATCACGAGAAATCCATCCCTTGGGAAGGCTTCCTTGCATCATAATATCAATCAACCATGTCATATATCTACCTAAAAACCATCATATTGGTCATAGCATGCTCATGGAAATCAACGGACACTATTGAGTACTAGTGTCCCATAATGGCCTTGCTGCTAAAGTTCTTTACCAACATACTGCTTCCTATTTGAATTCCTTTTCCTACTGCTAATTCTTGCAGTCGATTTTAGCCACTCAATCGGGCATGTTCACGCATTCATGTTTCAATAACGTAACTTCCATTAGATTTAAAATAAATCAAAATAAATTCACCTCATTGGTAGCTTGTCAATATGGTACACTTACAATTCAGTTCGCTTCCTGTCACAACAACTCAAACAAATTGTTTTATCAAAACATCATGTATAAACATATCACATATGGTTAGATGAAAACACAACCATCATAGATCATAATCATAAATCACATGTAACCATCATAAGCTAGAACCATAGATCACATATAATCATCATATACTGTAATCATCAATCACATGCATAATGAAACTGAAATAAAATGTTGATACTTATCCTTCCATCAATCCTTAGCTTCTACCTTTGTCTTTATTCCGTACACACTATGGATCGGTTTACACACCAAAAGATCACCCAATGTCCTCCCTAAACCATGTGCATGTACACATAGTGTGCATCACACACATACAACACCATGAAAAACATGCAAGTACACCTGACATACAACACATACCTCTACACCCGGTGTATAACACAACACAAATACGTATATAGATTGCAACATAATGAATGCATATGTCACAATACCATTACTACACAATGTACATATATAGCATTGCATGCCCGCAACACAACATGTACAACTTGCACTCAATCCCACATGTACAAAGCACCACCTACACAACGTGTGCACAACATCACATGTACATGATTCCACATGCACAACATGTACACAATCTCACATGTACACTTCACCACTGTACAACGTGTACACAATATCACATGTGCAAAGTACCACACACATGACATGTACACGACACCACATGTACACAACACCACATGCACAAGATGTGCACAACACCATCTACTCACAACGCAACTTGTGCAATTGTACACAATGCCTCATGTACACAACACCACCTGTAGATAACACTGCATATCCAACATGTACATAGCATCATCTGTACTCAACACTACTTATCCAACATGTGCACAACACCATATGAAATATTCGCACAACACTATTTGTACCATCTTGTACATAAAATTGCATAAACAACATGTACACACACTATATGTAAACAACAACGCATGTGCACACATCATAGATAAAACATGTAAAACATATACAACATATGCACAAAAATAGTAGAACACATCCAAAACCACATTATATCTACCAAACAACCTTGCTTCCAACATCTCTTTTCCATCCATGCTTATCCTAGCCTGTCATGGATCATACTGCTTTCATTCGCTGATGCATCCCTTGGTATAACCTATCCATAACATAAGCATATGTATAATACACACATAAAATTTAGATTCATATTCACATGATACTTACCTCATATATTTGTCATGACTACTCTTCCCACTTGATTCCTCATAGCCAGGAACCTCTTTCTATCATTTTCTTATGTTATAGCACCATTTACCACCCTTGGTAGATTTCATGCTTTATAATATGGCCTAGGGCAACATTTCCCTACCATAGTTGGTCCATTTTCTAAAAAACAATGTTTTAAATCCTGTATGCTATTTTTCCCTATTGAAAGCGTCTGTATGCATGGGTCAGTCTATACCCAACCTGCGCATATGTGTCAAGACATTAAAAAAGATATAATCTCCCTTAATTCGAGTGCGGTTTATGGGTTTGACCTGATACCCACCTACTATAGCTTGTGGCCCAACTAGTTCCAAACTGAAAAGACTAATTTGGAGAAGTATAAATACATCTCCATGGGAAGGACTAAGGGAGGAGGAGATATTAGATATTGATATTATAGTTGATTACATCCCTGATCAAGTCTAAAGATATCCATGTGCCTTCTGCACTCCCAAGCCATAGGAAACCCCTGTTTCCTTCTTGAGATGTTTATCATCCCTTCATGACATCCTTGTGTATACTTATGGAGGAGGATTGTTGAGGCCTAGGAAGGATGGATCCAAAGGATAGTTTCACTTGGAGCTGGTGGACAACTCAGGTTGTAGTTCTTCTGTATTTTCTTTAGCTTACATTAATAAAGAGGTGACATCTTGTTCCTGATGATTATGGTCTTTATGCATTAATTTATGTCATGATTTGCTTATAAAGTCTCATGTTAATGCTTATTTGCTTACATACTTATACGATCTAACCTTGATATCATGAACATGCTTTCAATTATTTTTGTTGTATATGCTTTGCGTTGAATGAATTGCAAGTCTTAAAGAAAAAGGAAGAAGCAGAGGGTTTGGACTCTATGGAAGAAACCTCAAATGTACGACCTACAGGTAAGACCATTTGTACCAATTTTAACCATTCAAGTATTAGGAATTCTTGTTTGTGTGTCTCTTAATTGTGTATTCCCTCTGCTTTGTTGGGATTCCAAACCCTGAACCTAGGCTGATTCTACCCATTACAAAATTGGCAACTCCATTTGGAAAAGCATTCTTGTTTTTCCTAGATTGAGTTGTTTCTTCTTGATTAAGGCCTGCTTGATTGATTTCTTTCTTTTACAGTGTCTGTGACTTGTTTTCTTCCTCGACATCAAGTCTGATGTTTTGGATCAGGCCTCGATTTTTTTCTTTTCTTTATTGAGGTTCATATACGTGCTTTTTAGAGGATACAATAGCATATACATGCTAGTTTCTTCAAAGAAGCTCATGTATACGTGAGTTTCCTTCGTTTGAGTCATGTATACATGCTGCTTTGCCTTTGCATAGTCGTGTGTACCTTATTTTGAATAAGTTTTTTAAAATATTGGACTCAGCTAAGATTGTTATACACTGGTTTTTTCTTTTTTCTGGTCATTCACTATCAGTAAATCTCTACTTTTATGCTAGCTTTCAGTTTATAATCTTCTTCTTGTTGAAAAGCGTAGTCAACCTAGGGTTTGACTTTTGAGTAAAGTTTCAGTTTGGGCTTTGGGTTCAATGCTTCTTGTAGAAGTCCTTGGTTATTCTGACTTTGCGGAACTACAAACTAGTTACAGTTTTGTTTATAACCCAATTTTCGGATTTCTTTTGTTTCCTTTCCTTTTTTGGTTGACCTATTTTGTTTTTCATGGTTTTTTAGTGCCTCTTTGGCAATATTGAAAGTCTTTCTTGATGTTATTTTGGTTTGATGAAGTCCTTTTGATCTGGAATTTATCCACGACGAAGAATTAAAAGTATTACAGACTCATGTGCATCGATGTGCCTATGTAACTTTATGTAATGGATCGATAAGATTGCTAAGATACATAGACACTGAGGTAGTTAGAGAAAACATAACAATCGAGCATGTAAACACAACAAGTTTAATAAGGAGTTCACCCAATGCTCCTGGGCTACGTATCCTGGTCCAGCCTTCAGTGGTGGCCTCTCTATTATGTTTTCAAAGCAAATTTTTACAACAGTGAGCTCAATTTGAGTCTCACTTAACAGATATAAGTCAGTAGGAATGGAATACACAGACTCTCCTTACTGAAACTCAACCTCTAATGGTCACAGTAGTATGATAGGCCTATGCCAAGGAGTTTTCTTGAACCTCTTAAGCATTCTTTGGAGTACATAGACTCTCTATCTCTTTCTAGCTCTATCTGGCTCAATGTTGCTTTCAGGTTAGCTCAGCTTCTATTCTCTATTCTGTGCTCTTAGGTCTCTTACTGCTCTCTCTTGTTGTTGTCTGCTTTTGTCAATTCATGGCTTTAAATCCAGTATGTTCTTTAACTATTCATTTATGTTTCTTAACTTTCTAGTTTCCTTCCTCTGTCCATTTGAATTCCTCTACTCTACATCATCATCACTAGGTAACGCCTCATAGGGAGGTGGCCACCTATTTTCTAACGAACTGAGTGGGTCAGATTCCTTGAATTGTAATTGAATGACTATTATTTCTGTTTGCTTCAAGATCGCCCACGAAACACGACTCTTTTGCCAACTCATCGTTCACTTCGGACTTCAAATCCCATGTAATCTTGCTTTATAACTTTGCCAGATCCAGTCATTTATCCAGATGCACCTCTACCATTGATCTGGGCCCCCCAGATCCTACGGTCATCGTTCATATCAGGCTGGTAAGTAGCATGACGTTTACCTGTCCAATGTGAGTGGTTTTCTCTCTCATCCACTGGACATGTGTCACTCAACGTGTGGCATCAGGCAGGACTCAGTCAGAACTGCTTACCACATTGAGGCCTTCCAATATCCTACCGGTTTGTGGAATCTCGCGCTACAAAACTGAATGGATTAGTTTTCCACATTTCATAGTCTTCTCGGGTCCGAACACTTCAAGGATTTCCTTCACTGAGGGGGATGCCCTGCAATATGTGATTAACACTTAGCACTAATCATGTATCATAAACTACCCATGTTTCTCGAATTAGCCTCTGGTTTTTCCAATTTTTCACCACCACACGTTATCGTGGGCCAATGGTCTACGCACTCGACTGAGGGTCCTCGTTGCTCCGCACTTATCACAACTGCAACTGTCACGAGGATTCCTTCTAATAGCTTGATTTTTCTAAGACTTGAATCTTTTGGCATAATTTAAAACAATCATGAAAACTTAGAGAGCTTTTAGGATCCAATTCGGATCGTGACCTTCCCACTGAAAAAGCTATTGGACCACCAAAATTTTATTTTTAAGCATCAATCAAGTGAGCGTATAGATTCCTCTCTTTCCCATATTCTATCCATTTTCTACTGCTTGGTTTTGAACCTTTGAGTCCAATCCTGAGGTATTCAACATCTCCTCTGCACATAGTTCTCACCTTCTTATCCAAAACTGTATCTTCCTGCAATTCATTAAGATATTCAGGCAACATATCATCAATAGAAGGCAATTGACTCTACTCTTTGGGATCTTCAATTAATGAAGGTTCAAATAATCTCAAGTTGTCTGCATTAACAACTGAGTAGATGTGCATGTAAGCTGATAAATCAAGGTGAAAAGCATTCTCATCAATCTTCTCAAGTATCTTGAAAGGACCATACCTTATTAGCTTCAGCTTCTTACCTTCACCTTGCATTCTGTCTTTGCTGATATACAACTAGACTTGATCACCAACTTGGAAACTATGCTCCATTTGATGCTTTTCATGCCTTGCCTTGTACTTGGTTTGGCTCTTTTCCAACTATTCCTGTACTTCCTGGTGAATCTCTTGGATTTGTTCGATGAACTTGGTTGCCTTGTACACATCACTATGTCCATCAACCACTATGTCTTTACCAAAGACAAAATCCAATGAAGAGTGTGGTGTGAAACCAAAACAGGTCTCAAAAGGAGATCTTTGTGTAGAAGAATGTTTAGCTTGGTTGTAAGCATGTTGCACATAACATAAGTGTTCATCCCAAAGCCTGGGATGCTTGCTGCAATAGCCTCTGAGCAACTGGATCACTGTCCTATTGACTACTTCTGTTTGGCCATCTATTTGCGGGATGAAAAGTGGTGCTTTTCTTCAGCCTGGTGCCCATCGATTCCCACAAACTTGACCAAAATTTCCTAACAAATCAGGTATCTCGATCAGATATAATGGAAGTGGGTAACCCAAAATGAACCCATACATGCCGAAAGAATTTTTTTTTCATTTGCTCAGCTATAATCTGTTTGTTACAAGGTATTAAAATACACATTTTGTTAAACCTATCCACAACAACATATAAATAGTCATGACCTTTCCTAGATTTAGGCAGTCCTCCAACAAAGTCCATGGAAACACTTTCCCAAGGATGAGAAGGAACTGGTAGTGGAGTGTACAAGCCTAGTTTTCTATTGCTGGGCTTGCTTTTAACACACATGGTACACCCTTTTACATATCTAGAAACTGTCTCATTCATTTTTGGCCAATAACAAAATCTTTGCAGCTGTGCAACTGTTTTACTTACACCAAATTGACTTGATATTAGAGAAATGTGTGCCTCTCAAATTATCTTTACTCTTTCAGTTTGTGGAATGCATAACTTCCCAAAATGATACAAGAGCTGATCGTTAAGATGATAATCTAATTCTTCTACTTGTTTGCCATGACTTAAAGTTGCATATACATCTTTAAAATCTATATCTTGAGCATATTGTTCAATGTAGCTTTCATGCAATACTGAATTATGCTTAAGTATAGTGGATGCATTTATGATTGATCTAGATAACATATCTTCAACTTTATTGTGTATGCCCTTTTTATACCTGATGACTAAATGAAACTGTTTTAGAAAACCCATCCATCTATAATGTCTTGATTGTTGCAACTTAGTTGGGGAGTGTAAATATTGAAGTGGTTGATGATCAGTATGTATAACTGTCTCTTTGCCCATTAAGTTATGTTTCCACTTTTTCACACTCTGTACTAATGCATACAATTCTTTATCATATGTGGGATAGTTAACTACTGCAGAATTAAATGTCTCATAATGATAACATATGGGTTTACCGTGCTGCATCAACACTGCTCCCAAGGCATAGTCATTGGCATCCGTTTCAATCTCAAATGGTCTTTGAAGATCGAGAAGTGTTAGTACTGGTGCTGTACTAATCTTTTCTTTTATGGTGTCGAAGGCTTTTTGCTGTTTGCCTCCCCACTGAAACACCTTGTTCAATCCTGTTAAAGCATGTAAGAGAGCTGCAATTAAGGAAAAGTTAGAAATAAACTTTCTCCAATACTGTGCTGCTCCTAAGAAGCTTCTAACGTCTACAGTATATTTGGGTTTAGGCTAGTTTACAATGACTGTGACCTTAGAGGGATCTATCTTTAACTCACCACCCCCTACAATATGACCCAAACAATTCAAAGATGTTTTGCCAAATTCACATTTTGAGAGCTTAACATAAAGATTTTCTTTTTGCAAAACATCTAGAGTCTGCTTAACATGCTTTAAATGTTCTTCCCATGTTTTACTAAATATAAGAATGTCATCCAAAAATAATGTAAACTTTGAAACGGGAACTCATACTGTTACCCATTTTGTAGAGATAGCAAAAAAGTGACCTGATTTTGAAAAGGGGTGATGCAGAACACACATGTTTTTTAGAGCTTAGTTTTTGGCACTATAATTTTTTTTATGTACATTGCGTTTTATAATGGTAGTGTTTTTTATGCTGATTTAAAAACGTGGTATTTCTACACCAGGCCCATTTTTTAAAAGGCTTTTTTTTTTTTTTTTCTAATGTATGAAATGTAAATAACTATTTTGTAAATGTAATAATTTTTGAAGTGGTATTTTTCTTCATATTTTCTTTCTTTTATTTTAATTTTACTTTTTTGTAGTGAGGTTTTTATTGTTTTGCATATTTAAAGAAGAAGGTCGATATTTTGAATTTTTGATATTCTACATAATTATACATCGTTAATTAATTTTTCAATCCACAAGAAATAATTGTTTCTAAAAAACAAGATTTTTTAACAATGGACATAAAAATAGCCATTTTTAACATAAATATAACTAAAAAACTACACGTTTTGATAATTTTTTGCTACAATTGACATGCAAAAATCACAATTTTTATACAAAAAATTTAACTAAAAATAGTTAAATAATAGTTTTTTTTATGAATTTCATGTCAAAAAAATAATAATAATCATATTTTTCAATAAATAATGATTAACTTAAAAATTAATGCGAAAATCACATATTACAAATGTTGAATGCATAACAACCTCAATTGAATGTATATTCTTCTCATAAAATGTCAAACTCAAAACATTGCAAGTACTTAATAGTTACAAAAAATTAGCTTGATTTCCAAGCATAACTTAAATTTAATCAACAATGTCACGTAATCCAAACTATTCGTCTTCTATAGTTTCATCATTGTCTTCTTCCACAATATTTTCTGCTTCCTTTTGCTCATTTTCGTCTTCTAATGGATCTTTGATGTCTGCGAATCTCCCAATGTATGTCTTTCCCATGTAATGGTGGTTGAGGTCCTTTGCCTTTTTTGCCACACGTGATTCACTAAAGTCCCCTTTCTTCAACCCAATTTCTTGCATTGCATCTGGAAGAAATTGAAGCGCATTAATTCTTTGCTGAATGAAATTGCACTGTAATGGATCCTTTTTTATTGCAATGCAATTTCTTCCTTTTTGAAGGCAGCATGCTAGTGTTGTACCTAATTATCAAGAAAAAAAGAAATAATGAAGTAGATTAGTACAATGACATATTAATTAAAAAATAACATATTGAAATTCAATTCTATATAATAAAACTTACCTGAGCCAAAAATAAATCTAGAACCCAATCTCCTTCATTTGAAAATATGTCTATAAGATAGTTAATCAATAATTGTGGTTTTTGATAAATGTTAATTATCTCTCCTTTTGCTTCTTTGTCTTCATATGTTAGTTTTCTCACAACAGCATCATAAGTCAGTATTTGGTTGACTCTTTCCATCTACCCGATTAAAAATCATAGATATATAGCTATCATCTTTTGCCCAACTATCAATATGAATGAACTCACAATAATTTATAAATACTTGATCTTCACGGTTAAGAAGATTTGACTTTTGCCTGTAATATGAAATAGTAAAATTTCAATCAACTTGTACATAAATGAATTTTTCAACATTAATCAAATATACATTTTAAACATCTTACCATGTAAGTTGCATCCTTGAATTTGTTTTCCGCTTGAATCTTGACAATATCATTGCCAATTGTGTGTCTGAATGAAATGTCACAAATCTCCATAATGGTGATGACATGACTTTTACAAATCCCGCAACCATTTTACTAAGAGCTTGATAAGTATAAGGGTCACTATCATAGTCAATGTTTGTAATATTGAAACCATGGGAATATCTGCAATAACTAGGGCATACTCCCTTTTAGGTATGAGTTTAGCAATGTCTTCATAATCGCCTTGTATTACTTGATATTGAATAGTGTCTAGCCCATTCCAAATGAAATGAGTAAGAGTTGGATCAAGTTCAACACTCTTAATACGCTGCTTCCTTAGTCTTTCGATCTTTATTTTTTCAATAAATGTTCTGAAGCTAGTTGGCACTCCATTATCATCCTTCTTCATCTTTTATAGAATAAACAAATATATGTGTAAGTTATAAATTAAAAATAGTACACAGATAAATAAAAATGAATGTGTAAATCATGATACAACATCATCCCAACTATCTTCATTCAACAATTTAACCATTTGTTGTTGAATTTTCATGTAAATTTTGTGACTGCATAGAAAAAGTAACAAAAGGTTAATATAATGATACATATAACAAATACTACCAAGAACAACATGTTTTATTTAAAATAAAATTATAATCTAGAAATAAATAAATAAAATTCAACAAACTTACTTTTGAAATTCCTCAGACATGTCCTCCAATGATAATTTCCCTTACTTCAAACGAGATAATATTGTTTTGACAATTTTTTCATCTTTCACTCCTTACATTGCTCTCTAAGTTGTGATAGTCATATCTTTTGGAAGCTACTTCAATTCAGGAGTTGATTTACTGCCACCACATATCAATGGCTTAGACTTTTTGACCTTCTAGTTTTTAATGCCAGTGTTTTCCCACATGCTAAAAATATCATCAATCAACTTCCAAAAATCTCCAGTTCTAAATGCCAATTTGAAAATGTTATCAACACCTCTGAATATATCACTAGGAAGGTTGTGTTTTCCACCTTTTGAATTGGGTTTCTCTTCAATTTGATAACCTATTTCCATACAACATTCCCTTCAGAAATTTGTTGTAACATTTATCCTATCCCCACCATGTTTTTTTTGAAATTCACTATGAATAAATCTAACCCTTTGGATGAAATTCATAGACATCGTATATTCATTATCTGAATTATGATCCCCTGCCACTAACTTTGCTTCCGTATCCGATAAACCAGCATAAATGATACATTTCATTATTTCAAAATGTAGGTTATTGGGATATTCTTCCATCAATTGTATTTGAGCTTCTACATAATGGTTCCCCCCAAGCACATAATAATTGTATTCAAAACATTTTGACTTATCAAATGCTTCTTTATTGGGAACTTGAACTGGATCAACAGGAAGCACATAGTTAACCACATGAGCATATGGATTGTACCTCATCAATGTCTTCAAGTTGTGAACATGCAGATGGTGTGGCTTTCTGACTTGATATTGACATTGTCCTTCACTTGCCTTATAGGTTTGTTTGACATTAAGCTGAAATGTACGACCACCATCAACTAAGTTTATCTTTGTCAAATTTCATCGAATGGAATTTTGTATTGTTTTGATAATGCCATCCTCTAAATTAGCTCTTGGTGTAATGATTTCTCTGCTTTATTTGAAGTTTCACTAGGATCTTGACTGTTGGTAATGACTACTTCAAAATCTTCGACTTTACTTTTCTTCATCATAACATTCTCAACAGATTTATTCTTGGGCATTGTTACTTTTGGTCTTTTACGGCTCTTCTCAGTTCCAATGTCATCTTCAGTAACGGCAACATATGCTTCACTGTCAGTTTCAACTTCATCGTCCTCAAAAGTAATTTGTCTACCCTTGCTAGATTTATCCACTAGAGGCCTTTTTTTCT
The DNA here is from genome assembly GCA_031772625.1 of Pinus tabuliformis. NCBI lineage: Eukaryota > Viridiplantae > Streptophyta > Pinopsida > Pinales > Pinaceae > Pinus > Pinus tabuliformis. Next base: position 631,242,994 of record CM062809.1, read on the forward strand.
GATCCTTTGGATGTAGTTTTGTAGCATCATCAATTACTACATTTTTCTTATTTTCCATATCTTCTTCTGACACTAAGTAAAAACTGTTGACAACTTTCATGATATCATGCTCTATGAAATGAATGCCTCCCAACCTAATCGAACAACTTTCAACAAAATTCTGCCAAACAAAATATCATTTGTTAATAAAAACAAGGTTAAAAAAATATAGCGAGACACTTTCAAGAAATCAAAATACAAATATAAATAACAATACTTACGATGTTTTGTTTCATCTCATTTACGATTTGCTTACAAAACTTTGAAGATACCTCTCTCGTGTCATACAATGAATATGATAGTCGATATTTAATCCTTTCATGTGACTTGAGAGCTTTTGTAAGTATGTAAACAACTATAGTGTCCGGTACCGAACACAGATCTATGACTCTTTCCATCAGCTCAAAAATTCCATTATCATTTGGTTTATCAATATATAGATATATATTCACATTTTGGCTTTCTCTTTCTTTCACATACCAAATTCTTGATGGGAATTTCACCTCGCCTAAATTCTTCCAGTATGAAATCATCTTCTTATCATTTGAGGCACTTGAAAGACTTGTACCCATGAGCTCCGGTGGAGTTCATTCACCAATGTTTTTTGAAGATGCACCATTAAGAGTCTTTGGTCTAGAAAGATTCACAAAAATCTTCTTTAATGTCATTTTCTTGAAAAATAGAAACACATAAATCAATCACGAAAACATATTAACTTAAATCCATAATGAAAATATATCATAAATTTTTAATTTGTATAATTAGAAAATTGAAATTAAAGAAATATTAACACTAAGAAATGGCAGAAGCCCACTCACACCACCCCGTCCATCTGCAGAGTGGTGGATGATTCCCCCACCCCCACCCCCACCCCCTACCCCCCTTCCCCCCCCCCCAACCGACCCACCCCACGCCACCCCACCCACCCGCAATCGAATGGCCACCCTGCCTCACCCTTGCCCCCCTTCCACAAATATATCATAAATTTTTAATTTGTATAATTAGAAAATTGAAATTAAAAAAATATTAACACTAAGAAATGGTAGAAGCCCACCGACACCACCCCGTTCATCCACAGAGTAGAGGGTGATTCCCCTATCCCTACTAATCCAGGTGGATGTTGGTGGCCACCCACCTATCCCAGTTGGACCCCCACAACTATCTCTTTCAGTTTTTCAGTTTCCTTAATTATAGCATAGTTTACTATTTTTAGCATTTTTTCGGGTCCTAAACTTCCGGAGCCGTTTTGAGGCCCTAAACGACGTTTTTTGGGAAATCCACCGCCATCGGGTTTTCTAATAAAAATCGTCTTTTCCGTCGTAGTCCTCGGAGAGATCTTTCCAACGGGCTATCATGCGCGTCAAACGGAGATAGTATGACCAATTCGTGACCCCGGGAAGTTGATGTACCAACTTACCCAAAAACGGGGCCCACAATCTGGCGTTTCATCTCCTAGGGTTAGGTTTTGGAATGTGAAGGGTTTTCCATTGTTTCTCAACAATAAATAGGCCCTCGAGCCTCATTGTAACATGGTTTGAAACAGTTCAGAGGCATGTAGCCGACACATCTCTTCTCATAGATAAGCTACCATTGCCCTAGCTCGTTTATTTCTATTTGTAAGCATATTTCAATATTCTCCATTAATGAAATGAAGTATTATTTCCGCTGCATCTCTATTTTTATGGTTATCGCATCTCTATATTTATGGTTATCTTTGTAATCTATTGCGTTCTTGCTTAAATCTGGATCACCTACCCCCTTCCGCCCTCCCCCACCCCTTACCTCCCTTCCCCCACAACTGACCCGTCCCATGCCACTCCACCCCACCACGTAATCGGACGGCCACCCTGCCTTACCCTTACCCCCCTTCCACCCCTTTCCCCTACTCCCCACACCCCCCCTACCCCCCGCCCTCCAATCCCCATCCCACCTCACCTCTACCCCCTTAATCCCCCACGCCCCTCCTAGCCTCTACTCCCCTGCCCCTTCCCCCCTACCCCTTGCCCTTCAACCCCATCCCACCCCACCCCACCCCTACCCCTACCCCCCATGCCCCCCTAACCCCACTTCCCCCTCCCCACAACCGAGCCACCTCACCCCGCAATCAGATGGCCACCTCACCCTGTAATTGCACGGCCACCCCAACCCACCCTTACCCCCCTTCCCCCTACCCCCACACCCCCCTACCACTCACCCCTACCCCCCTACCCCACACGCTCCGCCCCTTCCCCCCTAACCGACCCACCCCAATCCCACAAACGGACGACCACTCCACCCCACCCTTACCCCCCTTCAACCTACCCCCCATGCCCCCCGTACCCCGCCCCCCACCCTTGCCCCCCTTCCCCAACATGCCACCCCCAAACCCCACAACCCCCCACATCCCCCCCTACCTATCACCCCCCATCCCACCAAACCTCTACCCTCATGGGCCCCCTCCCTCCCTCCACAACTGACCCACTCCACTTTGCAATCAGACGACCACCCCACCCCACCGTTACCCCCCTTCCACCTACCCCCCACGCCCCACCCCTACCCCTACCTTGCTACCCCCCACCCCACACCTCCCCTACCCCTCGCCCCCCATCCCCCATCCCACCCCACACCTACCCCCCACCCTCCCTCCCCCCCAACCGACCCACCCCACCCCGCAATCGGACATCCACCCCACCCCACCCTTACCCCCTTCCACCCCTTCCCCCTACCCGCCACACCCCCCCACCTTACCCCCCTACCCACCACACCCACCCTACCCCACACGCCCCCCAACCCCCATCCCACTCCACCCCTAGCCCCCACAGCCCCCCTCTTCCTCCCCCTAATCGACCCACCCCACCCCGCAATTGGACAGCCACCCCACTACACCATTACCCTCCCCCCCCCCCCCCCCCAACACCCTACCCCCAATGCCCCACCCAAACACCCTCAAGCCCCATCTCACCCCACCCCTAATCCCCTACCCCCCACGCCCCCCAATCAACTCACCCTACCCCTACCCCCCATGCCCCACCCCTTTCCCCCCGCCAACCGGCCCACCCCACCCCGCAATCAGACAACCACCCCACCTACCCCACCAACCCCCTACCACCAACCCCCCCCTCTGCTAACCCCTGCCCCCCAACCCCCATCCCACCCCCCACACCCTCGCCCCATCCACCCCCCAAACCGACCCACCCCACCTCGCAATCAGATGGCCACTGCACCCCACCCTTACCCCCCACGCCCCCCACCCCCCTTCCCCCCCACCCCTTACCACCCACGGCGCCCCCACCTCCCAACCTCCATTCCACCCAAGCCCCCCCAAACCCACATCCCACCCCACCCATACCCCCCTTCCTCACCTACCCCCCACGCCCCCAACCCCTTCCCACCCCACCCCTACCCCCTCCCCCACCATGCCCCCCTCCCTCACTCATCCCCCCACTCCACCCCACCACACCCGACCCCACCCCCTCCCTCGACCACTCCTACCCCCGCCCCACCCCACCTGCCCTCCCCACCCCACCCTCTGCCCCCCTTCCCCCACCCCACCCAACCAACCACGCCCACCACCCCCCCACCCCCCCCTCGCCCACCCCTACCCCCACCCTCTGGCCCTCATCCTCCGGTCCCTCCCCGCGCCACCCCGACAACCTGCCAACCAACCCGGGGTGGCCGGTTAATTTCACTAGGGTGCCGCAGAGGACAGAGGGTAGGGGTAGGGGTGGCTGAGAGAGGGGTGGGGGAAGGGGGGGCAGGTGTGGGGGAAGCGGGGTCGGAGGGTGGGGTGGGGGGGAGAGGGTGGGGGTAAGGGTGGTTGAGGGAGGGGGGGGGTGGGTGGGGTAGTGTGGAGGAGAGGGTGGGGTGCGGTGGTAAGGGGGTAGTTGGGTGGGGTGTGATGGGGGTTTGGAGGTGGGGGGTAGGGGGGGCTTGGGGAAGAGGGGGAGAGGGTGAGGGGGATAGGGGTGTGGGGGATAGGGGGAAATGGCTGGGGGCATGGGGAGTAGGGGATAGGGGGGGAAGGGGTGGAGTGGGATGGGGGTTGGGGGGTGGAAAGCGGGGCGCGTGGGGGGTTGGGGGGGAAGGGGTAGCGTGGTAGGGGGAAGGGGTGGGGTGCGTCCGTGGGGAGTACTGGGTAGGGGGAGAAAGTGTAGGGTGGGATGGGGGGACGTGGGTGGAAGGGGATAGGGAGGAAGGGGGGGATGAGGCGTAGGGGATAGGGGGGAAGGGGTGGGGTGTGATGGGGTTTGGGGAGCGGGGGGTAGGGGTAGGAGTAGGGGAGGAGGGGGATAGGGGGAAGGGGTGGAAGGGGGGTAAGGGTGGGGTGTGGTGGCTGGCTAATTTTCGGGTGGGGTGCGGTGGGTCGAAGGGGCGTGAGGGTGGTTGGCTAATTGCCGGGTGGGGTGCGGTGGGTCGAAGGGGCGTGAGGGTGGCTAGGGGATAGGCTGGGGAGGGGGGCAGGGAGTAGGGTGTAGCAGTGGAAGAGGCATAGAGTGGGCGGGGGGATAGGGTAGGGGAGTTTGGAGAGGGGGCTGCTAGGGTGTGCAGAGAGGGTAGGTGGCCAGCCGATTGCAGGATGGGGGTGGGGTGGGCATTGGGTGGGCGAGGGACAGGGTAGGGGAGTTTGGAGAGGGGACTGGTAGGGTGCGCGGAGGGGACAGGTGGCCAGCCGATTATAGGATGGGGGTGCCTAGCTTTGCTGGGCCCACCATGCTCACGATGGAAATATTGATTAATTTGGCTCACAAAAAGTATTAATCTTAAAAAAAATCTACTTCATTAAACTAATTTAATATGAGCATTTTTAAGGAAAATAATTTAACTCACCTTTCAATTGCGAGAATTCTTCGTTGAATATGTTGTTGATAGCAATGTAGCTGCTCCACAAATTTGCTCCAAGTCTTTCAATGAACCTCAGAAAACCTTGATGTAATGTGAGTAATAGTGATAATGGAATTAAGTATATAGGTGAAATTACAGAGATGTTTTACTGTACGGTGAATTTGGGATTATCTAGTTTTAAAAAAATTTAACATGTTAATTTTTTTATGGTGATGAAGGAAAATATGATAAAGCGAATATTATGGAATTGTTTTACAGTAGAGTGAATGTGGGATTAATTTTTTTCAGAATGTATTATAAAAATTAAAAAAACATTCGATTGTTTAGTAAATATTATATACTTTGACTATTAAAATAATTTAGGTAGAAGTTGTAATTTACAATTTTAAATTTAATGATTTATTTCATAAAAAAAAATTAACTTACATTTTTCATTAAATTGTAGAATAAAATAATGAAGAGAAATAAATCTCATAAACTTTTAGGAGGGAAATATTTTCGCAAAAATTTTTTTTTTGGGGGGTGGAATTTTTGGAGGGAAAATTTCATTCTCTAAGCTATATAATATCTTTAGGAGACTCTCCATTTGTATCATTCAAAATCTTCTATTTGAAAGGGATGGATTGTCCTAATAGTGAAGTTTCAATTTATACAACATCAACATCTTCATCACGTAACAACTCTATTCATATGGATGAATATAGCGGGAATTCTTCCACTATGAATAGAAAGTCAATTCTTCCACTTAGTCCTGATCCTAAGGACTATGAGAGCAGCACTGATGAAAGAGGGGATGGAGAATCTCAAATAAATAAAGAGTTGGGCAGATTCCACTTAGTCCAAATTCGAAGGACTATGAAAGCAACAGTGATGATGAGCTTGATGACAAATTTCAAAAGAATGGAGTGTCACGGTGTCCACTTAGTCCTAATTCTAAGGACTATGAGAGCAACAGTGATGAAGAGCATGATGGTGAAGCTCAAAAGAATGGAGTGTCATAGTGTCCACTTAGTCCTAATTCTAAGGACTATGAGAGCAACAATGTTGAAGAGCATGATGACGAATTTCAAAACAATGGATTGTCACAGTGTCCACTTAGTCCTAATTCTAAGGACTATGAGAGCAGCAGTGATGAAGAGCGTGATAACTAATTTGAAAAGAATGGAGTGTCAAAGTGTCCACTTAGTCCTAATTCTAAGGACTATGAGAGCAATAGTGATGAAGAGCATGATGATGAATTTCAAAATTATGGAGTGTCATGGTGTCGAGTTAGTCCTAATCCTAAGGACTATGAGCGCAGCTTTGATGAAGAGCGGGATGATGAATTTCAAAAGTATGGAGTGTCATGGTGTCCGGTTAGTCCTAATTCTAAGGAATATGAGAGTAGTAGTGATGAAGAGTGGGATGATGAATTTCAAAAGAATGGAGTGTCATGGTGACCACTTAGTCCTAATTCTAAGGACTATGAGAGAAACAATGATGAAGAGCATGATGATGAATTTCAAAAAAATGGAGTGTCACAATGTCCTCTTAGTCATAATTCTAAGGACTATGAAAGCAGCAGTGATGAAGGATAGGATGATGCACTTAGTCCTAATTCTATTGAGTATAAAGGTAGCAGTGATGAAGGACAGGATGATGCACTTAGTCCTAATTCTATGGACTATGAGAGCAGCACTGAAAATGCACATGAGGAAGAATATCCAATAATCATCGAGTCAAATTTTCCATTAAGTCCGAATTCTAGGGACTATGATAGTGGCACTGAAGAATGGGAAGATGAAGAATATCCTCCAAGTCAGTATTTGAAAATCATAGCTGATCATAGTGTGGATAACATTCCTCTTAATGATGATGAAAATCCTTATACAAATGATGATCCAATGATGGAGATGTTGCCAAGATATATTGTATCGAGGAGTAGGAGTTGACCTTTTCATATCAATGCAAGATGTTCTAGTTATACAAGGGGTAGAGTAGAATATCTGATGAGAATAAGTTCTATCAGTGCACTCATTTCAATTGAATGTTGCCAAAAATATTTCTTGAAACATATGGATTTCAAATTTGCATTAGAGAGCAGGAAGAGATATTTGTCAATGAATAAAAGCATGAAAAATTCATATTTAGTTGGGTGCATGCAATCTACGTTGTCAGGTTATGATTATCATATTAGGACTTTATTTATCTATAGAGAAGCTTTCAAAATGTTTCATTCGATTGGGAATTTTTGTCTCTCGAGAATTCAAGAAAAATTGGAAAAGGATCCCACATTTTATTCTGAAGTATGTCATAAAAGACAATTTGGGCCATTATCAAATACTGCAATGTCATGGATGAAATATTTCTTTTCAAAGCATGGAGAGTGTATGCCAAAGAGAGAGACAATACATATTCCAGATAATTTTTCAAGACGAGAAATCTGCAACTTATACAAAGAATATGCAGAAGGTGTTGAGGGACATGACCGGTTTATTACATATCAATATTTTGTGAAGGTATGGAGGAAAGAATTCAACAATGTCTGTATTCCTAAGAAGACAAGAATGGGGATTTGCAGTACATGTGCTTCTCTTAAATAAAAGAGGGACAAATGTGAAGGGTCAGAAAGAGGTAAGAATTCATAACTTTAACTTTTAAAAGTGTATATTCATCAAGCATGAAAACATATTTCTTAATGGCTTTCTTTTATGTTGTGTAGATTCAATTGTCAAAGAACTTCAAGAGCATCGCAAACAAAAAACAAATGAAAGGAAAAAGTTGTACAAGCATCGAAAGAAGTGTTATGATAATCCGAATAAATATTTGGGTTTGATAGTTGATGGTATGGACCAGAAGAAAACACTCTTACCACATTTTGTTCGCACACCCAAAAATTTACAAGAGGAAAAATCACTTGGTCGGTTGTATGGCCTTCAATGGGAAAATGTTGCCAAAGGTGTACTTCACAGCTCCAAATATTCATAATGATGCAAATTTGACCATAACCATAATTCATGATGTGCTTTCTCATTGGTCTGGTAATCTTCCTGAAGTTTTGTATCTATAATTGGACAACACTTGCTTTGAAAACAAAAATCAGGTTATTTTTGGATATCTAAACATGCTTGTTGAATTGAGAATTTTTCAGAAGGTAAAGGTTGGTTTCCTTCTTGTTGAGCACACTCATGACCATATTGATCATATGTTCAGTCATTTTTCAGTCATATTGAGGAGGGAGGAAGTTGGGAGCTTGCCATGATTAATTGAATGTATTAAGAAATCATACATGTCAAAGCCTATTTTTGATGTGTTGGAAGAAACTATTGACATGCGAAGGTTTATTATGGGATCATATGGTGAGGGGAAATGCACTAAGCAACTTAATGACATTAGCTTCCAACATCAATTTCATATCAAAAAAATTGATGGGAAAACACTAATATGGGGCGAGAAGTATTCAACTACTATAGAATGGGAATCGTCATCAGGTTTTCAATTTTTAAAGTTCATTCCAAATCATCCAATATTTGCATCAAAAATAGTGTTATTACAATTAGTTGGTGAAGTTCATAATGCACGCAGACAAAATAGAGATATAAATTATTCTGATTGCCTAGAAGAAATTAGAAAATGTATTAGATATACATATGAGTACTTTGACATTGTTGATTCAATTTAGTGGGAGTCATTTTTCAATAATCAAAATCATATCATTTCAACAACAACAAATGAATATATACCTTAGAAAAATCCATTTATTTGGCCACAAAATGTGTCAAATGCGCATGTTGACACCTAATCCTTGTGATTGGGTGAATTATTGTAAATAGATAGATAGGAATATGAACAGTCATTGGGAGACGAACTGAACAATCTCTCCCTCATGTATATAATGAGGACTTACCTGATGGAATAATACAGTCAATTATTTTCTACCCCATGGAGTTACTGCCTGGCTTGACATGGTATCAAAGCCAGCTCCTTTTTTAGCTCTTGTGCCTTGTAACTCCCTTGTCTGACTGAGTGCCTGTACTACCTGCGCTCTGCTCCATATTCCATTACCTGCGCTCTGCTCAATATTCCATTACCTGCACCCTGCTCCATACAATAGGCTGCCCATATCTTCGTTGGTGTCAGTTCCCTGACATTTTCTGTCGAGCCTACCTACACCATTGACTACTGCTACGTTACGCTGCTGCGTTTGGCTCCCATACGCTCATACACTGCTATGTCCATCGACCCTACTGCAACAGACTTCCATGTGTTGTGTGTCTCCTTGACTGTTCAAAACTGCACAGAGGTCTTATGCTTTAACTAGCGCTTGTACTATGGCTATTTTGAAATGCTATCACACTGTTTTGAAGGTGTATACGTTGGCTCTAGAAACGCTGCAATTGCATAATCCTTCTGGCGTCGCCTGAGAGATGTCAATAAAGATTTCGAGGGTCTCCTCATTTGAAGAACTACTATTCTGTTTTTACCTATGTAAAGAACCGTTATATTTTTCGATTCCTGCGACCATCGTTGTTCCCTTTCCATAATCCTTCTGCCTGGAGACTTGCATTCGAACGCCATTGTTGTGTGGCTAATCAAGATAAGGCGCATCCAAAGAGGCTGAGCTCCCAACGGAAGAAGCCCTGCCACTACACTCTTAAGAGACCACGCACTTCTGCTCCTCACCCGTGGGAAACCATCACGCTTGCGTGTTTCATTGTATGGTAATGTAATATGTAATATTACCATTAGAGCATATAAAACGTTGAAGTGAAATATGTAATATTTTGTGATGGGCGTATATTACATTTAAAGTGTTGAAGTGATATGTAATATGTAAATGTAATGGGTGTATATTACATTTAAAGCATTGAAGTGATATGTAATATGTAAATGTAATGGGCGCATATTACATTTAAAGTGTTGAAGTGATATGTAATATGTAAATGTAATGGGTGTATATTACATTTAAAACGTTGAAGTGATATGTAATACGTAATATTTGAATGAAATGTTGAATGCTTTTATATCTAACATTGGAGGGATTTGAAGAAAATAAGTTTGGAGAAAATATGTTGGATAAAGTTGTAGCATGAGGTATTGACGTACATATTGGTATATGAGGAAGAGATTTGAGATCTTTTGAGAATGTTCTTTTACAATTTTACTGTATGTTGGCAGAAGTATTTTTCTATCAGCAGAAGTATTTTTTTTTACAGAATGCATTCGATCATATCCATGGTGGGAATAGTTCTCACTGGCCAGGAGAACTATCCTGAATGGTCCCGAATGATAAAACACACCCTCATTTTCAATGAGTTGTGGAAAGGAGTGTGTGTCGGAGAAGGAGACAATGACCCAGTACAACCTACCTTAGACAAAGAGCTCTTCATTTGGGAAAAAAGAACAGCAAAGCTTATGCATTAACCTCAACATCTCTAAATGAAGAGGTGAGTCGCCATATTTCATCATATTCAACTGCCTTTGAAGCCTTACAAAAGCTGAAAGAACTCTATGACTCACATTCTGCACTTGAAGTTGTCCAACTCATGATTAAACTCTTCACTCTTGAACTACAAAATAATGATCCTCTTACTCTTTCATCTGAAGTAAAATCTATCATGCATGATATCAAATCCACTACAGTTGAATTGGATATTCCTCTTATCGCTTTTCTCAAGGCACTTATTCCTACTTACTCCAATTATCTTGAGTCATTGCAAGCAAATGGAAATCTCAAAGATATAACCTTTGACTCACTTGTGAAAAAGTTTACTGGAAGAGAGAAAGATTTTGGAAAGAAGACAGCCCCTGAATCTTCTGAAGAGACTGTGTGCCTTGCTCATAAAGAAAATCATCTTGCTCAAGATTCTACAAGAGGAAGAGGTGGTCGAAGAGGAAGAGGAAGATATTTCAGAGGCAGGGGGGGCAAACATTCTCAAGGAGAAAAGGCGATTTACACTGTATTCGCTGCAAAAGAAATGGATCACATGAAGCCTCTACATGCAAGCTACCATGGGACAAAATTGAGCAGAAAAGAAACCAATAGAAAGGTAAAACTGATGATACAGACAAAGGTAAAGCACCTGAATCCGCTCATTATGATGAGGCACAATGTAACATTGGAGTAAATGAAGATTTGTTTAATGCTTCACTTACTTCCTGGAAAAATGATTGGTTGCTTGATTCAGGAGCAACCTGTCACATGACTCATAGAAAAGATTTTTTTGAAGATTTCACTGATAATGTTGATGTGGCAGTATACTTTGCAGATCAATCAAAAATCAAGCCATCAGGGCTTGGCACAACCAGGCTTAAAATGCCAGGTCTTCCAAACTTTCTTCTGAATCATGTTCTATATCTCTCACAAATGAAGAGAAACTTGATGTCCCTGGTCCACATCCGCCAGTAAGGTCACTCCATTCATATGTTTGATGGCAAGCTTGAGGTAAGAAAAGCATCTGACCACTCACTTGTCATGAGGGGAATAGAAGAAGAAAGACTCAAGCTGCAAGGGGCCTCTACTCATGCACAACATTTCTCATACAATTTTCATCATGAAGAAGGTATACTTCCACCAATTTTATTATGGCATGCTAGATTTTGACATTTGAACTATGACAGTCTTCGCTTGTTGAAGAAAAATGGTGTTGTTGGTTTGCCTACAATTCCTAGGAAACTTAAGCAATGTGATGCTTGCATTCTAGGAAAGCATAGCAAACAATCTTTTCATGATTCACATTCAAGAGCACATAGAAAACTTGAACTCATTCATTCATATTTATGTGGTCCAATGCATGTTCGTTCTGCAAATGGAAATAAATATATCATGACATTTATTGATGACTACACCAGAATGTGTTGAGTTTATTTATTGAAGAACAAATATGATGCTTTTCAAACATTCAAGAATTTTCATAAATGGATTGAAAATGATGCACAATCTCATATTGGGTCTATTCGCACTGATAATGGAAAAGAATACACATCAAATGAATTTGAAAATTATCGTCGCCAACATGGGATCAAACATCAAACAACTGTGCCTTATAATCCCCAACAGAATAGTGTAGCTGAAAGAATGAATAGGACAATCCTAAATATGGTACGATCCATGCTCTTCCTCAAAAATGTAAACATAATGTTTTGGGCTGATGCTATTCTATGTGCTGAAATTATAAAGAATAGATTTCCATCTAATGCTATAAGAAAAAAGACTCCATATGAAATGTGGTATGGACATGTTCCTTCAGTAAAACATCTCAGGGTCTTTGGTTCCACTTGTTATGCTTTGATATCAAAGGTACATAGAAATAAACTTGGTGCTATAAGTCATAAGTGTATCTTCCTGGGGTATTCAAACACCTCTAAAGCATATCACCTCTATGATGAAGTAAATAAGAAATTTGTTGTATCTAGAGATGTAATTTTCCTTGAAACATCCAAAACTGACAATGTTGTTGAGAGACAACTTGATCGCTTGGATAGATTCGAAAAAGAAAAATCATTTTAAGAATTTGATAATCAGATTCCGCATCTTGAAGGGGGGATTCCTATACTAGATCAACATGTGGAATCTTATTCTAAAGAACACTCTCCCCCGCATGAAACTCCAAAAACAGATGATGCTTTAAGTGATGTAATTGATAGAATTGGGAGACTCAATCTTGACTCAGTGCCAACTCAATCAACGGAGCAGCCTGGAACATCTAAGAAAGGTCCCCCAAAGTGGCTGACAAAGACACTTGAAAGTGTTCATCGTGATGAAGTTGGAAAGACAAGAACCAGAAATTCAAACCGGCAAAATGGAGGTGATGTAGATGACTCTAATTCACCTGTTGATATGGATGTTTCTTATGATTGTGAATTGAACTTGTCTACAGATTTTGAACCAACTTCCTTCAAAGAAGCTGCTTCTCATGATGAATGGAAAGAAGCAATGCAAAAGGATTATGATGCACTCATAAGGAATGGCACTTGGAAGCTGGTTGATCCTCCATTTGGAACCAAACCAATTGGCTGCAAGTGGGTCTACAAGAACAAGTATAAAGATGATGGCTCACTTGACAGGCACAAAGCTAGGCTTGTGGCAAAAGGTTTTGCACAGAAGGAAGGGGTGGATTATGAGGACACTTTTGTCCCCGCAGCAAAATGGGCTACCATCTGGACACTCTTTGCACTAGCATCTCAGAACGGTTGGAAAGTCCATCAAATGGATGTAAAAACTGCGTTCTTTAATGGAGATCTAAAAGAGAATGTTTTTATGTCCCAGCCTAAAGGATTTGCTGTGAAAGGACGTGAACATAAAATATGCAAACTTGTCAAGTCCTTGTATGGCCTCAAACAAGCACCACGAGCCTGGTATGAAAAACTAACTGAGCATCTTCTGAAACTCAATTTCAATCATTTTGATCTTGATGATGCAACTTTATTTGTCAAGAATATTGACAAAATAGTTGTATATCTTGTGGTATATGTAGATTATATTTTAATGAAAGGGAACAATGAAAGCTACATTGCATCCATAAAGAAGGAATTCGGGAAAAGTTTTGGAATGACTGATTTGGGCTAAGTTCATTACTATCTTGGCATTGAAGTAACCCAACGTCCAAAGTCCATATTTCTTTCTCAAAAGAAATACATTGTAGATTTGTTGAACAGGTTTGGCATGACAGAGTGCAGTCCTCTTACCACTCCAATGGAACAAAACTTAAAGCTCACATCTATTGAAGGAAAGGAATTTGAGGATGCAACAAACTATAGACAGCTTGTAGGAAGTCTCAACTACCTAACTACTACCAGACCAGACATTTCATTTGTTGTTGGAATCCTCTCCAGGTTTATGCAAAAGCCTTGCGAGGGACATTGGTCTGCTGCAAAAAAAGTTCTAAGGTACTTGAAGGGAACTCAAGACTTTGGATCAAGTATACACAGATGGACGACTTCAACTTGATTGGATACTCTGATTCAGACTTCGATGGGGACAAAGAAACTGTAGTATCTACTTCAGGATATGCTATGAGTCTTGGATCAGGAGCTGTCTCCTAGAGATCACGCAAAAAATCAGTTCCAGCAGTTTCCACAACAGAAGCAGAATACATGGTAGCAGCTGAAGCAACAAAAGAAATTATGTGGCTCAGGAAAATTCTTGAAGATTTGCAAGTAAAACAAGTACAATCAACTCCACTCATGATTGACAATACCTCTACAATAAAGTTTGCCAAGAACCCAAAGTTCCATGATCGAATGAAGCACATCAATACTAAATATCATCTGATTCGACATCATGTCGAGGCCAAAACAATCCATCTCCGTCATTGTTCCACAAATGAGCAAATTGCAGACATCTTCACCAAAGCACTTGGAAGGGAAAATCTTGAACGATTCAGAATGATGCTTGGGCTCACCAACACCCCTTCAAATTAAGGGGGGGAATGTTGACACCTAATCCTTGTGATTGGGTGAATTATTGTAAATAGATAGATAGGAATACGAACAGTCATCGGGAGACGAACTGAACAGTCTCTCCCTCATGTATATAATGAGGACTTACGTGATGGAATAATACAGTCAATTATTTTCTGCCCCATGGAGTTACTGCCTGGCCTGACAGCACATGACGAAATAAACATTGTTGAACAACAAGAATCTCAAGGTATTATTAATTCTTCACAGGCAAATGAAAGAGAGATGTATATTGGTTCCAGAAGATCTTGTGCACAACGTGAAGCCATGGAATACCTTTACAGGGGTTCAGTACAAGATATTAAAGAGGGTTGCATGATCACAGTGCTAGCAGATGGAGATCTCAATGGCTATCCATTCTGGGTTGGTAAAGTTATAAAGGTATTAACAGAAAATGAGGATGTTAAAAGTGTTGAAGTACATTGGTATGCCAAAAATACACACCCATTCAATGGTGTGTATAAGCCAGAGATGGTAGTTGACAAAAAAAAGGCGAAAAGAGAAAAGGAAAGGATATGAATATAAATCATCACCGCACAAACATATTGAAATTGGAGGAGGTTGACATACTTGTTTATGAATTCAATTTAACAAAGAGAGGAAATTTTTGCTTCAAGACGATAGAGATTCTGAAAAGGTTGTCACCAGAAATAATAGTGTTGAGATGGGAGTCTACTGAAACTAGTCATAGATCTAGAAGAATTTTGAAACCTGAAATGATGGGTATGCATGTGGACTCAGCTGGGGCACTAGTTGATGAAAGAGAAGAATATGAAACATCTTCATCAACATCCAGTCACTCCTCTAAATATGTGAATTCTGATGGTGTGCAAGAAAATATGAGTGATTTTGAATAATTGTTTAAGACAGTTTATCTAACTGATGTATGCATTGTATCTTGAAATAAAATTTTTGATTTCCATATGGTGTTAAATGAGAAGTTATGAGTCATTTTTATGTTGTTGGATCATTTTACTAGCATTTTTTTTAAATTTTGAAGATTGACCCTAAAAAAAAAATCATCATTTTAGTATAATCACTTTTTCTTTTTCAAGCTGTATTTTGCACAAAATTTTTGTTTTCACTACCATTTTTAAAAGTGTTCAAATTTATCCCTAAAGAAAAAAAATCATCATTCCAGTATACACACTTTTCATTTTTAGCACTATTTTTTATGTTTTTTTGGCGTTTTTTGGCCAGAGTTCCTATTTTGAGTTTATAGTTCCCGTTTCAAAGTTTACATTGTTCAAATATACAATGAAAAGATCATCAAGAAAAGTTCTGAGTACATCATTCATTACTCTCATGAAAGTAGCAGGAGCATTAGTTAAGCCAAAAGGCATAACTAACCTCTCATACAATCCCTGCTTTGTTTTGAAAGCAGGCTTCCATGCATCTTGCTCTACAACTCTGACCTGATGATAGTGTTGGATCCCTATAATACTAGTTATTACCCCATTACTATTGTAGTTATACCCCTTATTTATACTGTTGTGCCCCTATTACCCCCATATTGTTATTTCTGTGCCCCATAGAATCCCTCTATTGTTATTTTTGTGGCTTTATATTATTATTGTTAGGTCGGCTGGATTATATTGTGACTCCTTAGACTCCTATATAAAGAAAGGAGGTTTTGTCATTTGTATCATCCAAGAATTGTTCATTTATGTAATGTAAAGGAGGTTGCCACCTCGAACAGGCTGAATTCTAAGGCGTTGATCTATCTTTTCTATCTTTTCTTGAGCTCATTTCATAACATTTGGTATGAGAGCTTTGGATTCTAGGGTTTCGCTGCTCCAAACAGGTCATCGTGGAATTTTCGCTATAACTTTTTTCTATGACGTTTCAGAAGTTGAAAAAAAACCCATTTGAGAAGAAATCGCACTGAACCTTGGGTCCAAATTTCAGAGCGTTTCGCGCGATATTTGCGGAGATATTATCTGATGAAGTTGGTCTTTTTGAAGACTCCTGAATTACATTCAAAACAGGTGACCTAGGCAAAATCGTCATAACTTTCTCTCTGGGGATCGGATTGAAATTTCGTAAGAAGGTACAGAAAGAGGACAGACTGTAGTTTCTTGTATGTGTGTTTCAGATTCAAAGGTTGAAACAGTGACTCGTGGCACGTCGTACAAGTTCGCTCTACTGAACCAGTCTAAAAGCAAGTCACTGTGGGAGATTTCACATAACTCTTCCTTGGAGAATCCAATTTGGATCAGACTTGTGGCATTGGAAAGAGGACGCAGAAGGCTACTACAGGTAGAAATTTCAGAACTTGATGATTCGAAATTACAGAGATACATCAGATTCAATATCAGGCTTCTATAAAGTGAAAAAAGGTGTGTAGTTTTTTTTTTAATTTTTGTGTAAGCTTGGTTTAACGGAATTCAAAGGGCATAGTAAAGCATTATTATTGGTAACTGATGCCCCGAGGAAAGAAAATGCAAACACCTAGTAAGGAACCTGAAAGCTCTAGCATGACTCATGAAGAAGAGGAAGAAATGCTACATGATATATCAAAATTACAAGAACAAGTGCAACAAATGTCACGCTCACAAAAGCTAACAGAAGCTAAGATAAGTGGCGTGGAATCTAAGATAAATGGCGTGGAATCTAAGATAAAGGGCATGGAAGCTAAGATGGAGGATTCGATGGCAGATTTGAAGATAGATTTGAAGAGAGACATGGAAGAATTGAAGAAGTTGCTACAAGAAAGGGTCACTAATGGTGAAAAGGTAGTAAAGGAAACTCATGAGGAGAACAAAAGAAATGTTAATCATGATTCCATAGACGCTAATGTTGGATCGAAGAATCACCATATTCCAAAAATCGATATGAGGAAGTTTGATGGCAAGGATCCCGCCACATGGATATTACAGATGGAGCAATTCTTCGATCTAAATAATGTGCAAAACGCACAAAAGGTACGTATGGCAACTGTATATTTGGAACCAAATCAGTTTGTATGGTATCAATGGCTTTGCTCTCATAAACAATTTATCACTTGGGCAATTTTTACGGAAGAATTGATAGCACATTATGAAGATACAAAAAGCAACACTTTTTTTAGCCAATTGATAAGTCTCAAACAAAAGGGTTCAGTAATGGAGCACATTGAGGAGTTCCAAAAATTGAACATAAGGGTAAAAGATATTCCAGAGGAGCATAGGATTGATGTGTTCATAGGGTCTTTAAAGGATAATATCCAACATGATGTTCGCCTTTGGGAACCTGATTCATTAGAGAAGGCATTCAGGTTAGCAAGAAAAATGGAAAGCAAAATTATGGCAACCAGGAAGCATACCACTCACAACTATAAAGACGGAAGTGTTGTTGCCCCTAGTCTTCCACAACCTATAAGGTTGACACCACAACAATTGGAAGAAAAAAGAGCAAAAGGGCTTTGTTACAGTTGTGATAGCAAATACACTAAAGGTCATAAGTGTGCTGAGAAGAAATTATTCTACATAGATTGTGAAGAGGAAGAAGAAAAGGAGCAAGAAAGGTCAAAAGAAGAAGATATACTCCAGGAACAAAGCCTAGATGAAGAACAAATAAATCCGACCATATCTTGTAATGCATTGGCGGGAATTACCACTCCTCAAACCATCAAGATAGAAGGACAAATCAAGAAGAAAAAGGTAATAGTGTTGATTGATTCAGGAAGCACCCACAATTTTATTCATTGTAGGGTAGCAAAAGAATTGAATTGCTTCCTATATCCAGCACCAGAGTGTCAAGTGATGATTGCAAATGGAGGAACAATAAATTTCTCTGGAAAGTGCCATAATATCAAGCTATCCATGGGAGAATATGTATTAACTAGCCCAATGCTTTCCATTCCAATGGGAGGTGCTGATGTTGTACTAGGAGTCCAATGGCTACAATCCTTGGGTACAATAGCTTTTAATTTTCAAGAACTTTTCATCAAATTTTCTACGGAAGGAAAGGAAGTTGAATTAAGGGGTATTGCAGGGAAACCAGGAAAGATAATCAGCTCTAATGGCATGACTAAGCTTCTTAAAAAGGAGCAAAGAGGTGTAATTGCACAATTATGTTCGCTAGATGTTTCCACATTGGAATCATCTATTTCTCCAGATCTCCAAAATGTCCTGGACAATGATTCCAAGGTATTTGAGACTCCCAAAGGTCTCCCACCTATGCATGATCATGATCATGCTATTCATTTGATTCCAGGAAGTGCTCCTCCAAACATCAGGCCATACAGATATCCCTATGCCCAAAAAAGTGAAATTGAACGTATGGTTGCAGAAATGCTAGAGGCTGGTATAATTCAACCAAGTCAAAGTTCTTTCTCAGCTCCAGTAGTATTGGTGCACAAGAAGGATGGATCATGGCGCATGTGTCCGGATTATAGGGAGCTCAACAAGCTCACTATTAAAGATAAGTTCCCCATTCCTGTTATTGATGAATTATTAGATGAATTGCATGGATCAATTTACTTCACCAAGTTGGATCTTCGTTCGGGATATCATCAAATCAGAATGAAGATTGAAGACATTCCGAAAACGGCATTTAGAACTCATGAGGGTCATTATGAATTTTTGGTCATGCCTTTTGGCCTTACCAATGCACCTTCAACATTTCAAGGTTTGATGAATTCAATTTTCAAACCATTCCTTAGAAAATTTGTGTTAGTATTTTTTGATGATATACTAATCTACAGCAAGTCTTGGAAGGATCATGTTGAACATGTTGACAAGGTGCTACAACTCTTGGAGGAGAAACAATTATATGCAAAAAGATCCAAATGTTTCTTTGGAGTCCAGGAGGTGGAATATTTGGGTCATATTGTATCTCATGAAGGAGTTAAGGTAGACCCTAGCAAAATTAAAGCCATTAAGGAATGGAAAATCCCCACATCCATAAAGCATCTGCGAGGATTTCTTGGGTTGACAGGGTATTATCGCAAGTTTGTTAAGAATTATGGGAGAATAGCAGCACCTCTGACAACATTATTGAAGAAAGATTCATTTTCATGGACTCCGGAAGCAACAAAGGCCTTTGAACATCTTAAAGAGGCAATGTGCCAAGCACCGGTCTTAGCTACGCCGGACTTCACAAAAACCTTTATTGTGGAATGTGATGCTTCAGGAAATGGAATTGGTGCTGTTCTAATGCAAGATGAAAGACCCATTGCTTTTGAAAGTCGTCCAATCAAGGGAAAGTTTTTAAGCAAAGCTATTTATGAGAAGGAAATGTTGGCAATACTCCATGCACTTAAGAAATGGCGACCCTACCTAATGGGAAGACACTTCAAGGTAAAAACGGATCATGATAGCCTTAAATACTTTTTAGAACAAAGATTATCCTCTGAAGAGCAACAAAAGTGGGTCACAAAGATGTTGGGTTATGACTTTGAAATCATCTACAAAAAAGGGAAGCAAAATGTGGGGCAGATGCACTCTCAAGAAAGGATGAGGATGTGGAAGCATTGTTGTGTGCCATTTCTATTATCCAACCAGATTGGATAAACGAAGCAAGGGAGGAATGGAAGAATGACGAAGAAGTGTGGGCACTTATTCGAAAGCTACAACAAGATTCCAGTACTTCTGATACATTTAGCTGGCAAAATGATTCGTTATGGTACAAAGATCGCTTGTACCTCTGTAAGAATTCCCAGCTAAAACAAAAGATTCTTATGGAATTGCACACTTCTCCCTTAGGAGGGCACTCAGGATTTTTAAAAACTTACCACAGGGTTAAGAAGGAATTTTTTTGGGATGGCCTTAAATCAGATATTCAAAAGTTTGTGGTGGAATGTTTGGTTTGCCAGCAAAATAAAGTTGAAACAATTAAGACACCGGGTCTATTACAACCTTTATCCATTCCAAGCCAACGTTGGGAGGAGGTTTCAATGGATTTTATCACAGGTTTACCCAAGTCTGAGGGAAAGAGTGTCATCATGGTGGTAGTTGACAGACTTACTAAGTATGCACACTTTTGTGCATTATCACATCCAATTAAAGCCAGTACAGTTTCTACTGCATTTATGGAAACAATTCAAAAGCTACATGGAAACCCAAAGATTATTGTAAGTGACAGAGATCCCATTTTCACTGGAAATTTTTGGACAGAATTATTTTCTTGTCTTGGTACTCAGTTAGCTCATAGCTCATCTTATCATCCTCAATCTGATGGGAAAACTGAGATAGTAAACAAATGTTTGGAAGGATATCTTCGTTGCTTTGTATCTGATAAACAGACACAATGGGTCAAATGGTTGCCTCTGGCTGAATGGTGGTATAACACTTCCTTCCATACAGCAACAAAAATGACCCCATTTATGGCACTTTATGGGTATCAACCACCATCCATCACATCATATTTAAGAGAAAATTCTAAGGTTCAGGCAGTGGAACATCACATCGAACATCAACAACAAGTCCTCCAACTCTTAAAGGATAACCTCGTGTTGGCACAAAATAGAATGAAACAACAGGCAGATCAACATCGCAGTGAAAGAAGTTTTGATGTAGGTGATTGGGTATTCCTACGGCTACAACCATATAAGCAAATGTCCCTAAAGCAAGCTAAGAAGGATAATAAATTATCACCAAAGTATTATGGTCCGTACAAGGTGTTACAAAAGATTGGTACTATGGCATACAAATTGGAGCTTCCTGCAGCTTCTCGATTGCACCCAGTTTTCCATGTTTCATGTTTAAAGAAGGTTATAGGTGACAATCTCCCAATTCAAACAATATTGCCAAAACTTGACGAGGAAGGAAAAATTATATTGGAACCGGAAGCAGTCACAGAAACAAGAACTCGACAGCTACGAAATCGATCAATTTCAGAGTATCTTATCAAGTGGAAGAACTTATCCGCTGAAGATTCCACATGGGAGGATGATAATTTTATGCAGAAGTATCCAGAACTACTCAAGCGTTGAGGACAACACTTTTTTGAAGGAGAGGGGCATGTTGGGTCCCTATAATACTAGTTATTACCCCATTACTATTGTAGTTATACCCCTTATTTATACTGTTGTGCCCCTATTACCCCCATATTGTTATTTTTGTGCCCCATAGAATCCCTCTATTGTTATTTTTGTGGCTTTATATTATTATTGTTAGGTCGGCTGGATTATATTGTGACTCCTTAGACTCATATATATAGAAAGGAGGTTTTGTCATTTGTATCATCCAAAAATTGTTCATTTATGTAATGTAAAGTTGGTTGCCCCCTCGAACAGGCTGAATTCTAAGGCGTTGATCTATCTTTTCTATCTTTTCTTGAGCTGGTTTCATAACAGATAGCCACTATGCAAGTCCAACTTGTAAAAATAAACAGTTTCCTTTAATTGATCCAATAGATCATCTATGCGAGGAAGGGGATAATGATTTTTTATCGTTATCTTATTCAGTGCTCAATAATCAATGCACATTCTCCATGAGCCATCTTTCTTTCTCACCAAGACAATTGGAGACCCACATAGTGATGTGCTCGGTCTGATGAACCCCTTCTCGAGTAGCTCTTGTACCTGCTTCTTGATTTCTACATTCTCTAAAGCAGACAACCTGTACATGCTGATGTTAGGAAATGGAGCATCTTGCTGCAAACTAATATCATGCACTATTTCCTTTATGGGTGGTAGACATTTAGGTTCTTGAAACAGTATATCATATTCTGAAACAAATTTTTCTAAATCAGCTTGCTGTTTAGCATCACACCCTTCAAATACATTGGTTTTATCACGTTTCTTTTCCTTTACAACCATCAGTAAAAAAAAATTGCATGAATTTACAATTCTTTTCATTTGCCCTGAGTTTATGAGAGTATAATTATTCTTGAGTTTATGAGCTCTTACAATATATTTGATTCCATCTTTAACGAGTTGATACTTGTTCTCAACTCTATAGAAAATAGATTTTCTATCATATAAGTAAGGACTTCCTAAAACAATTCCACATATATCCAAAGGAACTATATCTAACTCAACCTCATCTACAAATGCTGACCCAAAAGAAAACCTAAGTTTACATTGTCTAGTCACTTGTAGTTGTGCTTTATCACATACCCAACCTAATGGATATGGATTTTTGTGAGGTGTGGTTAGGAATCCCAACTTCTTTACAATTTCTTCAGAAATTAAATTTACTTGTGAGCCACTATAAAACAAAGTATCAATCTTTTGATGCTTGAAAATAACTCGAATATGTAAAATCTCGTCTTTTCCTCTCGTTTTCTTCATTATCAGTAGATTGTGCAAAATTATTGGTACATGCTTCAAAATTTTTACCTTTTATACCTGTGGCTGCAATTGTTGTTTCATCTCTTGAGTCTGACCCCAAATCCTTTTGAATAGCTGCAACAATCTTCTTCTTCTTGCCCTCAAATTTCTTGGGTCTCAGCTCCGGATGCAGGATCCAGCAGTGTTCATCATCATTCCCATACTTCTTACAGTGAGTGCATGAAGACTTGGTCTTTTGTATAGTATTGGTCTTCCTCTCTTTCCATTTCTCTTTTCTCTTTTCCTTGCTTTTGCTTGCAATGGGTTTTGATGATCCCCCAACTTCTGGGTTTACATTCTTTCCTCTAGCCTTTAGATGTGTAGCCTAAACAGGTACCTCATCTATGCTAGTGGGATTAAACATGAGAATAGTGTGCCTTAAGTAGCTATGTAGACCACCTATATACTTCAGCAGAGTTTCAGGTGAGTCTAAGGAAATTACAAGAATCAAAACTCTTTTCCTAAATTCTTGAGTGTAACTTTGTACACTTTTACCTTTTAGTTGGCGAAGAATTTTCCTGCTCATCATGGCTTGCTACATATAGGCTATTGGATAGAATTTCTTTTTAATTGCAGAAACAAATTCACTCCAGATGGAAAGAATTTTACCATGTTTCTTCATGTCAGCTTATGTTCCCACCATACCAAGGCAGTGCCTCCAAGGCGTAGGCTGACCAGCTGAATCTTACTCTTGTCTGAATTAATGCTCTGCACTCTACAAAAAACAATAAAATGGTATAATCCAATTATCCAGCTTCTCTAATCTAGATTTAAATAGGAACGCAACAACATATAGAGATAACCATATACATAAAGATGCAATGGAAATAATTCTTCATTTCATTAATGGAAAATATTGAAATATGCTTACAACTGGAAATGGAAATAAACCAGCTAGGGCGATGGTAGCTTATCTCTGAGAAGAGATGTGGTGGCTACATGCCTCTAAACTATGTTACAATGAGGCTCGAAGGCCCATTTATTGTTGATAAACAATGGAAAACCCTTAACATCCCAAAACCTAACCCTAGAAGATGAAACGCCAAATTGTGGGCCCCGTTTGGGTAAATTGGTACATCAATTTCCTGGGGTCGTAACTTTGGCATACGATCTCTGTTTGACACGTACAATATCTCGTTAGAAAGATCTATCCGAGCACTACCACTTTGGGTAGGAAAACATTGGCCCAAGGATCCATGTTGTCCACAGATTTCCCAAAAAACATCATTTAGGGCCTCAAAACAGCTCCGGAAGTTCAGGGCCAGAAAAACTGCTAAAAATAGTCAACTGTGCTACAATTTAGGAAGCTAAAAAACTAAAAGAGACAGTTGTGGGGGTCCAAATGCGATAGGTGGATGGCCACCAACATCCACCTAGATCATTCTCTACATTCAACTCTCCATCATATATCAATAAATCAAATTTAACATCTAATTTAATCAAAGAATGTTTTCCTTTTGTTTTCAGGGCTACTAGGAGGTGTGGGAAGTTTTTCTTCCTTCCCTTTGCCTTTAGAGTGGTCATGGAAGAGAGATTCTCCTGCTCCTTTATCTTTTTTGGAGTTTGATGGATCTTCGGCTCTACCTTTCTTAAATTCTCTATACATTTCCTCCACCATGGCTTTCATGGTCAAGAAATCGTCCATGAACTGGGAGTCTAATTCCAAGGGGTTTTCTTCTGACATTTTCCTCTTAGAGTGGACTCTTCCAATTTTAGGGTTAGCTTCAACCAACTCTCCTTCTCCTAATTTAAGCTTTGATCTAGTTAGCATTCAACAACAAAATCCAGCACAAGCTTGTCTAACCTTAGTAACCTAGAGCTATGATACTACTTGATTTGGAATTCATCCAGGACAGAGAATTAAAGGTATTACAGACTCATGTGCATGGATGTGCCTATGTGACTTTATACAATGGATCAATAAGATTTCTAGGATACATAGACACTGTGGTAGTTGGAGAAAACATAACAGTCGAACATGTAAACACAAGAAGTTTAATAAGGAGTTCACCCAATTCTCCTGGGCTACGTCTCCTGGTCTAGCCTTCAGTGGTGGCCTCTCTATTATGTTTTCAAAGCAGAGTTTTACAACAGTGAGCTCAATTTGAGTATCACTTAATAGATATAAGTCAGTAGGACTAGAGTACATAGACCTCTAATGGTCATGGTAGTATGATAGGCCTATGCCGAGAAGTTTTCTTGAACCTCTCAAGCCTTCTCTGGAGTACAGAGACTATCTAACTCTCTCTGGCTTTGTTTGGATGGATGCCTTCAGGTCAGCTTAGCTTCTACTTTCTATTCCCTGCTATTAGTTCTCTTACTGCTCTCTCTTGTTGTTGTCTGCTTCTGTTAGTTCATGGCTTTAAATCCAGTCTGTTCTTTGACTGTTCGTTTCCACTTCCTGGCTTTTTGGTTTCCTTCCTATGTCCATTCAAATTCCTCTACTCGGCGTCATCATCACTGGGTAATGCCTTGCAAGGAGGTGGCCACCTATTTCCTAATGAATTGAGTGGGTCAGATTCCTTGAATTCTATTTGAATGGTCGTTATTTCTGTTTGCTTCAAGATCTCCCGTGAAATACAACTCTTTTTCCAACTCATCGTCCACGTCAGACTTCAAATCCCATGTAATCTTTCTTTATAACTTTTCCAAATCTAGTCATTTATCGGGATGTGCCTCTGTCGTTGATCTAGGCCCCCTAGATCCTATAGTCATCGTTCATATCGGGCGGGTAAGTAGTGTGACATTTACCCATCCAATGTGAGCAGCTTTCTCTCTCATCTGTTGGACGTGTGTCACTCAATGTGTGGCATCGGGTGGGACTTAGTCAAAACTACTTACCACCTTGAGGCCCTCCAATATCCTGCCAGTTTGTGGAATCTCATGCTACCGAACCGAATGCATTACTTTTTCGCATTTCATAGTCTTTTTAGGTCTGGGCACTTTAGGGCTTTCCTTCACTAAGGGGGATGCCCTTCGATACACGATTATCACTAATCGCGTATCAGAAACTACCCTTGCTTCTCGAATTAGCCTCTGGTTTTGCCAATTTTGTGCCAACTTGTGTTACCATGGATCAACGATCTGCGCGCTCAATCCAGGGTCCTCATTACTCTGCACTAATCACAACTGTAACTGTCACGAGGATTCCTTCTGATAGCTTGATTTTTCTAAGACTTGAATCTTTTGGCATAATTTAAAACAGTGATGAAAAATTAGAGAGTTTTTAGGATCCAATTTGGATCACCTTTATAGTGTTTTTTAGATCAATCTATGCAAGTTTGTAGCCCTTTTTCGTTTCAAGTTTTATTATATTAATGATGTGCATAACTTGCAAAGTTTGGGACCCTTTATGTTTGTTTTTGGTCTTGTAATTTTAGTAGTCTTTGTGTTCTCAAAAACTTTTGGGTTCTTTAGAAAATAAAAAGAAAAAAGCATTGTGCTTGCCTTTCTTTTTCTTTTCAATTTTTGTTTTTGGTTACTTCATTATTCTTGAGCAATTATGATTTTTTTCGATTGGTTTTGGTTTGTTTCGAGGGAAGTTTGACATTGAATTTGTGCCCTCCTTGTAGTCAAGTTGGCCTATTGATCTTGTCAAGGAACACATTTTATTATTGTGTGAGAATCCATAAATATTGCACCATCATTATAGTTTTCATTAAGTTAGTTTGCACTATAGGCAATTTAGTATTTTTGTTAGATTTTGAGTGTGTGGAGTCTATTTTCTGGAAAATAAAACATTTTTCTTTTACAAGTTCATTCGTAGAACCTTGTATAAATATATTTTCATCGAAGAAAATTATATACATTTTCATATAGCGTGGAGTCTGTTTTCTGGAGAATAAAACATTTTTATTTTACAAGTTTATTCGTAGAACCTTATAGAAATATCTTTCCATCGAAGAAAAATAGATGCATTTTCATATAACTAAGTTTCTATTGATTTATTTTTCATCAAAACACCACAAGTTGCACTCTCAATTTACCCGTGATCTAAAGAACAACCTTTTAAAATCAAGTGCGTAATTAAAAAGAACTAGAATATTTTTTGATTTGTCATTAATTACATCAGCAAGTCTAGATCTTTAGGGCCTTGGAATAGGTGCGTGGAGAGCTAACTCTCCAAGGCCACTGAAATTATTAAACATGGATGTTGAATAATGAGTGAAATCTAGTGTCATTAGAAACACCAAGAAAGCTCCATTACTAGGAATCAAGCACAAGGGAGAGTGAAGAGAAGGAAAGAGAGATACCCCGTCTCCTACTTGCTAGATCCCACCCTGAGACTATTATGCCCGCCTTTTTATATGAACTGGTGTCAATAGTTGTTATTTCTAGGGACCACATAGATTGCTACGTAGGAGAATGATGTGACACCTAAGGCAGGCGTTGCATTACATTCATTAGTACTTCTAGAGGGTACCCTTGCAAAGCTTGGGTACTTACACCAGAAAATGGTTTTGTCTGGGGGTTAGCATAGCTATTTCTATCACCTTTTTTGGTAGGCTTGGGTCATCATTATCGCAAGCTATCTTCGGAAGGTCCTTGATTTCAATTTCTTGTATTTTGGTGTCCAGTCCTCATCACCCGGAACGGAAATACTTGGAAGTTGCTTGATTGATTGTATCTTCTAGGGAATTTGTTAGAGAGTGCTCTTTGCTCCTAGTTAGCCATAGTTTTAAATATTTTTTGAGTCTTTAATTAGTTCTCTTAAATAATTAAAAGTTGCTCATTGACCAGTTCGTTAGTATAGGTGGCTTCGTGGGCTTTCACCTACGAGTTTTGAGCCTTATTCCAAAAGGCGTTGGAGCAATTTTTCCAGTGATTTTCAATTAGTAGCAGTGGACATAACAGAGATTGATCCTCCAGTTCAAGCTATTGTTTCATAGAATAGACCTAGTGTAAGTCAATATTTTGAGAGGAACACTCTAGTCCTTTCTAGAGTCCTCTTCCAGTCGAAAGACATTATAGAGGTTGAATAACTCCCCGAGTCTCCTTTGACTCCTTCTTCTCCTCTCCCTCCCAATTATCCAGACATTCTATTATATGTCAGGAGACCAACCCATAGGCCTTTGATCCCTGGTCTATATCAATTTTTTCCTTCAATGGCCACTACTAGTATCATGGTTTCAGCTATGAGTGCTACTAGTGAGCATACTCCTTTCTCAGTACAAGGAGGAGGTACAATTTCAATACCTTCAATCACTCCTAGCAATGCAATCTTTAGCTCTACCTCCATTCCATCGTTGAGTGGGGACACCCAAGATTTTTCCTCCAACACTGGTTCTTTCCCATTTGGAATTCCTTCCAGCACAATTCCTTTGGTTCCCTTAACTTTTTCATCTGTTGCTTCCACATGTGACCTCCATGGCAAGTGGATTAACTTATTTTCATCGTTTCCCTTTTGGGAGTGGTCATATACCACATTCTAACTCATCTCTAGGATCAATACCTTTTCCCTCAAGTGGTCAAGATTATAATCCTTTCGAAGGATGCATTAATCTATCTGTGAGCAGCTTGGGAGCCGGGAATCAGTTGTCTTTTGGCCAATAGGGGAACATGTCGTACTCCTCTCTGTGTTCATTTCAGATTTTTTTCTCCCTTTGCTAATTCATGGAACACTTACCAAGGGCTCTCTGCCCCATTTAATATGTCATTATGAGGAAATTTTCACTGGCTATGGCCTTTTTTCAGTAGGAGTTGGAAAAACTATGAATTTTTCTGGGCCACAAGTTTTTCCTTATGGTTCAGACACTTCTACAAATCACCTCAAGCAACCTGGTGATTTCAAAAATCCAGGACATTATTTTCATAACTTTAGGAATTCTTCCAAGAGTGGGTGGAATCCTCAAGTTCCTCTGTGCTTACCTTTCCTGGCAACCTTAAACTTGATAGATCTATTAAAGTTAACTAATGATCCTATTTGATACAACCCAGTTTGGCCTCCGGTTCCAACGAAAACTCCATCAGACATACCCAAATTCGAAGGGAAGACTAGTGAATATCTGGGCGACTGTATAACCACTTTTCATTTATGCTATTTGTCGAAGTCCTCGATTGATGATTCAATCAGGTTGAGACTATTTTAATGCACCCTAACTGGGAATGTGGCTAAATTGTATATTGAGCTTCCAAGGGGCAACTTTACTTCATTTGGTCACTTGGCCACCATATTTTTAAACCATTTTAAATTGCCCATTCATTATGGTGCTGGAGCTGAGATCTTAGCTAATTTCCACCAATACCACACAACCCACATTTCTAATCACATCCAGGAATGGAGGAAGAGAAAGAATCTTATTCAAGCTGATATTCCCCAAGAATTCCTTCTTGAATGGTTTCTCAAATATTTGCAGCCTGAAATTTCTAAGGATGTAACGCTCTTCGATGTATTCACCGAAGAATATGTTATTTTTAGAGCCCAACAACTATAACTCATATATTCTCAATCTAGGATTCTTGAGAAAAATTTTCCTGATGCTCCTATATCTAAGGTTGACCTTCCAAGCTAAAGTCGGGTCCCCATATTGACGAGCTAGTCAGGTCAACTAATAATAGTGGGACTAAGCTACTAAACCAATTGTAGCAGTTGCCTTTACAAACTGCTTCTTCTATTCAGGCATCGTCAGAAGTGCCCACGCTTTCTCAACCTTCTTCTATCAATGTCATTAAAATTTCTAATCCCAAAGGAAATCAACAACCCAATGAGAAGAAGGAAGTATGTGGTAAGAAAATTAAACAGGATGGGAAGGGTAATGTAAATAAGCTCGATAGTGATGCTAGGGAGGGTAAAAAAGAGTCCAAGAAGAAATTGAAGTTTCCATTCAAGTTAGCAATGGTGACTATTTGACTCATCATTTCCCAAAGATTTAGGATGCTCAGCAGTTTTCAGTTCATCAAGGGACTTCTCGCTCCCAAGATGTGCTAGCTAACCCTTTACCCTAAGGGCGGCGGTTGTTAGCTGACACAAATGCTAGTACTGGTACCCCAACTAGGGGCAACCAGGAAGGGGAAAATCCATCAAATGTTTATGTGATGAGTTCACATGTTGACGTTTCTATATGATCACATGATTATGGTGAACCAGAATCATCTAACGCTAAGAATACTCTTGATGTTTTAGAGCCACTCCATATTGAGAGGCCCATAGTTCAGTCTATACCTCAGATGCCGAAAGGCTTCGCAAAGCATTAGAAAATGAACCCCAATGCCAAGGCAGCCCAGAAATACTCCATTGTAGATGATCTAGCTCAAATTCCTTGTGACATGTGAGTGTTAGATGTACTCTAGTCATGCCCAACACAAAGGAGACTGTTTCTCAATGGGTTCGGAGTGGTAGATCCAAATAACTCTCTTGTCCTTAGATTCAACATGTCGAATATCAACAAGAGACTCCCACATCATATGGATTTTCAAATTAAGTCTACATATCAAAATACGAATATCTTTTGAACCATAGTTGATGAGGGGGATTCCACATGCGTAATGTCTATATCATGTTGCAAGGCTATCGGATCACCTCAGGTTTTTCCATCACCTACCCTCTTAACGAAATTTGATGGTCATTCTCATAGGCCACATGGGATTATTCCAGCCTCTCCCATTTGTGTTGGGGGTAAGTTTGTAAATATAAAAGTAGAAATAGTTGATGCATATATGGATTATAATCTTCTTTTGGGAAGAAATTGGATTTACAAGATGGATGCTACTGTATCATTGTTATTCAGTGTCCTTTGTTTTCCTCATGAAGGGAGAATTCTAATAGTTAATCAGATGGATTATTCTGTGGGTGAATCCAATGCATCTTCTAAATCTATTGTTCCCTTAGTGAACAATATTAAACATTGTATTGGGAATATAGGAGTTGGGATGTATTCTTCCGTAATGGGTACCTTTGATTTTTCTGCTCCTATTGCTCGAACTAATGCTCTTTCATCTTTGAAGGCAGCGTCTCAAAGACAATTCTTTAGAACTCATCATTTTTTGGATCCTTGGCCCTTACCCTCTTCTAGCATCACATTAGATGAGGGGAAAGTGGGTGGAATGGCATTTCCTATGTTTGTAGCTGAAATTTCTTATCAATTTATAGTTAACATTGTAGACTTTGCTCCTACTCCTCTTTCACCGGAGGACCTGGATGGGGATGTGGCTTTGGCTTGGACTATAGATTCAACTTCTATTATGGATTACCTAGATATTGCATTGCCATCCGAATAAGAAATTCTAGAAGCAATGATGGGTATTGTGAGGTCGTGGGATGATTTACATCATCAGTCATATTTCTTCCCTGATTTGTGAGAAGTAGAATCAAGCTTTCCCAGTTGTTCATCTACTGGTGATGTTCACGTAGTTTTAAATCCTTTGGCTCCAGTGTAGGTTTCAGTCGAAGGTAACATTTCCATCATTTAAAAAATTTCTCCAGTGAAAATCTCTAGGAATCCCAACATTATCAAGAATGTCTTCATTGGAGCTGATTGTTCCCCTGAAGAAATTTGAATTTATATTGATCTATTTAAAGAGTTTCGATACATGTTTGCTTGGTCTTATGAGGAAATGCCTCGGATAGATCCATATATATTCCAGCATGAGATCAATGCATATGAAAATGTAAAATGTATTCACTAGAAGCTTCGACCAGTAAACCCTAGGAAAGCAGCAACTATCAAAGCTCAGGTTGAAAAGTTGCTTAAGGAGGGTTTCATATACCTTGTTCATTTAGCTCAATGGGTTTTGAATCCAGTCTCGATTGACAACAAGCAAGGAATGTTTTGTGTTTGCATTGACTTTAGGGACTTGAATAAGGCTTGTCCTAAAGATAATTGCCCCACACCATTTATTTATCAGATTATCGATGAGTGTGATGGTAATGGGATTTTCTCTTTTATGGACGGATTTTTAGGTCATAATCAAATCACTATTCATCTGAAGATCAAAATAAGACAACTTTTATTTTCCCCTGGGGCACATTTGCATATAAGAACATGCCTTTTTGCCTTAAGAATGTTGGAGCTACCTTTGAGCAGGCCATGTCATATGCTTTCCACAATATCAAACATATGATCAAAGCCTACTTGGATGATTTAGCTTCTTGTTCTTGAAAAAGAATTGATCATCCCAAGCATCTTCGATTAATTTTTGAATGATATCATTTTTAAAAATCTGGTTGAATCTAAATAAGTGTGCTTTAGTTGTCACATCCGGTCGGCTGTTGGGATTCATCATTTCTACTAAAGGTATTCATATAGATCCCTTCAAGCTTGAGGAAAAACTTCAGTTTCCTCCCTCGTCAACTATTCATCAACTTCATGGTTTCCAAGGAAAAGCCAATTTCTTAAGGGGATTTATTGCTAATTATGCTAATATTACTAAAGGATTTATCACACTGCTCAAGGAAGGGGTACCATTTCTAAGGGACGATTTCGCACAATGCTCATTTGATGCTTTGAAAAAATAATTAACCTCTGCTCCTTTATTGGGTCCACCTAATTATAATAGAGACCTCCTTTTATATCTCTCTATAGTAGAATCAACTATTGGTTCTCATTTAGGAAGATGATGCTTTCACTGAGCACGTAATCTATTATTTGAGCCGAGGCTTAGTGGGCCCTGAACTGAGATATTCTCCCATTGAGAATTTAACTTTGGCAACTGTTCATGTTGTCCAATGACTTAGACATTATATTCTTCTTAGAAAAGCTTTCATCTTAGCTGTTTTCAATCAATTTCAAATTTTTCTTAGCAGACAAGTGATTGGGGGCAAATACAATAGATGGATTGTCATTTTATAAGAGTTTGTTCTCGAATTCATGTCACCGAAGTCTAAGAAATAATTAGTATTTGCATAATTGATCTCAAAGTTTCCTTGTGAGGAAGAAATAGTTTTTGAGGAATATTTTCCTGATGAACATCTTTTCCTTATTTCCCCGCAAGATCTGTGGTATGGAGATAGCATTATATATCTCCAAACTTCGTAATTTCCTCTCACTTTTTGAAGGATGAACGTAGAAAGTTACATCACTTGGCTAAAAGCTATATTATTATAGGTGACACTTTATATCATCACAAGGTTGATTCAATCCTTAGACATTGTTTAACCTTAGACGAAGTTGAGTTTGTGATAAATGATTTCCATAGTGGAGTTTGTGGTGGTCATCTATCTGGGCTTGCAACAACCTAAAAAAAATTGTGTGCAAGCTACTTTTGGCAATCGATCTTCAAGGATTACATTGAAGCGGTTAAGAGATGTCACCCTTGTCTAGTTTATACTCAGAAAATGTGCGCCTATCCAGCTCCGATTTTTCTTGTGATTATCCTAAATCCATTCACAAAGTGGGGTATTGATTTTACTACTTGCAATCTTCCTTCGGTGGGAAATCACAAGTATATCATCATAGCTATAGGCTACTTTACTAAGTGGGCCGAGGCTATGCCCACTTTCAAGAATGATGGTGAAACAAAAGCCCTGGTTCTCTTCATCCAATTCAATTCCCAGTTTGGTGTTCCTAAATAGATTATCACTAACCATGGCAGTCATTTCCAGAACCAGATGATGTCTGAATTAGCTCTTAAGTTGGGTTTCTGACAGGAGAATTCATCTCCTTTTTATCCTCAAGTCAATGGGCAAGTTGAAGCCATGAATAAATCCCTAAAAATCATCCTACAAAGGACTATTAACAAAGCTCGATCTAATTGGCACATTATGTTATATCCAGTGCTTTGGGCTTACCAAATGTCAATCAAGACTGTTACAGGTTTTACTCCTTTTCAACTAGTTTATGTGTTGGAATCAATTTTTTCCTATTGAATGTGAATATATTCCCTTAAATTAGTTGTTGAACTTCTTCGAGATACTTCTAGTATTGAAGAACATCTCGTTCATTTGGAACATCTTGATGAGAAGCATCAAGATGTGGCCACAATCAAAGAAGTTGATAAAAAGAGAGTAAAAGCTCAATATGATAAGGTTGTCCATCCTAGGGTTTTCTCTAAAGGCTACCTTGTCTTTATTTATGACCAAGACAAAGACGCCTTGGGGACTGGCAAGTTCAAATCTATGTGGTACGGTCCCTTCATTGTTAAAAAGGTCTTGAAAAATGGAACTTATGAGTTGGTTGATATCGAGGGAAACAAATTTGTGGAGCCTAGAAATGGGCTATATCTTAAAATGCATTTTTCTTAGGCTTCGGCCTAGCATTTTCTTGGTTGTAAATATTGTATATTTTTGCATATCTATCTATCAGTTTCGTAATGATGTAGATATTTTTTATCTGCATTGCTAGGTATTTATGGATGATTTGATGTATGTAGGGTTTCTGATGGTGCTAGTAGACACACCCGAAACCTTACTTCCATGGCTTGGTTGATTTATTATCTATCCGGTTAGTTGTTGGTTTCAAGAGGTGTTTGTATCAGTCCTACTTCAAACAATGTTGCCGAATATACTACTGTCATTAATTTACTATCTGAGGCAATATCTCTTGGTATTGATTCATTAATGGTATACTTGGATTAAAAACTAGTGGAATTTCAATTAAACAACATCTATCGGGTGAGAGATCCTTATTTATATCGAAAATTTTTGAGAGTGCATTTATTACATAGATCATTTAGAGATCATTTATTTATATCACATTTATTCATATTCCACGATCAGAAAATTCATTTGCAGATTCCATCACTAATCAATCATTAGATTGGCACATAAATAATTCATCACATTAAAAATAAAAATAATCAAAGAGGCATCTGTATATATATGATCATCAAAATGAAACCATAAGTACATAGATATGAGTTTTATGTTCAAAATAATATACAAAATTGGGACAAAATCATCCTACAAAATTAGGGCTTATGCCAATTATCATGTCTAATCAAAAGATCTAATCATCCATGAGTTTATATCTATGGGTCCCACTCAGGGTGAGCATCATGGAAGAAGATGATGGAATTTGCCACCAATTAGAATAGTCACACACAATCACATGGCACTCCTATCGTTCACCTCTGCAACGCTTCCAGAACGTCTTTTATGGCTGCCATAGGTACTCGGTGAGCCATTCTCACCATGTTTCTCTATACAACATGAAGGGTCCTTTCGATCTCAAATACAGACCCCTCCACGTCTCTCCCACGATGCCTGTACCTAGGTAGACTTGCAGGTCTTACTGGTCCAATATCTGTGTCATGATGAAAATAATTTTGTAAGTGTTTGTCTCATCAGAAATATTTTCAGTTTATTTATACTTAAAATCTAAAAAAAAGTAAAAATATTTCAAAAATTAAAAACATTTATACGTATGGCTCCCCATGCTGCATCTGGTGGCAACACCAAATCTGGAACTCCTCTGATATTCATGCCAGCATAGGGGTATTCCTCAAAAACTATGACTTGTTGTTCCCACCAGGAGAAGAACTCGTCATCGAAAGTGTTTCTAGGGACCTCACCGCCCGCTAATCTCTCCATTAGATCAGCCCATCTGCCCATTCAAGGATCCCTTAGGCTGCTAATGGTGGACAATACCTTAGGTCGAGGCCCTATTACTCTCTTAAACAAAAAGGAGCACAAATGGTTCCATATCTGAAGTTTTTTGTTTGACCTTTTGTGATTGATGTAAGTTTCTTTTTCATGTTAGTCAAGAGAGGTGTACACCAATCATAAACTGTTGTAAGACAGTCTACTACTAGACTCATCGTAACTCGAGAACCCTAGTGTAGAGAGGTTGACCCATTTACTCTAGCAATGGTAAAGAAAATGATTCTCAAATCTATGCTCTCTACATGTTTAATTGGAATTTGAGTTCCAATATTCTCTGTGTTCCCTAGGCAATAGATACATATATTGTCCTCTACACTGAGGCTCCCTCTTGTTCTTCCCACCACATTGACCTTCCCTCCTCTTTGGGAAAGACCAGTGATAAAATAGACATCCTCCATTTCTATTATTAGAGGCATTCAGTTAATAATGAAGGCATTTTCTTCTAGATCCCAATAATGGTTCAACATCTCTAGTAATTTGGTGTTTTCCTTAATGTTTGGCATCTTGAAATTTTTTAATAAACCACATCCATTTAATGCTCTAGCGTGATTTGATCATCCATCACTTCATTGTCAATTTCACTATGTTCCATTTCTCTCCATGTGATCGACACTTTGCAAAACAAATGTTTTGGATCATTAAAAACCATGTTTTAAATTTTTTAACTGTGCACACACAGGTTCATTATGTACACAGTCACGTGTAGGGCCATTTTACACATGATTCTACTCTGTCCAACCCGCATGCACACAAGGAAAAAAAAATTAAACTATTTTTCTAAAGTGAAATTTTTGGAAAAAAACCATTTGGAAAGAAATAAAATTTCTCTAACAATCATTTAGGATATTACCTAGACAGTTGAAGGCTGAACCAATGGATGAATCGAATGGATTGAGGTTTTTTCTCTAGATCTTCTTCACTCACTTATTCACAATTAAAAAAAAAAAAATTGTAAGTCAAAAGGTCCTTATATAGGTTGACATGTAGAAATTAATTTTTTCAAAAGTTAATTTTTTTGTTTGCAAAAATTTATGAGCTTTGTGACCTTTTTGGCTTGGAGTGTTGGGATGGGTCATTTTTTAGGACAGTTTTGATATTTTGAGAGATTACTTCGATTCCATGACTGTAGACCCATCATGGCATTAACCTTGTTATTGAGTCAATACTCCTCTGGTTGGTTATCTCTTCCAATCATATGGAGAGTTTGTTTGTGCCTCTTCCATGACAAACTTATACAAAGTTATCATATGCTGACATATTGTCACATTTTATTTGTGCTTTTTTTCAAGGGAAGTAAACTAGAGTTTGTCTTTCTGCAGTGTCTCTTAACTTATTTTCAGTTGACCATCCTTGGTTGTCAGAGTCATGTTCACTATCACATCAGTTATTTGGTCCATTTCTTGTGTTGGTTTGAGAATGTTGGCTTGTTGGGTCCTAACCCAGGATCAGAGTTAATTATCCAAACAAATCCCTGTACTACTGGCCCTTTCGGCAACAGTCCATGGAGCGCAGACGGAGGTCTCACCCGAAGTAGTATGGGGGGGGGTGTTGGAACCAGGTTTCCACACCCCTGATATGTTCGAGGATTTGATTTACTATAACTATGAGTCCCTTTATGGAGGTTACTTCGCGCACCTCCCTGGACTTTGCACCTTGATATATCCACCTTCGTGCAGCCCTAACCAGGGGTTGTGGGGCTTTCGTGCTACTAGAACAATGATCTGGACTATCTCCCTAAGTCAAACCTGAGATCTTACTTATCTTCTTATAACAGTTAGTTATCTTCATGTAAACAGACGCTTTATATTATATTTACTTATCCAGCACATTCATATGAGTTCACGTAATAAATAAACAGTAATCCTCCAATTCATACCCAATAACACATAAAATAGGAAAATATACACAGAAATATGGTAAAACTTCTCTTTATTGATTCTTCCCATGGTTACAAACTCGACCTACCCTACACACTTAGCTACAGGGGTTTGTGCACTTAGCTACAGACTACTAGGCCTTTGTGCACTCAAGTGCAGAGCCTTCTCCTACTCTATGACCCAAAGACACAACCTACACTTCGACTCAATACTTCATTGACTCCTCCGATTCCTCCTTAGATTATTGATTGATTTCTTTTTATACTTAGAGCCTCACTCTATTTATACAATCCCATGGTCCGGGAACCATGGGTAGATCTTTAAAATCGACATTACATTACGAAAACAAGGGCAGACAACCCTATGACTCTATTATAGCATCACACTCCACGCCCACAATTCGCGGAGTCTTTATAATGGACTTAGTCAAAACTTGGTCTTTAAGCCCCAAAACATGCCTTGGGGGGATTCCACGCCCAATAGGCGCACAACACAAACATCGTGACTCACCCTCGAGTCACTCTGTCAGTGCGAAGATCTTTGTGTGGAGACCCTCCAACTCTACTCAAATAGCTACAAGGTTAGTGGCACACTGAGTGGCTGCCTGTTGAATCTCCTATACACATTGATCCAAGACCGCAGTGTCAGAATTTCTCCCTTGCATCTATTCTTGCATTCCCTGC
The DNA here is from genome assembly GCA_031772625.1 of Pinus tabuliformis. NCBI lineage: Eukaryota > Viridiplantae > Streptophyta > Pinopsida > Pinales > Pinaceae > Pinus > Pinus tabuliformis. The sequence continues at coordinate 631,280,650 of CM062809.1, forward strand.
ATTTGCGCGAGCTTCCCTTCAATTGTTGTTGTGATTTCGAAGGCCTCATTGATCCAAGACTGAACACATGCCTTCAAAACTTCTTCTTTGTGTCACCCTCCGTCCACTTGCTCTTTCAACGCTTTGGCTTATTACATTCAGGCAAGCCTCTAAGTGAGGGCCACCATATGTGCGGTCCCTTTAACAGTATCATACTGCTGTTGGAGCACACACACCTCTATCTTTAAGCACTGGATGATAGGGTCCTCCTGCACATTGGTGAGGACCTTGAATGACTCTTCCAACATTCTGGTGTAATCCCTTACTGCAGTATTGATCTCCTCCATCCCCGACGTAATATCACTGGCGCGCTATTCCCTTACTTTTGGAGGAGTGGATGTTGTGCCTTCAATCGTAGCTCTACCATCTGAAGGTTCAGCTCCAGCTGAAACTTGGCCATTAGCACCCCTACTGCTAATCTTTGGATGTGTGCCTCTGTTGGTGCTTCTATTAGGATGGCCATCTCAGGGACCATCTGGTAGGCTTCTTCCAATACTTGTACCATCCGCCTGTTCTATGACACGAACTTTTCGTGCTACAAGCTCAATTGTTCCATGTTGATCTTCTGCTCACTCACCACCTGCAACGTGTGGCTATCCCTAGCCCGCAATTCTATAGTAATCCCATACTGCAGAACATAGAGCATCTCCCGCAGGAGCACAGCCATGTTGATCCATATCCCTTTAGTGCACTAACTGTAGGTCAATCGGCCTCATTTGCTGTAACCAATGCCCCTTCTGGCAGCACTATTGTGTTGGTTATCCGAGCGCATAGCATTTTCCCGGTTGTAGTTGTCCCTACTACGAGGTTGGTCGAAAGAGTACCAGCCTGATGAGTGTGCACCTGCAACTCCTGAATCTGTGCTCGAACGACCCTAACACAGATTGATTCTCCTCCAAAAAGTTTTGGATGACCTTCGTGGTGACTTTGCACCATCTCACCTATGTCGTGTAGGAAACCCTCAATAAGGGTGATTGGGTCGATCGATAGCTTGGATGATTTCACCTTCTTGCATGGCCCCGTCCGCTCACTTAGGCATTGTCACTTCAATTGTGTTAGCGTTATTTGTGGGTCGGCCTCACCCTCCTCTTCCTCTATTTCCATCTCGTTTTCCTACCCAGACAAAGGTGAATTCTGGCCCTTGCATGCTTTCTTTGTTGCCTCCTATGTTGCTGCTGCTACAACCTTTTCTTGTTTTGCTGTTGTCTACACAGCATCCTGTGCCTCTTGTGCTTTTGTTACCACTTCTTCTTGCCTCCTCTTTTCTTCCAACTACCCCATGCGTAGTTTGGCCTCCTCTTTCTTCTTCTACAGGATAGACTTCTGTACCGCGACGATGTCTAGGGCACGCCACTCCGGCGGCCATGTCTCCAGTACATCGAAAATCACATCATCAGTGGCTATGAAGGGTAGCTCACTCCACTTCTTCATAGGGTCCTTGCGCACCCCGAGGTATATGTGGTGAATGTCCGCTTTAAATTTTGCAAAACTTTGCAGGCTGTTGTAGACAGTGGGTGATAATCGTGGCTTGTGGTTAATCCACATTCTAATTTTCATCTCCATGAATACCTAGAATATATTTTTGTCGTGGATCTGAGTTGCATCCTTAGTCGCCCATAGTGAAGCATTCTTTGTGGCCTCTTGGAGATCCCTAGAAATTGTGGGGAACTGGCTATCCTTTGGAAATTCCCTTGCCACCAACACTATTGACAAAATAAGCCATGCATAGTGGAACATTTTCATTGTTCTTGTCTCTCGTGGAAATTCTCCAAGAACTCGTTGCGTAAGAATTCATACCAATTAAACTGGACTCCTTTTGTGCCTGTTTAGCAAATGCCACCACCAGTGCGGGTACCTCATCTGGGCAGCACTTCTGCATGAGCTTACCAGCCAATATTTTGGTCGCAACTTTAACTGCTCTATTGTTGATGTTGGATATTGTGTAGCCCATTTTCTTCTTCTCCAGCTTGTATTTATTTTTCATGGCCTCTGCATTGGTGAAATCCATGCTCTTCCCCTTCGAAATGTCTGCGGGGTCCTATCCTTTACATAGAAACCAGGTAATGTGGTGGATTAAGTGGATAAGAGTATAAAACTTCCATTAGCATCTTCTTACTTCTTACACCATCCTTGACCCTTGAGGAATAAATGTGCCTCCCCTCTTCTACAAGAAACATTTCAAAAGAAAAATAAAATAGCAAAATGTTTAAAAATTTGTCCAAAAGGGATAGGGGGTCTCATCATGAGCCAACCTACCATGATCATAAGGATGTAATAGGTGACATTCCAATTTGGCTACCAAACCAAGGTAATGACCTTCTTGATAATTAATTTTTCAGAAGAACAGGGGTATGATCATGAGCCAACCTAATCATTTTTGTTACACCCTGGTGAGTGGCACTATGGTTATCTAGTCACCATGCTAGTATGGTGGTCTCTTTGTGAGAAAAGAATGAAATATTAATTGTAAGGACTCTGGCTCATTTGGGAGGGTTAAAAAGCAACCCTGGCGAAGCTATAAATGCTTGCTGGCAATAGTGGCTCTGCTTGTGGTATTGGAGTATCATCTTATATTGCCATATGAAATCTACCTCTTATAACCTATGACTTTGTTTCTAATGAAAATTTCCATTTGTTAGCACTTTTACAAGCCGAATAACATGGTGACTTTAATCAATACTTATTATATTCCATACATCCGAGCATTAAATGACAGTCATTAAACATAAACCGCCAATTATGTTGATATGATTAATTCGCTCACGGTAAAGATCTTTGACATAATGACTTGAAATTGTTGTTTTTATTTGATTTGGCCAATTCATGTCTAATGATAGATATTGCTTAAATTCTTTATTGATTTATGTGTTGTGTTCTTTAGATTGGTTGTCGGCATTTATTTCGCATTGGTTTATTTTCTTCTTTTCCACGTGCTGAAAGGATGTGGACACCCTTTTCTCATCAAAGGGGGGATGGCATGTGTATGGATGGCACGTATTACAGTTATGGATAACTGTGTGACAATCATTCGAATTACCTCCGGAGTACAAACTACATGATCAACACGAATGTGTAATAATTAGAAAAAAATTATGATTGGTCGATGAATGGAAACCATTATGGTGGGCATGCGAACCTACGATTTTGCGTTAAGTATGGTTGACAAGATGAGTGACTTAACTAAAAACGATAATAATTATCCAAGCAATCTCATTTCCTTGGTAGTTGTTGTAATATACATTGTTGTTGTGTTGCATTATAGGGGTAAAACACAGTTGTACACGAAGAACCATCCTCAAGTGCAGTAACTTTGGGAAAAAGAGCAATCTAAAGTGAACCTCCAGTACTAATGGTGTCAGATAAAGCTCACGAAATCCTTGAATGCACTGGCTGGCTGTAGTATTTAAATAGATTGTCGGGATTCCATGAAGAGCCAATGCTCGAATTTCTGCAAAGTCTGTAGAATGGTAGTACAGTGGTCAAAGGCATAAGCATGATGGTTTCTGAAGAAGTCTTGGCCAAATTCACCCAACTTCCAGCAGAAGGGGTGAAATGGGTAGACAAACACATCCTTTTATATCGTGCAATTGAAGCATTCTAGGACCCAAGTGAGCAGTTGGTACGAACGTGGAAAGAAATTCATCCTTCGGCATTGTAGTAACTTTGGTAAGAGATGGCAGCCATCATCCAAAGATATATCACCTGCGACGGTCGACATGACATGGTAAAGCCCTGAAGAATAAAAGTTCTAGCCATTCTAAAACAAATAATTTCAGTTAATTTACCATTTTATCTAAATTCCCTGTTACACAATGGTGCCCGATAGGTAAGGACAGCAAGGACCCACATAGTGTAGTTAGCCATCATGGGTTAATTAAGTTCATTATCACAAACAGATTGGCACAAAAAAAATTAACATGGGATAGTATCATAAATACTACCATGGCTCCACCCTAGAAAATGAGGAAACAGAGTAGCAAGGGCCAAGAACCCCAGGCCCAAAGAAAATGCTAAAATGAAAGAGCCCCTCTACACCCCTAAAATCAGCAAGTGTAGATGCTTTGTGTGAGTAAAAGCCCAGCGATGCATCCCAATCCAAGCAGAGGAGGCCAGACCATCCCACACACCTCCTCTTAGTTCAAAAGACCCTCCTTTGCAAGACTATGAGGAGGAAGTGGCAAGGGTTTGGGGAAACATGTGAGTGTTTACGGAACGTAGGAATCAACCAAGGAACATTGAAAAACATAATTGCACCCCTAATCGGTCGGCCCTTGCTAACAATTCCGACCATGAAATAACCCAGCCATGCACTGACGCCATGGAAGAACAGAGGGATTCAATTCCTATTATGGACACACCCCTCGAAGATGAGGAAAATGAAGGAGTAGCGAGCATAAAGGAAACTCAAGCAGTAGGCACCTGTCCAGTGGACCACCCAGTAGAAGGAAACCGTGACGATGAAAACTTGAGAGATTCCAATTAACCAAGTGATATTCCCTTTTAAAATTCCCTTGTGGATGAGGCCTACCAAGGAGAAGACCACGAGAATGATAATTTTTTAGGATATACCATTGCATTGGGATCTTCTAAAAATGAAATGTATAATAATTATGAGTTGGAAGGAGAAATTCCACCAAAAAACACAGTTCCAATTGGGAACATTCCTAATGATGACATAGTACAGCCTGTATAGGTAGAAAAGGACAATGCAGCTTTAGATAGAGGCCCTAGAGTAGGAAATTCCTATAGAGCTAGGCTTAAAAAGGTGCTCAAAAAGCACAAGAAATAGTAGCAAGTAATCAGGCAGCTGAAATATTGGTTAAACGAGGAAACCAGAACCAGGAAATTGAAAGTGGAAATGGAAACTGAAGGAACACAAACAGAATGATGTTCTACGAAGGATGCTAAGACTCAGACAGAGTTTCTTGAGGTTTTTCCAAAAGAAACGCAGATTGAACCAGCTATGAGAGAAGATACTACAATATAAACTGAAGAGCCCTATATCTTTTCATAGGGAACTCAAACGGCCTACCCCACTACAGACATTATTGTCCAAACAGATGTTGAAGAAAATGTTCAAGTTGATTGTGTAATTCAAGAAGCATTTGAAGCTGCTGTGAAAACTAGCCCTGTGAAGACCCACGATGTAGAGGTCCAAATAGATGAAACACCCCTTTACACCCCATTGGTAAGAGAGGCAGTTATCAGAAAATTACAAAATGAGCTTCTGATAGTTCACCAAGAATTGGCTCAGCACAAGGAAAAGGTGGTGCCTCTACATGAACATCAAGGGTTAAAGAAGAAGTTTGAAGAAGGACTGAGGATGAGACCTTTGATTAATATAAGGCTGAGCAAAATAAGGTTGAGCAATTAGAGGTCAATTGCAAAAATCTAGAGAGAAAATGGAGACAGCCTATTCTCTTTATTCATACACTCTATCTTGCCAAGCCCCCACCACAAATTATTCTTTATTTCTCATGGAAAGATACCTCCTACTAAAAGTTAAGGCCATTAAGGTTGGTAAACTAGGAAAAATCAAAACCACTCGTGACTTTATCAAATTCTTTAGAGAGCACGATGAGAAGGTTCAACGCATCCTTTGCAAACTCTATATACATAATTTTGTTTTAGAGGATGACAGGGACAACCACCCTGCCCCTTTTATAGGAGACATTCAATTTCAAGCATTCCTCTCATTTACTTCTAATCAGCTAAAATGGGCCAAGGCTTACAACACGCTCAAAAGGTGTGAGTATGGAATTGACCTATGGGTTAGAGGAGAGCCTACATAGCCATTACTCCTATATGTTCGGCATAAACAATTTATGAAAGAATATGGTGTCATAGGAAAATTGGGGTCACTCCATACGGATATCATTCAGGCTAGGAAGGAATACTTCCAGGACATTAAAGAAGAAGCCTTGGCTGCATTAAGGCAGTGGTGGGAAGTTTACACTAACACTGTGAGGGGCCGAGAGTCATTCGAATATCGTAACTTCCAAGATGCCTATTCCCATTTTTATAAATATAGAAATATGATTTTAATAATGGGGCCAGATTGGATAGGATTCCGCTACAGAACCCAAATCATATGGTACCCTCCTGATAAATACCGTAGTAATTATAACTTAAAGGATCATGAGGTAACCCAGGATTTTGCTATCCTTAAGGAAAAGAATGGTTTTAGGAATTAATGAGGAACTATATCCTCCTTATTCCCTCACTCAGTTGCATCTAAACTATATGCTTGCACGAGGACGTGCAACAAGGTAAGTTGGGGAGTATGTTGGGATAGGAAAAAGGTTGATTTTTCTTTAGAAACTGCTTCATTTATCATTCATCCTTATACGATTATCTTCGTTTATATATTAAAATGAGAAAAATATGGGCTAAAGTTGGATGAAACTATTTGGTGATAGAATAAGCAAATCTAGTATGAAAAACTGATTATTTTCTATCTTCGTATGTAGAGATGCAAATTGGGAAAAGGTTGTTCAATTGGCAGAGCATCACGAGGCCATAAAAGGGAAAAGCCATGACATCTTGGGCATACAAGGAAGTGGAAGATCAATTTGAACATTCCTGTTTTATCACATGATTAGATTTTATAGTGTGAAATCCTCAGGATCCTGTGATCTTGAGGATTCAATTTATCCAAGTTTCTCTTTTATGTAATATATAGGGCCGAAAGGATATTAGATACTGTTCAAACTTCTTATTTGTAATTATTCTTTTTGAAACATATACATTGTTAATTAAGTGACCCTGTCAGCTGTTACTTGAAGCTAATGAAAGGAGGTTGCATTTGATGCATCTTTCTATTCTCAGTTTTTATTAAGCAGAGGCTTATGGTGACTCTAGGCCCAATCACAAGAAGTTCCATTGCTCCTTTGTGTTATAGTTTTATATTCAGTCTTTGCACTTGATTCAATGTTCAGTTATTTCATTTATCATGAATATTTGTGATATTGGTTTATATTGTTGTTCAATTAGATTTAGAGTGAATTCACGAGACATACTTAAGTAGCTCTTTGATTAGGATGAGTGAATACGTGTTGATAGCATATTGTTGTTAATTTGAATAGATGTTATAATAGATCTTGAAATACAAGACTGATTAACTTCTATAGATTACAATATAGAATGTTTTCCATTTAGGAATCCTTTATCGTTGTTTGTTGTTCAATTACCGATTTTTTATTACTGTTCACTTATTGTTGCTGTTCAATTGAGTAATGTAGATTGATTTGGGTTGTTATAGATTAGCAGTGTGTTCAATAGTCATAATTTATCTACTTAAGCTTATTTGAACTATTCTAAGTGTAATTCTTATTTGCGTTCAGTTTCAATTGGTTTTGGAACAAGTTGTATAGAATTACATAGTGTGTTGAGATAATTTCTTCCATAGATAGTTCTCTTCAGAGTTGTGTGAATTGAATTGAAGAATTAGCCTTTAGTGATTGCAACGATTCGTCATCATATAACCTCTAGCTTCGCTGTACATACTGTGTTGGCACTCATGAGATAGAAAGACTTACCTTGAGTTGACAACTAATGTAGGGATTAAGATTGCCTGGAAAAAGACATCTTAGTGAGCCAACAATGACTACAGGTTACTTCCCTCGATCGATATCACTGCTATCAATATTTCTCAACCATCGCTCCATCGGGGTTTTCTGGAAGAGGTATGACACAAAATTATTGGCTTTTGAATAGCCGAAGAATCTACTGCCCTGCCTCAAAGCACATCATGTGGGAGATGATGAGCAGGCAACACCACAGATTCCACTTAAATATGTTCTCCATGGATAGCTGAAGGAGTCAATCTTCTATAACTAAGTGATGTAGAATATGAGGTTGAAGAGGACCTTGACTTTGGCCAAGAATTGAATCCGAGTGGACATCTTTGAATCTTGGTAAGTTGTCTTGGAACCACTTGATTCTCCCCTGCCAGGTAATCTTGATCATGTTAATGGGGGTATCCTCTAAACTCAGAACCTTCCTATAAGAAGAAGTGTGAAGGGAGCTACTATAGGGGTGGAGACTATGCAGCACAGGCGGAAAGTGACCATCACTATCATTTTTCATGATTTGATTGCGAGAAGACGGTTAGGAGGAGTAGGCATCTGACATTTAAGTAATTTAAGGTTGAGATTAAGAGTGAAATATTTGGAAATCTACTACCAATCTAGCATTTATGGACAGATTTTGGGGGGAACGGTTGAATTTGAATTCGAATTTTCCAATAAATTACAGGTGGTTGTCAAGCAAGAAACACTTTGCATTCTGAGAATTTCTGAGTTGTGTTGTCTGTTGCACATGAACCATGAGTTCTTTAAGGATTTTCTTGCAAGCCCCATGTTCGCTCAGTATTCCCGAGTCAGGGATAAAGCTTATCCATGATATCATGTTAGGACCAGGTCCTACAGAAACTGAGAGCAATGGAGAGACTATTGCCTCTTAGGAAGCTGCCCCTAAGGTTGTGAGTATGGGAGTTCCAGCGACAGTGCCTATGGCACCGAGGTCTCCTAGGTTGAAGCCTGTGCCGATGAGAGATGTCCCAAGACGAGAAAGGATAAGCAAAATAAGATGACTTCAGTGCTCGAGTCACTGAGGAAACATGCAACTACAGAAACTCAACAGAAAGAAAAGCTGAGTGAAAAAGAGAAAGGGAAGGTGGTAGACCTGGAAGCTAAGGAGGGCATAGAAAACATAAACATTGAGCGGGTAGACCCTATTTCAATGTTTCCAGAGTATATCCCTCCACGCCGAGGCAAAGTAAAAGTATCAAAGGGCCGAGATGAGGGACAGTTCCTCCTCAACACACCCCTGTTGCTGGAGAACCTACCCTTTGAAGGCCCCTGCTTGGCGTGGATCCCACGAAGATTGGGATTTGCGGGACGTCAAGAGGTTCCCCCACCTGCCAACTGACACCTTCATGAGGAGGGTTTTCTACAAGGAGTCTGGTGTTACTGTGCTGGAGTCGGTGGAGTGGACTCCTGGAGTTAACAAATCGAGGTTACTAAACCTGCTATGGGTGCCTCACTACCACCGTGCTTCGATAAACCTGACTTTCATCAAGGAGTGGTTGTGCTTGGTGCACAATGGTGCCTGTGGCTCAGTGAGCTGATCCCCATAACCGATATGTTGATCCATCGGATCACATTACTACCTCATTCAAGACTGAATCGGACCAAAGAATTTGGTGGAAAGGCAAGCGAGTGCAACCTCACTGAGAAGATGAAGGACAAGTTCAAACTTATCAAGAATTCACGCGGGTATTCCATTACCAACATTACGGATACCGCGGTGACGATTGCAACACAAATTCTAGTTGGAAAAGTCATAAGGAATGCTACGTAGATGAGGTGCCGTCACCCATGGTCTCTTTGCCAGCTTAGTATGCGGAGGGCATAAAGTTGAACTGGGAGCGATACTTGTGTAGCGAGTACCTCACAAACTACAGAGAGGCATAGGACCAAAGTATGACCTTTGATTATTCATGGTTATTACTCTCAATTGTGTTGGTCATGTGGGAGTTGCTGGAGAGTAGCCAGTTTCCTCTGATTGAGGTAGATTTACCAGAAGCAGCAGGTTAGATATAGAAAAGTCTTTTGGGTACTAATGGTGGCAAGAATCCATGCAGCGATCAACCAAAAGCTGCAGTTGTTGCCAATTGTGTTCAAATAGTTATCGTGGTTCTGTTGTGCTCTACAACAACCCCCCATTTCATATCATTTTTACTTATAAACATTAACGTATGAAATGGGTCCCTTTAAAATTTGATTTGGTATCAATGCTATTATAATCCAAACAAGTCCAAAAAAATGAATAAATGCACTTTATAAAACTTTCTGGGTAAACCCTTAAAAGAAATCATGTAATGATTTGTCATTGTGATAAAGCGATCGCAAGATCGCATATCGCAATGACACATGAATTATAATTAAGCACCCCAAAGTTTTTCGCCGATGCGCATTCGGCGCATTCGGCGATCGGCGATATTCCATGTACATGTTATAATTCTCCATGCCAATACTCCCGACGCGATACACATTCGGCGAATTCGGCGATCGGCGACACACTACCACAGTTGTGATGTTCCCAAAGACTTGTCCCGATGCGATGCGCAATCGGGAATCGGGTATCGCGGCAATCTCACCCAAGTCTTATCGCACTCGAAGTTTTTCGCCGATGCGATATCGCATTCGGCGATCGGTGATATCCAATACGCACCATTAAAGCACACTAATTATATCCCCGATTGCGATCCGATAAAGCGCGGTTTTCAACGAAGAGCCGTTAAGTGATGGGATGGCACAATTCAATTGTAATAAAAGCTTGATCTCTCACGCAATCCTTCATCTATGCTCAACCGCCAAAACGTCCATTGCATGCTCAAGTGAATCGTTCACCCGAAAAACGATATAATGGGCATTTAAGAAATGACAGATTGAAAACGGCTAATTAATAAGATCATGTCCTAAAATCTTTTCACGGATTGTATACGCGCCCATTTTAAAAGCTAAATCTTTCAGTTACGCATCTATTCATATGTGCTGTATCACTTAAGAGTTTTTCATCGCTATCTCTGTGTATTACGCCCAATTGCCCCTTTGTGCAGAATTCATTCACAGAAGCTAGGCCTGAGAAGATGGGAAAGAAGTCCAAGAAGACTGCAGGTGCTTCCGCAACACCATCTGCGGGACAAGCGGCCGCAAACAAGAAGAAGGGACTAATATCCGATACCACATGCACGGGCCTCACCAGAGTGACTTGGCAGGGCACTTATAACCTAATTGAAGCTGAGCAACCAGAAAGGATAGTGACAGAAGCTAGTGTGGACTTACTCAAGAAGTCTGATGCAACTCTCAAAGATTTGGCCGACTCTTTCCTTCACAGGATAGCGGCCAGAGATCAAATTCTTCCTTATACTGACGTTGTGCGATGGGCGATTGAAGAAATCCCCATTTTGGACAGAACTTTTAATACAAGAGATGGGAGGATTTTCAGGTCATTCAAGCCAGAAGACCTAAGGCAAATGTATCATTTTCCTGAACCAGAGAAAATATATAACAAAGACTTCTTGGAGAAGTTCGCAAGCGAGAATGAGATCGAATCTGAACCTATCAAGGATTGGAGGCAAAACCCCAACAAGCACAAGCATGAATCCTCCGGTAAGTACTCGGTCGATTCTTTGGCTTCTCCTTATTGTTATGCGGGGATTATGATGTGTAGACTGTGGGGATTGCATGATTCTGCCAATTTTACCATTGAAATGGTTCCTTTAATGGAGGTAGCAGTAAATAGTTGGATTATGGATTGGGCTACTATTCTTTCAGTTAAATTAGTAGTAGCTGTTCGTGATTTTAGGTCTCAGTCTGTTGTTTCAGAAAGGAAAATGCCCTCGTTCTACTATAGTGCATATATCCTAGACACTCTTTGTTTCAATTCCGAATTTCCTGTTCTCGGGTGGAGGTGCACTGCACAGGACCCTTCACCCATTCATATATATCATCAAAAATTGTGGAAGTCTTCTTATAAAGACCACCTGTATCAAATCTGTAATGGTTTCATGGTGCCCATTTACTATTCCATTTTTGATAAACCCATTTCAAAAATTTCCTATCAAGCTTCCTTTGATTTACCAGCAGTAGCAAGTTGGTTTGGAGAAGAAAATTTCACCTATATCAGAGTTTTCGGCAGCAAATCCGACCCACATGTTCTTCCTCTTTATGTTCCAGATAAGCTGCTAGCAAGGGAGATTGCATATCAAATCATGGCTAAGAGTACTACACAGACTCTCAAAATAGAAAATAAGAGAGGATGGCCATCTTTTCCCTTCAGATGTGGCGTTTATACTCTGCATGATCTTAAACATGCAGAAAAGGAAGCCACGAAGCTCCAGTCTTTAACGCTGGCCACGATCCCAAACAGACCATACGACCCAAAAAAGACTGCTTACAATGCATTAGAGCAGGCCAAATTAACAAGGTTTGAGCATCAGAAGGATATGTTTGATGACTTGTTCATTGCCTCTGAGACAATTGGTCATGTTAAAGAACTCGCTAGGATGCGATATAATGATGAGGGATTAACTGAGTTCAATAAACTCAGAGAACAGAGGTTGCAAACTCTGCCTCTGCATTTACTGGCAACATCCCCAGCAACATCATCAAGCCGACCTGTTCAAGAACAGGAGGAGCAGCAGAAGAAGCAACAGGAGGAACAACAGAGAAAAGAACAGGCAGAAAGGCTAGAGAAAGAACAAGCCGAGAAACAGCATAGAACACAAATGGAACAAGAAGAGAGAAGGAAGAAAGAACTGGAAGATAGGCAGAAAAGGGAGCAAGAAGAACAGAAAAAGAAGGAAGAGGAAGAAAAACAGAGGAGCAGAAGAGGAAAGAGCAGGAGAAAGAGCAGCAGAAGCAAACCACCAATGTAGACACTACTATAGACCCCAATTTATTACAAGAATGGCAACAATTTCACTCCATCATCAGTGGATTGGAATGTTCAAAAAATGGGGATAATTCTAAGACAAACGATTCGCAGGATGTTACCTCTCCTCAGGTTCTAAGTGGAACCAGTGGCAACACCAAGTTCTAAAGAAGTTGAAGTTATTCCAAAAGACCCCTCTGACCAAATTATTCTACAGATAGAAGATATTCCGCCATTGGATGTTTTCTACAGCCCAAGACACAGGGCAGTTGTAAAGCGGTCAAGGAAGAGACGAAGGATTGATCAACCTTCTATCTTCCCCGAACAAACGGTCACGGGTAATGTAGTATGGAAGGAGGAATTGGATCCCTCCTATGATTTAACAAAGCTATCACAGTATGCAGGCGCTTATTCGGCGGCAACAATTGACAAAGCATCGGAGGTGAGCCTTCTATTGAAGAATAAGGACCAAGAAATCCTTTCGTTACAGGCAGAATTGGTTGAAACAAGGCAAAAAGCAGTACAAGCCGAAGAACAGTCGTTGGCGCAACAGCAAGAGAACAATCAGTTGACTCAGCAATTGCAAGCGGAAAGGCAAAGGATCGATCAGGGTGCGATCCAGAAACAAAAAGAATTATCGGAGGCGTTGGAGAATTTGAGAGTGGCGAATGAGCAAATGATAAAGACCAAAGACGAGCAGATTGCTCAAATGTCATCGCAGCTGGAAAAGATGAAGGGTGCATCGCAGGTAAAAGAGTTTAAAACGGAGGCATTATTGATAAACAATGCGTTGATAGCTCAGGTCAGACTCTTATGTCAACAGATGGATCAAGCTGAGTCCCTATGTGAGCTAACTATAGCGATAAACCAACAGGTAGAAAAGGCCAGGACTGAACTAGATCAAGCGGACGAGGCCATTACTGCACATCTTGATTGGCAAGATACTGATTTGGGAAAAGCAGCAAAATTGCCCAGGATTAATGAAACACAGAAAGATATACTTTTCACAGAATGGCACACCCAAGTGATGAAAGCAGAAAGGGCGGCTTCAAGATGTAAAAAAACCGCCAGCAATCTAGTGGATCTAGTCAATAACACTCTTTACCTGGCCAATATGATTTCTCAATGTACACTGGGAAAGATAACAACTCCAAATGCATTAGAGCTAACATGTTACCCTGAATTAGAAGAAAAAGGAAGATTAATCGCTGGAGTTAAAATCTTATCCTTAGATGCATATTGGCTCTTTTTAATCAAGCCACATACACAGAGATCTGCCCTAAAGTGCCTTACAGACGCAATCGGGTGTATAATTCCCGATATCCAAGATGCCACCTATGCTGCACAGCTCAGTTCGCGCCTCAACAAACCTCCGGAAGTTGAGCCAATGCTTGCAATTAATCAACTCAGATTCAAAGGAAAGCAGCCGACTTAATGAGTCACCCTCCCGCTTGCCAGATCGCCAGCCAAAACAGGATCAAGAGTTATTGATACCAACTTAGTAGGATTTCTGTTTAAGTAGATATTTAAATTAGATTAGTATTTATAGACCCTTTCATTGTTTTGGAAAGGGTCGTAAAATTTTGTAACAAACTTAATAGGCTGAAGTTTGCACTACTATGCTTTAGTCGCTATTTTTTTATGAAATTGGACCAGTTGTTCTGAATTCAACATTAATTTTTTTATGCAATTGCGCACTATTGCCTTTGTTGAGGACGATTTCTGTGTTGAAGGAAGAACTGCTAATAGCGATTGATATTTGGGAATGTGCTACAGCTCATATGGTACTTTTATCTACGTCTGAAGTCATTCTTTTTATATGAATTGTTATGCTATATATTCTTGCTATTATTGAATACATGCATGCGCTATAACAGTAAATCTCTATCTCAGCCCACTATTGGATGTTTTGTGATTTGCATTTCTTTTAATCATGTATGTACCAATGATATAAATGATAGTGTAGTAATTTCGCTGTTATCGCTTTGTGTAACTATTTATGCACAGCAATCTTGAACGATTTAATATCCATGTTTGAAGACAGAGTCATCTATATGCCTGTCCAAAAGCTCAGATCATCAAACGCTACACTTTAGAGATCGATAAACCCCTGGGGTAGATTATAGTTATTATATGCCTGCCGATAGTTGTAGTTATTCGCTTATCACTAGCATAATCTATAAGTCGCTCACCCATCCCATTTTATCTATTTTTGGGAAACTGGTCCCATTATCCCCAGTCGGAGCCACTATTCCAAACGGAAAAGGAGCTGTACTAAGGTCCGGACCGGGTGGTTTCCCCTATGTTGCTGCAGCGATTTTCGAGGCTTCAACATAATTGGCGCTAGAAGGAGGGCCTCAACTGTGAATGGCACATAAGTCCAAACCTATAAGCCATTCCAAGAGTAATTCTCCCTCCGAATCCCCTCGACCTTCCCATTTGCATACTGGTTCGCCGGTATCCAAACAAGGAGAAGGGGAATCAACTACCACTGCTCAAACCCATCATACCACAGAACAATTAAGTCTTGAATCACCTGAAGTCCAGTCTCTAATCCATAAACTTCAGAGCTTCTCGATTTCACCACAGAAATCTGAGGTATCAGAAAGCAGTGCGACTTCGCAATTCAATCTCACTCACCCTCTCACCAGACTTCAGAGCGAAAAACTCGGTATTGAACCCACTGAGTTTCCTTTACCCAAAAGGAAAAGGGCGAAGAAAATTACTGAAGGATCTGATAGTGAAGAGCTCTCATCCACGTCCTCCATTGCATTTTCCCCTCTGCGAGGTCAACCATCCACTCCCCCATTACAAATTGTCGTTCACCAGGGATCAGAAGCCTCAATATCCCAACCTATTCACTCCTCATCTTTGATCCCTTCCCATACATCTGGAATCCCAACAGTAGTGTCAACCACTGTCGCTATCACGATGGCAGACCCATGGACTAGGCCAGGTGCAGTCAACATGCCTGCACCATTGCATGATCTACCAGATGCTCCCGAAAAATGGCTGCCTAAATTTAACCCAGATGATGGGACCCAGGCTGAAGAACACATTAACAATTTTATGTTAGCAGTAAACTTAAAAGGAGTGACAGAGAAAGATGTTGTTGTAAGACTCTTCCCCTACACCTTACAAGGATCAGCAGGGTCCTGGTATTTTTCCTCACCCTCTGGTTCAATTACCAGTTGGAACACATGCCAAGAGCAGTTTCTTACCAAATATGGAGATGATAGGTCCTTAGCTACTTTAATAAACTACCTCTCCAATCTGAGAATAGAGCATAGGGAACCAATAAAGGAGTTTAATGCCAGATTTAATAAACTCCTGAATAAAATCCCTACCGCTTCTAAACCAAGTGAACAAATCCGAAGCGAATGGTATATTACCGCCCTACCTGCCAACATAGCTATTTTTGTAGACAGGGCTGGGAAACCTACCTTAGCTGAAAACATGAGAGAAGCACTTGCTGTTGAAAATCGCATCAATGCTCTAGAAAAGAAAGCTGCTTTGGAAGATAGAAAAGCTAAAAAAGTCTCATTTAAAGAGGATTCCAAGAAGAAAACCCCAAAGGACCCGTACGACATGGAAGGTTTACAAAAGGTCCTTAAAACATTGTCTAACGAAATGGTCGAAATAAAGAAACAGGTGGCCGAAACCTCAAACAAAAGACCATTTAGGACTTTTAAGAAAACTGAAACAAAGCCGCCCAATGTTATATCTAACGCAGATTCAGAGCAAGAAGAAGAGGAAGAGGAAACAATCTCACAAACCGATGATGAAGAAGAAGTAGCTGAATGCCACGGAATGTGGGATTTTATACTCCCAAACTCTGATACCGAGAATGAAGAAGAAGCCTTTCCAGTTACTACAAGAAGTAAAAGTACTTCTAAACCTGCTCAGGCAACTTCAAAGAAGAGGAGCGCAGGTGCTGCCACAGCAAAGGAAAAAGTTCCCCCAAAGAAGTCGCCTGTAGTAGTTCCCCAAAACCAGCCTTCAACTTCTAATTCTCCTTCAACATCCAAGACATTAGTGGTATCTGATTCAATGGAATATAACATTGTTGATGACATGAAGAAAACTAAGGCAAACATAACTATGTTTGAGCTCAGTAAATTAAAGCATCAGCAAAAATTACTTCTTAAAGAATTAAATGTTGTTCCCTCTACTCCCCTTCCCAGTGCAAGAGCTGCCAACGATTTAGGCCAGCCTCCTGCAGGTATGGTTGAAGCTACCGATTCAGTTCTAATTGGAGATAAATCGAATTCTCACACTCCACCCTTCCTGCTGACTTATGAGATTTATAACAGAAACCTACACAACTCTTTAATTGATTTAGGGGCATCATCTAATATAATGCCAGCTTCAGTTTGCTCTAAACTGAATATTGAACCCCAGAAGTCTGCCATTCATATTGTACAATTGGACAGGACCAAAGTGCAGGTTGTGGGAGAAATTAATTCTGTAACCATCAGGTTGTCTGCCGATCCCAAGATTGTACAGAGGATAGATATCCTAATTGCTGATATACCTGAATTTTATGGTTTAATTTTGAGCAGAGATTGGTCCGAAAAACTGCATGGGTACATTTCCACAGATTGGTCACATATGTGGCTTCCCTACAAGGGAAAGCCAAATCAAATAAGGATCGATCGAGAGAAGCATATGACCCACACAGTTACTGAATTTGAGCAAGAAAACCAACATGTGGCGTTTAACAACAACATTTTGGGGAACTATTCGTCAGAGTCATTCTTTGGCAACTTTGTTGCCCAACCATCTCCTTTTTCAGTCAATCATTTTACATCTCAGATTGAAATTTTTTCACAAACTGATAAGTCCAGATGTTTTAATGATGCTGAGAAAAATGTAAATATTTTTGTTAATAATCCTTTATTTTGGTCTTTATATTTTGATGGCTCTAAGTCCAGAGAAGGCTCAGGAGCAGGTTGCATTTTGGTTAGTCCGCAAGGAGAAAAGACAATGCTGTCTTGTAGGTTAGAATTTGAGTTCACTAATAACACAGCCGAATATGAAGCCTTAGTCCAAGGATTATATAAAGCAATCGGCCTCGAAGTGCAATATCTAAAAGTATTCGGCGATTCGGAAATCATTGTCAAACAGGTGAGGAATGCAATTCATTGTCTTTCAACTCACCTCAAGCATTATCAATCACTAGTACAGGATCTTACTTCACACTTTTCAGCATTTAACATTTCTTCCATTCCTAGGTCACAAAATTCGGCAGCCGAACTACTAGCCAATGTAGCTTCTAAGCTTCTACCTTCTGAAGACTACAACCTTGATAGATTTTCTGTAGAATTACTTTTTAGGCCTTCAATTCCTGACAATGTCACTAATTGGAGAGTATTTAACCATGACGAAGATATCTTGCAGTTTCTAACTTCGGAAAAATCCTATGACAATCAAGTTATTGAGGAAGATGATCATGATCTACAGATGAAAGAAACGCCTCAAGAAAATTTGATTCCTAAACCAGTGGTGAAGCTTGAAGACCTTTATGATGTCAAAGACAGGTTTAAACCTGTAATTAATGCAAAGCTTCAAAGTTCTACCCTTAGGTTTGAATTGATAAATCTAGGCACTGACGATGCTCCTCAAAACATCAACTTAGGATTAGGACTTTCCCAAGAAGAAAAGGAAGCATTTATTAAACTATTAAGAAAAAACAAACAGGTCTTTGCTTGGAAGTATGATGACTTGAAGACATATGATACATCTATTATCCAGCATACCATTCCTATGCTTCCTGATCAGAAACCGATTCAGCAAAAGTTAAGAAAAATACATCCAAATTTGGAGAGCCAGATAAAGTCGGAGCTTAACAAGCTCTTGAAAGCCAAGATTATTTTTCCGGTCCGACATTCAAACTGGGTCTCTAATATGGTGCCAGTCAGAAAGAAAAATGGCGACATTCGAATCTGTATTGATTTCAGGAACCTAAATAAAGCAAGCTTGAAAGATAACTTCCCATTACCTACTATGGAGCAAATCCTCCAATCAGTAGCAGGCTCTGAATTGATGTCCTTTCTTGATGGATTCTCAGGATACAACCAAGTCCTGGTTCATCCTGATGACCAACTTAAAACCACATTCAGAACAAAATGGGGAACATATGTATATCAGAAAATGCCTTTTGGACTCATAAATGCAGGAGCGACATTCCAGAGAGCCATGGATATAGCCTTTAAAGGGTTGATTAATCGATCAGTAGTCGTCTATCTAGACGATATTACTGTCTATTCTAAGAAGAGATATAATCATTTGCGTGACTTAAATCAAATCTTTCAGCGATGCAAAAGATATGGTATTTCTCTGAACCCAAAGAAGTCTTTCTTTGCTCTTGATCAAGGAAAACTCTTAGGCTTTATAGTATCCAAAGATGGCATTTATATTGATCCTGATCGGATCAAGGAAATTTTTGAAATCCCTTTCCCACACAATAAAAAGTCGATGCAGTCATTTTTGGGCCAAATTAATTTTGTTAAACGATTTGTTCCAGATTTCTCTCAAATTGTATTACCACTTCAGGCAATGATCAAGAAGAATTCAGTCTTCAAGTGGGGATCAGAAGAAAAGCAAGCTTTTGATGTTATCAAGCAATCAATAATCAATGCCCCAGCCTTGAATACTCCGAATTTTTCTAATCATTTTACATTGTATACCATTGCGTCCGATGTATCTTATGCTGCAGTTCTCACACAGCCAAATGCTCACAATTTAGAGGCACCAATATCATTCTTCAGTTCAAATCTTCAGGGTGCCGAATTAAATTATTCCGATGTAGAAAAACAAGCCTTTGCTGTATTTAAAGCGGTCAAACATTATAGACCCTTTCTTTTAAAAACCCATACAAAAATAATAGTTCCTTTCCCGGCAGTTAGGCAACTATTAATCCAGAAAGAGCTGGGTGAAAAAAGGGCAAATTGGGTCACAGCGCTTCAAGAATATGACCTAGATATTAAACCAGCAAAGATTGTTAGGGGCCAAGGTTTTTGCAGGATATTGGCTGGAGCATCCAACATTCCAGAATCAAGCGATGCAGATCAAACTCAAGAAATTAATCAGATAAGTTTATTGATTCTGGATCTCAATATGTCGATTTAATCTTTTATCTAAAGAATGGTTATGCGCCTCCGAATTTGTCTTACAAAAACAAAAGGGCCATTAGATTAAAAGCGAAGAATTTTACAATCATTGATGATGTGCTTTTTAGACAGAATTACGATTCTATCTTGTTAAGATGCCTTGAAAAACCTGAAGCCCAAAAGGTTTTGCAGGAGCTACATGACGGACCAGCAGGAGGACATTTCGGAGTTCACACAACATCTCACAAAATTATTCGTGCTGGTTACTATTGGCCTACTTTGTTTAAAGATGCTCACGAGTACGTAAGGAAATGTCTAAATTGTCAAACTGCTAGCGGAAGACAACGTAAATCAGCTTTCCCCTTGCAACCAATCAACATTGAACAACCATTTGAGCAATGGGGATTGGACATTATTGGGGAGATTACTCCAGCATCTTCCAAACAGCATAAGTATATCCTTACTGCTACCGATTACTTCACAAAGTGGGTTGAGGCAATCCCTTTAAAGACAGCAAACTCTGAAGCAATCATTGAATTCATAGATCAATTCATCATTACCAGGTTTGGTGTCCCAAATGCTCTTGTTTTTGATAATGCATCTTACTTTTCAGGCAATGCTATGTTTGATTTCGCTATTAAAAGAGGATTTAAGTTAAAATATTCTGCTAATTATTATCCCCAAGGAAATGGTTTAGCAGAATCTACTAATAAGAATCTGATTAAAATCATTAAGCGAACTATCGAACAAAATCAGAGGAATTGGCACAAATCCTTGGTATTCGCATTATGGGCTGATACGATAACACAAAAAGCTTCTATTGGAACTTCTCCATTTAATCTTGTCTATGGAAAAGAAGCAATCTTACCCACAAATCTTATTCTTCCTTCTTTAGCCCTAGTGCAGTTCATTGAGGAAACTCCTTCCTCTTTTATTCAGTTTAGACATGACCAGATCCTAAAATTAGAAGAGGAAAGAGAAAAATCCAAAGTTACTCATGCCAAACACCAGCAAGTCATCAAAGCAGCGTTTGATTCAGCCTCATCCGGTTCAAAGCAGTTCCAAGTCGGTGATTTAGTTCTGAAATGGGACAAAGCCCATGAGGACAAGGGTAAGCACTCTAAGTTCCAGAAGTTGTGGCTTGGACCATTTCAGATCTGTGAGAAGATAGGCCATTCAACCTTTATATTGCAAGATTTAGCAGGTTTGAGAGATTCTCTCCTTGTTAATGGCCTTGTCTTGAAGAAATTCTTTCACTGAGGAGGTAACCCCTTCTCCTTTCATTTCAGTAGGATTTTAATAGTTTGTAGGATTTTAGGAAATAAGGTTGTGAGATGTCTCCCATTGACCTTTTTTTGTATCTAAAAAGTTGTCCCATAGAATGAATATGAACATTTGCTTTTAAAAAGATAGAATTTTTAACCAAAAAGGATAATTTCTAGGAAATTAGATGTCTTTGTATTCTGAAATCACAATTCAAATTTTTGTCAACTCCTCTCAAATCATAGAAATATTGTAAACCATTTTCTGTTTTTCAAATTGGTCTCTAAAGGTTATCCATACTAAGATAGGAATCAATCCAATCTCAGCATCTTCAACTCTTACTCTGTCATCCATTACTCTTAAGAAGAAGATTGTTCACCCCATTCACTAAAGTTTATGATTTTTCAGAGTGTAATTCTAAAATATAAGATATTTAAGATAAGAGGTCTTATTACAAGCCTGCTTACCACGTTCATAGAGAAACAGTTTATCTGACATTACCAATACTGCAAACCAAAACAGGGTAATGGCTTGAAATTTCAAGACAAGGGGTCTCATCACGAGCCAGCTTGTTCAGTTAAACTACTATCAGTGAGTGGCATTGTCAAACAGCTGGCCACCAAACCAGGACAATGGCTTTTTATCTTATTAATGACAAAGAAGAAAAAAGGAAATGAAATACAAAATATGTAAAAAATATTTTGAATTAATTCTGTTAATCACACTCTTAACTGGATGGGACAGTGGACAATCACATGGTTAAAAGGTATCCCTGTCGAAACTATAGATGTTTGCTGGCAGCAGAGGCTCTACCTGTGACAGATGAGTTTACTATAAAAGGCTGATTTGGAAAGGTATTCTATTTTATCATTACAAACCAATAAAGACCGATTTCAAAGCTTAGAATGTTTTTATTTTTTCATAGAAAAGAGGGAGTTAACAAAATAGTTTCATTTTTCTCAGAATATATTGAAATCTAGTTATATTAGAAATTTCCCCATTGATTGAAACTCTATTTTTGAAAAAGCTTAAGTGTTTCTATTTTTGAAAGAGATAACTGGTTCTTCCAGCGAATCGCCAATTGTTGTGCTCTACAACAACCCCCCATTTCATATCATTTTTACTTATAAACATTAACGTATGAAATGGGTCCCTTTAAAATTTGATTTGGTATCAATGCTATTATAATCCAAACAAGTCCAAAAAAATGAATAAATGCACTTTATAAAACTTTCTGGGTAAACCCTTAAAAGAAATCATGTAATGATTTGTCATTGCGATAAAGCGATCGCAAGATCGCATATCGCAATGACACATGAATTATAATTAAGCACCCCAAAGTTTTTCGCCGATGCGCATTCGGCGCATTCGGCGATCGGCGATATTCCATGAACATGTTATAATGCTCCATGCCAATACTCCCGACGCGATACACATTCAGCGAATTCGGCGATCGGCGACACACTACCACAGTTGTGATGTTCCCAAAGACTTGTCCCGATGCGATGCGCAATCAGAATCGGGTATCGCGGCAATCTCACCCAAGACTTATCGCACTCGAAGTTTTTCGCCGATGCGATATCGCATTCGGTGATCGGTGATATCCAATACGCACCATTAAAGCACACTAATTATATCCCCGATTGCGATCCGATAAAGCGCGGTTTTCAACGAAGAGCCATTAAGTGATGGGATGGCACAATTCAATTGTAATAAAAGCTTGATCTCTCACGCAATCCTTCATCTATGCTCAACCGCCAAAACGTCCATTGCATGCTCAAGTGAATCGTTCACCCGAAAAACGATATAATGGGCATTTAAGAAATGACAGATTGAAAACGGCTAATTAATAAGATCATGTCCTAAAATCTTTTCACGGATTGTATACGCGCCCATTTTAAAAGCTAAATCTTTCAGTTACGCATCTATTCATATGTGTTGTATCACTTAAAAGTTTTTCATCGCTATCTCTGTGTATTACGCCCAATTGCCCCTTTGTGCAGAATTCATTCACGGAAGCTAGGCCTGAGAAGATGGGAAAGAAGTCCAAGAAGACTGCAGGTGCTTCCGCAACACCATCTGCGGGACAAGCGGCCGCAAACAAGAAGAAGGGACTAATATCCGATACCACATGCACGGGCCTCACCAGAGTGACTTGGCAGGGCACTTATAACCTAATTGAAGTTGAGCAACTAGAAAGGATAGTGACAGAAGCTAGTGTGGAATTACTCAAGAAGTCTGATGCAACTCTCAAAGATTTGGCCGACTCTTTCCTTCACAGGATAGCGGCCAGAGATCAAATTCTTCCTTATACTGACGTTGTGCGATGGGCGATTGAAGAAATCCCCATTTTGCACAGAACTTTTAATACAAGAGATGGGAGGATTTTCGGGTCATTCAAGCCAGAAGACCTAAGGCAAATGTATCATTTGCCTGAACCAGAGAAAATATATAACAAAGACTTCTTGGAGAAGTTCGCAAGCGAGAATGAGATCGAATCTGAACCTATCAAGGATTGGAGGCAAAACCCCAACAAGCACAAGCATGAATCCTCCAGTAAGTACTCGGTCGATTCTTTGGCTTCTCCTTATTGTTATGCGGGGATTATGATGTTTAGACTGTGGGGATTGCATGATTCTGCCAATTTTACCATTGAAATGGTTCCTTTAATGGAGGCAGCAGTAAATAGTTGGATTATGGATTGGGCTACTATTCTTTCAGATAAATTAGCAGTAGCTGTTCGTGATTTTAGGTCTCAGTCTGTTGTTTCAGAAAGGAAAATGCCCTCGTTCTACTATAGTGCATATATCCTAGACACTCTTTGTTTCAATTCCGAATTTCCTGTTCTCGGGTGGAGGTGCACTGCACAGGACCCTTCACCCATTCATATATATCATCAAAAATTGTGGAAGTCTTCTTATAAAGACCACCTGTATCAAATCTGTAATGGTTTCATGGTGCCCATTTACTATTCCATTTTTGATAAACCCATTTCAAAAATTTCCTATCAAGCTTCCTTTGATTTACCAGCAGTAGCAAGTTGGTTTGGAGAAGAAAATTTCACCTATATCAGAGTTTTCGGCAGCAAAGCCGACCCACATGTTCTTCCTCTTTATGTTCCAGATAAGCTGCTAGCAAGGGAGATTGCATATCAAATCATGGCTGAGAGTACTACACAGACTCTCAAAATAGAAAAGAAGAGAGGATGGCCATCTTTTCCCTTCAGATGTGGCGTTTATACTCTGCATGATCTTAAACATGCAGAAAAGGAAGCCACGAAGCTCCAGTCTTTAACGCTGGCAACGATCCCAAACAGACCATACGACCCAAAAAAGACTGCTTACAATGCATTAGAGCAGGCCAAATTAACAAGGTTTGAGCATCAGAAGGATATGTTTGATGACTTGTTCATTGCCTCTGAGACAATTGGTCATGTTAAAGAACTCGCTAGGATGCGATATAATGATGAGGGATTAACTGAGTTCAATAAACTCAGAGAACAGAGGTTGCAAACTCTGCCTCTGCATTTACTGGCAACATCCCCAGCAACATCATCAAGCCGACCTGTTCAAGAACAGGAGGAGCAGCAGAAGAAGCAACAGGAGGAACAACAGAGAAAAGAACAGGCAGAAAGGCTAGAGAAAGAACAAGCCGAGAAACAGCATAGAACACAAATGGAACAAGAAGAAAGAAGGAAGAAAGAACTGGTAGATAGGCAGAAAAGGGAGCAAGAAGAACAGCAAAAGAAGGAACAGGAAGAAAAACAGAGGAGAGAAAAAGAGGAGCAACAGAGGAAAGAGCAGAAGCAAACCACCAATGTAGACACTACTATAGACCCCAATTTATTACAAGAATGGCAGCAATTTCACTCCATCATCAGTGGATTGGAATGTTCAAAAAATGGGGATAATTCTAAGACAAACGATACGCAGGATGTTACCTCTCCTCAGGTTCTAAGTGGAACCAGCGGCCCACCAAGTTCTAAAGAAGTTGAAGTTATTCCAAAAGACCCCTCTGACCAAATTATTCTACAGATAGAAGATATTCCGCCATTGGATGTTTTCTATAGCCCAAGACACAGGGCAGTTGTAAAGCGGTCAAGGAAGAGACGAAGGATTGATCAACCTTCTATCTTCCCCGAACAAACGGTCACGGGTAATGTAGTATGGAAGGAGGAATTGGATCCCTCCGATGATTTAACAAAGCTATCACAGTATGCAGGCGCTTATTCGGCGGCAACAATTGACAAAGCATCGGAGGTGAGCCTTCTATTGAAGAATAAGGACCAAGAAATCCTTGCGTTACAGGCAGAATTGGTTGAAACAAGGCAAAAAGCAGTACAAGCCGAAGAACAGTTGCTGGCGCAATAGCAAGAGAACAATCAGTTGACTCAGCAATTGCAAGCGGAAAGGCAAAGGATCGATCAGGGTGCGATCCAGAAACAAAAAGAATTGTCGGAGGCATTGGCGAATTTGAGAGTGGCGAATGAGCAAATGATAAAGACCAAAGGCGAGCAGATTGCTCAAATGTCATCGCAGCTGGAAAAGATGAAGGGTGCATCGCAGGTAAAAGAGTTTAAAACAGAGGCATTATTGATAAACAATGTGTTGATAGCTCAGGTCAGACTCTTATGTCAACAGATGGATCAAGTTGAGTCCCTATGTGAGCTAACTACAGTGATAAACCAACAGGTAGAAAAGGCCAGGACTGAACTAGATCAAGCGGACGAGGCCATTACTGCACATCGTGACTGGCAAGATACTGATTTGGGAAAAGCAGCAAAATTGCCCAGGATTAATGAAACACAGAAAGATATACTTTTCATAGAATGGCACACCCAAGTGATGAAAGCAGAAAGGGCGGCTTCAAGATGTAAAACAACCGCCAGCAATCTAGTGGATCTAGTCAATAACACTCTTTACCTGGCCAATATGATTTCTCAATGTACACCGGGAAAGATAACAACTCCAAATGCATTAGAGCTAACATGTTACCCTGAATTAGAAGAAAAAGGAAGATTAATCGCTGGAGTTAAAAGCTTATCCTTAGATGCATATTGGCTCTTTTTAATCAAGCCACATACACAGAGATCTGCCCTAAAGTGCCTTACAGACGCAATCGGGTGTATAATTCCCGATATCCAAGCTGCCACCTATGCTGCACAGCTCAGTTCGCGCCTCAACAAACCTCCAGAAGTTGGGCCAATGCTTGCAATTAATCAACTCAGATTCAAAGGAAAGCAGCCGACTTAATGAGTCACCCTCCCGCTTGCCAGATCGCCAGCCAAAACAGGATCAAGAGTTATTGATACCAGCTTAGTAGGATTTCTGTTTAAGTAGATATTTAAATTAGATTAGTATTTATAGACCCTTTCATTGTTTTGGAAAGGGTCGTAAAATTTTGTAACAAACTTAATAGGCTGAAGTTTGCACTACTGTGCTTCAGTCGCTGTTTTTTTATGAAATTGGACCAGTTGTTCTGAATTCGACATTAAATTTTTTTATGCAATTGCGCACTATTTCCTTTGTTGAGGACGATTTCTATGTTGAAGGAAGAACTGCTAATAGCAATTTATATTTGGGAATGTGCTACAGCTCATATGGTACTTTTATCTACGTCTAAAGTCATTCTTTTTATATGAATTGTTATGCTATATATTCTTGCTATTATTGAATACATGCATGCACTATAACAGTAAATCTCTATCTCAGCCCACTATTGGATATTTTGTGATTTGCATTTCTTTTAATCATGTATGTACCAATGATATAAATGATAGTGTAGTAATTTCGCTGTTATCGCTTTGTGTAACTATTTATGCACAGCAATCTTGAACGATTTAATATCCATGTTTGAAGACAGAGTCATCTATATGCCTGTCCAAAAGCTCAGATCATCAAACGCTACACTTTAGAGATCGATAAACCCCGGGGTAGATTATAGTTATTATATGCCTGCCGATAGTTGTAGTTATTCGCTTATCACTAGCATAATCTATAAGTCGCTCACCCATCCCATTTTATCTATTTTTGGGAAACTGGTCCCATTATCCCCAGTCGGAGCCACTATTCCAAACGGAAAAGGAGCTGTACTAAGGTCCGGACTGGGTGGTTTCCCCTATGTTGCTGCAGCGATTTTCGAGGCTTCAACAGGTTCGGAGAGTTCAAAGCAGACTTCCATCATATTTACATCTAGGCGCACAAGGACCCCAACCAGAAATGGTTTGACTTACCCTACCTTCTCACAGATGTCGTGATTGCAGAATTCAGCAAGCATTGGCCAGTAGATTGGCATGTCACATCCAATGAGGCCACCAGGACTAGCAAGTCCATGGAGAAGTAGAAAAAGGAAGTAGACAGACTAAAGGTTCAGCAGTTGGATGAAAAGAGGAAGAAGGAGACTGAGGAGAAGGCTCGAGCAGAAGCAGAGTGCACCACAAATGAATAGGCAGAATAGGAGTAGCATGGCTCCAACAGAAGTTAGAAATCTCCTTCACCTCAAACGACGGAAGAAAAGTGGTTAGATCACGATAGCGGAGATCAATAAGAAAGTACTCCCTTCCGAGTGAAGAGTTATATGGAGCAGGAAAAGGAAGGACCACACAAAAATACAAAAGCCACCAAGTCTTCACTAGATCTGATTACCTTAACAGAGGGTTACTTGGATGATATTTGTGATAAGGTGCAGGATACAAGAGCAGAACTGCTGCTGCAGTTTGAGTAGAAGCAAAAGCAAGCACTAGTTGCCATACAATCACGTATGCATGAGATGTAGATCTAAACAACTAGGCTCCAGGCACGTGCAAGACAGAAAAACATTACGTCAACCAGTTTGGCACCAAGAACCACTCAAGCAGCAAATATGGTTCTGTCGACCGATCTCCAGGAAGTCACAATGCCTGATGGAGCTTTGGACGCAAAGGCAGCCACTAATAAGGCTATTTTTAGCACATTGAAGAATGTGCGCATCAACTTAGTTGCGCTCCTAGTGAGTTCCTTCACACACTACAAGAAATTGTGATCATAGAGCTTAAGGCCCAGGAGCAATGCGCGCTGAGCATGATCAACGAGTACAAGGTCAACAACGAATAGATGTTCATTGCAAAGACAACAGTGCTAAAAGCATGGAAGAAAATGCAGGCACAGAATGAGCATACTGCAGCCGTGGTGGCTGAGTCATGTAGGAAATTCCCTGAACTGCATATCCCAGAGGAAGTTCCTTAGGAAGTTGGCTGCAGGTGTGCATGAAGTAAAAATAGAAGTGGCCAAGTTCAGTTTGAATTGAACTTGAAGATAACAGAGTTCGAGTTGAAGTCATAGCCTTGAACTCCACCAGAGGTTCGATAACAGCGCGAGCCAGCTGTAAAGGATGGAGTTGCAGTAGTAGATGTTGCGGTGGTGGATTGCACAGAGCTCTTTGAGAAGTCCATGGAGGTAATCACAACAATCCAGGAAGATCCTAACTTTTAGAGGTTGAATATGGAAGCCTATGAATTGCAGCAACAATATGATGAAGCAAGAGCATCGACATGCATCATCGTTATATCACAGCAACTAGCCAAGTTGCATGAGGTGAAGCAGTTGCTCGAACACGTGGACGCAATGCAAAGGAAACAGGTGTTCCTCAAGGCCATATTGGGGCCTTGGCTATATGAGGCTTATGTTATCTCTTCCACCATTGAGGAGAGGCTGGTGAGCCTATAGAGAACACAATAGAAGATAAAGGAAGGCAGTGTCAGACCAAAAACAGAGTAGCTGGTGAAGCAGATGAAACAGGTGGCGATGCAGAGCACGACTGAGGTAGCAGTGGCACAAGTAGAGTTGGGAGGTCTCTGCAGTAATATCTTCGCGCCAGTAGAGTGACTCGTGGGCGAGTCATGATATTTGTGTTGGGGGCCTATTGGGAAAAGGTCCCCTAAGGCCAATTTTGCGGCAAAAGCCCAAGTTTTGTTGTAAAGAATTTAAAGTCTCTACAAAATGTGGTCACAATGTGCGTAGATATTAAAGTGTGATAAAGGGTTTTATCCTTCTTTTATGTAAGTTGTGTCAGCTTTAGTCGATCTACTCATGGTCCGTGGACCATGGGATTTTATAAAAAGGAGAGCCTTAGAGAGTTTAAGAGATGATAATTAAGGATGAAGATGAATGTAATGGGTCATTAAGAGTAATAAAGAATAAGTATTATAGTAGAAGTGAGGCTCTGCAGTTGTGTGTGCAGAGGCCTAGAGTAGAGTTCGCAACTAAGTGTGTGGACCTCTACAGCTGAGTACGCAGGGAAGTCTTGAGTCTGTAAGAAGAACATAAGTATTAATAAAGAGATTATTCCAGCAACTCCTCTATTTTGTCTATTTATTTATGATATGAATGAATGCGCTATTATGTTATGATGAATGACGTGTTTATGAATTAATATTGTATTCATGCATGATTTTACATGATTTACATTGGCATGTGAATGCAAGTAATAATAACTATTTATGCAAAGAATATCTTATTGCATGTCAATGTTATCAAACACTTAAGTTCATCTGGGTAAATATAGAACTAAGGGTAATTACAGAGGTGCGTAAGTGGTTGATTCACCCATTTAGGGTCAAAAAAAGACAGTCGTAGACCTTCACGAAGGTCTAGAGGTTGGTTAAAGGAACTTGTATCGATAAGCCTTAGATGCTTATAGATCTACGCAAAATCTGGTTTAGGGCACAAAACGACATCACACTCATCTCTGGGTGCAAAAAATTGGTTCTAGCATCCCCCCATACTACTTCGGGTGTGACTATAGTCCACACTTCGTGGGTTTATAACGAAAGGGTTTGTTTGGCAAACTTAATTCTGAACCTAGGTCAGGACCCACTAAGCCAACACATGTTTGGGGAAAAAAATGAGAAACTGAAACTATGGGAGTGAGAAGAAAAATAGATCCAAATATTGGAAGGGCAGAGAATACCATACCCTGCAATATGGATTTCATGAAAATTATTAGCTAGGAAACATAATGAGTGGAAGTTGGAAAGTTACCAGAGGAAAAGAGAAACATTGTACCATTGAACCTACCTTCAAGAAAATTTCCTTGAACACATCTACTTATGAGTGATCATCCTCATCAGAATGGGAACATGAGTATAAAAAGTAATGGTATTATAAAACCAAGGTCAAAGCTTACCTTCAAAACCTTACAGTAAGAAACCTAGCATTCCAAGTCGACAATGATGACTCTGAAAGGCTTTGAAATTATACAAGTTGGAAGAGGACTTCTCCCTTGTGTTATGGAAAGGTGTGAGAACCAACTTGGTTGAACCGTAGCCCAACATAACCTACTAAAAGTGGAAAATATTCACACTAAATAGAATTCCAAAAGATACATGTCAAGGAAGCGAGACATAAATGTCAAGCAAATTCATTCAAGTTTTAATGGAATAAAGTAACTAGAATGATGAATAGTTGGGAAAAGGGATTAACTACATGATGGATACTCTTTGCGATAACTTCCATAGTAATCCTATAATGAAAACACATATTTGAAGTGATTAAATAAATTACACCAAAGAAAAGAAAAACATTTAGATAACCCTAACCAGAAATTTCTTGGAAATCCTCAATAATAACATAGCTATGTATGTGACCTCAGAGCCATGGCAAGGGTTCAAGTAAACCTCAAAATCTGAGATCAAACTCCAATTACCTCAGCAAGAAGGAGAAGACTAATAATTAACTCGACACAAAAAACCAAAATTTAATTAAGTGATGATAACAATGCCTTACATCTAATCGGACAAAATTTATGTAATATTTCAGTTGTGGATCTTACCTGATGGAATACTGGATTTGGAATAGACAACCCATAGGTTCCATAACAATTTGTTCCTTACATAGTCGTAGATCCATTCTCAACACAGAAAATTGAATGAATGACCTCCTTGTGACACCAGGATGGGAGGGTGGTTACGCGCTAACATCCTACTCCATCTTGACTAGCTGATCAAAATGCTAATGAACAATAACTGTGGATCGAATATTTCACAATTACCAAGGCCATGTGGAAAACAATTGTAAAAGCATCAATATTGTTCAGAACCTCAATATGCTCAGAACCTTAAAACATAACTTAAAAACTATGCTTAAGTGAGAGGTCTATGTAATAGTGCCATACCATAGCTCCATCATCCAGTTGAAGTATTTACCTTTAATTTAAACATCATCCTTAGACTAAGAGGAAAAAAAATTAACTGTACTCTTGTTTTAACTTAAAACAAGAGCATTATAATTAAAAATGATTCCAGCATTGAACAAGACAATAAAGAGAAGTATTATGTTACCAATGTTAAAAAAAACGTTGTATAGGCATGACACACACACACACTGACATATAATGTTTATTAGAATTAAGATAACAAATTAATTTAATTTAACAAAGTTTAGAAAGATAAAAAATTATCTAAAATTTTGTTTAGCATCTTATATTAACATGAATTGAGAATAGTTATTGCATTAAAATACATTAATTTAAAGCTGAGTTTAGATACATGTTTTACATAAGCATGTTGAAATGAGTGGATATGGTCAAAATTAAGTATGTATTAGACTACATATTTGAACCTTAAGCTTTTGAATAAAATACTACAACATCTACAATATTCTAGTTGTACATTCACTAATATTGACCTAACAAAAGTTAAACTTTACAAAGCATCAAAATGTTACACTAAACCAAGATGAATTAATCCTCCAGTTTAATTTTTAATTCTCTTGATTAACCATTAAGAAATGGGGGCATATCCTTTTTTTTCCTACCATCAAAGGTCTTTGATTTAATCTTGATCCAAAATTAGCTCATATATATATATATATATATATATATATATATATATATATATATATATATATATATATATATATATATATATATATATATATATATATATATATATATATATATATATATATATATATATATATATATATATAATTGGAGTGTGGTAGTTTATTTTGTACGAAGAGTAATTTTATTCTAATATTTTTGGGTTGACATTTTAAGAGATAGATGAAAATGAACTACAAAAAAATGAATTTCACTTACTAGATGGAAATGTCAACCATATACAATTTAAATATTTTAAATTTTAATAAATAAATATTTTATTACTTATTTTATTATAATTTTACTAAAACACGAATATGAAGTGATTTTGTTGGTAGGAATTCGATCGAGGGAGGGACGAACAACAGGCGAATAACTAGGGTTCTAGACTATTGTAGGGGTTGATCTACATGGAAGGACACAAAGGAGGGAGCTCCACTCACTCCTATAAGCAGGTTGTGGCCAACAGAGGCAAGAAACCACTAGAAAATGACAGAGGTACTTCTAAGGAAGGGAAAAGGAACATGGAAGAGGAGCTAGAAGGTACCAAAATGAGGGAGAATAATAGCACAAAATACAATGAGGAAGAAGACAAGAAATAGGGAACAAAAGACAAAAGACAAAAGGGACCTTGTAAACCCAAAGCTGAGATCACACCGAGAGTATTATTAAATGATCTTGCTCTGCAAGCGCACAAGGATCACATGCGGACATATGCTATCATTTGTAAATTCATGGGATTATGGTCCATTGAAAAATCTTTATAGATGTGGATTAAATACCATTGGAAACCTAAAGGAAGCATAGACCTACATCTTGGGTCAAAGGAATTCTTCACAGTGGTCTTCACAAATATTAAAGATAAAGACAGAGTGTTTGAAGGAGGGCCCTACTTCTATGTAGTAGTAGGCCTCTATATGCGGCCATGGATGATGAAGTTTGTCCCGGAGCATGAGACTTTTACTTCAGTCCCAGTCTGGGTAAGACTCTATTCTCTACCTCTTTATTACTATCAAATTGAATCACTGGCTGCCATTGGAAATAAATTAGGGTGTTTTTTCAAAGCTTTTGATGCCACCAGAAGGGGAAAATATACTTCCTTTGCAAGGATATGTGTGGAGATGGATCTCTCTGGAGCTCTTCTAGATGAGGTAATCTTGGAAGTTTTTGATGAAGAATGGATGCAAATAGTAGACTATGAGCATATTCAATTCAAATGCCACAGATGCCATAAACATGGGCACCTATTCAGGGACTGCCCTCTCAATAATGTAGAGAACAAGATCAAAGCTAACATAATGAAAGACACTTATAGCTTCCATAAAGTTGTACATAAAGGAAAAGGGAACAAAAGGGGGCCAAAGCAACATCAAAATGGAGGGTAATAGGCGAGTCAGAATAGGTTCCAAGTACTTGAAGAAGATGAAGAGATAACAAAAGTAGATCAAGCAATGGGAGGAATTCCTGGGGAGAAGGAGAAATAAGAAGACCGTGAACAAACACAGGATATTAATAAAAAAAAGGGACTATGATGAGCGATTCAAAACTGGAGATGGACAACAAAATGACCCAGAGTGAGATGGAATTGGAGGACCACGAGCTACAGGAGATTCCTGATAGGGAACACTTAGATTTGGAAGTGTTCTTGAAATAGGGAACCACGGGGGGGGGGGGGTAGACTTGTTACCTCAAGAAGAGTTCAATAGAGTATAGTAGTTGTTCTTATGGAAAACTCAGGCTAATGGGCTGGAGAGGCAAAAAAACATTGAAAGGCAGGGTAACGAAGGTGTGAAAACTATGAAAACTACACTAGGATTAGCACCTAGAAACCTAGGGAATAAAAGAGGCAGGAAAAATCAGTATGAGCTATTGATGGAATGTGGAAAGCTAATGATAGATTCAGGTAAGATGAAAGATCTGACTAGCTACTCCTTTACAAATCTTTAATTATGAAGTTCACATCTTGGAATATTAGGGATCTAGCTAGTAAAAGAAAACAGAGATTGCTTAGTAATAGAATGAAACAAGTAGCTCCAGATATGATCTTTATCCAAGAACTAAATGCTCTATTCAAAAGTTAAAACAAATACATAGAAAATGGCTCAATAGATTTGAATTTCTAGAAGTCAAAGAAGAGAATACAGCAAGAGGCTTACTCACTCTTTGGAACCCCCAAAATATTGGCATAATAGATGCTGACGCATATAGGAATTATTTATCAGTGGTTATTCAGCCTGTACGAGATAGGGATACCTATTTGGTCATGAATGATTATGGCCCTTAAAGAATGGATGATAAACTCAGGTTTCTAGATTCTCTTATGGATCTCAGAGATAGACATGTAGAAATACCTTAGATCATGGGAGGGGACTTCAACATAAATCACTTTTGGAGAAAAAACGTGGAACCAAATCTTTAAGCAAAGACTCTTTAGCATTTCAAACCTTTATAGATAATATGAAGCTAGTTGATACTGATATGAGCAATGGTCTATTTACTTGGAACAATAAAAGAGAAGGAGAGTGTCATGTAGCCTCCAAGTTAGATAGATTCATTATCTCAGAGGACCTTATGCTCATAAACAAGGAAATAATAGTGAGAGTTCTCCCCTTTGGAGGCTCATATCATTGGTCAGTTCAACTGGAGGTCCAAGGCATTGGTACCCCCAAGAATAGACCTTTCAGATTTGAGAATATCTAGCTTACCCACCCAGAATTCATGAACAATATTGAAAAAATTGTGGTCAGAAGATTTACAGATTCAAGGAACAAGAATGTTCCTTCTACACAAAATATTAAAGAACCTCAAGCTCATGCTCAAAGAATGGAACAAGAATGATTTTGGCAATATTTTTGTTGGAAAAAAAAATCTGTTGAAGACAAAATGTAGGAACTCAACTAAACCCTTATCATGGATGACTTTGATAAATTCAAAAGTGATCAAGTAGAAAAACATCATCAAGAATGGGAGAATTTGTGTAAACAAGAAGAAAAGTTTTGGAGACAAAAATATAGAGTTCAATGGCTAAAAGAAGGAGAGTGTAACACTAGATTTTTCCATAGATCCACCATGGCGAATAGATTTCACAACAGGATATCGTCGATCAAGGATGAGGATGGGAATCTTCTTAACTCGCATGAGGATATAGAAGCTGTGTTAGTTCAGCACTTCCTAGGTATAGCACAGGAAACCATTTCAGATAGAGATCATTTTATCAGGGACTTAACTAGAGCTATACCTAAGCTGGTGTCTAGAGAGGACAATTTCAACCTTAATAGGGCAATGATTGAAGAGGAGTTTAGTGAGGTCCTCAATGATATGTAGAATGGCAAAGCACCAGGCCTTGATGGTTTCAATGTGGATTTCTTTAAATCTCGTTAGAATATTGTTAAACAGGATATTATGAATGTAGTGGAGGACTCCAGGATGAATAGAACTATTTTGAAGGTGCTCAATATCTCCTTCATCTCCCTGATCCATAAACAAGACAATGCTCAAACTCTAGATAGGCATAGACCCACAACATTATGCAATGTGATATACAAGATAACATCAAAGGTAGTGGCCAATAGACTCAAACCTCCGCTTCCTACTCTAGCTTCTGTGGAACAATCTGGTTATGTGGAAGGCAGACAAATTCTCAATAACATCATTCAAGCTCACGAGGTGGTGCGCTCATTAACTAGTAATAAGAAGGCTGAAATGATCATGCAACTAGACCTAGCCAAAGCTTATGATAAGTTGAACTGGACCTATATCAGGAAAGTTCTTATTTCTTTTGGATTTGATCATAACTGGGTCAGATGGGTCATGGCCCTCGTAACTTCCTCCAGCTTTTCAATATTAGTTAATGGATTTCCCTCTGAGACTTTTATTCATTCAAGAGGCCTCAGGCAAGGAGACCCACTCTCTCCCTTTCTATTCATCCTCATGATGGAAGGACTTGGTCGGTCTATCAAGCATGCTAAAGTAGCGGGTAAGATTAAGGGCCTACAACTAACTAAGAATGGACAAGCCTTGACTCATGAACAATTTGTTGATGACACAATGTTATTGGGAATCCCCATAGTCAAAGAAGCTCTAGTGTATAAACAAATCCTGAATGACTTTGCCAAGGCTACAGGTATAGAAGTTAATCTCTCCAAATCAAAAAAAAATTCTTTAATACAAATATTGTTATTTAGAGAAATATCTCCATAACTCTAGGCTTTCAAAGGGACTCCCTCCCTCCAAAATATTTGGGATTTCCTCTAACTACTAAACCTTTGCACAAGAGAATTTAGGAGCCAGTGATTAATAAGATGCAGGATAAAGTCAGGAAATGGACCATCAGATCTTTAAACTTGGCTAGTAGGTTGGTGCTTACAAAGGTTGTGCTTCAATCAAACCCAGTTTTCATGCTATCAGCACTCCCAGCACCAAAAGGAGTCTTACATCAATTTAGGGCCATTCAAAGAGACTTTCTTTGGGGTAAGGAGGAGACAAGTAAGAAATGGGCCTTAGTATCCTGGGAAAAAAATCTATAGATCCAAGAACCACGGGGCTCTTAGATTGGATGATCTGGAGATTCTCAGCAACGTTTTAGGGGTTAAACTATGGTGGCGTTGCGTAAAAGATCCAACGGCTCAGTGGGCAAGTATCTAGAAAGAAAAATATGCTAGCTCTTGGCAAACTAATGATCACATAAGGATGTCTGGTAATATAAAGGGCTCATACATCTGGAATAAGTCCTGGGAGAACAGAGGCTTAATACAAAAAAATAGCTTTTAGGAGATCAGAGAGGGAGATCTAGCTCTATTCTGGGAGGATAAATGGCAACAAGAACATACACTGTTAAAAGAGGACTTTTGGACCTCAAGTACGAGACAGACACCCAAGGATTATCTAAGGTAAAGTGTTTTTGGGATCATACTGACAGTGTAGGAAAGTGGAGAACCTGGAGAAACATAGATTGCAGGGATGATAGCCCCTTGAAAACAAAAGCAGAGACACTTATGAAAAGGTTGGAACAAAGGAAGATTTTAGTGACAGCGGGGCAGGACCAACTTAGATGGGGAAACAATAATGAGGGCTGCTTTAATCTTAAGGAAGAAAAAGGCATTCTCCTTGAGATGGATTTCCATGTTCTGGATAGGATCTGGCTGAACCTATGGAGGCATCAAGGGTGGATGAAGATTTAACTCTTCATGTGGCTGGTTCATCATAAGAAAATTTTGACTTGGGATAATGTTAGGAAGAGGGGTGTTATGTGGCCTTCCAGATGCCAGCTCTATGAAGCCCAAGAGGAGACAATGGAACATCTTCTCAATAGTTTCATTTTCACCTCTAGGTTGTTGGATACATTTGCCACCATTTTCCAACAGACCGACAGAGACAAAGGGAGTATCATTAATACCCTAAACAATTGGAGACAAAACTTTTTTGATTATGAATTTCTTGGCTATGCTTGGGCTCTAACGCCAAGCTTCATTATATGGAATTTTTGGAAAGAAAGGAATAAGAGAATATTCAAAAATGAAAAGAGTCCCTCCCATCGCCTATTGGAGCAGATCTTAAAATAGCTTAAGGAGACGGTTGGCACCACAGTGCGTAATCCCCCTAAGAATCCACCCTTAGAAGCTGAAATGAGAATTCTCAGTCTGATGGGTATGCAGGGGCTTATTCCTCAAGGCCTAGATAGGGAAGTAATGAAAATGGATACTGAGAAGGATTTCTGGCACCCTCCCCCTCAGGGTTTTTTGAAATACAACATTGATGGGGCTTCAAAAGGAAACCCGGGAACTGTTGGTCTTGGAGGGGCATTAAGGGATGAAGAAGGAAGTATTCTCTTCATCTTCCATTGCCATTTAGGAAGAGCCACTAACAACATGGTGGAATTAATGGCTATGGAGCAATGTTTAGATTTTTTGAAGCAGGATAACTGCCTAAATGTGATTATAGAAGTTGATTTTGAGTTAATCATTAACTCGGTCAAGAGAATTAGTTGTGGAATGGTGCCGAAGAAAGTCTCAAAACACTGGAGGTTGATCTAGGTTTTCCAAAGAATTCAGAGTCACCTCCAAGGCATTTGAACAGTAAGTTTCAACCATCTGTGCAGAAAGGCCAATAAAGTGGCAGATATTCTGGCCAACCAAGGAGTGAGCTGTATTGAAAGTAGGGTTTTGATGGGTTGGTAAGAGTTGCCTCAAAGCAGACTAAAGGAACTTTGTTATGACCAGGCGGATGAAGACAGGGAGGTGTTTTAAAATAGAGCCAAGGAGGCAGGTTCCAAATAACTTGATCTCATTATGATTTGCTATTTTTTTCACAATCTGGCCTTTGGTGGGAGGCAGGCCACCATCGGCCTCAACAGCCTAGGTAAACACAAATTCAGAAACCCCTGGTGGATGTTGCTAGGATTTCGCAGTTTATCGGTTGGTCATAAAGGGGGAAGGATCAACACCTTCCATGGGTTCAGTTTCATGTGTAGAGGAAATGGTGCGAGGGGCTGGATTCCTGGCTTTCCCGGTGGTCGTAATACCCCTGATTTTCCTTTTCGGGATGCAAAATCGCTTCCTTGGTGGTATTTGGTTGATCGCAAGCGTCTCAAGTGGGAAGCGGTTTTAACGAATTGGAAGTGATTCCACTCATCTACCTACACGTGGAAATGGGGGTGGGACCATATACTGCCCTCATCGAGTGCTAATGTTTGCGGCTTTAGACCCGAGAAATATTATCCTCAGCCGTCAGATTTTGCTAGGCGGATCTACAGACACGAATGATCGTGCATGTTGGTGGGGCCTAGTCGTTAAGCGCCGAGCGTCTTTGCAATGCGATTTCCTCCTTTTTCGTTGGATCAAGCGAGGAGAATGGACAGTAGTGATTAAAGATGCAAGTCTGGTTGTTAATATGCGCGTGAGAAATCGTGGATTTTCGCATGTTCTTCTAACCGCACCGCCCAAGCATTGTGTGTCTACTGAGGGTTTTGAGGTTATGTTTGTAGGGTTGGGGGTTCATGACTTTGGCAGTTAGTGATTAGATTTTCCTTGGTCCACAATGCCTTATGGACGGTTTTACTTTATGTAAAATATTTTTTGTTTTTAATGAAATAGAAGGAACGACTCTTGCTTTAGCAAAAAAAAAAAAAAATTATTAAAATACAATTTTATAAAATGTTATTTTTTTTTCTCAGTAAAATTAAAATATTTCTATTGAGTAAAATATACTACAATCATGAGAGACAAGAAACCGGCAGACCGGAAATGATGAACCTATCAACCTCGGTCCCGGAGATGGAGTGAACCAATCACGGAGCTACAACAAATAACTTGAGAGCAAAAACTGACTATTACCCCACAGGGGCAGTAACCTCAACACGGTGTTTTTTCCCTTTCTTTTCATTGACTTTTATCCAGCCATCCTGGGGAGTATGAGCTAAAACAACTTGAAGACTGGAATTCTCCATTAGGGGGATCTCCTTATCTGATTCAGAAGAGGAGG
The DNA here is from genome assembly GCA_031772625.1 of Pinus tabuliformis. NCBI lineage: Eukaryota > Viridiplantae > Streptophyta > Pinopsida > Pinales > Pinaceae > Pinus > Pinus tabuliformis. The sequence continues at coordinate 631,319,841 of CM062809.1, forward strand.
TCTCATGGACACATTTCTGGGAGATTTCTGTGACAGTGTTGTGCGGAGGAGTATCTGTGGACGGATCCATCGTCTGAGGCACCTGGTCCGGTTCTAAATTGCTCTCCTCATCTTCCGAGCTTGAGGAATCCGAGCTCACTGCTAGCGGTAGAGGACAAGGGGTCCAACGCTTGGGTTTGGACTTTGCAAAGTTGCCCTTTTTCGATTTTGCTGGCAGCGATGGGTAGGAATTCTGTAGATGCCGTGTTAGGTGACAGTGGTGGCAGTGGAAGGCAGTGTTTTTGTAATCCAGGTTCTGGGTCTAGACAAAGTCATTGATCTTGAGATTGATTTGCTCTGGCAGTCCCTTGCTTAGATCTAGCTCCACACATATTCTAGCATATGTGTAGAGACCTTGTTGTTCCCGCCTGTAATCTCCCATTAAAAAGTTGTCTAAGGTGTTGCCTATGCTCCTATAAACTGTTGTATGCCACAGGTGAGCTGGAAATTTTGGAAGTCTGATCCAGACAGGGGCTTTGGTAATGACTGCAGAAGCTGGGTCAAAATCTGAGAACCATGGAGTTATGAAGAGTCCTACTGTACCCATGAACCAAGGACCTTCTTCTAAGGCATTTTCATAGTGCTTAAGACTGTCGAACAAAACTATAAAATATCCTTTTCAGCAGAAGCAAACCTTGCAATGGTGAGTCCAGTTGTCATTGATCCAGTCATAAAGGTCCTTAGAGCGAGGCCAAAGCCCATTGAATCTGCAAATGATGGCCCTTTCAGCAAATCTTTGAATTTCATCTGCAAGGTCAGGGTGGGAGATCTCAACAGAGGGGACCTCCTCTAACTTGTCAACCAGAAAAGGCTTAGGTTTGGGAGGTTTAGGGGAGATGGGTATCTCAGAGCGAATTGCAACTTTATAGGAGTAGGGAGGAGCAGAAGAAGATTGACCTGCAATGCCACCTCTCAAACTAAGGGAAAACGCTAAAGAGCTATTATTTTTATGTTGTAAGAAGAGAGGGGAAGAGGATCATCGAGTTGTTTACCTTGAAATATAAGTCTCTGTAGGGCAGAGGGGATCCTGAATCGACGTTCCAGATTTACTTTGAGATTCTGCACCAGATCTGAAGGGTGTACCCATTGCAGAGTGGTCTTGCCTGAGATCTGTGTGATCTGAACCTGAAAGGGGGCAGAGAAATTTTTAGAAACTTTCTGAAGCAGCACAGGGCAAGAGGCTTTAGGGTCTCCTATCTCTTGATGCACTGGAGGAAGAGGGGGAGGAAAAGGCTTCTACCGATGGTAGCTTTCGCTCCAGCCTAGATCCGCTGCAAAGGAATTCTCTCAAGACGGAGACTCTCATAGAGATCTCATTTTCAGGTTCGCACTATCAGGGGTTTCAGAATGTGAAATTTCGAAAACAGCTTTGGAAGTATCAGGCGTCGAACTTGAAGGCTGAGTCAGAGGCAATTCCACCACAATCTCCAGATCTGAGAATAGTGATGGCGCATCAGGCATTCCGTTCTCCATATGGGCACTCTCATCTGATAGCTTCTTCGTGCTTTCTGCGGGAGAAGAAGGGCACCTGTTCGTGAAGGGTTCGATGCCATTTCGGTGGGTTCTCTTCTTTCTTTCACTAAGGGGGAGAAAATCCGCCTTCCTCTTGTATCCGCCATTGCTGAGCCTCTGCAAGAAATTTGGCAACGATTTTCCAAAGAGCGGCTTGTGAGAGTTGCTGTGGGTAAGCCTGGGGAGTTTCTCCATTGGCGGGAGAAGGCGGCGAGCCAGAACTGCGAGAGATCCGCTAGGTTTTCACCACACCTCGACCTATTTTGTTAGTATAAAATGTTATTAATATGTTATTAAAACATTCTAATTTAAAGTTAAGTTTTATAATAATAATATAGGATTATTATTATTTAAAATTTTCTTAGTTTTTGAATTTTTTTTTTAATAATTAATGATATTTTTTTTAAACGTTGGTTTAATTATATTTCCACATTAAATAAATATTTTATATTTTTCAATTTTATTATATGTTATTATGATTATGTTTTAATAATCAAGTGTTTTATATTTGTAATAATATATTATTAATTTCTTTTCATTGAATATATTGACTAAGCCATAATAATGAATGGTATATGTTTATATTTTTTATTAAATATATATTTTATAAATTTATTAAAATTATTAAAATTTAATTTATAATTGTAAAATATATGAAAAAATGAAAAAATAGGAAACTAATATAACCGGTCTAGATTTTATCTCAACATTGGATTTAGAAAGCACCAGAGGGATCAAAGCTCTTGAGATGGGAACCTCTTTTAGAGTTAAAAGAGATTTGATCTATTTGTATGCTTTGTAGTTCCGAAGTTAAAATGGATCTAGTCTATTTTAATTTCACCCTTTAAAGAGGCTATGTTCCACATGAATACCATGGTTTTTCAATACCCTAAGTCATTTTTTATTTTTATTTTGTTATTTTTACTTCATTTTTTATTTTATGTTGACTTGGTTAAAATGTTTATATTACATTAATCTTTTCATTTAATTTTTTATTTTTTTTAAACAAAATATTTTATTCTATTTTATTTAGAGGTTACATCATCTCTACCATATAGGTTAGAGAACACTTCTCAAGAAAAATATATATTTCCATATTTAAGATTTCTGGGATTATTAGCTTTTTGTAATATTTTTATGGATTCATCCCATCCATATTTTGAATATTACTTTAATTGAAGTTCATCATCAAGATAAAATATATGTTTATTTTATTTTTAGTTTAGAGTAATATTTAATAATTTAATTTTAAATATTTTTTAATTTCATTTTATATATTTTGAATTTTAATAAAATAAATAACAAAATATTTTATTATTATTATTATTATTATTATTTAATAGATAAATGTATAATAATATATTATTGATATTTATAATTTTTTTAAATATTTTTGCTAGTGAAATATCACAATAATTAAAAAGTTATATATTTATTCAATTTTTTACTTTTACAATTAATATAGTTTAAAAATTGTTGTAAAGTGAAATATGTGTGTGGATATTTTTATTTATTTTTCTACCTAATAGTTTTATTAGGTTGGTATATTTATAGGTTTTTAAAATAACAAAAATAATATTTAAATGTGATTAGAAAAACTATTTTAATGTTTTGAAGGTAATGCTATGTTTTAAATAAATTAAAAAGCACTATATAGAAAGTTCTTTTTAGTTTGGAGATGTAAAATTTCTACTAAAATTTGTACTTGGTAGGAAACTAATATAATTTATCTAGATTTTACCTTAACACTAGATTTACCAAGCATGAAGAGAGATCAAATATCTTCACATTTAAACCTTTTTTTAGAGGATATTTGATCTCTCTCGATGCTTTGTAGTTCGCAAGTTAGGTTGAGAGTTAAAATGGATCTAGGCTAGTTTGATTTCAGTCTTTAAATGGCATATGTTCCATATGAATACAATGGGTTTTCAGTGACATGAGCCATTTTTTAATTTTTACTTTGTTATTTTTGTTTTCATTTTTTATTTTATTTTAACTTTTAAAATGTTTACATTTCATTATCTAGGCTAGTTTGATTTCACGCTTTAAATAGGTTATGTTCCACATGAATACCATGGGTTTTCAAGACCTAAATAGGTTATGTTCCACATGAATACCATGGGTTTTCAAGACCACGAGTCATTCTTTAATTTTATTTCGTTTTTATTTTTCTATTTTTGTTTTCATTTTTTATTTTAGTTTAACTTTTAAAATGTTTACATTCCATTAATCTTTTTATTTAATTTTATTTTAATTAAAAAAAATGTTTTTTTTTATTTGGAGAGTACAACATCTCTACTATATAAGTGAGAGAGCACCTCTTGAACAAATATTCTAATAATTAATATAGTTGCAAAATGTTGTATATATATATATATATACATATATATATATCTATATATATCTATATATATCTATATCTATATATATATATATATATATATATATATATATATATATATATATATATATATATATATATATATATATATATATATATATATATATATATATATATATATACATGAATGAATATTTATTTTATAGTAAGGTTGTAGATTGAAATGTTTTTAAAATAATAAAAAAAGGTATTTAAATATTATTTTAAAAAACCCATTCTAATGTTTTAGAGTTAATATTGTGTTTTAAATTAATTAAAAAAACATTATATAGAAAGCTCCTCTTGGTTTGGAGATGTAAAATCTCTACTAACAGGGTCAACCACGTGAAGGTGAGAGCTTATATGACCCCAAAAACGGTCCATCATTGACATGGGACTAACCACTTACGCGCACCCACACAATCCCTTGTCAATGAGGCACAATTACTCACATGCATACATTCATACATTCATACAACAAACAAAGGGTGCACACAAACATACACATACCCACAAACTTTACACATATTGACTCACAGGGTGACATGTTCACACACATAATATTTATTATGCTTATTATGAATTTTAGAATTAACATTATTTTATATATGTGATGACACTCACGATAGATGTTATGATGTTGACGATTACATTTATTTTGTAAGTTAATTAGTATTATATAAAAATTGAGAAGTATTTATTTATTTTATTATATTTAAAACAATAATTATCATTAACAAAATTTTGGAATTAATATCTTTTCCACATATTATTAAATTTTATTAGTATGAAATTTTTTATAAATTATTAAAATTAACGAATTTTTAAATAAAATTAATTAATTGTATTTCTTTTAATATTAGATAATCAATTGATATGTGTTAATATGTCATGTTATTGTTTCTTCTTTTCTAAGGGATTTGAACCTTCAGTATCATGGTTTTAATAATATTTTATATCATGACAATCATTTATTGGGAAGTACTTGGAAAGCTAATATTATGTACTTATTAATGTTATTTTAAAATGTATATTATTTTTCATTTAAAAATGATAAATTAATATTATGCATCATTAAAATTTTCATAGGAAAGAAATGAGAAGTAAAAAATAAAATAATAAAAAATTTATTAAAAAATAAAAAACAACAATAATAATATTTTCACAAATATTTAAAGTAATGCATTTTACAAGTTAATATTCTAAATAATATATTTATCTATAGAAATAATGATAGTGTATTTATAATCATATAAATAAATAAATAAATAAATATATGTATATTCACACAAATTACATTCATATATCTACAAGTAAATAATATATATACAAATATAGCAAAGAAAGATTCATAGACACATAAAGAGTAGATTCATAGATATAGAAAGAATACAATTATGAAGCACACATAGAAGTGTAGCAAAGAATAGATTTATACACACATGAAGAATACATTCATACACATAGAAGGAATACAAGTAAACAAGACAAATACATACAAAGAAAACAATTATGCAAGGCACATAGCTGTGGAAAATACATACAAGTGTAGCAAAGAATATATTCATACACACATGAAGAATACATTGAGACACACACAAGGAATACAAGTAAACAAGAGAACACATACAAAGAAAATAATTATGCAAGGCACATACAAGTGTAGCAAAGAATAGTTTCATACACACATGAAGAATACATTCATACACATACAAGGAATACAAGCAAATAAGACACACACATACAACGAAAACAATTATGCAAAGCACATACAAGTGTAGTAAAGAAGAGATTCATACACACATGAAGAATACATTCATACAGATACGAGGAATAACACATCCATACATGTACAAGGAATACAAGTGTAGCAAAGAATAGATTCATACACACATGAAGAATACATTCATACACATACAAGAAATACAAGTGTAGCAAAGAATAGATTCATACGCACATGAAGAATACATTCATACACATACAAGGAATACAAGTAAACAAGGCACACATACAAAGAAAACAATTATGCAAAGCTCATACAAGTGTAGCAAAGAATAGATTCATACAGACATGAAGAATACATTCATACACATACAAGGAATACAAGTAAACAAGACACATACATACAAAGCAAACAATTATGCAACACACATACAAGTGTAATAAAGAATAGATTCATACACACATGTAGAATACATTCATACGCATACAAGGAATACAAGTAAACAAGACACATACATACAAAGAAAACAATTATGCAAGGCACATACAAGTATAACAAAGAATAGATTCATACACATGTGAAGAATACATTCATACACATAAAATGAATATAAGTAAACAAGAAACATACATACAGAGAAAATGATTATGCAAGGCACATACAAGTGTAAGAAAGAATAGATTCATACACAATTGAAGAAGGCATTCATACAAATGCAGAAAAGAATACATTCATACACATAACAAGAATACAAGTAAACATGAGACATACAAATGTAGCAAAGAATAGATTTATATAGACATAAAGGACATATTCATACACATACAAAGAATACAAGTAAACAAGGCACATAAAAATGTAGCAAAGAATACATTCACACACATATCTAGAATACAAGTGAATAATACTCATACAAATACAACAAAGAATACATTCATACACATACAAGTAAACAATATCCATGTACATACAAAGGATACAAGTAAACAAGGCACATACAAATGCAGCAAAGAATACATTCATACACATATCTAGAATACAAGTGAATAATACTCATACATATACAACAAAGAATACATTCATACACATACAAGTAAACAATATCCATATACATACAAAGAATACAAGTAAACAAGACACATACAAATGCAACAAAGAATACATTTATACACACATGTAGAATACAAGTGAATAATACTCATCCAAATACAACGAAGTATACATTCATACACATACAAGTAAACAATATCCATACACAAGAATAGTGAAAGAATACACGCACCTAATGAAGGAATATTGAAAAACACTCAAGATAATACAAGCAACTCTTCAAGATAAATAAATGTATATACATGCAAACAATGAAACCACCACTCTAACATTGAAGGCTTACTCAAACAATACAGCATATACATACAAATAAACAATGGAAAGAATACTCAAAGGCATGCAAAATGAGACATTCATAAGCATAGAAAAATAAACACTCCAAAGAAGTACATACAAGTAATGCAAGCACTCTCATTTCATACATTTTGAAAAAAAAATATCCATATACATACAAAATAAAGAATCCAAAGCATATATTATAACCCAAGTATATAGATATAGATATCTAAAAGCATTCAAAAAATTATTTATTATATATAAATAATAAAATCAATACACAAATATTTAAATATAATAAATTTATACAAATAAATAATCTATTTACAAATAATATATTAATATTTAATTTAAATTTATAAAAGTATCAATAAAAATATTAAATTATATATATGAGAAAAGAAGGGAAAAATATAATATAAATATCCTAATCACATATTTATAATAAAAATATATAATTAAACAAATAAAAAAACAAAGCCAATTCAAAGTCCAAAAAACCAAAAACAAAATATAGAACTTAAAAGATATAAATAAATTTAGGCTATAAACATTATATAATTTATGTGAATATAAAGATTGGTTTTTCCATTTGTGTGCATGTGAGGAAGTTGTTTAAAAAATTGAAAAAATGTTAAGTAATTTATGTGAAATATAAGGGCGACTTTGTGTATGTAGGGAAGATGTTTAAAACATTGATGTGTGTATGTGGGGAAGATGTTTAAAACATTGAAAAAATGTTAAATGATTTATGTGAATAAAAGTGATTTTTCCATATGTGTGTATGTTGGGAACATGCTTATACATTATTATTATTATTATTATTATCATAAAAGGATATACTATAAACTAAAGATCATGAAAACCATGAGCACAAGGAACACAACTCAAAGGAGGGTTACCATTTAACCTTCCTAAGAGCCTTTTGGAGGGGTTGAACTCCCCTCCAACAAAAAAAAGAAGCCTACTCATCTTATTAATGACACTTTGTGTTCATGTACATTCTTTGATGGGCCCATCTAGACAAAAAAGATATATAATTTTTTCTAATTACAACATTACAAAACATAAAAGTAGATAAAGTCTTCCACCCACCCGCGAGAAACTTTGGTATTGATAAATTTCCTGCAGCATACAACATTAAAATGATATTGTTACTATACAAATCTTTCCTAACAACTTGTAACATAATTAAATGCATAGTTCATAAAAGAAATCCATTATATATATATATATAATCATAAACCCATAATGCATGAAAAGTATAAGGAAAAAACATGAATACAATATTATTAGGTATGAAAAGTATGATATAATTTATAAATTTAATATAATAACAATTAAATCTAATCCTTACCTATTAAAAGTAAAAAAAATAAAAACATATTTGGTAACATTAAATTTCAATACAACAATAACATACTCTTATTAATAAAATTTCATTTAATAAATAAAATTGTCAGGTTATATATATTTTTCAAATTAAAATATAAAATAAAATAATGAACTACGTGGTGAACAAATACATGTTTATCTTCAAAACTGTAAATCGAGAACATAAATTCTTGGCAAATATATTTCCCATTGGAAATTTAATTGAAAATCAAAATTCTAAATTCGAGAACATAGATTCTTCGTGGTAAATATATTTCCGATTGGAAATTTAATTAAAAAAAGAAACGTGGAAAGAAAAAACATCTTACTATATAATTAAGAAAACTAGGTAATGTAAACATTGGAAATTTAATAATTCAAAAGAACGCTGTATAATTAATAAAGCTCGTTAATGTAATTAATAAGAGAGAGGAGAAAGATTCTTCCATTATCTGAGAGTTGCCACGGGACCTATTGTTTCAGGAGATCTAGATCTTTGTCAAAGTTGTATGATTGTTTTATCTCATCATCATGAAATTCTGGGGAGTTGCCCATTACCTATGAAATTCGGGGGGTTGCCCATTATTGCATATGATTCTGGGACTGCGCGTGCACAACACTAAAGGGTTCATCTCATAACATCTACTTGGAAACTTTGATGAGGAAGCGAGTGATGAAGGATGACAATAGATGGGGAAGCGACTGATCATGTTACAACTAGGGTCAAATTGATGAGGAAGCGACTGATCATGTTACAGCCAACTAGGGTCAAAGGAACGGCGGGTTACCTCTATGTAGAGTCATGACTTACCATGCGGGTTACCTCTATCCAGAGTAATGTTGACTTACCATCTATCCACGATCTGCATGCTGGACAACCACATCAAACTATAATGCAATTTCATTTTTGTTTGGCACGTATGCACCTTGGGCTATTGGCTTCTGATCTAAGCCTTGGGTTCATGTTAAACCAAACGGACGCAGAAGGAAGAGGGGCAGCCTTCTTGAGTTTGAGTTGCCCTTGAACAAAGTCTTGGATGAATTTATTCAAGAATAGGTTCAAACCAGCAATGCTTGGGTTTGGGTTTGGGTTTGAGGTGAAAAAGAAACAGAGACAGAAAGGAGTAAATTTATTAGAAAGAATAACCTAAAACTAATAACAGGGGGATAAACTGAAATAATTGAAAGGTGATTCAATTTGTTGGTAACCTAAAATTAATAACAGGTTGATAAACTAAAATAATTGAAAGGTGATTCAATTTGTTGGTAGGAGCCGAGCCGAGCCGACGCAGGGCTTGAACAACCTCAAGACGACTATATCATCGCGTTCAATCATCCCTCACTGGGGGTTTTCTCAATGATTAAATTAATTAATTCATCGCTGATCACTGGTCAATGATTAAATTAATTAATTCATCGCTGATCACTGGTCAATGATTAAATTAATTAATTCATCGCTGATCACTGGTTATTGTGTCGCGGTGTCATGGTTACCTCATCAGGTTAGATCCACACGACTCTGTCACCTGGTCTACCTTCAATCTTATATTAGAAAAATATGAATATAATGTTAAAATTTATATTTTCGCGTTGATTTTCGAAATTATTAGAAGAAGAAGGATGTTTGGACTGGGTTTCACCAAAGAGGGTTTGGATTGGGTTTTACCTACCGATCAAGGTCCATCTATCTATGACGGTTCCCATCAGATAGAAGCTTCCAAGCTTTTATACAAGCTTAAAATAGTGAATAGTGGTCCTGTTAGAACCACTGATAAGTCCAAATCTACCTGACGAGGAACTGAATCTCGTTCAATGGGTAAGGAATAGGATTATATTTAATCATTCAAAATATGAAATTAATAAAGTACAACGGCAACCTACAGACGAGACCCCTATTAGCAGCCTGGTTAGGAGCAGATGTGACTCCGGAAACATGCAACATAACACAACACAACGGTACACGTTTACCTATGCAATGAAAAGTCGTGCGAGGGACGGGAAGGAGTTGTAGAGGCACTCTCACTCTCTGTTGGAAACCCGAGAACGATTTTGAAGGAGTTTTAGAGGCACTCTCACTCTCTGTTGGAAACCCGAGACTGATTTTGTATCTATAAATGAATAAACACTGATTGTGGCAGTTTACCATTCCAACTAACTCTATCAGAACAAGAGTTGAGTTGAGCTGTGATTGCAACGTAACTTGTATTTGAGATATTTTGTTAACGCTATGATTCAGATGCATCATAAATGACAATAAAAAGAAGACGAGACCAGCACGAGTGTGGAGAAAACGCCATCAAAAGGAATTTCACCCTGCTTTCATTGACTAGTAACCCGTTATATCGGCTTTCAACACATCGATGAGGACTTGGAACACATCAATGAACAGGTGATGAGTATGGATGACGCAGAACAGGGGTTGTACCAGGTGAGTATGGATGATGCAGAACAGGGGTTGTACCAGGTGATACACCAATGGTGAGGGTATTAAATTCAAAGCGTTCTCGCTTGAAGGAAGAAGTAAATAATTTTAACACCTAAAATCCTATCTTAATTGAAATTCCATATAGAAGGGATGACAGAGATGCACTCCCCGGGTAGGTAGGTTTTCTAAATCAAATGGAAAAATATTCACAAAAGGCACTAACCGGTTATGAATAGGTGATGAGTATGGATGATGCAAAACAGGGGTTGTACCACGTGATACACCAATCGTGAAAGTTCAGGGTATTAAATTCAAAGGGTTGTGGGCTGAAGGAAGAACTAAATAATTTGAACCCCTAAAATCCTAACTGAAATTCCATATAGAAGGGATGACAGAGATGCACTCCCAAGGTAGGTAGGTTTTCTAAATGGAAATGGAAAAATATTCACAAAAAGCACTAACCAGTTATGAACAGGTAATGAGTATGGATGATGCATAACAGGGGGTGTACCAGGTGATACACCAATGATGAAAGTTCAGTTCAGGGTATTAAATTCGAAGGGTTCTGGCTTGAAGGAAGACGTAAATAATTTGAACACCTAAAATCCTAACTGAAATTCCATATAGAAGGGATGACAGAGATGCACTCCCGGGCAGGTAGGTTGAACACCTAAAATCCTAACTGAAATTCCATATAGAAGGGATGATAGAGATGCAGTCCCTGGGCAGGTAGGTTTTCTAAATCGAAATGGAAAAATTTTCACAAATAGAAGGCCTGATAGAGATGCACTCCCCGGGTAGGTAGGTTTTCTAAATCGAAATGGAAAAATATTCACAAAAAGCAATAAGGCACTGACCACAGTGGGGAAAGAACCAAATAAATGTAGTTTTTGAAAACAGCTATGATGTGTGTACATACCCTCCTCACCCAACAAATCTAGAAATACCTTCATTATAAACACTTATATAGAAAATTTACTATTAAAAAATGTTCGTAGTACATACCCTCCTCACCCAACAAATCTAGAAATACCTTCATTATAAACATTTATATAGAAAATTTACTATTAAAAAATGTTCGTAATACTCTTTGAAAGAGGAATAATAGGCTCGAAACGAAATCAAGGCAATGAGGAGGCAGAGTTTGGCGTGGAAAAATGAGAGGAGAAACTATTGGGTGCAGATTCGGCAGCAAACACAAACAACTAACAGATCAATGATATTCAAATTAACTACAGGCTAACCTTCTATTATATATTTTTATAACCAAATAACTCCTTCGTCTCAGAATTAGAAAGAAACATAAAGAATGATTATTATGTTTAATTATGGAATTTTTTATTTAAAATTTAAAGAATGATTATTTATAAATTTAATTATGTTAATAATGGTTTTAGAAATTTTATGAAAAGTTTTTGTGTATTTGAAAATTTATAAAATTAAAAATTCCAATATTAAATTTTTATAATTTTTTATTTCCAACTTTTTAGAATGTTAGTAAGATAGATGTGTAATGTGTTCAATGCTAAATTTTTACTTGAAATAGTATAACTCTATCCAATTTGAAAAGGATAAAAGTAATTGAAATTAAAAAATAATAGTACTAAGCTCAGAAACATATTATGCATATTGCCACATGTACCTTTTAGATGGAAAATAAAATACTTTTTAAATAAATATATGCTAACTATAATTAAGAATAAAAGTGAATATATCTATTTGGTTAATTATAATTAAAAAATATTAATAATCTTACTCTCGCTATGCTAGCTCTATTTGATTTATTATTGACATTACACCTCAAAAGATGTGGTAAAAATATTTCATTGAGTGTGGAAGATATATAATTATTATACTTCACAAAGATATTTCAATATAAGGTTTAGGTAAATTATTTAAAGGTATAAAGAAAAAACTAGTTATTTCTTAATAAGAATAATAAAAGAGACGTGCAATTTGTTCCATTCTTAATATAAAATTAGTGTGGCATTTAAAAACTATTAATAATAAATACGCAAAATTATACTCTTAAGTCTAAGAATATAACTCTATTCAATTAAAGGAAAATTTACTTTTACATCTTTCATAGTTTTTCCTTAATTAAAAAGCTAACAAATAATAATAATAATACTAATAATTTAATTCTAAAGTCATACCCAAGTTTGAAACCAAAATTGTTGTATCAGACACTTGTTTATGGAAAAGCCCTTCTTTATATTTGAATCTTTGTCTTTCTATCTTTATATTTGAATCTTTGTCTTTCTAGGAAAAACCACACGTTCTTAACTATTGGTCATTTTTTTATTCTCTATAAAAGTGTAATATACTTGATATACCTTATTAGATTTATGATTATAATATAATAAAGAAATACTATATAACAATAGGCATATGACAATTATTGTATAATGTAATCATTAATATGTTTTAATGATTAGCTATAGAAGGATTCTCACTTGATATTTTTTTTTTTTACATTACGATAATATATCTAATAATATATGGTAGGTATACTATAGAAATTTTCCTCAATTTTGAGAAGATTGTGTAAATCGATTGGAGGAATCAGTCTTTTTGTAATTTTTTCTCAATTAAAATATGTTTATTACCATAGACATGCCTCATATTAAGATTCTATCCTCAAATTTGAAGGGTTTCCTAGATTTCCGAAAGTTTATCCACATTAAATGTGTTTAAGGAGGTTGTTCAAAATTGATTTTTGAGAAGGATATTTAAAATAGATTTGGTGTCACCCCTTATTGTTAAATTCTGAGAGGGTTCCTAGATTCCACATCAAATTTGAGGAACTTTACATTATAATAACCTATTTTGATTTGAGGAGGTCGCTCAAAATTGATGGTATACAACCTCCTCTAGTTTGAGAAGCTTATTGTTAAGAAATTTAGCTACTTAAATTATGTTATATTTAGTTGTCAATATGTGGTCATAAACTTTTAAACACCAACATTGTATGTGTGGAACTAGTCCAATGCCTTCCTCAAACCTAAGACTTTGCAATTCCTCATGCAATCTTAGGTGAATAGCCAAATTAGGTATATGCATATGTATATATACACAGATATATCAATATTATGTTCATATATATGTCAACATATATATACCAATATATATACTCACATATTATGTTTACACATATAGTAGTATACATACAAATATTCATGTAGCAGTAATATATATTAAATACATATTATGTTGGTATACTAGTGGTGGTCGTCATTGGCTAAGCACAATGCATAGATAGATTAAGAGATTAATACTTTAAATATTTTAGGGGTTTTTTGTAGTGAAACAACAACACCCCATTTTGTACATAATCCATAAAAAATGGGGACCATTTTAAGTCTGCATATCCTACTTATATATATATATATATATATATATATATATATATATATATATATATATATATATATATAATTCAATCACTTTCCACCTTGTACATATTTCATAGACAAATCACTTATAAAGTTTAAAAAAAAAAAATTCTAAGTTCTTAAGTGTTCCATCAATAAATATTTCTTCTTGTCTCTCAAGACATGAATATCTCACACCACACTCTCTTTTATTGGAATACTTTTGGAAAATCCATGGGATGCGACAAAACCTTGTTTTTTAATTAACAATATTTGTTCCCATACCGACTCTCGTTTCTCGAGCTAACCCTTCCACATTTACTTCTTGATCATCCCATGGTGGGACACAAAATTTCCCGACATATTACTGATGTTTTCTTAGAAAATTTAATGTTAATCTCGTCCTAACCCATTCACTTCTCAAGTGTTTTACCTTACGTCAAGCCCCCTAGAAGGATGACAAAATTTTCTAGCAAATGTTTTCAAACATTTTTTCTCTTAGACTTTGTTAGTTCTCCGACCTATGCCCTTTTTAATTGTTGAAACCTTACTTCCACTTGAGATATCCTTCATGGGATGAAATGACCATTGTTTCTACATGGAATGCTTTACACATGCTCTTATCAGATGGTACCATCTGTCACCTTACACCACGTAAATATTTGACAACTAGCCATATTCTTTGTACATAGATGCTAAAATTCTTGACAGACAATTCTTTGTCTCATCATGGCCTTCTTATAGGATATTTTCTAAACCTAACCTTACTCCCATGATGTCAATTAGGGTTAATATTTCGTTTAGTAATGACGTCTCCATAAGTAAATATAGGTCATTTCAACTTAAATTAAGTTTATCCATTGTCATATCAGTATCATCCTACGTACAACCACTTATTTTTTTATATTTAATATCCTTCATTTCAACCTTAGTTTCAATAATTGTCTTCTTTCATAGCTCTAAATAATCCCCAAGCTACTAAATTATATCATCACTCTTGTTCTCCTCCTTGTTACAATCACTTCATTTTGCTAGCTATGCAAGAATGTTGAACATGGGGATGAAACCTAAAAAGAAGTTGTGGGTGCAAAAGTCATTTCAACCAATCCTTTAAGTGGTAGATGATAATAATTTGAATATATTTACATTTCAGACACATTAATCACTAATCCCACTGATAATAGAGATAGGTACCCCTTTAATTCCTTTGAGACCGCATTGTTTGATAAGGGAAGGGATGTGCATACCAAAAAGACCCTCAATGAGAAACCAACATGGAAACTCAAAGTAGATGAACTCTACGTCCCATCATATGGGTCATTAATATAACATAATGTGTAGAATGGTTTCCATGACAAGGACCCCACACATAGAGAAATATAGAAGAGTACGTAAAAACGAAAATGATATATTATATTTTTATAACTTAATTAATAAATTATCTTTCTTTTGAAAATATTTTATTAGATTATTTAAATTTTATATAATTTCCTTTCATTCTTAATTCTTTTATTTTAATATTATATGTGTTCATACAAAAATTTATAATAGAATAATAATAATAATAATAATAATAATAATAATAATAATAATAATAATAAATAATAATAATAATAATAATAATAATAATAATAATAATAATAATAATAATAATAATAATTTAATTTTAAAGCCATAGCCAAGTTTGGAACCAAAATTGTTGTATGAGACACTTGTTTATGGAAAAGCCCTTTATATTTGAATCTTTGTCTTTCTAGGAAAAAACACACGTTCTTAACTATTGGTCATTTTTATATTCTCTATAAAAGTGTAATATACTTGATATATCTTATTAGATTTATGATTATAATATAATAAAGAAATATTATATAACAATAGGCATATGACAATTATTGTATAATGTCATCATTAATATGTTTTAATGATTAGCTATAGAAGGATTCTCACGTGATATTTTTTTTTTTACATTACGATAATATATCTAATAATATATGGTAGGTATACTATAGAAATTTTCCTCAATTTTGAGAAGATTGTGTAAAATTCTTGAGATTTTTTGAAATCGATAGGAAGAATGAGTCTTTTTGTAATTCTTTCTCATTTAAAATGTGTTTATTATGATAGACATGCCTCATATTAAGACTCTATCCTAAAATTTGAAGGATTTCCTAGATTTTCGAAAGTTTATCCATATTAAATGTGTTTAAGGAGGTTGTTCAAAATTGATTTTTGAGAAGGATATTTAAAATAGATTTGGTGTCACCCCTTATTGTTAATTTTTGAGAGGGTTCCTAGATTCCACATCAAATTTAAGGAACTTTACATTATAGTAACATATTTTTATTTGAGGGAGGTTGCTCAAAATTGATTGTATACGACCTCCTCTAGTTTGAGAAGGTTATTGTTAAGAAATTTAGCTACTTACATTCCATTATATTTAATTGTCAATCTATGGCCATAAACTTTTAAACACCAATATTGTATGTGTGGAACTAGTACACAAATGATCCTCAAGCTATGCAAGAACTTTTACAATCTAATTCTCTAAGGCATGCATTGGCAATAAAATGAATGATCAGACTAAAAATTAAAGGGATACAAATATTTGTTGGACCAATGAGCTTATGTTTTCAAGACAACCTTGTGGACTCCAATCATATTCATTTGTTGTCATAAAATGATTCTATGATTAATTAAGTACCACTTTCATTATTCAACATTCATCGCCTAGCTTTTGTAGGGGGGAATCCACAGTTTACACTTGAAAGATAAAATTCAATTAGGAAGAAAGAAAAATGCTACAGGCTTGCGTGATCACTAGGATTACATTTACAAAATAATTTTATGATCTCTGATCACAATACTTTGTTTCGCATAAGCATTAAATAGTTTTGCAATTCCTCAAAAAGCACTTTTGTTCATCAAACTTCAGTGCCTAACCTCTGTAGGGAATCCACAACTCAACAATGTTGTTTTAACTATGCCTGTATCTTTGTGTCATGTAACACATCTCCACACCGGATTACACTTGTTGTAACCACAACCCGACGGTTTATAGAACCACAGACCCATGGCATCTAACCCCGGTGGTCTCGACCTGCTCTGACCTACTGACTAGAACACATATTATGTTTTGTCATCCCTATCATGCTATATCACCAGGCCACATGGTTGCCACCTTCACATTGTATAAAAGCCATATTTTTTGTATTAATATATATTTTCCATCAGATTTTAACATATATGTTTGCAATATGGTTTAACACCATATCTTCGGTGCTTTGTTGGCAAGTTGACTCACATCCTTTGACGGTCATGGCCATTAACTCCACCACCGTGTGACTGGACCTTTGTGCCATGTGACTAGACTGGGATCTGCCATGGATGAACCTATTTATACTTTGTTATAATTATGCACCATAGTTTATAACCTTTTTCCGTAGGTTTTGATTTACTTCACCATATTGCATATTCCCTATTGGTCCATTACATACCATAGGTTCATTATAAATTTTTCCCCCATGGTTTGATAAGATAAGTCTTTGCGCCCACCTACAAAATAATTATATGATTTGTAAAACATAGCTATCGCTTGCGCCCACCATTGTTTTTACACATAGTTTGAATCTTAGGCATGTTTTAGCATTAGAAAAAATGTGCACCTTATTTTCATATATGTTATATCATCTAGTTTAGAAACCATAGGTTTTCAACTACATCATAAGCTTATTAATGCACCCATGAATTATAATATGAATCTTTAACCAACCAAAACCCAAAATGTAACCATTCACCTCTAGATATGCATTGGAAATGAACTTTGACCTTTTTGCTTTACCATTGCCATGTGTTGAACTGCGTGAATGCCATATGGTCAGCAAGGCCCCTTTTCACATGTTCACCATAAAATTCAACGGGATTTTTACCCCTCGTACAGAGGCTAAATGTGAATCTAGAGATACCACCATAATAAATGCATCGAGCTCTTCAAGTTGGTGCTGATTTCATGAGAAACTAGGATGTTAAAACTTTGCATATGTCAAGAACTCTTTTTCTACCTAGGTCCATCTTGGACTTCAAACATATAGAAAACTTCAACTTGACTTAACAAGATCCATTATGGATCAATAGTCTAAGTACTTCTATGAAATAAAACTTAGAATAACATCATTTATATTAAAAGAGGAATATACAAGTTCACATTACAGTTGTAAAGACAGTCTACATATACTTAGCATGGATCCACATATGCCTTGCCATCAAACTGCAATATACATTAACATATGTCCTTCATATTGGATTGTTTGAACAATTTTGCAATACACAATTTGATTGCTTTCTTGACCAATCTTGTAATATTATAAAGATTTACCTTTGACCTTTAATTATTATAGATGTCATATAGTATAGGGAGGGTGTATTGAACCATGAATACCTCCCAAGTACACAAATACTTCTTAATTGTTTACATCCCAAAAGTAGAGTAGGGTGTAATGCCATTGGCAAATATAGCTCTCACTAATGTGGGTAGTTGCTTGTATTTTGGCATAGAATATTTTCATGACATGGAATGCATGAAAATATCCATTCCATTTTCCAAAACCTTGAAATTGATTAATTATCCAACTGCGCTTGTGTTGTATGCATTTCCACCATGCGTTTGACTACATCATTAATTGTGAGTCAACGTCTTTCTTGTCTAAACTAGGAGAAATCCAACCAACATTGATCCATATCAAGCTACCTAACAATGAAACCCATGTGGAAATTTTCACCCTAGGTGTGCATATATATCACAACTAATGATTGTGGTCACTTGATCTTTACTAGGGTTATACGATCTGATACTCATATTGGAAAAGGAAAGCTCTAGCTCAAATAACTCAATTAAAAATAAGGGAAGAGCTTTGAATTTAACAACACACCTCATCGCCATGTCATGACCATAATGGAAGTAATTGTGAAAAAATAGGAATGACCATTGGCTACAAGAGGTAGTATAAAGGGAAAAACTTGCACTTTTGATAGTAATAAAGGTCTCAAAATGAAAGTCCAACGTCTTCCTCACACCTGAGACTTTGCAAGTCCTCATGAAATCTTAGGTGAATAGCCAAAATTAGGTATATGTGTATGTATATACAAATAGATATATTAATATTATGTTCATATATATGTCAACATATATATATATATATATATATACCAAAATAATATTATATAGATATCATTTATTATAAATCAACATATTATGGTTGTATATATACCAACATATATACTCACATATTATGTTTATATATATAGTAGTATACATACCAACATTCATGTAGTAGTAATATATATTAAATACATATAATTTTGGTATACTAGTGGTGGTCATCATTGGGTAAGCACAATGCATAGAAATATTAAGAGATTAATACTTTAAATAGTTTAGGGTTTTGTTGTAGTAAAACAATGAACCCCCATTTTGTACTTAATCCATAAAAAATTGGGACCATTTGTAGTTTTCTTATCCTACTTATGTATATAATTCAATTGCTTTCCACCTTGTACATATTTCATAGGAAAATCACTTATAAAGTTTTCAAAAAAAATGTCTAAGTTCTTAAGTGTTCCATCAATAAACCATTGTTCATGTCTCTTAATACATGAATATCTTGGACCACACTCTCTTTTATTGGAATACATTTGGCAAAACCACGAGGTGTGACAAAACCTTGTTTTTTAATTAACAATCTTTGTTCCCATCCTGACTCTCATTTCTCGAGCTGACCCTTCAATGTTTACTTCTTGATCATCCCCACAATGGGACACAAAATTTCCTGAAATATTACTAATATTTTCTTCGAAAATTTTATGTGAATCTCATCCTAGCCCATTCACTTTTCAAGTGTTTTACCTTATGTGAAGCCCCATGGTAGGATGACAAATTTTTTTAACAAACCTCTTGAAACATTTTGTCTATTAGACTCTATTAGCTCTTAGACCTAGGTGTTGGGTGTGGAGCCTCATTATCTTCTGTATTCAAAGGTATCGCCACATTAGACCCCAGTTCGAGATATTGCCCCATAAAATATTTGTTGCAGGGGGGGTCCAGGGGGGGCGGCTGCACCTGTTCAGGCTATGGCTCTTCCTTATAAAGCTTGGTCCATTTCGCTAGGTGTGTACGTGGATCATCCTGTCCTTCATATTTGTCTACTATCCATATTTGTAGTTTCCTAAATCATAGGTCCATCATCCTTCTGCATCTACACCTGTTGGGTGTGGAGCATGATTATTTAGAGGTCTTTGTTTTCAGCCGGATGTCTACCCCAGGAAGTTTGTACACCCCTCCACGTAGGGGGTTGCGGGGGGACTTGTCCCCCCGGGGGGTTCGGGGGAGCCCATCCCCCCCGGTTGGGGGGTCCAGGGGCCAGTGGTCGCCCGACGTGGGTTTCGGGGGTAGTGCCCCTAAAGCTAAAAACATATGTAAAATTTCCTTGTAAAAGTATAGTAATTTCTAGTCAATCTGGGCCATTCATTAAGCTGATGATCTGACGATAGAACTTATGTTTAGTATAGGGTTTTTTGCCCTAGAAGGCAACCCCTCTCTTTGTATGAGGGTATTGTATTGAGGTTGTGTAATAGATGTGTATTTCTCTGAGCGAGAAGCAGAGAGGTGAGACTGTGAGTGAAAAAAGAGGATATTACAACGGATCTGTTGTAGTTTGTGTATCTTCATTTTTATGGATAATAGAAAGGAAGGACTGGTTGTTCGGGGTGGACATATCCCAAACTGGGTGAACCACGTATATATGTGTCTCTCTTGTTTTATGCATTTTCTGTGTTTATATTTCTGCAATATTTTATGTGTTCCATTGCTCCATAATATATAATTTTCTAACAACTGGTATCAGAGCCGAAGGTCTATTTGGCTGATAAACTTGCAGGAAAGAAGGGTTCCTTGTTCGAGTGGGAGCAATGGCAGAAGATGGTAAGTTTAGGGTCAAGAAATTTAATGGCCAAAACTTCTCACTATGGAAGATGCAAATGGAATATTATCTGTATCAGAAAGATCTATTCCTACCATTGGGCCGAAAAACAAAGATGCTGACGGGTATGACAGATGAAGAATGGAACCTTCTTGATAGAAAGGCACTCAGAATAATACGGATCTGCCTCGCAACATCGGTCACCTTCAACATTTTGAAGGAAGCAATGACAGAGAGTTTGATTAAGGTGTTGGAGAAACTATATGAAAAACCCTCGGCCTCAAACAAGGTATTTCTTATGAAACTGTTATTTAATATGAAGATGTCGGAAGGTGGATCTGTTGCAGACCATTTAAATGATTTTAATACTATTACAAGTCAGTTATGTTCTGTAGGGGTAAACTTTGATGATGAAGTTAGAGCTCTGTTATTTTTGTGCTCATTAACAGAAAGTTAGAATGGTTTAGTAATGACCATTAGTAACTCTATTTCTGGATTTAATACTTTAAAGTTTGATGATGTTGTCAGTGCTATCCTTAGTGAGGAAATGCAATGGAAAAGCTCTGTTGAGACATCAGGTAATGCTTTGAGTGCAGAGTCTAGGGGAACGAAAATGGAAAGAGGAAAGAGCTCAGGATATCGCAGTAAATCAAGGAAAGGCAGATCCAAGTCCAGATCGGGGATAGTGTGCTAGAAATGTGAAAAGAAAGGACAACTAAAGAAAGACTGTAGATCTCGGAAGGGAAAAGGAGATGCACAATAAGAAAATATTCATGAGGCAAATGTGACAGGTGAGGTGTTACAAGATGCTTTGATTCTTTCTTTCGAAAATATTACTAATTCCTGGGTGGTAGATTTAGCGGCTTCATTTCGTGCCACACCTGATAAGAAATACTTTCATGACTATGTTCAAGGAGATTTTGGACAAATTCGTTTGGGTGATGATAAACCCTGTAAAATTGTTGGAATGGGTAAAGTTCTTGTAAAACAAAAAATGGAAACCAATGGCTACTAAAGGAGGTAAGGCATGTTCCAGATCTAAAGAAAAATATGATTTCAACAGGGCAGTTAGGCGGTGAAGGTTGTGTGACAAATTTCACAGATAAAGCTTGGAAGGTCACCAAAGGAGCCCTGGTAATAGCAAAAGGCGAAAAGGTTGGTACATTGTATTTATGCAATGGTATAATCTAACTTTGTTAATGATTTAACTTCCAAAGGAGCAGATGCAGCATTATGGCATCATAGGCTCGGACACATGAGTGAAAAGGGGATGAAGATTCTTCACTCAAGGAATTTGTTGCCGAGTTTGAAGAATGTTGATTTGGACTTCTGTGAGAATTTCATTTATGGAAAACAGAAGAGAGTCAGATTTCTCAGAGTTGGGAAAGAAAAGAAGAATGAAATATTAGAGATTTTGCATACAGATGTATGGGGACTTGCTCAGGTATCATCTCTCGGTGGCTCTCGTTATTATGTTACTTTTATTGATGATGCAACTACAAAAACTTGGATTTATTGTATTAAGAACAAATCTGATGTATTTGATACTTTCAAGAAATGGAGAGCTTTGGTTGAGATTGAGACAGGAATGAAATTGAAGTGTCTTAGATTAGACAATGGAGGTGAATATTGTAGCAAAGAGTTTGATAGGCACCTTTCAGAGCATGGAATTCATAGAGAGAACACAGTTCCAAGAACACCACAATAAAATGGTATGTCAGAAAGCATGAACAGAACAATCATGGAGCATGCAAGGTGCATGAGATTGCATGCAGGATTGCCTTTATAGTTTTTGGGAAATGCGGTAGATACTGCTATTTATCTAATAAACAGAGGGCCTTCAAGTTCCTTGGATGGTGGTGTTCCAGAGGAAGCATGGAGAGGTAAAAAGGTAAACTACTCCTTTTTAAAGCCTTTTGGTTGTGAGGCCCTTGTCCATATTGATAAAGAAAATAGAACAAAGCTTGAGGCAAAGTCAAAGAAATGTACCTTTATTGGATATAGTGTTAATGATTTTGGTTATCGCTTATATGATTATGAAAATCACAAAATCATTAGGAGCAGAGAGGTAATATTCAATGAAAAGGTCTTGTATAAGAATCAGTTGCAGGAAAAGAAATAGGAAAAAGAAAACAAGGAATATGCAGTTCTTGATGAAATCACTAAAAAAGTAAAGGTGCCTGAAAATAATAATAATCAACAACCACCACAACAACAACCACCACAACAGCAACAGGCACCCCCAACATCTAAAAGTGGTGTTATAAGATCTACCAGGATAAGTAGACCCCCTGAACGATACTCTCCTTCATTATATTATTTATTGTTGACTGATTCTAGTGAACCTGAATGTTATGAAGAAGCAATGCAGGTTGTAAGCAGGAAGAAGTGGGAGGTAGCCATGGAAGAAGAGATAGACTCCTTAATGCATAACCAGACTTGGGATTTAGTCAGGTTTCCTACAGGAAAATCTACATTGAAGAATAAATGGGTTTACAGGCTGAAGGAAGAAGATGGAGGAAAATAGAGGTACAAAGCTAGACTTGTGGTGAAGGGGTTTGCACAGAAGAAAGGTATTAATTTTGATGAAATATTTTCTCCTGTTGTTAAAATGACTTCAATCAAAACTATTTTAAGTCTAGTAGCAGTTGAATATTTGCATCTTCAGCAGTTAGATGTAAAGACAACCTTTCTCCATGGGGATTTGGAGGAAGAGATATATATGTAGCAGCCACAAGGATATGAAGTGAAAGGGAAGGAGAAACTAGTGTGCAGGTTGAAGAAGAGCTTGTATGGCTTAAAACACGCTCCAAGGTAGTGGTATCTAAAATTTGACAAGTTTATGTCTAAACATGGTTATACTAGATGTCACTCTGATCATTGTGTTTATCTGAAAGAGAAAAATGATGGCAGCTATATTATATTGTTATTGTATGTAGATGAAATGCTTCTTGCAGGGTCTAACATGCAGGTAATAAATGTGCTCAAAATAAAATTGGCAAATTCATTTGCAATGAAGGATTTGGGAGCTGCAAAACAAATCCTTGGTATGAGAATAACTAGAGACATGAAAAATTGTAAATTAGCATTGTCTCAGAATGAGTACATACAAAAAGTGTTGAAAAGATTTAATATGCACAATGAAAAACCAGTTAGTACACCTTTTGCTAGCCATTTCAAACTTAGTAAGGAAATGTGCCCAAAGACCCAAGAAGACATGGATTTTATGTCTAAAGTTCCATATGCATCAGCAGTTGGAAGCTTAATGTATGCAATGGTCTACACAAGGCCTGATATTGCACATGCATTGCGAGTTGTAAGCAGGTACATGAACAATCTAGGAAAGGAACATTGGATGGCATTGAAATGGATTCTCAGATTTTTGAAAGGTACCACAAATCAAGCATTATGCTTTGGTGGTTCAAACATTTCTCTACAGGGATATGTTGATGCAGATATGGTAGGCAATGAAGATAACAAGAGGAGCACTACAGGATATGTATTTACTATTGGTGGAACAACTGTTAGTTGGGTTTCAAAAATCCAAAGTGTTGTTGCACTTTCAACAACAGAAGCAGAGTATGTTGCTGCTACAGAGGCTAGTAAAGAAATGATTTTGTTACAAAGGTTTATGGGTGAATTGGGTAAGGATCATGATATGGGCACGTTATACAGTGATAGCCAAATTTCCATTCATCTTGCAAAGAACTTAGCATTCCATTCCAAGACTAAACACATACATCTCAAGTACCATTTCATACGATCAGTGTTGGAATATGGAGAGTTGAAGCTGGAAAAGATACACACTAGCCAAAATCCTGTAGATATGCTAACAAAAGTTGTAACCAGGGAGAAATTGAGAATATGCTCAGTTTCAATTGTTTTTCAAGGATGACAATGAAGATGAGAAATAGCCAGGTCCAAAGAGGAGTCATTGTTCAGCAAATGGAGCAGTGGTGGAGTTTCTAAAATCAGTCTCCAATTGGTAGATTGTTGGGTGTGGAGCCTAGTTATCTTCTGTATTCAAAGGTATCGCCACATTGGACCGTAGTTCAAAATGGGGGTGGAAATGCCGCCCGTAAAATATTCGCTGCAAGGGGGCGGCTACACCTGTTTAGGCTGTGGCTTTTCCCTATAGACCTTGGTCCATTTCGCGAGGTGTGTACGTGTATCATCCCATCTGTCATATTTATCTACTAGCCATATTTGCGGTTTCCAAAATCGTAGGTGCATCATCCTTCTGCATTTTCACTTGTTCAGTGTGGAGCATGATTATTTAGAGGTCTTTGTTTTTAGCCGTATGTATACCCCAGGAAGTTTGTACACCCCTCCACGTGGGGGGGTGTGGGGGGAATTGTCCCCCTGGAGGGGTTCATGGGGGCCCATCCCCCACGATTGCGGGGTCAAGGGGCTAGTGGTTCCCCGACAGGGGTTTCGGGGGCAACACCCCTGAAGCTAAAAACATATGTAAAATTGCCTTGTAAAAGTATAGTAATTTCTAGTCAATCTGGGTCGTTCATTAGGCGGATGATCTGACGGTAGAGATTATGTTTAGTTTAGGGTTTGTTTACCTAGAAGGAAACCCCTCTCTTTTTATGAGGGCATTGTATTGAGGTTGTGTAATAGATGTGTATTTCTCTGAGCGAGAAGCAGAGAGGTGAGACTATGAGAGAAAACAGAGGATATTACAGTGTATCTGCTGTAGGTTTTGTCTCTTCATTTTGCTATATAATAGAAAGGAAGGACTGGCTGTTCGGGGTGGACGTAGCCCAAACTGGGTGAACCACGTATATTTGTGTCTCTATTGTTTTATGCATTTTCTGTGTTTATATTTATGCAATATTTTATGTGTTCCATTGCTTCATAATATATAATTTTCTAACACTAGGCCCTTTTTAAATGTTGAAACCTAACTTCCACTTGAGAAATCCTTCATGGGATGACATGTCCATTGTTTTTGCATGGAATGCTTTACACATGCTCTTATCAAATGCTATCATATTTCACATTACACCACATCAATATTTGACAACTAACCATATCCTTTGTAAATAGATGCTAAAATTCTCGATAGGTTATTCTTTGTCTCATCATGGCATTCTTATAACATATTACATAAACCTAGCCTTACTTCCATGATGCGAATTAGGGTTAATCTTGACAAATGATTAACTAAATGGTTAACTTTAATATTTCTTTTAATAATGACATCTCCATAAGTAATATAGGTCATTTCAACTTAAATTAAGTGTATCCATCGTTCATGTTATTATCGTCCTAGATACAACAACTTCTTTTTTATAGTTAATATCCTTCATTTTAGCCTTATTTTGAATAATTGTCTTGTTTCATAGTTCTAAATAAGCCCCAAACTAATAAATTTTGCGATAACTCCAGTTTTCCTCCTTGTTACTGTCACTTCATTTTGCTAGCTATGCAAGAATGTTGAACAGGGGCAAGAAATCTTAAAAGAAGCAGTGGGTGCAAAATTCATTTCAACCAATCCTTTAACTGGTATATGATAATAATTTGAATAAATTTATGTTTTCACACACATTAATCATAATACAAGGTCCAGTTTTTTTAACAATATAATAAACCTGATTCAAATAATTCACTTTTTTAACAGGATAATTAAAATGTAAAGTAATTAATGAAAAAATAATTCATTCCATCACCACATAAAACCTTACCATAAAACAATGTATTAATAAAGGACGGGGGTTTCGGGGGCAACACCCCTGAAGCTAAAAACATATGTATAATTTCCTTGTAAAAGTATAGTAATTTCTAGTCAATCTGGACCGTTCATTAGGCGGATGATCTGACCGTAGAGATTATGTTTAGTTTAGGGTTTTTGGACCTAGAAGGAAACCCCTCTCTTTTTATGAGGGCATTGTATTGAGGTTGTGTAATAGATGTGTATTTCTCTGAGCGAGAAGCAGAGAGGTGAGACTATGAGAGAAAACAGAGGATATTACAGCGGATCTGTTGTAGGTTGTGTCTCTTCATTTTGCTATATAATAGAAAGGAAGGACTGGTTGTTCGGGGTGGACGTAGCCCAAACTGGGTGAACCACGTATATCTGTGTCTCTATTGTTTTATGCATTTTCTGTGTTTATATTTCTGCAATATTTTATGTGTTCCATTGCTTCATAATATATAATTTTCTAACACTAGGCCCTTTTTAAATGTTGAAACCTAACTTCCACTTGAGAAATCCTTCATGGGATGACATGTCCATTGTTTTTGCATGGAATGCTTTACACATGCTCTTATCAAATGCTATCATATTTCACATTACACCACGTCAATATTTGACAACTAACCATATCCTTTGTAAATAGATGCTAAAATTCTTGATAGGTTATTCTTTGTCTCATCATGGCCTTCTTATAACATATTACATAAACCTAGCCTTACTTCCATGATGCGAATTAGGGTTAATCTTGACAAATGATTAACTAAATGGTTAACTTTAATATTTTTTTTAATAATGACATCTCCATAAGTAAATATAGGTCATTTCAACTTAAATTAAGTGTATCCATCGTTCATGTTATTATCGTCCTACATACAACAACTTCTTTTTTATAGTTAATATCCTTCATTTTAGCCTTATTTTGAATAATTGTCTTGTTTCATAGTTCTAAATAAGCCCCAAACTACTAAATTCTGCGATAACTCCAGTTTTCCTCCTTGTTACTGTCACTTCATTTTGCTAGCTATGCAAGAATGTTGAACAGGGGAAAGAAAACTTAAAAGAAGCAGTGGGTGCAAAAGTCATTTCAACCAATCCTTTAACTGGTATATGATAATAATTTGAATAAATTTATGTTTTCACACACATTAATAATACAAAGTCCATTTTTTTTAACAATATAATAAACCTGATTCAAATAATTCACTTTTTTAACAGGATAATTAAAATGTAAAGTAATTAATGAAAAAATAATTCATTCCATCACCACATAAAACCTTACCATAAAACAATGTATTAATAAAGGACTTCCTAATTAAACTGGAATATTTTGTATATTCCTTTAATATTTCCTCCAATATATGCCTTGTTACTGAAGCAAAATTGAGAAACATAGATGGTTTATCTTATAAAGTGGCTCAAACTATTAATCTTCAAAATTCAAAAATACTTTACCTTGCTTTAATCGAAATTGTTTTTCCCATTTATCTTATTTAATGGGAAACCATGTTTAATACATATATATGAGGAAACATAAAGTAATGCTAAACCAATTGATTAGAATGTAAAATTATCATCAAAAAGTGTAGTTTGAAACTAATATATTAGACATAACATATTATTTATCTATTAATATATAAGAACCTATCTGATATAAAATTAAAATTAACTTCAAATGAGAAATAAATAAACTATTTGATATAGGAAACTTTTTCTCTTGTTTTTTTCCATATTGTCATCAAGAAAATCTCGTTTATTTACACACCCAACAATCTTACCATTTTCACAAAAGTGACAACCTTCTTGGAGCATGTACTGATATGATTAAAAGTTATATTTATTTTAGTTTGATTGCACATTTAATCTGTCAAAATCTTTTCATTTTGAAGTTTTTTAATCAACAAGGTTAGGTTCTGACTCATGAATCAATTTTGATCAAAATCACTATAACATCTAGCATAATAAATTAGTCTCTCTCGATCAAAAGATTTAACAGAGGATTTGAACTAACAATTTCAAAAGGAATGTTTCCAACTACTCTATATCCAATCAAAAGAGTTAACAGAGGATTTGAACTAACAATTTCAAAAGGAATGTTGCCAAGTAATCAATATGAAAGACTGGAAGAAATTTGTTGGCTTAGGGGGTCCTAACCCAGGTTCAGAGTTAGTTGCACCAAACAAATCCCTACACTACTCGTCCTTTCGATATCAATCCACAGTGCACAGATTGAAGTCTCACCAAAAGTAGTATGGGGGGATGCTGGAACCAAGTTTCTGCACCTAGAGATCAGTATGATGTCCTTTTGTGACCTAGATATACCTTCACATAGACCTCTAAGCCCTTAATTCTTAGCACTGTAACTCCCTTCGATCGGCCTCTAGACCTTCATGAAAGTCTATTACTAGATTTTGCAGACCCTGAACAGGCGAATTAGCTACTTACACGCACCATAGATTACTCTTAGACAAATATTTACTCACATCTACCTAAGTGTTCGATAGCTTTAACAAAATTTTTATGATATTCGCGTAATTAATCAACATTAATTATGTTCAAATAATAAGACAGACCAAGTAAATTCATGCAAAAACACATCATTACTTTATAAAGAGCATATATCACAATCACACATAACAGAAGTAAAGAGATAAAACACAGGAATTTTTGCAACAATTTTCTTTATTGATCTTAAATATTTTCCTGTGAACTCAATTACAGGGGTCTGCGCACCCAGTTACAGACACTACTCTAGGCCTCTGCACATTGAGCTGTAGAGCCTTTCCCTCCTCTAACACTTCTATCTCTACATTAGACTTTGTGCTCGTACCCATAGACTTAGATCACTTCTTTTCTTAGACTCTTTGAGACACACCTATTTATACAATCCCACGGTTTGCAAACAATGGCTAGATCTTTAAAACTCGACTCAAGCCTACATAAAGAAGGGTAAAACCCTTTTCGACTCTTAACTAGCTACGTGCTCCATGACCACAATTTGTAGATACTTCTGATATTTTTACATCAAAACTTTGGCTTTTTCCCCAAAACTGACCCCAGGGGACCCCATCCCAACAGGCCCCCAACACAAAGGTCGTGACTCGCCCTCAACTCACTCATCTGGTATGGAAATATTGTTGTGAAGATCCCCCAGCTCGACTTGTACAACTGCTACTTCAGCTGCGCTCTACTTGGCTGCCTGCTTTAGTTGCTCTACGAGCTGTAATGTGGTTGGTCCTTCACTGGCTTACTTGATTTTGTATTGTGTAAGCTATGAGTTCGCCAAATTTTCCTCTATGTTGGTAGAGATTAGGTAGGCTTCATCCAACCAAGGACCCAACCTGACCTTAAGGATTTCTTCTTTTTTGTGCTACTTCTACTTGTGCCAGGAGTTGTTTTTCCTCCTATAGCTTGGCGAGCCGCTATGCTATAGAAATGGTCTGCATTGTCACCCTTACTTTGTCGTATTGTTGCTGGAGCTTGTAGATATTGGTATTCAATATCTGCATGGTGGGATCCTCCTCAAATCTCATCACTACTTCCAGGCCCATTCAAACAAAGTTGTACAATTAGCGACTGCGTGTTATGAAACCAGCTCAAGAAAAGATAGAAAAGATAGATCAACGTCCTAGAATTCAGCCTCTTCGAGGGGGCAACCTCCTTTACATTACATAAATGAACAATTCTTGGATGATACAAATGACAAAACCTCCTTTCTATATATAGGAGCCTAAGGAGTCACAATATAATCTAGCCGACCTAACAATAATAATATAAAGCCACAAAAATAACAATAGAGGGATTCTATGGGGCACAGAAATAACAATATGGGGGTAATAGGGGCACAACAATATAAATAAGGGGTATAACTACAATAGTAATGGGGTAATCACTAGTATTATAGGGACCCAACATGCCCCTCTCCTTCAAAAAAGTGTTGTCCTCAACGCTTGAGTAGTTCTGGATACTTCTGCATAAAATTCTCATCCTCCCATGTGGAATCTTCAGCGGATAAGTTCTTCCACTTGATAAGATACTCTGAAATTGATCGATTTCGTAGCTGTCGAGTTCTTGTTTCTGTGACTGCTTCTGGTTCCAATATAATTTTTCCTTCCTTGTCAAGTTCTGGCAATATTGTTTGAATTGGGAGCTTGTCACCTATAACCTTCGTTAAACATGAAACATGGAAAACTGGGTGCAATCGAGAAGCTGCAGGAAGCTCCAATTTGTATGCCATAGTACCAATCTTTTGCAACACCTTGTATGGACCATAATACTTTGGTGATAATTTATTATCCTTCTTAGCTTGCTTTAGGGACATTTTTTTATATGGTTGTAGCCGCAGGAATACCCAATCACCTACATCAAAACTTCTTTCACTGTGATGTTGATCTGCCTGTTGTTTCATTCTATTTTGTGCCAACACGAGGTTATCCTTTCAGAGTTGGAGGACTTATTGTTAATGTTTGATGTGATGTTCCACTTCCTGAACCTTAGAATTTTCTCTTAAATATGATGTGATGGATGGTGGTTGATACCCATAAAGTGCCATAAATGGGGTCATTTTTGTTGTTTTATGGAAGGAAGTGTTATACCACCATTCAGCCAGAAGCAACCATTTGACCCATTGTGTCTGTTTATCAGATACAAAGCAACGAAGATATCCTTCCAAACCTTTGTTTACTATATCAGTTTGCCCATCAGATTGAGGATGATAAGATGAGCTATGAGTTAACTGAGTACCAAGACAAGAAAATAATTCTGTCCAAAAATTTCCAACGAAAATGGGATCTCTGTCACTTACAATAATCTTTGGGTTTCCATGTAGCTTTTGAACTATTTCCATAAATGCAGTAGAAACTGTACTAGCTTTAAATGGATGTGATAATGCACAAAAGTGTGCATACTTGGTAAGTCTATCAACTACCACCATGATGACACTCTTTCCTTCAGACTTGGGTAAACCTGTGATAAAGTCCATTGAAACCTCCTCCCAACGTTGGCTTGGAATGGATAAAGGTTGTAATAGAGCTGGTGTCTTAATTGTTTCAACTTTATTTTGCTGGCAAACCAAACATTCCGCCACAAACTTTTGAATATCTGATTTAAGGCCATCCCAAAAAAATTCCCTCTTAACCCTGTGGTAAGTTTTTAAAAATCCTGAGTGCCCTCCTAAGGGAGAAGTGTGCAATTCCATAAGAATCTTTTGTTTTAGCTGGGAATTCTTACAGAGGTATAAGCGATCTTTGTACCATAACGAATCATTTTGCCAGCTAAATGTATCAGAAGTACTGGAATCTTGTTGTAGCTTTCGAATAAGTGCCCACACTTCTTCGTCATTCTTCCATTCCTCCCTTGCTTCGTTTATCCAATCTGGTTGGATAATAGAAATGGCACACAAAAATGCTTCCACATCCTCATCCTTTCTTGAGAGTGCATCTGCCAACACATTTTGCTTCCCTTTTTTGTAGATGATTTCAAAGTCATAACCCAACATCTTTGTGACCCACTTTTGTTGCTCTTCAAAGGATAATCTTTGTTCTAAAAAGTATTTAAGGCTATCATGATCCGTTTTTACCTTGAAGTGTCTTCCCATTAGGTAGGGTCGCCATTTCTTAAGTGCATGGAGTATTGCCAACATTTCCTTCTCATAAATAGCTTTGCTTAAAAACTTTCCCTTGATTGGACGACTTTCAAAAGCAATGGGTCTTTCATCTTGCATTAGAACAACACCAATTCCATTTCCTGAAGCATCACATTCCACAATAAAGGTTTTTGTGAAGTCCGGTGTAGCTAAGACCGGTGCTTGGCACATTGCCTCTTTAAGATGTTCAAAGGCCTTTGTTGCTTCCGGAGTCCATGAAAATGAATCTTTCTTCAATAATGTTGTTAGAGGTGCTGCTATTCTCCCATAATTCTTAACAAACTTGCGATAATACCCTGTCAACCAAAGAAATCCTCGCAGATGCTTTATGGATGTGGGGATTTTCCATTCCTTAATGGCTTTAATTTTGCTAGGGTCTACCTTAACTCCTTCATGAGATACAATATGACCCAATATTCCACCTCCTGGACTCCAAAGAAACATTTGGATCTTTTTGCATATAATTGTTTCTCCTCCAATAGTTGTAGCACCCTGTCAACATGTTCAACATGATCCTTCCAAGACTTGTTGTAGATTAGTATATCATCAAAAAATACTAACACAAATTTTCTAAGGAATGGTTTGAAAATTGAATTCATCAAACCTTGAAATGTTGAAGGTGCATTGGTAAGGCCAAAAGGCATGACCAAAAATTCATAATGACCCTCATGAGTTCTAAATGCCGTTTTCGGAATGTCTTCAATCTTCATTTTGATTTGATGATATCCCAAACAAAGATCCAACTTGGTGAAGTAAATTGATCCATGCAATTCATCCAGTAATTCATCAATAACAGGAATGGGGAACTTATCTTTAATAGTGAGCTTGTTGAGCTCCCTATAATCCGGACACATGCGCCATGATCCATCCTTCTTGTGCACCAATACTACTGGAGCTGAGAAAGAACTTTGACTCAGTTGAATTATACCAGCCTCTAGCATTTCTGCAACCATACATTCAATTTCACTTTTTTGGACATAGGGATATCTGTACGGCCTAGTGTTTGGAGGAACACTTCCTGGAATCAGATGAATAGCATGATCATGGCTACGCACAGGTGGGAGACCTTTTGGATTCTCAAATACCTTGGAATGATTGTCCAGGACTTTTTGGAGATCTGGAGAAATAGATGATTCCCATGTGGAAACATCTAGCGAACATAATTGTGCAATTACACCTCTTTGCTCCTTTTTTAGAAGCTTTGTCATGCTATTAGAGCTGATTATCTTTCCTGGTTTCCCTGCAATACCCCTTAATTCAACTTCCTTTCCTTCCGTAGAAAATTTGATGAAAAGTTCTTGAAAATTAAAAGCTATTGTACCCAAGGATTGTAGCCATTGGACTCCTAGTACAACATCAGCACCTCCCATTGGAATGGAAAGCATTGGGCTAGTCAATACATATTCTCCCATGGATAGCTTGATATTATGGCACTTTCCAGAGCAATTTATTGTTCCTCCATTTGCAATCATCACTTGACACTCTGGTGCTGGATATAGGAAGCAATTCAATTCTTTTGCTACCCTACAATGAATAAAATTGTGGGTGCTTCCTGAATCAATCAACACTATTACCTTTTTCTTCTTGATTTGTCCTTCTATCTTGATGGTTTGAGGAGTGGTAATTCCCGCCAATGCATTACAAGATATGGTCGGATTTATTTGTTCTTCATCTAGGCTTTGTTCCTGGAGTATATCTTCTTCTTTTGACCTTTCTTGCTCCTTTTCTTCTTCCTCTTCACAATCTATGTAGAATAATTTCTTCTCAGCACACTTATGACCTTTAGTGTATTTGCTATCACAACTATAACAAAGCCCTTTTGCTCTTTTCTTCCAATTTTTGTGGTGTCAACCTTATAGGTTGTGGAAGACTAGGGGCAACAACACTTCCGTCTTTATAGTTGTGAGTGGTATGCTTCCTGGTTGCCATAATTTTGCTTTCCATTTTTCTTGCTAACCTGAATGCCTTCTCTAATGAATCAGGTTCCCAAAGGCGAACATCATGTTGGATATTACCCTTTAAAGACCCTATGAACACATCAATCCTATGCTCCTCTGGAATATCTTTTACCCTTATGTTCAATTTTTGGAACTCCTCAATGTGCTCCATTACTGAACCCTTTTGTTTGAGACTTATCAATTGGCTAAAAAAAGTGTTGCTTTTTGTATCTTCATAATGTGCTATCAATTCTTTCGTAAAAATTGCCCAAGTGATAAATTGTTTACGAGAACAAAGCCATTGATACCATACAAACTTGTTTGGTTCTAAATATACAGTTTCCATACGTACCTTTTGTGTGTTTTGCACATTATTGAGATCGAAGAATTGCTCCATCTGTAATATCCATGTGGCGGGATCCTTGCCATCAGACTTCCTCATATCGATTTTTGGAATATGGTGATTCTTCGATCCAACATTACCGTCTATGGAATCATGATTAACATTTCTTTTGTTCTCATCATGAGTTTCCTTTACTACCTTTTCACCATTAGTGACCCTTTCTTGTAGCAACTTCTTCAATTCTTCCATGTCTGTCTTCAAATCTATCTTCAAATCATCCATCTTAGCTTCCATGCCCTTTATCTTAGATTCCATGCCATTTACCTTAGATTCCACGCCACTTATCTTAGCTTCTGTTAGCTTTTGTGAGCGTGACATTTGTTGCACTTGTTCTTGTAATTTTGATATATCATGTAGCATTTCTTCCTCTTCTTCATGAGTCATGCTAGAGCTTTTAGGTTCCTTACTAGGTGTTTGAATTTTCTTTCCTCGGGGCATCAGTTACCGATAATAATGCTTTACTATGCCCTTTGAATTCCGTTAAACCAAGCTTACACAAAAATTAAAAAAAAAAACTACACACCTTTTTTCACTTTATAGAAGCCTGATATTGAATCTGATGTATCTCTGTAATTTCGAATCATCCAGTTTTGAAATTTCTACCTGTAGTAGCCTTCTGCGTCCTCTTTCCAATGCCACAAGTCTGAGCCAAATTGGATTCTCCAAGGAAGAGTTATGTGAAATCTCCCACAGTGACTTGCTTTTAGATTGGTTCAGCAGAGCGAAATTGTACGACGTGCCACGAGTCACTGTTTCAACCTTTGAATCTAAAACACACATACAAGAAACTACAGTCCGTCCTCTTTCTATACCTTCTTATGAAATTTCAATCCA
This sequence comes from Pinus tabuliformis, assembly GCA_031772625.1. NCBI lineage: Eukaryota > Viridiplantae > Streptophyta > Pinopsida > Pinales > Pinaceae > Pinus > Pinus tabuliformis. The sequence continues at coordinate 631,355,544 of CM062809.1, forward strand.
ATCCCCAGAGAGAAATTTATGATGATTTTCCCCAGGTCACCTGTTTTGAATGTAATTCAGGAGTCTGCAAAAAGACCAACTTCCTTAGATCATATCTCCGCAAATATCACACAAAAAGCTCTGAAATTCGGACCCAAGCTTCACCGCAATTTCTTCTCAAATGGGTTTTTTTTGCGACTTCTGAAACGTCACAGAAAAAAAGTTATAGCGAAAATTCCACGATGACCTGTTTGGAGCAGCGAAACCCTAGAATCCAAAGCTCTGATACCAAATGTTATGAAACCAGCTCAAGAAAAGATAGAAAAGATAGATCAACGTCTTAGAATTCAGCCTCTTCGAGGGGGAAAACTCCTTTACATTACATAAAAGAACAATTCTTGGATGATACAAATGAAAAAACCTCCTTTCTATATATAGGAGTCTAAGGAGTCACAATATAATCCAGTCAACCTAACAATAATAATATAAAGCCACAAAAATAACAATAGAGGGATTCTATGGGGCACAGAAATAAAAATATGGGGGTAATAGGGGCACAACAATATAAATAAGGGGTATAACTACAATAGTAATGGGGTAATCACTAGTATTATAGGGACCCAACACTGCGACATCCATAGTATCTATTCCTTCCATGACGACAACTTCACGCTGATCCCTGTATTCAAGCAAAGTGGAAGGTTGTGACTTGAGTTACACCTCTATGATTTTCATGTTGAGTTCAAACTGAACTTGGGCCACCTTTACCTTATCATTGCGGATGCCCACAACGAGTTTCTGGATCTTGACCTCTAATTGTGCTTCCTCAGGGATGTGCAACTCTAGCACTGTTTGGTAGGCCTTTGCAACTGATGCTGCCAAATGGGCATTCTGCTCCTTGATTGGGCCTCTTCCTTTCAAAGCCTTCATCTTCTCGGCGAACATTTTTTCATTGTTCACCCTCTACTCACTGATTAAACTGAGAGTGCACTGCTCCCGCGTTCTCAATTCCACTGTCACACCTATTTGCATCATGTGAAGATATTCGTTGCGGAGCATTGCAATGTTGAGCACAATCTTCTTCAAAGTGATCACCATGACCTTATCATTAGTCAATTTTGTGCCTAGGGGTCCTTCGCGAAGCGCGACTATCTTGAGATCCAATGTCCTTACAAACTTCGTAGCCTGACTAGTCCCTTGATAAGCTCTAATTTCTTCTTCATCTTTTGAGGCTTGTTGGACGAGGATGTTTGTGATGGGGATAGTTGCACCAAGCCATAAACACCCATCATGCACTAGAGTCAGCAGTTTCTTTATACATATGATATTGATATTGGAGTGGTGGTAGTGGGGCACCCATAATAGGTTCAACAACCCGAATTTAATTACTCTGTGGATCCACTCAACTCGCTCCAACGCCATGATACTGGGGTCTTTGTAATATACCCATTTCATGTAATTATCCATTGTGAGGTGGGGGAATCGCTCATGGTCAGCTAAGTCCTAATACTCCATATTTAAAAGGGGAATCAGTGCCAGGTGCAGACCTTGAAAGGTGATCTTTTTTGGCAACAAGGGCGTATGAATAATGAATTTCTCTGCAATTGGGTCCTTGGTGACCTTCACCTTTCCTTTACGCAGAAGGATATAGTCCAAAAAATTGGAAATGGGTTCCACACCCTCAACGTCTAAATCTTCAGCGTCCTCTTCGGCCTCTAAATCTACAACCTTCTCAGGCTGCCTATCCTTCTTTTGTCCCTGGGTAGTAGAGTGCTTTCTAGGTGACTTGTGCACTAGCACCAACCTTTTTTGCTTGTCTTTCTTTAGCTTACGGGTCTCATGCACTGGTGTAGGCTTCAACCTAGGAAACCTCCGCATCGTAGGCGGAGGAGGCAGAGTCTCCATGCTCACAACTTCTGGAACCACTCCTTCGAAGGCAACATTTCCTCTGGTTCTTGCAGTCTCTCCTCGTCCTGACATAGTGCCACAAATAAAGTGTTGGGTGTCCTCGGGTAGATTATCAAACACAGAGCTTGCAACCAAATCCTCGAAAGACTTGTGATTGATAAGTGACAGACAAAACAACACAAAAATTATAAGGATGCAAATTTTTCTGTACTGGACAACCATGCGTTATTTATAGGGGATTTCAAATTCAAATTTTACTGTTCCCCCCAAAATCCATCCATTAATGCTGAAATGGTGGCAGATCTCCAAATATGTCATCCTTAAACACCTCCCTCCCACTCCTCTTAACTGTCTCCTGGCTGTCAAATCACAGAGAGTGGCACTAACAGTCATTCTTTGGCTGTGTTACATGGTATCTGCCTCCATATCGGAGCTCCCTTCACACCGCTCTTTGTACTGTGACATCCCCTTTTTTTCACAACCCCTCTATTGTGGAGTCCCCAAAACCAGGCAGTGTAGTTTATAGTCTCATACTCCCTTACAACTACCTGGAGCACTAATACCATGCTACCATCACATAGTCATTGAGATAGATCTCTTGCATATGGCTTTAATCGGCTTCCATTCACTTTTCCTGGGAAAGGTTATCCATTTAGCTTTGCGAGTTGAACCGCGCCTCCATCTCTGATTTCTTTGATGACCTATGGCCCCAACCAGTGCATCTGAAACTTTCCGAAAAATTTAGCAAACTTACTATCATATAATAAAACCAAGTCATTTACCTTGAATGTGCACAGCTTGATGTGTCGATTGTGCCATGCCTTTTCATGTTCCTTTTGTACTTGCTGATGAAATCTAGCCAAGAATCTATCCTCTTTGAGCTCTGACAATTGTGTGAGTTGTTCTTCTAAGGCTTCGTGGTCCACCATGCCTGTGAAGGTTGCTATGTGTAGACTACGCATGATATACTCCATAGGCACCACAGCTTCTATGGCATAGACCAACCAGAAAGTTGTCTGACCTGTTTTTTTTTGCTAGTGTTATACGCCCATAATACTGTCGGTACGCACACGTCCCAATCATTCCGCTGCACATTGAAAATCCTTTTTAGCACATTCTCCAATATATTATTGAAGGCCTACACTATTCCATTAGCATAGGGGTGATATGGTGTACTCTTCTGATGATAAACTTAAAATTATTCTATCAGTGCACTGATCGTTTCGTTGAGGAAGTGCATACTGCAATCACTCATCAACACTTTTGGGTAGCCAAATTTGGTTAATACGTACTCAAACAAGGATTTAGCAGCTGCGGCCCCTGTACAATCCTTCATAGGCTATAACTCTACCCATCTGGTCAGATACTCTGTCACGGTGATGATATAGCACGCACCTGTTTTCTTACCTGGGGGCATGATTGGTCCTACAAATTCAATAGCCCATTTCTCAAATGGTTGTAACTGGGAGGCAACTTATCCCTTCAGGATGGTCAGCCCATTCTTTGACATGCTTCATATGCCCTATAGTATGCTTTGGTATCCTTGTGTAATATAGTCCACCACATCCCGATTCATAGAATCTTTTGCATCGTTGCCTTTCCTACATAATTCCCTCTTGCAGCCCCTCCATGAGCCTCTACAAGGATGTTGTTTCTTTCAAAATTAGACACATACCATCGGAGTATCTCATATGAACCCATCTTGTATAAATGTCCTACAATTACTGATAAATCAGCCACGTGTACTACCAATTCTTTGACTGGTGTAGCCTTATGGAGTTGTCCTTGTGGTAAAAAAATGGACAATATCTACGAAGTGTTTGTCCACTACATGCAATGGGAAGAACTATGTGTCAAGAATCCCTTCCTCCAAATTAGTAGGCTCCACCCCCATGTTAATTCCAACAAATGGTCAGGTCGTGCATTTGGCCTTCCTGGCTTGACAATTAACTCAAAGTGATATTCTTGAAACAACAGCAGCCATCTACATATCTTCCTCCCCAACACAGCCTGATTGACTAGGTACTTCAAGGCAGAGTGGTCTATGTACATCTTGAAATCTCTTCCCAACAGATAGTGTCGAAATTTTTGGAGCGCATATATCATAGTCAATCCCTTGCGCTTTGTTGTTGAGTAGTTCTTCTTAGATTTTGATAATTTTATGCTTGCAAATGTTATGGGGTGATCCATTTCTCCTTCACTAGCATCTGTCAGCACTGCTCCCAACATAATACATGAGGCATCAACATGCACATAGAATTCCTTCTTCCAATTCGGGAAGACCAAGATCGGCGTGGTGACCATCTTTTCCTTCAAGACATCCAGACTGTGCTGACATTCTTCATCCAAACAGAATGTCGTGTCCTTCTTTAGCAACTTCTCCATGGGTGTGATAATCTGGGCATAGGATTTGATGAACTTTCGATAATATCCAGTATGGTGCAACATTGCTCTCAGTTGTTTGAATGTCCTCGGGTCTTCCAAATTGATTATTACTGTGATCTTGGTAGGGTCCACCATTAGTCCTTGCTTGCATACCACATGACCCAATAAAACCCCAAATGGGACACGAAACAAGCACTTCTTTAGATTTAGTGCGATCTGATATCATTGGCAAGTATCCAACATTAATTGCAGACTGGCTGCATGGTGCTTGACCAACCCAAACACTGTCTAGTCATCAAAATTTATCTACAATAATTTGTTAATAAACTCTTTGAATGCAACGATGACTGCACGAGAGAATATCATTGATGCATTCTTGAGACCGAATGGCATCACCATATAATGAAAACACCACTGTTCTATCACGAAGGTTGCTTTACTCCTATGTTCTAGTGTGATCTTGATCTAATGGTATCCAGAGAAGCCATCAGTAAATGAGTAGGCCTCCTACCCTCCAACATTGTCCAGTGCCTCAGCAGTAAATGATGTCGGGAAAGGATCATGAACACAAGCATCATTAAGCTTTCTTAGATCTACGTAAATCCTTATCTCTCCCTTCTACTTCTTTTCCTGAACTACCATTGGTCTCAACCAATCAGATTCCTCCACTAGTTCAATAATACATGTCTCAAGCATCTTGTCCAATTCCAAGCAAAACTTTTCCTTGTATTTGGGATTAAGGCGATATGGCCTCTGCTTAATGGGGTTCGCTTCTGATTTCGAAGTTATTTTCATCACTCCCAAATCACCTATGATGCCTTTCAAGTCTGAAAATTTTGTAAAGATCCTAGTACTGACAAACTAACTCATCAACCTTATCCACTGTGGCATCATCTGAATAATCTCTGATCTTCACGAATTTAGGCTCCGCTTCGATACCAATGTTTACCTACCTAGTTTTCAGTGGCACGGTGATATCCAAGTTCACTATCTGTGGAATTTAAACCTCGTGGTGGCCTTCCACTTATGGGAAATTGATATTCTATGGATCCTCATCCTACCTTTCAACAGTCATGTTATAGCATTCCAGCGGATGGTGCAGCTGGGTGCTCCAATCTGGTTGAACCAATTCCAAAGGATACTGTGGAATTCGAAAGATCGTTGCCTTAACCTCCTACAATGCTTCATCAATGCTTTCAAATCTGTCTTCAAAAGCTGAAGGTAATCAAGAATCCTTCTCTTAATATTTCCCACTTTGCGGTGCCATGGCAGAGCTTCGTTTCCAAATACCAATTCATAGGGACTATATCCAGAGTGTGACAAAATAAATGCACCCATTCTGGTTGCGGCTCCATTCCATACACTTTAGTCCATTTGGCCAAATTATCGCATGGATCATTCCTCCCATCATACTTTTTAGTTAACCATACTTTAGGACGACCAAATCGCATCCTCATCATCCTCCTGTAATTGCGCAACTCACTAAAGTTGTCTTTGTGTGTACCCCACCATTGAGTGGGCGTAGCGCGCAGTGCCAAATCTAGCACCTAAAAGCGGTGATCCTATGGAAATTCTCTTTCAAAAGCATCCAAAAAATTATCTACATTAGTTAAACCATTGTAATAAGGTAAATTTCTTACCTCCGATGACACACAATGTAGCAATTTGGTCATCATGTTGCAATGTAGTGTGGATACATTTTACAACCTGTTTTTCCAATGTTCCAGCTCTTCATTTGAATCTAAGGTATAGGAACTTTCGAGGTCCCATGGAATCCTTCCATCAGTCATCAGGTTAACCCAATCTTGGTCTCGCACTGTAATCTTGTCGATTTGATCCAAATCATCATCAATTTCCTCATTGTCGCAGACCAGTTCGGTATAGCACAGTCCTTTTGCAGAGTCCAATAGTACTACAATGTGGAGCGATTTTATTTCAAATGACATCATCTGCTTCTTCAAGTTGATGACCCCATTCATATCAATATCCCAATCTATTCCAACAAGCATAGAGTATGGATTGCTATCATCAACAATTTCTATTACTTCAAAGTTAGCCAGCGCACTTGCACCTTCTATATCTACGGTAACTCCCTGCAATCCTCCCATGGGGATAATCTTCTACTGATTAGCCATTCTCAGTTGAATCAAAGACCACTGGAGTGCATGTCTCCCCATTCTCTCCCAGGTCTTCTTAGGCAATACATTCGCATCAGACCCCAAATCCAAAATAACTTGGTCCATCTCATAGTCTCATATTTGTGCGGTAAGCCTGATCTCGTGCCCTATTCTCACCTTATGCTTACCAATCTTTCTGACTACTTAGGGTCCATTAGGAGCATTAACCTTACTGGAACACTTGTATATCAACTCTTGTATTCGTTTCACAGCCTTGCTATCATGCAATAGTTTCATACAAGTCTCCAAGAAGGTGGTAAGAATAGAGAAGTTAACCTCTATAAGCACACTGGCCTTTGATAGTTTTTTCTAAATCCCTAAGGTAGAGGCTTCAGGGAAGCTTTTCTTTACTTCCATGATTGTTTCCTTCACATGCTCTAGATCAAAACCAGTCTCCTTTTCTGGGGCCTTGTGGACTCATCCACCTTCTTCAGGCTTTTTTCCCTTCTCATCACCAACTGTGATCCCACCTCACAGCACGATATTCACATTCATATCCTCTTCGCGGGGCTCATCCCTCATCATCTGTAAGTTCTATGTAGGATGTTGAGGTTGGGATTTCTTCTCGTACATCTTGGCCATCAACATAGGACATTTTTCTATTATGGTGTCAAACTGAGTGCAGTATTGACATGACAAGCATGTTTGATTCGTACACTCCCATGCATAGTGTCATGGAATTATGCAATTGTAGAAAATGACCTGACCACGACCCCTACTAGGTCCTCCTCCTCCTCAGCATCGTTCATGTCCCTAATATCCTCCGCTCGTTCCCCCAATGCCCTGGTATGGAGGCTGAGTTTCTACTCACATTCGATACGTAGGCATCTTCTCCATCATTGATTCATAGCTTCAACAGTGGCCCTCATCATGACCTATTGATTTACAGAAGTCGCAGAACAATTACTGTGGTGTCTGTGCAAAATTTTGTAGCAAATGACAATTATCTGTGATGTATTTTCCGACCACTTGACAAATAGAGCACCATAGCGCGGTCCCCATACTTCGTCCTACTGGAGCTTCCTGCCTGAGGGGCATCAGCCGTCCCCCTATAATATAGTTCGTGAAGATAGGGAAATGACCCTTATCATGCCCTTAGATATTACACTTGAGGCAACATACTTCTTCGCACACCTTTGTCCTAGCATCTTCTTCTTTTTTGAAGCTCTGCAATTCGAAATAGAGTTTTTGAAACTTTGAGTGAATTTGTTGGACTCCAAAAGACACATCCTAATAGGTTTCTCATGCAATCTCATCGCGATTTCCAGAGATTCCTGCTGAGTTCTTATCTTTTGTTGTGATAAAGCAATCCTTAGGTGGGGCAGGAGCACGGCTCGAAACCAATCATGGTGCTGACTATCTATGAGATTCATATTATCTTCGTGAATCCCACTCTTCAGTCTTTGATCTAGCTCCCATGTCATTTCACTAGGCCTAATCATGATTTCCTTAAATCTAATTACTAATTGTGAGGAAAACTTAGGCTTACTGAATTCTTTGTTCAAAGCGGTCTAAGTATTTGCTAATGATGACAATGGATTATTAGTGTAGTCATTAACGTGCCATGTTAGCATGCAATCCTGCAGAGCTGTAACCAATTGTGCCTTTTTTATGTTATCATTTGTAATCTATTGTGTTGTCCACACAGCCTTCTCAACAAACCAAAACTGATCTGAATCCTCACTTCCTAAGTCCTTGAAGACTAGAAACTTCATTGTATTTGACATGTTGAACGATGGCAGTGATGGTGGTAGTGTTGGCAAAGGTGTATGTTGTGGAGGTGAAGGTGGCGGTGGTGTGGATGGATGAGGTATTCATAGAAAACCCTACCTTATCAACTGGACAACACCTTGTGGTGAAGCCTATGCTGCTCCCTCATCATCACTCTCGAGAGGTTCAATCAATGGGTTGTATTTAGGGTTTTTTCTTCCCCTATCCCTGAAGAGATTCCCACTTTGCATAGGTCCAAACATCAAGGTCGTGGCATTACTCGTTTCTCACACAACAACATCTTAATCCAAGTATTCAAAGATCTTAGATACTTACCTCATGCTCCTTTCAAGAAGCAGTGCTCTGCTTTGCTATAAATGACTGAGGTGTCGACCACGAACTCCGTAACAAATCCTCCTATAACCCGATGAAGCCCATGGTCAAAACACGTGTGATATTATCCTCAAAAGCTTCCAACCTTCCCACTAATTCTGGAGTCCACACAATTGGACCATCAAGTTTCCACCTCCCTTGGTCATCTGCCAATTTAGCTATCCACTCGTATATTTCAATCGGGAAGGAGGAAAAGAAAATTTTGTGTATTTCAATGTACAAATATATATCCAACCACTATTCTCTTGTCAGGCATGGATTCTTGTTTTCCTGCACTGCGAATTCGTGGATCTTACTATCCAACCACTTCTCAATTTCCTTCTTGGTCGGATTCTAGCGATGTGACATCACACATCTCTTTATGCAGATCTCGGTCCCAGAAATGGAACCATTTGTTTGCTTAGGGGGTCCTAACCTAGGTTCAGAGTTAATTTCGCCAAACAAATCCCTACACTACTAGCCCTTTTGGCACAAATCCATGATGCGCAGACTGAAGTCTCACCCGAAGCAGTATGGATTTATGCTGGAACCAAGTTTCAACACCCAGATATCAGTGTCATGTCCTTCTATGACCTAGATCTGCCTTTGTGCAAACCTTTAAGCCCTTAAGGCGTATCACTGTAACACCCTTTGATCAGCCTCTAGACCTCTACGATTGGCTTTTGTGGACCCTGAACAAGCAAATTAGCTACTTACGTGCACCATAGATTACTCTTAGACCAATATTTACTCAGATCTACCTAAGTGTTCGATAAGTTTAATAGAAAGTGTTATGGTATTCGCATAATTACTCAACATTAATTGCGTTCAAATAATAAGACGGTTCAAGTAAATTCACACATCAATACATCATTATTTTGTAAAGGGCATATATCGCAATCACACATAACAAAAGTAAAGAGCTAAAACACAGGAATATTTGCAACAATCTTCTTTATTGATCTTCAAGATAGGTTTACTGACTCAATTCTTCCCTGTGCACTCAGCTGTAGGGGTCTACGCACTCAGCTGCGGACACTACTCTAGGCCTCTATGCACTCAAATATAGATCCTTTCCCTCTTCTAAGACTTCTATCTTTGCGTTATACTTCTTTTCTTGTACCGATAGACTTAGATCACTTTTTTTCTTAGACTCTCTAATACACACATTTATACAATCCCATGGTCCACAAACCATGGGTAGATCTTTGAAAACTAACTCAACCTTACATAAAAGAGGATAAAACCCTTTTTGACTCTTAACTAGCTATGTGCTCTGCGACCATAATTTGGGGATACTTTTCATCTTTTTACATCAAAATGTGGGCTTTTACCCCAAAACTGACCCTAGGGGACCCCATCCCAACAAAATTTATATATAAGAATAATGATTTTATACCTAGATGTGGGTAGATGTTTTAATTATCAAAAATTTTCTTCAAACAACCAAATATAGAAATTCCTTCATGCTTGTATTCAGGACAAACTCATGTTTTGGGATTATAATAGTGAGCAAGTCTAATTGGAAACTTATTGGAAAAGCAAAACGTAATGAGTTTTCTTAGAATTAAGGCCAATTTTATCCATGCCCCCCAAATCATATCCATGCCCCCCAAATTGAGAAATGACACCGATAATCATATCCTTTAGAGGGAAAAGGGATCTCGTGATGAGGACATCCATGATCAAGGAGACAAATGAGAGAAATTATAAGAAATATGTCTTCAAACTCCAAGGTTCATGTTTAGAGGCTAGACAAAAGGCCATTTAAATAGGCCTATTTGGGAACAAGCAATGAACTTATTCAATTAATATTCAAAGTAGTATTTCTTTCATGTGGTTAGGTACAACACACACCCATGGTGTCTTCCTTTACACGTCCACTATCCTAAACTTGGACAGAATTTAAATTTACTACGAAATTTCACACGAGGAGGTTGGGGAGTAGATTATTCGACCATTCAAACGCTGAAGGTTTCGTGTCATGTCAAGGGTGCTCGATCTCAAATTACCTCTTCAAGATAACCCCAGTGAAGGGATGACTAAGAAATATTACAAGTAGTGATATCGATATCGAGATATAGAGGGATTGAACCAGGGTTTCCATCGATGTTTTTATAATTGGGGAGAGTGTTGATTCTGGTGGGTGAGAGGCAGATTTCATCAATCCCACGACCAAAATGAAACAGGGAGTCATCATCCCTATTAAATAGCTTGTGGTATATTTTTCAATTTGGAATCCCAAGCACGAAGGTATTTTAAGTCCTTGGTGCTGAAGTAGAATTGAATGCACTTAAGTTCACATCTTAATTGGTTTGTGAGAGTCACAATTGTCTGACATGCCAGAAATCAAGATGGCTATGAAATTTATGGAACAATGAAATCATTAACGAAAGAGGAAATGGAGATGAATGGGCCCCATTGGACACATCAACTAGCTTGGGAAACCTGCAATCAAGATAATTTCGATGCTTTGTTTCTATGTGAGTATATTTGGGTATTCTAATTTATAATCTATGATATTGTTGTATTTTTTTTACCTGCTGCATTTTTATGTTCTCTATTTCTATGTTTTCTATTGGATGCGGGGACATGCTCCTTATGTTGGTCTGGGCAAGCAGTTATGATGATTTATTGTAATGGGGATTATATGAGGTCTTCTAAGTGTGGTATCTTCCTATAGATGTTCTTGTGTGGTAAAGAGAAACACAATTCCAAGGGAGATGCATGAAAAAGATATAGAGTTTGAGTAAATAATGTCGTTATTTTTTCTAAATAAAATAAAAAATAAAAGCTTCTTTCCATATATACATATGGTGTTGAATTAAACTTCATTCCATATATACTTATGGTATTAAATTTATAATTTTAATGACTCACTATGTTTGTATAACTACTTACATTTTTTTTTGGTTGAGCGAAAACTACACAGACAATGAGTCATAGAATTGTTAATTTTTTTAAACAATTAAACTCTTGGTTACATTTTAATATTTTATCAATGTTTGTTTTTCCCAACTTGGGAGAAGATGTTGGAAATCTTATCTTATATACCATTTAAGGAATTTGTGTTAAAAAATTATTACTTTTTTAAACTATTATGATTAATGTCTTATGTTAAAATTTAAGTTTTCTTAAATGTTTATTATTATTATTATTATTATTATTATTATTAAATTTTGATAAATATCTTACACTAAATTTTCTTTTAAGTATATTTAAATTAAACAATATTTAATAAAACGATTTTAACTAATAATCACTTTTAAATATTAAATGATATAAGATGGGCACAATCAACACCAGGAATTGGGTTTGCCATTTCCCAAAGATTCCCTTCGTATTGTTGGCGAATATGGGATTCATTCATTTGGTTCAACTGAGATTGGTCAATTATTTCTACAACTAGATTTGCAACTTGGACCTAACTTGGTGGTAGATATGTGGGTAGGTAGGGATTTACACATTGTCTATTTGTTTTACTAAATGAAATGATGCCCAACCCAAAAGTGTCTGGTTTCCCTCATAAAACACTTCATGACACACTTAGCATCTGGTTTCCTCATAAAGTGCTCAATGATGCACTTAGTCAAATTCTCCATATGATGCTTGAGTCTTAGCCTCCAAATTGTGTAGCTCCATATAAGGTTTCCTCACTCAAACCTTCTCAAGCTAACATATTAATCTGTTTCTTTTTGAATGACAGTGGGAATGCGGAGGGCATGGAGATATGAGTTGTTTCTGAGAAACAAATTAATATGTTTCTTCTGAATGGAAGTGGGAATGTGAAGAGCATGGAGACATAAGGTATTTCTGAGCTTCAAAGGTTCACAAGCCAATAAAGGCTTCGTAGATCATCTCTACAGATCCCTCACAACTACCAAAGAAATATGTGTTCCATGATGCCCATCAACTAAGAAAATGGGAGGATATGAATATGACCATAAACCGCACCATTGAATGCAATATTTTCTCCCCAGACTATGCATCCTCAGTGTAGTTCCTCAACTAAGTGTCCTAGGTGCAAGGGAGGGTCATCTCACTATTTTACGAAGTGGCTCCTATTTTATTCAGAAGCCCATTTGCCAATGCATTCCAACACCACAAGATATTGAAGGATGGAAAGGTGATCTATGTCTATTTTGTGAGGCTGGACATTAGAAAACATAGGGCTTAGTAGGAAACCAACTGTCTCAAAAAAGAAACTCGCTCCTATGCATGAACATTCTGGAAAATATGACAATCTAATTAAGTAACACCATTAACACACACACACACACACACACACACACATAATGTTAAAATTCATTCACAAAACTATAAAATCCAATCAATCAAAGCTCGATGGTCTTAGCTAGTGGTTTCACAAAAGGTGTAAGACTGACACGTATGTAAGATTGATATGTAATAGTATTAGTAGTTGGCATTGTGTTTGAGGTTATTAAATGAAAAAAAACTAATCATAAGGTCAATAATTCTCTCATTGAAAATATGTAAAGACAATAAACAATTCATTAACATAATACATAATACTTAATACCTAAGTAAAAAAAAAATATTTTCCCATTCATAAGATTTATCTAATATGTCACTAACCCATTGTGTTGTACAATATCCCATACCACTATAAATAAATATGACTTCAAAGTTAATTCACATACTCATGATATTTTCTTCCTGCTGCAATATTGAAAGTATTTTATTATTTTGGTCTTAAGCACTCAAAACTCATATATTTTTATTTATGTGGGTTATCCTCATCTATTCATATTATGATGGGCTTTTACAACGTTATTCGGCTATTACAAGGCTATTCTTATGATTCTTTATAGTTGAAAATTCTTTTAAGTGCCTATTTTCCAATGCATGTTATTATCATTCAAATACATGTTATTTTCATTCTATTTTCAATATTTTGGGTTTTGAAGGTATTTTTAAGATATTGAGTTATGAAGGCCTTTAGAGTACAAACCCATTAAGCATCGTAAGTTGGATGTCAATTAAATCTGATTACATTCCATGTATTTTGTTGGCTTGTAGTTTCTTTAGATTAAGTTGTAATTCAAGGAAAATAAAAGTTATTTCTCATATAGAGCAGTCGCTCGATCGATCTAGGGAATTAATCTCTCTAAAGACTCAAACTATCATAAGCATCGAGATCTCTCTCTCAAGAATCTAATGATTTTTGGGTTTATATATAACTCAAGGCTGCATAATATGGATCTCAATATATAGGTGGCTAGAACTATTCTATATGTAACGTAGGTCTTGTTCTATTTGTAACTATTTTATCCTAGTTATGTTGTTACCTTGACTTCTAGGTCTTGCTCTAGGGCTCATTTAAAAATTGTAATCAGGTAACCTATGCCTACCTCTCTAGTCAAGGAAAGGCCAACCAATCGAAGGATCTCCTGCTACTACTCCAGCAAAGGATATACCGCTATCTTACATAGGTATTTTTTGGTAGAATATCATGAAAATAGTAGAGGAAGGATATCCAGTAGAAATCCAATCACCCTACTAAAGCCTTCTAAAGGAACATATTCCCAACCTATTACACGATTGTTACATAAGAAACATAAAATTGTTCGATAGCCGATTACTAGTTTAATGAAATAATAGATCAGCTCTCCATCCCTAGTTGGAAGGTAAGGATCGTCCATCATTCCCACCGTGGAATAAGGGAAAGGAATACATATCTGTAAAGGCATAGATATGTCAGGGTTTTATTTGTTTAAACCTTAGAAAATAAATAGCCTAGGCCATTTATAGATTATATATGGTTTCGTCTTTCTAAAGAAAACGACTAAACCTCTACAGTGCTTTACCCTTTCCTATAAGAAGAACATGACAATCAAAAAAGAATACTAACCTTGCTTATTAGCCATCTTTCTTTTGTTGTTGAAACTATGGAAATTGGTGATTCTAAAACAACTGGAAATTCCTCATTCTATGGTTCAAAAGCACTAGAAACCCTGCTCTAGCTCGTGTATATGAAATTCCAACTCATTAGAAAAGCAAACAAAAAAAAAGGCTCATGAATGAATTTAAAAATAATTGAAGAAACTTTTGACATAGATAAAAACTCACTCTGAAAGAACTATTTGTTGATTTAGTTGGCCCTTTAACCACAAGTTCATATTCTCCTTAGCCATGAATTTCTCTTTCAATTGACACAATTCCACAGATGCATAACACAAGCATTTTCACGCACACGACACATTTCCATAACACAACACATTGCAGGCATACAAAAACACTACATAGTACATTCACGCATACAACACTACATTTATGGAGCCCTCCATAAGACTAAAAACTTTGCATCAGAGTGCTCAAGAGAGAAAAGAAAGAGCTAACATAGTCCATGCTTAACCTGTTGAATGAACAAAGAAACCTAATTTCTGAGGTTACTCAAAATTCCCTCTGGAATGAAATAAACAGACAAGCAAATTAAAGGACCAGAAAATTACATCGATCACCTGTTACTTTTCCCTCTCATTTGAATTTCCTCCTCCTGTGCAGAACCTCCTCAATCTCCAATTACTATCATTCTTCATTCATCAAGTGTGACTGTGGGTTTGGTTTTAAGTTTTTTTTGGACCATTGTGTTCAAATTATTAATGAATCTTTTGATCACCATTTCTTAAACTAATCTTTTAATTACCTTTTAAACTAAGATGTGATGTTATTTCATGCTTTTAAATGGTATTTTTCAAAGCTGGCCTTTCATGTGTTTTCAGAAAAAATAATTATTTCTTAAAAATGAAAATAAATTGTTATTGGTTTCTCTTACATTAAATTTCTCATGCTCCTATTACTAGTTACTCTTACTTGTTTTGTTACTAACTAGTAGTTTCTGTTATAGGAAATATTGTTTGCATTGTTATTTTCCAATCCTAATACGTGAACATGTTCACTTCAACATAAAATGTGGAAATCGATTACCCATTTCCGATAAATTCAAACACCCTCTTCGCTAAAAATAGTCCATGATTTTATTATTATTGAGAATGTTAAGTCACACATTCAAATCCCAAGTACGAAATTTGGAGCTATGTGAATTGAAATTTTTTCTTGTTAGACAAGTCTAAGGAATTATTTTGCCAAATACTATGTCAGTTGTTTAAAGAGGAAGTTTTATTTATTTTTTATTTAATTCAAAACTCAAAGTTTTATAATTTTAAATTAATGTGTTAAAATGTTTAGGCATTCATAGATATATGAGGCGGTGATATAGCTACTAGAATCTCTTAAATTTCATGTTTGGTTTTTGATTAAATATTTATGATATTTAGTAATTCTTTCCATTACTTTGGGTTAGTAAGGGTCCATATCACACTAACCAAATATAAGTTAGAAGATCATATATATTTAATTCCAATAAAGGAATTTATACTTCCACTTTTGGCATGCACTATAGAAGTCATCATGACGAAGGCT
Source organism: Pinus tabuliformis (assembly GCA_031772625.1). NCBI lineage: Eukaryota > Viridiplantae > Streptophyta > Pinopsida > Pinales > Pinaceae > Pinus > Pinus tabuliformis. The sequence goes on from CM062809.1 coordinate 631,371,518, forward strand.
ACCAGGTTATTAACCATTTCATTTCATTACAAAAAGGGACAATTGGCTCATGGGCCTTTCACATGTGGTATTTATTTTATATATAATTTAAAAACGAGTTTTTTCAAATAATTTATAATTTTATGTAATTGATTTTTTTAATTAAATATTTAAAAATAAAAAATAAAAAATGTTAATATATAATACTTTTATTTAATGCAATGTAGTGTACTAATTTATTTATAATAAATATAAATTTATAAAGTATTGAATTAGATACGTAATAAATATAAATTTATAACCTATTCAATTATATATTTGGTAAATATAAATCTATAACATATTCAATTAAATAAATTTATAATAACATGTTAAATATAAATCTATAACATGAATTTAAAGGTAGGAGGTGGTCACCCCTCCTTCTAGAATGCTCTTGCTAGTAGGTATCTTCAAGGGGAAGGAAAATTTGGTACAAAAGGAGGATCCTCGGGTTACTCTCAAATGCCTATTCTGGGAGATAAGTGGCAAATGGGGCTACGTGGTCAATGTATCCCTAAGGCCCCTCAAAACACTAGATTTGTCATTCATACGAGATATCTAGAAGATAATAGGAAACACATAAGATTACATGCTTTTATATGTAAGCTTATAAGAATTTTTACGACGGATAAGGAATTGGAGCGTTGGATATAACAAAATTGGAAACCAAAGGGAGAGGTGGATTTGAGACTGGGACCGAAAGGTTTCTTCACAGTCATCTTTTCTAACCTTGAAGATAAAGCTAGGATCTTTGAAGGGGGACCATACTTCCTTAACAATGTGGGACTCTACATTAGGAAATGAGAAGCTTGCTTCGACCTGGATAAGGAAGAATTAACAGAAGCATCCATATGGGTAAGATTGTACTCTTTACCAGTAGATTTCTAGATACCAGAAATTCTAGAAGGTATAGGGCAAGCACTAGGATGTTTTTTCAAGGTCTCAAAGGCCAAAAAAAAAGGGAAAAACATGTCATATGATATCTTATGTGTGTATATGAATATATCACAACCATTACCAAATATTGTATAATTGGACTATCAAGGAGAGATCTATAAACAACCTCTGGATTATATGAACTTTCCATTTAGATGTAGGCTCTATCATGAGCATGGACACTTGATAAGAGAATGTCCACTGAGAAGGAAGGAACAAGGTTTTGGAAGTCGGATTAAAAATGATGGTTTCACCAAGGTCACTACATGTAGATGAAATCACAGGAATCAAACCTCGTATAAAACACTAGGGATAGAGGAGAATAATTCCTATTCCACCCTGGAGGCTATGGAAGAATATTGTTGGAATATAAAATCCATCCATATGGATATTATTCCCATAAGAAAATACTATGGACAAAATTATGTTAAAATGTAATTTGGAAGAGGAGGAATATATACAAGGTAGTTTTTACTTTTTTGCACTGCCAGGTTTTGAGGAAGTAGCTCCTTTGGCGAAGAAAAACTCATCATACCTCTCAGATGAAGAGAGGGTATTAATCACACTGGTGAATGATCGGGTGCAAAAATATATGGTGGAATTATCCAATGTGGAAAGAGATATCTATGCAAATACTCATCTTGGGTGAAAAAAAGGCGAAAAACCTAATAGTGGACCGAATAAATCAATCATTCCAAGATTTTAAGGACAAGGGAAAATAAATTATACTGAAGTAACTTACTAAAGAGCCTAAGAAGAAGAAAAATAAACCGAACAAGGAAGTGAGACAAAACAATAGAGTGAACCAAGGTAATACAGATCAAGCAGTAGTTTTGATAGAGAAGTCACTGCCTTTTCCCAACTCATCATCATGAGAATTCTTTCATGGAATCGAAGTGGGCTCAATAATAAAGGAAAACACTAATATCTTAGGGAAATAATAAAAAAGGAAAACCAAACAGTTTTTATATTACAAGAAACAAAATTAATAAGGGAGAAAATGAATCAAATATAAGGCATTTGTTGGAAAGGATGTGAGTCATGTCTCTCTATTCTACGGGTAGTGTAGGAGGCTTAGTTGTTTGGTGGAACCCACATGAAGTGGTCTTCCAAGATTAGATGACTTCTAATCAAATTCTTACACATATATTTAGGTATGTTGTAATAGAATATTTCATTTTTTTTTATCATCGATTTACAACCCTCCAAGTACGAGGGACACAAAGGTTTTTTTGGAGCAACTGTAGAAGATGAAAGAAATGATAAGAAATTACTTATGGTTGTTTGGAGGATATTTTAATATAATAACATTGTTAGAGGTGAAAAAACAAGGAATTCATAGGTTAGACCATGAATTAGCTAATTTTGACTAGATCATAGATAACTTGAACCTTATAGACATTCCAACTAGAAATGGGATGTTTACTTGGAAAAATAATTTACCAATTAGATAACTGGCAATTTGGATTATTCTTTTTTCATAGGAATTTTTACAGAGGATATATTTACCAAAGCTTCAATTTTGTCGTGCATGGGGTCAAATCACTAACTCATTCAATTAAAAATTGATCTAAAATAAGCCCCACTAAATCACCCTTTCCAGTTTGAAATATTTTGGCTTCAGTGCAATGGTTTTGTAGATTTGTTAGAAAAATGGTGGAAGGAGTTGAATATTAGAGGTATCATAAAAAGGCACACATTCCAACTCAAACTAAAATCATTAATGCAAAGGATTAAATTTTGGAATACAAACGTCTTTTTGAATATCTTTAAACACAAGAGAACATTGGAAAGTAAAATGTTGAGCATCCAAAAAAGAATCATTATGGAAGGAAAAACCTCAGAGTTGATAGCAGAAGAGGCAGAGGCCCTTCAAAATCTGGAACATGGAAGGCAACAAGAAGAAACCCTTTGGAAGCAAAAGTACAAGATACAATGGCTCAATGAGGGAGATCGTAACTCAAAGTTCTTCCACAATGCTATGATTCAATGCCATCATAATAATAGATTATTTTACCTCATTGGCAAGGATGGAGATAGGAAACTACAACACCAACATATATAAAGTGAACTGGTGTTGTATTTTATTGATCTCTTAATAGAGGATAATTCAGGAAGATAATAAGATATAAATACAGTGATTCAACACATACAAATACTGATTAATAGTGAGAAAAATATTGCATTGTTTAGACCAATATCCATGTCTAATGTTAAAATATGAACATGCCTAAGAAAAAAGATCCTAGACTAGATGGCTTCACAACAAACTTCTTCTAGGAAAGTTGGGGGTTTTGAGGAATGGAAATTCTAGAAGTATCTGATAAATAAAGATGGTCACGATCATTGCATCCAACACTCAATGCTATGTTCCTATCCTTAGCCCCAAAAATAGGTCACTCAGAAATTTTGGAGGGTTTCAGACCAATTTCTCTATGCAATGTTCTTTATAAAATTATTTCTACAGTAATAGCTAATAGATTAAAACTAGTCCGATTATTAGTATACCTGTCTCAAACTAGTTTTGTAGAAGGGAATCAAATTGTGGATGGCATTATTGTGGTGCAATAAATTATTCATTATTTGAGGTCACTAAAGTTCCCATGTATGATTAGTAAACAGGACTTATCAAAGGCCTATGATAGAATTAGTTGGACATTATTATTTCAGGTTCTTTGAGCTTATGGTTTCTTTGAACAATGGATAAAGTGTATGGCATCCATTATCTCATCTATGTTTTTCTCTAATTTTATTAATGGCTCACCCTCAGGCTATTTATCCTTCTAGAGGACTCAGGCAGGGTGAACCTCTATCACCATTCCTATTTATTTTAGCTATGGATGGACTTGTTCTAATGTTTCAAAAAGATGATGAATCAGAACACAACTATGGTCTCCACTTGTATGGGGCACATCTTCCTATCTCTCATCAACAATTGTTGACGACGTTATATTATTTGGTTTACCAACTTTGATAGAGGTGAAAAGAATGGGTAGGATTTTTCAATTTTTTATGGAAGCCTCAACAACTATAGCGAACACTAACAAATCCAAGAAAAAATATCTTCAATTGTCCGCAAATGTTTCATCAGGTTAAGTTGAATCCTAGGTTTTAGTAGAGGTCACCTTCCTTCAAAGAATTTAGGTATACCTCTAGTATTATTATTATACAATAGGGTCTTTACCTAGGAATAAATTATAGAAATAACTCATCGTAAAGTGAATTATTGGACTTTCAAGGAAACAAACTTCCCAATCGCCTAGTATTGATGAAAGAAGTTTTAAAAGAATTACCAAATTACAAGTTATTTGTAATGCCCATTCCAAATAATGTGTGTTAGCAATTAATATTTCTTTGGAGAAATTTTTATATGCAGATACTTAGCTAAAATAGTAATGTGGTAATTGGTCGGGTGGAATAAATTGGTTGCACATAAAAAGAATGGAGAATTGGGTCTCCGAGACCCCCTCCTCATTGGTAAAGCTTATACTATGAAGTTTTGGTGGCTATGGGTTCAAGGACATACCCAAGTTTTGAAAAAATATGGTGTAATAGGTACTTGTCTATAATTCACAATTCGACATATTACAATTCCATGGAAGAATTAAAGGTTTAGGGGTCTAGAATTGGGTTAGAGAAAGCGAGGATGTGGTGAAACAATTTTCATTCTGGGAGATTAGAGGAGGAAGGATGACATTATTCTGGGAGGATTCATGGAATAAGTATCCACTATTAGAGGAAAATGAGAAGATACAACCTATTCAAGTATTAACAAAGGCCTGAGGATCCTTTAAAGTGGAAAACTTATGGAAAAGTGATGATAAGGAGAATTGTTGGAGACAATGGAAAATAGTAGGAGATTGGGAATGCTCTAGGAATTCTCTTCGATTGGAGGAATTCCATCAAATGCTTGATATTAGAATGATATGTGCTTCTCCTAAACATGACATGATGTGGTGCGGGAGGCAACCAGTTGGATTGTTTACTTTAAAGGAAGTGTACTTTGTATTAGAATATTTTCACTCACAACACCACACTACTTTTTGGAATAGAATTTGGAAAGTTTGTGGGTGGCCCAAAATTTCAACTTTTTTATGGCTGGTATCTTGGGGTATATGTTAACTTATGAACATCTATGAAGGAAAGGCTTTGAGGGCCCATCAATGTGCATGTTATGACCAGAATATGAGGAATCAATAGATCATCTACTAATCACTTGTTCTTATGCCCAAAAAATGTTGGAGTTTGTTAAGAAAATCTTCAGGTGTGCTTTACCCAATTCAGCAAACATAAACTCATGGATATATGACTAGTTCTGGAAAAAATTAAACATCCATTGATAATGATAGCCTAGCATTCAGCTATAGGATTTTCTCCATGGAATTTATGGAAGAAGAGAAATATTAGAATCTTTGAAGGAAAACATAGGCTATGTCAATTTTAGAGGATATCACACTTAAAAATATCAGAGAAATGGTGTTGGTGTTCCCTCCCTATTCTGAAGAAGTGAAAGTTGATGATTACAAGGCTCTTATCCTAAAGGGAATCAATATATTATCTAACATTGTCACTACTTTTCCTTCCATGGCTCACAGTAGAGGAATCTCTACTGACAATTCCTTCTCCCCTCCTCCAAAATCTTTCATTGAATTAAGCTTTGATGGTGCCTCAAAAGGAAACTTGGGAGATGTTGGTTTTGGAGGGATTTTCAGGGATGAGAATTTGGATCCCAAGCATGCCTATGCTTTTTCCTATGGGGTGGAAACAAGCAACCTTGTAGAATTTAGTGCACTGGAGAAATATCTTCAAATAGTTGCAAGCAAAGGGTTTAGGTTGATTTAGATACATTGTGACTCTCAAATAGTGATTTATTATATAGGAAGGATCCTACTAGGTCATCCTCTAGACAAACTAATTCATAGTTGGCACCTACAAAAGGTGGTGAGAAATATCAAAGACTTGTTGATTAAATTATGTTATTCCCATGCACACGCGGTGGTAAAGTAAGAAGGTGGAATATTTTTTGGCTAACTGGGGAATCTCAAGTAGACATGTTTCCTTGGACATGGCTTGGATGGAATTGAAACATAGGGAAAGCCTACAAGAAGTAAAGCACTAGGAATAATAGGATAAATACCTAGTTGAAGCCAGTTTCCTTGAGGGGGTGATCTCATGACATCGGAATATCGGTATCAAAAAGAGGAATGATGATCCCTCTTAATGGGAGGTTTCTAGAGGGAGTAATTATTTGCATGTGAATATATTTTTTTGTTATATAGGTGACAACCCTCGGAGATAGATTGTAGCTATAAACTTGGTTACACATGGAATGTCTTGGGTTTGGATAATGGGAGCCACCAACTCAAGTCCTTTTTGTATTAACTTCCAAGAAATTAGAGATTGGGGTTTTGTTTGTCTCAATGGTTTCATTAACTCATTTCATTTTGTCTACTCAAGAATGGATCATCCCTCCCATGGCGTATTGGATGTGGGAAGGAGTTTCGTTGAGAGTAGGATAAAGTTCATTAATGACCTCACTCTCAGGAAATGCCTTGGGATGGTTGAGACATGGTGTATGTAGTACACTTGGATTTCGTAGTGGGACTTTCAGAGGGCATGGTTCATTCCTGGTACTAGATACATAGTGTTCATAGTTATTTATATAAGGTCCACCATGGTCTCAGGGTGGCGGAAAGGTGGTAGTTATATGGTTGACATCTTTCAGTTATAGCAGTTCCCCTCTTGTTGGTGGTCCCCAATTGATTGTGTTATAGTAACGAGAGGTCTATATACATTAATAATTTCTCAAGTCATTTTAATAGGGTGGCATTTTGATTTTTTTAAGATTTGGATAGTTCTACATCTGAATGTATTTTGTCATCAGGTCCGACGCTCTGCACTGGGTGGTCATTTTTCTCACAAAGGGTGTCAATGTTCTTTGTGTTATTCTTACATTACTCTAGGTTGTGTCCCTCCTTTAAACTGGTCATTGTACTACCCTTGACGACATCATAGACCTTCAACCCAAGCGAAATTTCCTTTAATTTCCCATGGTTGGTATGCAGATTTTGGTATTGATTTACCTTCTCCATATGGTTCTAGAAACAAATACAATTCCACTTGTTCATTGTTAATTCAAATGTCTCAAACCTTGATCATTCTGGTCCTTAAGAACTATAGTTTCTTAGGCAATTGAAATGGATTGTGGCATTGGTTGGTAAGGGGTTTCAAGTAGTAAGTCATTGCAATTAGTTAATTATCTGTATAATTGTTTATAAGTGGATTTCTTGTGTTATACTAGGGTCGTCACTCATTCTGATCATCACTTATAACTTGTTAGTTCCTATTATTCTAGGGTCTTACTATCTCTTTTCAGTCATAAGTTTGTCGTTCAGTTAACCTAGAGTGGTTGTATTGTGGTTTGTTTGCAGTTATTATGTGGAAATTCCTCATCAACAATAATTTCCTAGATAGAGTGGTGGTGCTCCGAGGGCATTCTCTTCCATACATCACCAAAAAAATTGTTTCGCATCTATGGAAAAAAAATTTGATTCAGCCCCCATGGAGGTTAGAAATGATATTATGCATTTGCAAGCTAGGGAGTTTAGGGATCATAAATATCATTCTAATTCAGAAATTGGTGGTAGAAGCCTCAAATGGGTTCGTGATCAAGGGAAGTTTAGGAAGAGAAGGTTATGTCTCCTCCACTCTATAACACTACATTGTCAAATGGAAATTCTACTCAGCATGGTAATTTGTGACAAACAAATTGACAACTATATTGGTAAACTGCAATAAGAACCAAAGTAGAACAAGGCCATTCACACATAATACTAACCTTGATTCTTAGGAATCCTTCATTTACTATTGAAACTCTACAAACTGGTGGTTGCAAAATTGTTAGAAACTCCTCATTTTTTGCTGAAAAAGAATTGGAAATACTAATCCAACTCCTATATGTAATATTCAAACTCACTCATCAAAAAAGGAAACAAAAAGAATGGTCAGGAATGAATTTAAAAATAATTAAGGAAAAATATTCCATGAGTACCAACTCACTATAAGCAATATCCTACTAGTTTATCCACCAGAGAAACTAATTTAAAGTTGGCACCTACAGAAGGTGGTGAGAAATTTCAAAGACTTGTTGATTAATTTCGATTATGTTATTCCCATGCACACGCGACAGTAAGGTAATAAGGTGGAATATTGTTTAGCTAGCTACGAAATATCAGATAGAAGCGTTGCCTTGAACGTGGCTTAGTTGGAGGTGAACCATAGGGAAATCCTACAGGAAGTAAAGAACTAGGAATAATATGATATATACCTAGCTAAAGCCACGGTCCTCGATGGGGGTGATCTCACGACATCGGAATATTAGTATCAGAAAGAGGAATAGTGATCCCTCTTGATCGGAGGTTTTTGGTTAGATTTATTATTTGCATGCCAATAAATTGTTTGGTGATAAAAGTGGTGGCACTCATAGATAGTTATGGGCTATACACATGGTTACACATGGGACAGGCATGACATATCTCAGGTTTTCATAATGGGAGCCACTAACTCAAGTAATTTTCTTATTAACTTCTAAGAGATTAGAGATTAGGGTTTTTTTGTCTCAATCATTACATTAACTCATTTCATTTTGTCTACTCATGGATGGATTGTCCCTCCCACGATGTATTGGATGTGGGAAGGCATTTATCTGATAATAGGAGAAAGTTCATTAATGACCTCACTCTCAGGCAATGCCTTCGGATGGCTAATACATGGTGTATGAAATACACTTGGCTTTTGTCATGGTGATTTCAGATGGCGTCGTTCATTCCTAGTACTATATACATCATGTTTATATCTATTTACATAAGTTCCACCATGGTCTTTGGGTGGCAGGAAGGTGGTAGTTATGTGGTTGGCATCTTTCAATTGAAACAATTCCCCTCTTGTTTTTGGTCCCCAATTGACCGTGTTATTGTAACAGGAGGTTTGTATACACTGTTAATTTCTCAGGTGATTTTAGTAGGGTGGCATTTTTGTTTTTTGAAGAGTTGCATAGGTCTATATCCCAATGTCTTTTGTCATCGGATTTTAATTTTTGCATCGGGTGGTCATTTTTCTCACATACAATGTCAATGTTCTTTGTGTTATTCTTACATAACTCACGGTTGGGTACTTCCCTCAACAAAATCACTGACCTTCAACCTGACAAAAAATTCCTTTAATTTCCCAGTGTTTGTATGAAAAGTCTACTACTGAGTTACCTTCTCCATCTGGTCCTAAAAACAAATACAGTTCCACTTGTTCATTATTAATTCAAACGTCTCAAACCTTAATCATTTCGAGCATAAAGAACTATAGTTTCCTAGGTGGTTGAAATGGATTGTGGTCTTGGTTAGTAAGGGGTGTTAAGTAGTTAGTCATCAAAACTAGTTAATTATCTGCATAATCGTTTGTAAGTGGATTTTTTGTGTTATACTGGGGTCGTCACTCATTCTGGTCATCAATTATAACTTGTTAGTTTCTATTATTTTGGGGTCTTACTATCCTATTTTCTGTCATAACTTTGTCATTCAGTCAGCCTAGAGTGGTTGTATTGTGGTTTTTTTGTCGTTCTTACGTGTAAATGCCTCATTGACATTGAATCCTTAGCTACAGAGGTGGTGATCTAGGGGCTAACCTTGATTCTTAGGAATATTTCATTTACTATTGAAACTCTACAAACTGGTTGTTGTAAAAGAGCTGGAAACTCCTCATTTCCTACTACAAAAGCACTAGAAACACTAATCCAACTCATATATATAAAATTCCAACTCACTCATCAAAAAATGAAACATAAAAAGGGTCAGGAATGAATTTAAAAGTAATTAAGGAAAAACTTTCCATGAGTACCAACTCTCTCTAGTGCACTCTGAAAGCATTATTTCTTGATCAAGTTGGTAGTTCAACCACCAATGCATATTCTCCTGAGCTAGGACTTTCTCTCTCAATTAACACAAATCCTCATACACACAAAACACTCACTTACACACTACACATGATACAACACGCATTACAAGCATACCACAACACTACATAGGACATTGATGCATACAACACTACATACAACATTTATGGAGCGCTCCATAAGACATACAACTTTACATCAGGGTGCTTGAGAGAGAAAGAACCCACATGATGAACCTGTAGATGGAATAGAAAAAAAAAATTCCAGGCTACAAAAATGTCTCTATAAAATGAATTAAACACACACAAATTAAGGGGAACATCAAATTACTCAATAGCCTACTACCTTTCCCTGGTTAACCAAATTTTTTGTGGACTAAATTAAAAAATTAGACAAACAAATTAAAGGGAACACAAAATTACCCTCACCCTGAATAATCCACTTGATCGTCTACACTTTGTTTTCGAACAGCAAAAATTTTGGTCACCTCATTTTCATTCATGAATTTCTTCCTCTCAATCTCCATTCATCACAATCACTAATTCCACTCATTCTTCATTCATCAGGCATGCAAATATATAATTCCTAGGAAATTCATGAGATTTATGTTTTCCTTTTTGGACCATTGTGTCCAAATTTAGCTTTGACCAATCATTTAATTACTATTCATTAGACCAATATTTTAATTAACATTCATTAAAGCATCTTTTAACTTACTATTACTCTTTTATAGCTTACAATATCTTTAAAATTTGAGCTTTTTAAAACTTGTCAATAAATATTTCAATATTGGTCCATAACTTTGCATTTTTTTGTTTGCAAGGCTATAGTATTTTTGACCAACCTTTCTTAGTTATCTAGGTGTGCATAATAGTGATTGGGTGAGAGTTAAGATTAATGGTGCAAAGGCTTGTCTTGTTATTGAGTGGTGTCTATATATATATATATATATATATATATATATATATATATATAATTATGTACTGGAAAAAATAATTTATATATAATAATAATTATGTACTGGAAAAAATAATTTTGAAAATAGTTAGACTGAAAAAGTAAATAAACACACCTATCATAGTCACTGACTTAGGATCCCTAAGACTTTAATGTTTTATAAAAGTGACTTTGTTTAATTATTTCTAAGAGCTAAATTTACTTTCTTCTCACCATACTTTAACCTAACTATTAGTCCAAAGGGTCTAAATAAATGTTGTAAGAGAGTATAAAGAGTATTGGTCCAAAGAGTGTAAAGAAATGTTCTAAGAGAGTATAAAGAGAAATAGTTATAAATATGAAATTTAATATTTGTTCAATATTAAATTCCACACATTGATGCATCATGAGTAGTGTCACGTTGCATTTGGATAAGCTTTATCATTGAAAGTGCACATATCCATACAATTAGTGATATTCATCCAATAAAAAAAATCATGGAACTTTCATCTTCATGATTTATAGGTAATTTGCTGGGAGGTTTTTACATTTGAATGGCTTTTCCCCAAGAAAAATATAAATGTATTCCACTCACATTTTTCAAAATGGAATCCTGTTTTTTTGTGTATGTGTTTTTTCAATTTTATCATTTTAATTATGTCTCTCTTCTTTTATATTTGAAAGCACTATCCCATAACTAGAAATTAAGTAAAAACATAAAAAATATCAATGTTACATAACCTAAAGCTATAGAGTGGATGTAATGCTCTCTAAGATTCTCCAACATAACAATGTTGCTAAGTAATCCTTCAACTTCTCTACGGACTAGACTCAAGGATGAAAATTAGTATTTGTAACTTGTATTAAATGATTTGTTAATCTATTTGGAGATTTATGCATGTTTCATCAAGCATAATGGTGGTTTTCTATTATAGTTTTGGTTGGAATGTTACTGTAAAATGCCAATTCCAAGTGTTTATTGACAATACATTCTCACTAAAATTTAATTTAATTTTTTCCTATATATGCATTGAATGTAATTATTTATGATACATATTCTATTTTTTTACATTATAGAAATTCCTATGCAAAAAAAAATATCATAGCCTATTTTATATCACAATATGCTTCTCAAGACAAGGCTCAAGCTATGCCTTTGAATCAATTATCTCATTTTCATTTTCATATAGTATCATTTCAAGTATATAGTTATGGCTTAAAATTGATCTCTATGGATAACATATAAATCTATCTCTTCACTTTATTAGTGATAATAATTTGTACTCAAAACCCTCATAAAACCTCCCCTAATGTGTGTTAATGACATAATATTAACCTCAATAGTGAATTATATATGCATACTATGCCCATACCTTACTGGAGGAACAATAAAAACATGAACTGAAAATATGAAAGAAAAGTGCATAATTGAATTAATGAATGGAAGATAACAAATAATGATCAAGTAAAGAGTATATTAAGACAATAACTCAATTTAGAATGAGAATGATTTAGAACCCTCCGAGTAGAAGTGGTTGTATTATATTTCTTTATAGCATAATGTGTAACATAGTATTGCAATAAATGGAACTTGTTAAGTTGCTTTGGCTTTAGTGAATCATGATATCTCATCTTCACAAGTTTCCTTCACTAATCATGCTACCAATTTTGAAATTTCACTATATCATATCATAGATGTATTTATTCGGATGATACAATAAAATATAGGTGGGAGTAGGATATTTTTTCATCCTATCGAATCTTGGAACCCCTAGATACATAGCAAAGAGGGAAGTTTTACACTAGACCTACTTCCTTGTCCATATACACTTTGTGAAACTAAGTGTTAGAACGTGAGATCTCTATCTAACATTTTAGTTATCTTGAGTAAAAAAAAAATTAAGATGATAAAGAGTAACAATCACAACAAATTATGGTTTAAACTAAATCTCCAAAATGAAGAGAAGTACAAAAGTATCTTCCATCCATTTTTGAAATTTTCAAATAAATTTCCAAGAAGAAAGTTTGGCTACAAAATAATACCAAGGTGTTGTATATCATTGATATATGCTCTTCAAACAAAATTTAATATGTTACTTTCAACATTGTTCAACATTATATGCCTATATGGCTTTGTATTTATTAATGTTTTCCATCTTCGTATATATTCCTATGATTATTATCATTTTCATTCTTTACCATCATTATAATCATTATTTATGTATGTGGCAACATGCATGGTCAATTTTCTTATTCCTCCTAACTTTTAATTTTAGAGGATGTATTTGCCTATGGATAACTATTCATTATCCTCTATTTAAATAATTCTATTATCGAAGGGATTATATAATTAACAACCCTTTCAAACTTTATTTCCATCGACGATTTTATTGACATTGTATATTTTATCTAATGTACCACAAAATTAATGCATTAACATACAATTGGATTTATCTCAGGTGGCTAGAGGAATTATTATCATCCTCCCCACTTAGGTTTGATTCCGACAAGTGACATGTTGAGCTCATAGAGAGTATATTTATCTAATGGATTTCATACCTATTGTTGACTAGCCTTGTGGCCTTAATAGTCTAGGTTTTTCCTATGTATCATCTTTCAAATGAGGGAAATTATCCAAGGTTTTTCCCCGAGATTTGTAACATGGAAAAAAAATACAATATACCAAGGAAACCGTATTTGCTAATAAGTTTGGCCTTTAAAAAACAGTGGTCATACTAGTGTAAGTGTGTCAGAATGTCATAAATAGCTAAATGTATGCAAGGGATAACCCTTTGTACTACTATATATTCAAACATACACCAAACTTTTTGTGCCGCTATAGATTCAACATACACTTCACATAGTAAAATGCTAACATGATAACATTTACACTAGTTGCAAGCTAGTTACTGGCTACTTGATCAATTAATAGATATTTCCATATAAAACAATACTAAAACAAATTTAGATTACTTATAGTTATCTTACATCATTGGAGTTTGTTAAATTGAGCATTGTGATGTCTAAAATAACATAAAATGGAAACATTAATAATGTGAGTAATGGAATTCAAAAACCAAAACACATCTCATAAGTTTTTCTTTCTTTCCCTCCTCATGAGAAATATATTTATATTCCATATGAGGAACATACATATTTTGTTCCTCTAGGGACTAATTAGACTCAGCAACAAGGCTCAAATCCATTACAATAAACCTCAACATCTGGCTTGCAATAATTGAACCTAGGTGGGGAGGACAAAATTTATCTCTACTAACCATCTAATATAAACCCAAATGAAAAAACACGCCTCTTAAGTTATCTGGATAAAATGCACAAGTTATGTTATTTTTCTATTATAAAAACCAAAAAACAATTGAAACCATGCCACGTTTATACATGTAGATCCAAGAGAAGCTTCACCAACACCCTCAAAGTATGAAATGGATAACTTGTAACAAAACATCAAATTTTATGGCCAAAAGGAATGGGAAATTACATTACTATGTTTAATTTTGTTTTAAAGATAATAAAAATGTTTACGAGTAAAATTGGAATGATTTCCATGGTGGAGAATGTTGATGCTTCTATTGTAGTGTAACTAATAATTATGGAAGTCAATTATCTTACATAATGCATCATATTTTTTATTTTAATAATCATGTTCATTTATGGGGGAGGTAGGAGTAAGAGGGGCATTATTCAACCCCAATGAAAAACATGTGGCACAATTTGCATGGGGTCTTGGTCATGTGGAAAACAACCAAGTGGAGTTTCTTTCTCTGTGGAAGGATCTAGAAACTTGTTTGGAAATAAGTTTTAAAAATATTATAGTCTTCATTGATTCAATGATTATAATTTGTTAGGTGGTCAAGGCTATGATGGAGTCGAGCTTTGCTTTCCCTCTTATTCTCCAAAGGATTCTCTTACTTGCCTCTTAATTTGAGCATATGGATCCATGTTTGCATACATTTGAATTTAGTGGCAGACACTTTGGAAAATAAATGCTCCATGTTGGGCCAAGGAAGATTATATTTGGATCAAGGAAATTATAAAATCATCTATATACCATATTCATGACAAGAGTCCCAAGAAGTATTTTCTTTCATTCAAATTTTGATACATATGGAAATTTGCATTGAAGTGGGGATGCGACATCTTCCTCCTACTCTAAATGGTATATCGTTGTTGTGAAAAGGCTAAGTGGTATTGGGATCTAGAGATTTATTATTTTCTTACACCAGTATTCAAAATTCTCCTGTAGTTGTCCTTTTCACCTTATTAAGTGTCTCGAAATATTTCCTCTCATCTACAAAACAAATCATAAGAATTTAATTCTTATTTGGTGGGAGTGATTTGAATTCAATATGGCTATTGTAACAGCCTCCCCACACATCTACCCAATTAACCTGTCAATCGGGGTAAACATGTGACAAGAGGCTACTATGATTGGGTTTGACCTCTTATGTGACCTTAAGGAAGTGGAATCGATGGAACACATCAACCAACCTATCCACATCAACAACAGATCCCTCAAAATACATGTTAGCTACTCAGACATCATGTCCTTGGGTCCCAGTGGTGGTCCAGACATCTTAAGCCTTAGTCTCTCTCATGCTATAGGCATGACAGTGTCCAGAAATCCAAAGTTTCTCTCATAGGCTTTCCTACTAATGTCTAGAAACCTGATTTGCTAGTGTTATGCCAACATCCCTGGGATTTGAACACTTTTATAAGCCCAGAGCCCAGGTCACTGCCTATAAAGGAATGATAACTTAGGAGCAGTAAAATAACATGGAAATAATGATGCAAAAGCAATAACTTAAATAATAACTTAATGAGAACCCTACTAACCATGACAATCACTTCGTCAAACATATCATCAACATGTAACCTATAGCTGTAAACAATATAATTAAGTGTAGGGATCTCATACTTATCTGAGAAGCGCTATGGACCATTGTTCCCTCATGCCATTTTCTAGATTACCATTTATTAAGCCATAGATACATTATCCATTCATTTACAAGCAAAAACATGTTGAGATCCATACATAGTTGTTGTCATAAGACACACATATAACCATCATAATAACAACAAAAATACTCATGAAAGTACAACCATATAGACCACATATAATCCATCAAAATACTCATAGAGTTGCAAGGAGAAATAACTTTTCCTTAATGATACAAAATCCAAACCTGGGATGGGACTTCCACATTCCACTGGACCATATAATGTTTGAGCCAAATATCTCTTCATTCATTCACCCCCATGCCATATTCCAAGCATGAATGTGGGATGTGTAGAACACAGCAAACAAGCATGGATTCCATCAAAGTTCTCCACCTACACCATGAGGAATTTGAATGCCTCTTAGTCTCTCAGGCTTTACTGTAATCCATAGTTTTATCCAGTGATCACTAGGTCGTACACTGAGACAAACTCTCTAGGATTTACCATACATCCCATCCCAGGACTACTATGCTCAACAGAGAGAATTCCACCCCTTGGATTTACTGTATATCTTTTCATTCACTGGTAAGGATTCCTAGTCCCACCAAGGCACACAATCCTAGATTTATAGCAACCCATATTCTAGCTCATGGGTTACTGGACCAGTCGCTTTATCGTGATCCACAGTCTAGTTCAAGGACCACTAGGCCATGTGTTTGTCATTTCAGAGATCCACCCTACTCAAATTCAAATCCATTTCACCATCCCAACTCAACCGAATATGTGAACCCATCTCATCAAAGCTATCAATAAATGGCAAGGCTAGGCTGAAGAACACTGCCACACTAGGAAAAGCCCATGCCATGATAGAAAAGAACTACATGAAATAGCATGCATGTTGATACCTACAATGAAGCATGTTGTAGCTACTTGATCCTTTCTTTCCCTTCTTCATCTTTGCTCCCTCTTTCCTTCTTTTCCTTTCTTTATCCAATGCCAAAGTGCTCCAAGAAACTCTAAGTCTCCATGAGTGAGAGAGAGAGAGAATAATGAGAGAGCTCCAAAACTAAACTGGAAAATTTTTACATTTACCAAGCCTTTCCCACTAATCGTCAAAATCATTTTTATGAGTCAGGCCTCTATTTTCTTCATTTTCCATTATTTTCCTTCAATTTCCTCCTCACATGCAACCTATGACCTTTCACCTCCTTTTCCCCTAAATTCCATTATTTTCATAAATAAAATGCCAATAAATGCTTCATGCCTTTCTGAAGCCTTAGCCATTGCCTTTGCTAATTTCCTTAGCCATAAGAAACCAGATGAACACCCCCACTATGATGCCAAACCCAACATTCAAATTGGAATACGTGTCCCATCACCTTGGCCTTATATATATATATCTATATATATATATATATATATATATATATATATATATATATATATATATATATATATATATATATATATATATATATATATATATATATATATATATATATATATATATATATATATATATATATATATATATATATATTAACATGAGTTTTTAACCAGGGATGATACAAAATCCGCCCCCTTCGGGGAACAATGTCCTCGGTGTTCAACGTCACCTATAGTCAACAACACTACTAAAAACAAAACATACTTTCAATGGAGCTTTATAACATAGCTTGTTGCAATATTTATAATGAAAGAATTGTTGAAATGAAAAGCATCATGAAAACCCGACAATATAATAACCATACCGCATTCTAGGTCTTTATAACACAATTCATTACGGTATTTACAATAATCACATATACACATATGCACATTTGTTAAACCAGAAAATAAAATGATACAATGCATGTATCAATCAACAAGGGAATCGAGATGATCAAACCTCCACCCTCAAAGTAATATCTGGATTCACCTCCTTCCCAAGAAGTCCAAAATCCACTCCCATAGTCAAAGCTACATCCAATGGCCAGCGCTACAATCCTGTGCCACTTGTCATCTCAGTGAATATTTACCGACTCATTGTTCCATGGCACACTCTAGGGAAAATTTTAGGGGCTAATATTTGCAAGTGGGCTATTTTCCCATGCTTTTTCCAAAAAGAAGATTTGCTAATTTCCATTTTTTCTCATCATGGTTCGCCCAAATATTATAGTATAAAATTATTTTACTTAAAAAATCGTTAAAATTATATATATATATATATATATATATATATATATATATATATATATATATATATATATATATATATATATATATATACTATATAAAACTATTAGAAGTTTGAATATTTTTACAAAAGGATCACCAAACATTTTATTGATTCCATATTATGGACTTGTGAGATTCTCCAATATTTGTAAACTTTAACAAAAAAATTCAACCTTAAAATTTTCCTGGTGCACTCCGAATGTGCATCTGATTCCATCTAGCAATGTTGATGACCAAAAAAATATATATGCGACCTTTCCTTCCCTGTTACATAGTCTCTTGGGAAATTTGGCCACCCCTTCCGTGCAGTCACTCACCTTTGAAGTTCCCCAACATCCCCTATCACGAGAAATCCATCCCTTGGGAAGGCTTCCTTGCATCGTAATATCAATCAACCATGTCATATACCTACCTAAAAACCATCATATTTGTCATAGCATGCTCATGGAAATCAATGGACACTATTGGGTACTAGTGTCCCATAATGGCCCTGCTACTAAAGTTCTTTACCAGCATACTGCTTCCTATTTGAATTCCTTTTCCTGCTGCTATTCTTGCAGTCGATTTTGGCCACTCAATCGAGCATGTTCACGAATTCATGTTTCAAGAACGTAACTTCCATTATATTTAAATTAAATCAAAATAAATTCACCTCATTGGTAGCTTGTCAATATGGTACACTTACAGTTCGGTTCGCTTCTTGTCACAAAAAATCAAACAAATTATTTTATCAAAACATCATGTATAAACATATCACATATGGTTAGATGAAAACACAACCATCATAGATCATAATCATAAATCACATGTAACCATCATAAGCTAGAACCATAGATCACATATAATCATCATATACCGTAATCATCAATCACATGCATAATGAAACTGAAATAAAATGTTGATACTTATCCTTCCATCAATCCTTAGCTTCTACCTTTTTCTTTATTATGTACACACTATGGATCGGTTTACACACAAGAAGATCACCCAGTGTCCTCCCTAAACCATGTGCATGTACATAATGTGCATCACACACATACAACACCATGAAAAACATGCAAGTACACCTGAAATACAACACATACCTCTACACCCGGTGTATAACACAACACAAATACGTATATAGATTGCAACACAATGAATGCATATGTCACATTACTGTTACTACACAATGCACATATATAGCGTTGCATGCCTGCAACGCAACATGTACAACTTGCACTCAATCCCACATGTACAAAGCACCACCTGCACAATGTGTGCACAACATCACATGTGCATGATTCCACATGCACAACGTGTACACAATCTCACATGTACAAAGTACCACACACATGACATGTACACGACACCACATGTACGCAACACCACATGCACAACATGTGCACAACACCATCTACTCACAACACATCTTGTGCAATTGTACACAATGCCTCATGTACACAACACCACCTGTAGATAACACTGCATATCCAACATGTACATAGCATCATCTGTACTCAACACTACTTATCCAACATGTGCACAACACCATATGAAATATTCGCACAACAATATTTGTACCATCTTGTACATAAAATTGCATAAACAACATGTACACACACTATATGTACACAACAACGCATGTGCACACATCATAGATAAAACATGTAAAACATATACAACATATGCACAAAAATAGTAGAACACATCCAAAACCACATTATATCTACCAAACAACCTTACTTCCAACATCTATTTTCCATCCATGCTTATCCTAGCCTGTCATGGATCATACTGCTTTCATTTCACTGATGCATCCCTTGGTATAACCTATCCATAACATAAGCATATGTATAATACACGCATACAATTTAAATTCATATTCACATGATACTTACCTCATATATTTGTCATGACTACTCTTCCCACTTGATTCCTCATAGCCAAGAACCTCTTTCTATCATTTTCTTATGTTATAGCACCATTTACCACCCTTGGTAGATTTCATGCTTTATAATATGGCCTAGGGCAACTTTTCCCTGCCATAGTTGGTCCATTTTCTAAAAAACAATGTTTTAAATCTCGTATGCTATTTTTCCCTATCGAAAGCGTCTGTACGCATGGGTCAGTCTATACCCAACCCACACATATGTGTCAAGACATTAAAAAATATATAATCTCCCTTAATTTGAGCGGGGTTTATGGCTTTGACCTGATACCCACCCACTATAGCTTGTGGCCCAACTAGTTCCAAACCGAAAAGACTAATTTGGAGAAGTATAAATACATCTCCATGGGAAGGACTAAGGGAGGAGGAAATATTAGATATTGATATTATAGTTGATTACATCCCTGATCAAGTCTGAAGATATCCATGTGCCTTCTAAACTCCCAAGCCATAGGAAACCCTTGTTTCCTTCTTGAGATGTTTATCATCCCTTCATGACATCCTTGTGTATACTTATGGAGGAGGATTGTTGAGGCCTAGACAGGACGGATCCGAAGGATAGTTTCACTTGGAGCTGGTGGACGACTCAGGTTGTAGTTCTTCTGTATTTTCTCTAGCTTACATTAATAAAGAGGTGATGTCTTGTTCCTGATGATTATGGTCTTTATGCATAAATTTATGTCATGATTTTCTTATAAAATCTCATGTTAATGCTTATTTGCTTACATACTTATACGATCTAACCTTGATATCATGAACATGCTTTCAGTTAGTTTTGTTGTATATGCTTTGCGTTGAATGAATTGCAAGTCTTAAAGAAAAAGGAAGAAGCAGAGGGTTTGGACTCTATGGGAGCAACCTCAAATGTAGATAAGACCTTTTGTACCAATTTTAACTGTTCAAGTATTAGGAATTCTTGTTTGTGTGTATCTTAATTGTGTATGCCCTTTGCTTTGTTGGGATTCCAAACCCAAGACCCTAGGCTGATTCTACCCATAACAGGATTGTCAACTCCATTTGGGAAAGCATTCTTGTTTTTCCTAGATTGAGTTGTTTCTTCTTGATCAAGGCCTGCTTGATTGATTTCTTTCTTTTGCAGTGTCTGTGACTTGTTTTCTTCCTGGGAATCAAGTCTGATGTTCTGGATCAGGCCTCTATTTTTTTCTTTTCTTTATTGAGGTTCATATACATGCTTTTTAGAGGATACAGTAGCATATACACACTAGTTTCTTCAAAGAAGCTCATGTATACATGAGTTTCCTTTGTTTGAGTCATGTATACATGCTACTTTGCCTTTGCATAGTCGTGTATACCTTATTTTGAATAATTTTTTAAAATTTTGGACTCAGCTAAGATTTTTATCTGCTGGTTTTTTCTTTTTTCTGGTCATTCACTATCAGTAAATCTCTACTTTTATGCTAGCTTTCAGTTTATAATCTTCTTCTTATTGAAAAGCATAGTCAACCTAGGGTTTGAATTTTGAGTAAAGTTTCAGTTTGGGCTTTGGGTTCAAGGCTTCTTGTAGAAGTCCTTGGTTGTTCTGACTTTGCGGAACTACTAACTGGTTGCAGTTTTGTTTATAACCCAATTTTCGGATTTCTTTTCTTTCCTTTCCTTTTTTGGTTGACGTATTTTGTTTTTCATGGTTTTTTAGTGCCTCTTTGGCAATATTGAAAGTCTTTCTTGATGTTGTTTTGGTTTGATGAAGTCCTTTTGATCTGGAATTTATCTAGGACAAAGAATTAAAAGTATTACATAATCATGTGCATCGATGTGCCTATGTAACTTTACGTAATGGATCGATAAGATTGCTAGGATACATAGACACTGAGGTAGTTAGAGAAAACATAACAATTGAGCATGTAAACACAAAAAGTTTAATAAGGAGTTCACCCAATGCTCCTGGGCTACGTCTCCTGGTCCAGCCTTCAGTGGTGGCCTCTCTATTATGTTTTCAAAGCAAATTTTTACAACAGTGAGCTCAATTTGAGTCTCACTTAACAGATATAAGTCAGTAGGACTAGAATACACAGACTCTCCTTACTGAAACTCAACCTCTAATGGTCACAGTAGTATGATAGGCCTATGCCAAGGAGTTTTCTTGAACCTCTTAAGCCTTCTTTGGAGTACACAGACTCTCTAACTCTCTCTAGCTTTATCTGGCTTGATGTTTCCTTCAGGTTAGCTCAGATTATATCCTCTATTTCGTGCTCTTAGCTCTCTTACTGCTCTCTCTTGTTGTTGTCTGTTTTTGTCAGTTCATGGCTTTAAATCCAGTCTATTCTTTAACTGTTCATTTCTATTTCTCGACTTTCTAGTTTCCTTCCTCTGTCCATTTCAATTCCTCTACTCTGCGTCATCATCACTAGGTAACACCTTGCAAGGAGGTGGCCACCTATTTTCTAACAAACTGAGTGGGTCAGATTCCTTGAATCATATTTGAATGACTGTTATTTATGTTTGCTTCAAGATCACCCTCGAAACACGACTCTTTTGCCAACTCATCATCCACGTCGGACTTCAAATCCCATGTAATCTTGCTTTATAACTTTTCCAGATCCAGTCATTTATCCGGATGTGCCTCTGCCATTGATCTGGGCCCCCCAAATCCTACGGTCATCGTTCATATCAGGCGGGTAAGTAGTGTGACGTTTACCTGTCTAATGTGAGCGGTTTTCTCTCTCATCCACTGGACGTGTGTCACTCAACATGTGGCATTGGGCAGGACTCAGTCAAAACTTCTTACCACATTGAGGCCTTCCAATATCCTACCGGTTTGTGGAATCTCGCGCTACGGAACTGAATGGATTAGTTTTCCGCATTTCATAGTCTTTTCAGGTTCGAGCACTTCAAGGATTTCCTTCACTGAGGGGGATGCCCTGCGATATGTGATTAACACTTAGCACTAATCATGTATCATAAACTACCCCAGTTTCTCGAATTAGCCTCTGGTTTTTCCAGTTTTGCGCCACCGCACGTTACCATGGGCCAATGGTCTATGCGCTTGACTGAGGGTCCTCGTTGCTCCGAACTTATCACAACTGCAACTGTCACGAGGATTCCTTCTGATAGCTTGATTTTTCTAAGACTTGAATCTTTTGGCATAATTTAAAACAATCATGAAAACTTAGAGAGTTTTTAGGATCCAATTCGAATCATGACCTTCCCACTGAAAAATCTTTTCGACCACCAAAAGTTTATTTTTAAGCATCAATCAAGTGAGCGTATAGATTCCTCGCTTGCCCAATTTATATGAGTCCAATCCTGAGGTATTCAACATCTCCTCTGCACATAGTTCTCACCTTCCTATCCAGAATTGTATCTTCCTGCAATTCATTAATATATTCAGGCAACAGATCATCAATAGAAGGCAATTGACTCTGCTCTTTGGGATCTTCAATTAATCAAGGTTCAAATAATCTCAAGCTGTCTGCATTAACAACTGAGTAGATGTGCATGTAAGTTGGTAAATCAAGGCGAAAAGCATTCTCATCAATTTTCTCAAGTATCTTGAAAGGACCATACCTTATTGGCTTCATCTTCTGACCTTCACCTTGCATTCTGTCTTTGCTGATATACAACCAGACTTGATCACCAACTTGGAAACTATGCTCCATCTGATGCTTGTCATGTCTTGCCTTATACTTGGCTTGGCTCTTTTCCAGCTATTCCTGTACATCCTGGTGAATCTCTTGGATTTGTTCGATGAACTTGGTTTCCTTGTACACATCACTATGTCCATCAACCACTACGTCTTTACCAAAGAAAAAATCCAACAAAGAGCGTGGTGTGAAACCAAAATAGGTCTCAAAAGGATATCTTTGTGTAGAAAAATGTTTAGCTTGGTTGTAAGCATACTGCACATAACATAAGTGTTCATCCCAAAGTCTGGGATGCTTGCTGCAATAGCCTTTGAGCAACTGGATCACTGTCATGTTGACTACTTCTGTTTGGCCATCTGTTTGTGGATGAAAAGTGGTGCTCTTCTTCAGCCTGGTGTCCATCAATTCCCACAAACTTGACCAAAATTTCCCAACAAATCAGATATCTCGATCAGATATAATGGAAGTGGGTAACCCAAAATGAACCCATACATGTTGAAAGAACAATTTTTTCATTTGCTCAGCTGTAATCTGTTTGTTACAAGGTATTAAAACACACATTTTGTTGAACCTATCCACAACAACATATAAATAGTCATGACCTTTCCTAGATTTAGGCAGTCCTCCAACAAAGTCCATGGAAACACTTTCCCAAGGATGAGAAGGAATTGGTAGTGGAGTGTACAAGCCTAGTTTTCTATTACTGGGCTTGCTTTTAGCACACATGGTACACCCTCTTACATATCTAGAAACTGTCTCATTCATTTTTGGCCACTAACTAAATCTTTGCAGCTGTGCAACTGTTTTACTTATACCAAATTGACCTGATATTAGAGAAGTGTGTGCATCTCAAGTTATCTTTTCTCTTTCAGTTTGTGGAATGCATAGCTTCCCAAAATGATACAAGAGCTGGTCCTTAAGATGATAATCTAATTCTTCTACTTGTTTTCCATGACTTAAAGTTGCGTATACATCTTTAAAATATATATCTTGAGCATATTGTTCAATGTAGCTTTCATGAAATATTGAATTATGCTTAAGTATAGTGGATGCATTTATGATCGATCTAGATAGCATATCTACAAATTTATTGTGTATGCCCTTTTTATACCTTATGACTAGATGAAAATGTTGTAGAAAACCCATCTATCTATAATGTCTTGATTGCTAAAAATTAGTTTTGGAGTGTAAATATTGAAGTGGTTGATGATCAGTATGTATAACTGTCTCTTTGCCCATTAAATAATTTTTCCACTTTTTCACACTCTGTACTAATGCATACAATCATTTATCATATGCGGGATAGTTAACTACTGCAGAATTAAATGTCTCAGAATGATAACATATGGGTTTACCATGCTGCATCAACACTGCTCCCATGGCATAGTCACTGGCATCCATTTCAATCTCAAATGGTCTTTGAAGATCGAGCAGTGCTAGTACTGGTGTTGTACTAATATTTTCTTCAAGGTGTCGAAGGCTTTTTGTTGTTTGCCTCCCCACTGAAACACCTTGTTCAATCATGTTAAAGCATGTAAGAGAGCTACAATTAAGGAAAAGTTAGAAATAAACTTTCTCCAATACTGTGTTGCTCCTAAGAAGCTTCTAACTTTTGTAGTAGATTTGGGTTTAGGCCAGTTTACAATGTCTGCAACCTTAGAGGGATCTATCTTTAATTCACCACCCCCTACAATATGACCCAAATAATTCAAATATGTTTTGCCAAATTCACATTTTGAGAGCTTAACATAAAGATTTTATTTTTGCAAAACATCTAGAGTCTGCTTAACATGCTTTAAATGTTCTTCCCATGTTCTACTAAATATAAGAATGTCATCCAAAAATAATGTAAACTTTGAAACAGGAACTCATATTGTTACCCATTTTGTAGAGATAGCAAAAAAGTGACCTGATTTTGAAAAGGGGTGATGCAGAACACACATGTTTTTTAGAACTTAGTTTTTGGCACAATATTTTTTTTTATGTACATTGTGTTTTATAATGGTAGTGTTTTTTATGCTGATTTAAAAACGTGGTATTTCTACACCAGGCCCTTTTTTTAAAAGACTTTTTTTAATTTTTTTCTAATGTATGAAATGTAAATAACTATTTTGTAAATGTAATAATTTTTGAAGTGGTATTTTTCTTCATATTTTCTTTCTTTTCTTTTAATTTTATTTTTTTGTAGTGAGGTTTTTATTGTTTTGTATATTTAAAGAACAAGGTTGATAGTTTGAATTTTTGATATTCTACATATTTATATATCGTTAATTAATTTTTCAATCCACAAGAAATAATTGTTTCTAAAAAACAACATTTTTTAACAATGGACATAAAAATAGCCATTTTTAACATAAATATAACTACGAAACTACACGTTTTGATAATTTTTTGCTACAATTGGCATGCGAAAATCACAATTTTTATACAAAAATTTTAACTAAAAATAGTTAAATAATAGTTTTTTTTTATGAATTTCATGTCAAAAAAATAATAATAATCATTTTTTTTCAAAAAATAATGGTTAACTTAAAAATTAATGCGAAAATCACATATTACAAATATTGAATGCATAACAACCTTATTGAGTGTATATTCTTCTCATAAAATGTCAAAGTCAAAATATTGCAAGTATAACTACTTAATAGTTACAAAAAATTAGCTTGATTTCCAAGCATAACTTAAATTTAATCAACAATGTCATGTAATCCAAACTCTTCGTCTTCTATAGTTTCATCATTGTCTTCTTCCACAATATTTTCTGCTTCCTTTTGCTCATTTTCGTTTTCTAATGGATCTTTGATGTCTGCGAATCTCCCCATGTATGTCTTTCCCATGTAGTGGTGGTTGAGGTCCTTTGCCTTTTTTGCCACACGTGATTCACTAAAGTCCCCTTCTTTCAACCCAATTTCTTGCATTGCATCTGGAAAAAATTGAAGAGCATTAATTTTTTGCCGAATGAAATTGCACTGTAATGGATCCTTTTCGATCGCAATGCAATTTCTTCCTTTTTGAAGGCAACATGCTAGTGTTGTACCTAATTATCAAGAAAAAAATAAATAATGAAGTGAATTAATACAATGACATATTAATTAAGAAATAACATATTGAAATTCAATTCTATATAATAAAACTTACCTGAGTCAAAAAAAAAATCTAGAACCCAATCTCCTTCATTTGAACATATGTCTATAAGATAGTTAATTAATAGTTGTGGTTTTTGATAAATGTTAACAATCTCCCCTTTTGCTTCTTTGTCTTCATATGTTAGTTTTCACAAAACAGCATCATAAGTCAGTATTTGGCTGACTCTTTCCATCTACCCGATTAAAAATCATAGACATATAGCTATCATCTTTTGCCCAACTATCAATATGAATGAACTCATAATCATTTATAAATACTTGATCTTCACGGTTAAGAAGATTTGACTTTTGCCTGTAATATGAAATAGTAAAAGTTCAATCAACTTGTACATAAATGAATTTTTCAACATTAATCAAATATACATTTTAAAAATCTTACCATGTAAGTTGCATCCTTGAATTTGTTTTCCCATTGAAGCTTGACAATATCATTGCCAATTGTGTGTCTGAATGAAATGTCACAAATCTCCATAATGGTGATGACATGACTTCTACAAATCCCGCAACCACTTTACTGAGAGCTTGATAAGTATAAGGGTCACTATCATAGTCAATGTTTGTAATATTGAAACCATGGGAATATATGCAATAACTAGGGCATACTCCCTTTTAGGTATGAGTTTAGCAATGTCTTCATAGTCGCCTTGTATTACTTGATATTAAATAGTGTCTAGCCCATTCAAAATGAAATGAGTAAGAGTTGAATCAAGTTCAACATTATGAATACGTTGCTTCCTTGGTCTTTCGATCTTTATTTTTTCAGTAAAGGTTTCGAAGCTAGTTGGCACTCCATTATCATCCTTATTCATCTTTTATAGAATAAACAAATATATGTGTAAGTTATAAATTAAAAATAGTACACAGATGAATAAAAATGAATGTGTAAATCAAGATACAACATCATCCCAACTATCTTCATTCAACAATTTAACCATTTGTTCTTTAATTTTCATGTAAAGTTTGTGACTGCATAGACAAAGTAACAAAAAGTTAATATAATGATACGTATAACAAATACTACCAAGAATAACGTGCGTTATTTAAAAGAAAATTATAATCTAGAAATAAATAAATAAAATTCAAAAAACTTACTTTTGAAATTCCTCAGACATGTCCTCCAATGATAATTCCCCTGACTTCACACAAGATAATATTGTTTTGACATTTTTTTCATCTTTCACTCCTTGCATTTCTCTCCAAGGTGTGATAGTCATATCTTCTGGAAGCTACTTCAATTCAGGAGCTGATTTACTGCCGCCACATATCAATGGCTTATACTTTTTGACCTTCTAGCTTTTAATGCCAATGTTTTCCCACATGCTAAAAATATCATCAATCAACTTCCAAACATCTCTAGTTCTAAATGCCAATTGGAAAATGTTATCAACACCTCTGAATATATCACTACGAAGGTTTCATTTTCCACCTTTTGAATTGGGTTTCTCTTCAATTTGATAGCCTATTTCCATACAACATTCCCTTCAGAAATATGTTGTAGCATTTATCCTATCCCCACCACATTTTTTTTTAAATTCACTATGAATAAATCTAACCCTTTGGATGAAAGTCATAGACATCCTATATTCATTATCTGAATTATGATCCCATGCCACTAAATTTGCTTCTGTATCCTATAAACCTGCATAAATGATACATTTCATTATTTCAAAATGTAGGTTATTGGGATATTCTTCCATCAATTGTCTTTGAGCTTCTACAGAATGGTTCCCCCCAAGCACATAATAATTGTATTCAAAACATTTTGACTTATCAAATGCTTCTTTATTGGGAACTTGAACTGGATCAACAAGAAGCACATAATTAACCACATGAGCATATGGATTGTACCTCATCAATGTCTTCAAGTAGTGAACATGCAGATGGTGTGGCTTTCTGACTTGATATTGACATTGTCCTTCACTTGCCTTATAGGTTTGTTTGACATTAAGCTAAAGTGTACGACCACCATCAATTAAGTTTATATTTGTCAAATTTTTTCAAATGGAATTTTGTTTTGTTTTGATAATGCCATCCTCTAAATCAGCTCTTGGTGTAATGATTTCTCTGCTTTCTTTTGAAGTTTCACTAGGATCTTGACTACTGATAATGACTACTTCAAAATCGTCAACTTTACTTTTATTCATCATAACATTCTCAACAGATTTATTCTTGGGCATTGTTACTTTTGGCCTTTTATGGCTCTTCTCAGTTCCAATGTCATCTTCAGTAACGGCAACATATGCTTCACTGTCAGTTTCAATTCATCGTCCTCAAAAGTAATTTGTCTACCCTTGCTAGATTTATCCACTAGAGGCATTTTTTTCTGATCCTTTGGATGTAGTTTTGTAGCATCATCAATTACTACATTTTGCTTGTTTTCCATATCTTCCTCTGACACTAAGTAAAAATTGTTGACAACTTTCATGATATCATGCTCTATGAAATGAATGCCTCCCAACCTAATTGAACAACTTTCAACAAAATTCTGCCAAACAAAATATCATTTGTTAATAAAAATAAGGTTGAAAAAATATAGCGAGACACTTTCAAGAAAGCAAAATACAAATATAAATAACAATACTTACGATGTTTTGTTTCATCTCATTTACGATTTTCTTACACAACTTTGAAGATACCTCTCTCGTATCATACAATGAATATGATAGTTGATATTTAATCCTTTCATGTGACTTGAGAGCTTTTGTAAGTATGTAAACAACTACAGTGTCTGGTACCGAACACAGATCTATGACTCTTTCCATCAGCTCAAAAATTCCATTATCGTTCGGTTTATCAATATATAGATATATATTCACATTTTGGCTTTCTCTTTCTTTCGCATACCAAATTCTTGATGGGAATTTCACCTCTTCTGAATTCTTCCAGTATGAAATCACCTTCTTATCATTTGAGGCACTTGAAATACTTGTACCCATGAGCTCCGGTGGAGTTCATTCACCAATTTTTTTGAAGATGCACCTTTAAGAGTCTTTGGTCTAGAAAGATTCACAGAAATATTTTGTAATGCCATTTTCTTGAAAAATAGAAACACATAAATCAATAAATCAAGAAAACATATTAACTTAAATCCATAATGAAAATATATCATAAATTTTTAATTTGTATAATTAGAAAATTGAAATTAAAAAAAATATTAACACTAAGAAATGGCAGAAGCCCACTGACACCACCCCGTCCATCCACAGAGTGGTGGGCAATTACCCCACCCCCACCCCCTACCCCCCTCCGCCCTTCCCCCCCAACCGACCCACCCCACCCCACCCCGCAATCGGATGGCCACCCTGCCTCACCCTTACCCCCCCTTCCACAAATATATCATAAATTTTTAAGTTGTATAATTAGAAAATTGAGATTAAAAAAATATTAACACTAAGAAATGGCAGAAGCCCACCGACACCACCTAGTCCATCCACAGAGTGGAGGGAAATTCCCCCATCCCCTACTCCCTTCCCCCCTCTCCCACCCCCTACCCCCTTCCCCCCCCCCCCAATTGACCTGCCCCATGCCACCCACCCCACCCCGCAATCAGACGGCCACCCTGCCTCACCCTTACCCCCCTTAAACCTCTTTCCCCTACTCCCCACACCCCCCCCACCCCCCGCCCTCCAATCCCCATCCCACCTCACCCCTACCCCCCTAATCCCCCACGCCCCCTAGCCTCTACCCCCCTGCCCCTTCCCCCTACCACCCCATGCCCCCCCAACCCCACTTCCCCCTCCCCACAACCGAGCCACCCCACCCCACAATCAGATGGCCAACTCACCCCGCAATTGTTCGGACACCCTAACCCACCCTTACCCCCCTTCCCCCTACCTGCCACACCCCCTACCACCCGCCCCTACCCCCTACCCCACACGCTTTGCCCCTTCCCCCCCCAACCGACCCACCCCACCCCACAATTGGACGACCACCCCACCCTACCCTTACCCCCCTTCAACCTACCCCCCATGCCCCCTACCCCTCATGCCCCCCAACCAACTCACCCCACCCCCACCCCCCATGCCCCCACCCCTTTCCCCCCGCCAACCGACCCACCCCACACCGCAATCAGACAACCACCCCACCTACCCCCCAACCCCCCCCCCCGGCTAACCCCTGCCCCCATCCCACCCCCTACTCCCCACCCCCTCGCCCCATCCTCCCCCCAACCGACCCACCCCACCTCGCAATCAGATGGCCACCACACTCCACCCTTACCCCCCTATCCCCTACCCCCCACGCCCCCCACCCCCCTTCCCCCCCACCCCTTACCACCCACGGCGCCCCCACTCGCCGCCTCCCAACCCCCATTCCACCCAAGCCCCCCCAAACCCCCATACCCCCCTTCCTCACCTACCACCCACGCCGCCAACCCCCTTCCCACGCCACCCCTACCCCCCACCCTCCCACTTCCCCCACCCCACCCAACCACCCACCCCTACCCCCTCCCCCACCTTCCCCCCTCCCTCGCCCACCCTCCCACTCCACCTCGCCCGACCCGACCCCCCCCCTCGGTAACTCCTACCCCTGCCCCACCCCACCTGCCCTCCCCACTGCACCCTCTGCCCCCGCTTCCCCCACCCCCCTCGCCCACCCCTACCCCCACCCTCTGCCCCTCACCCTCCAGTCCCTCCCCGTGCCACCCCGACAACCTGCCAACCCACCCAGGGTGGCCGGTTAATTTCACTGGGGTGCCGCGGAGGACGGAGGGTAGGGGTAGGGGTGGGTGAGAGAGGGGTGGGGGAAGGGGGGGCGGGTGTGGGGGAAGGGGGGGCGGGTGTGGGAGGAGCGGGGTTGGAGGGTGGGGTGGGGGGGAGAGGGTGGGGGTAAGCGTGGCCGAGGGAGAAGGGGGGTGGGTGAGGTAGGGTGGAGGATAGGGTGGGGTGTGGTGGTAGGGGGGTAGCTGGGTGGGGTGTGATGGGGGTTGGGAGGCGGGGGGTAGGGGTGGCTTGGGGGGTCGGGGGGAAGAGAGGGGATAGGGGGTGGGGGTGTGGGGGATAGGGGGAAATGGGTGGGGGCGTGGAGAGTAGGGGGTAGGGGGGGAAGGGGTTGGGGGGAAGGGGGTTGGGGGGTGGAAAGGGGGGCGCGTGGGGGGTTGGGAGGGAAGGGGCAGTGTGGTAGGGGGGAAGGGGTGGGGTGCGGGTGTGGGGAGTACTAGGTAGGGGGGGAAAGGGTAGGGTGGGATGGGGGTTGGTGGGTGTGGTGGGATGGGGGGATGTGGGCAGAAGGGGGTAGGGAGGAAGGAGGACTATGAGAGCAACACTGATGAAAGAGGGGATGGAGAATCTCAAATAAATAAAGAGTCACAGATTCCACTTAGTCCAAATTCAAAGGACTATGAAAGCAACAGTGATTATGAACTTGATGACAAATTTCAAAAGAATGGAGTGTCACGGTGTCCACGTAGTCCTAATTCTAAGGACTATGAGAACAACGGTGATGAAGAGCATGATGGTGAAATTCAAAAGAATGGAGTGTCACAGTGTCCACTTAGTCCTAATTCTAAGGACTATGAGAGCAACAGTGTTGAAGAGCATGATGAGGAATTTCAAAAGAATGGATTGTCACGGTGTCCACTTAGTCCTAATTCTAAGGACTATGAGAGCAGTAGTGATGAAGAGCGTGATAATGAATTTGAAAAGAATGGAGTGTAAAAGTGTCCACTTAGTCCTAATTCTAAGGACTATGAGAGCAGCAGTGATGAAGAGCATGATGATGAATTTCAAAAGTATGGAGTGTCACGGTGTCCAGTTAGTCCTAATTCTAAGGACTATGAGTGCATCTTTGATGAAGAGCGGGATGATGAATTTCAAAAGTATGAAATGTCATGGTGTCCAGTTAGTCCTAATTCTAAGGACTATGATAGTAGCAGTGATGAAGAGTGGGATGATGAATTTCAAAAGAATGGAGTGTCACGGTGTCCACTTAGTCCTAATTCTAAGGACTATGAGAGCAACAGTGATGAAGAGCGTGATGATGAATTTCAAAAGAATGGAGTGTCACGGTGTCCACTTAGTCCTAATTCTAAGGACTATGAGAGCAACAGTGATGAAGAGCGTGA
Source organism: Pinus tabuliformis (assembly GCA_031772625.1). Classification (NCBI taxonomy): domain Eukaryota; kingdom Viridiplantae; phylum Streptophyta; class Pinopsida; order Pinales; family Pinaceae; genus Pinus; species Pinus tabuliformis. The sequence goes on from CM062809.1 coordinate 631,404,270, forward strand.
TGATGAATTTCAAAAGAATGGAGTGTCACAATGTCCTCTTAGTCCTAATTCTAAGGACTATGAAAGCAGCAGTGATGAAGGATAGGATGATGCACTTAGTCCTAATTCTAATGAGTATAAAGGTAGCAGTGATGAAGGACAGGATGATGCACTTAGTCCTAATTCTATGGACTATGAGAGCAGCACTGAAAATTCACATGAGGAAGAATATCCAATAAACATCGAGTCAAATTTTCCATTGAGTCCGAATTCTAGGGACTATGACAGTGGCACTGAAGAATGGGAAGATGAAGAATATCCTCCAAGTCAGTATTTGAAAATCACAGCTGATCATAGTGTGGATAACATTCCTCTTAATGATGATGAAAATCCTTATACAAATGATGATCCAATGATGGAGATGTTGCCAAGAAATATTGTATCGAGGAGTAGAAGCAGACCTTATCATATCAATGCAATATGTTCTAGTTATACAACGGGTAGAGAAGAATATCTTATAAGAATAAGTTCTATCAGTGCACTCATTTCAATTGAATGTTGCCAAAAAGATTGCTTGAAACATATGGATTTCAAATTTGCGTTAGAGAGCAGGAAGAGATATTTGTTAATGAATAAAAGCATACAAGATTCTTATTTAGTTGGGTGCATGCAATCTACATTGTCAGATTATGATTATCATATTAGGACTTTATTTATCTGTATAAAAGCTTTCAAAATGTTTCATTTGATTGGGAAGTTTCGTCTCTCAAGAATTCAAGAAAATTTGGAAAAGGATCCCACATTTTATTCTGAAGTATGTCATAAAAGACAGTTTGGGCCATTATCAAATACTGCAATGTCATGGATGAAATATTTATTTTCAAAGCATGGAGAGTGTATGCCAAAGAGAGAGACAATACATATTCCAGATAATTTTCAAGATGAGAAATCTACAACTTATACAAAGAATATGCAGAAGGTGTTGAGGGACATGACCGCTTTATTACATATCAATATTTTGTGAAGGTATGGAAGAAAAAATTCAACAATGTCTGTATTCCTAAGAAGACAAAGATGGGGATTTGCAGTACATGTGCTTCTCTTAAATAAAAGAGGGACAAATGTGAAGGGTCAGAAAGAGCTAAGAATTCATAACTTTAACTTTTAAAATTGTATATTCATCAAGCATGAAAACATATTTCTTAATGGCTTTCTTTTATATTGTGTAGATTCAATTGTTAAAGAACTTCAGGAGCATCGCAAACAAAAAACAAATGAAAGGAAAACGTTGTACATGCATCGAAAGAAGTGTTATGATAATCCGAATAAATATTTGGGTTTGATAATTGATGGTATGGACCAAAAGAAAGCACTATTACCACATTTTGTTCGCACACCCAAAAATTTACAAGAGGAAAAATCACTTGGTTGGCTGTATGGTCTTCAATGGGAAAATGTTGCCAAAGGTGTACTTTACAGCTCGAAATATTCATAATGATGCAAATTTGACCATAACCATAATTCATGATGTGCTTTTTCATTGGTCTGGTAATCTTCCTGAAGTTTTGTATCTACAATTGGACAACACTTGCCGTGAAAACAAAAATCAGGTTATTTTTGGATATCTAAACATGCTTGTTGAATTGAGAATTTTTCAGAAGGTAAAGGTTGGTTTCCTTCTTGTTGAGCACACTCATGACCATATTGATCAGATGTTCAGTCATTTTTCAGTCACATTGAGGAGGGAGGAAGTTGGGAGCTTGCCATGATTAATTGAATGTATTAAGAAATCATACATGTCAGAGCCTACTTTTGATGTGTTGGAAGAAACTGTTGACATGCGAAGGTTTATTATGGGATCATATGGTGAGGGGAAATGCACTGAACAGCTTAATGACATTAGCTTCCAACATCAATTTCATATCAAAAAAATTGATGGGAAAACACTAATATGGGGCAAGAAGTATTCAACTACTGTAGAATGGGCATCGTCATCAGGTTTGCAATTTTTGAAGTTCATTCCAGATCATCCAATATTTGCATCAAAAATAGTGTTATTACAATTAGTTTGTGAAGTTAATAATGCACGCAGACAAAATAGAGATATAAATTATTCTGATTGCCTAGAAGAAATTACAAAATGTATTAGATATACATATGAGTACTTTGACATTGCTGATTCAATTTAGTGGGAGTCATTTTTCAATAACCAAAGTCATATCATTTCAACAACAACAAATGAAGATATACCTTTGAAAAATCCATTTATTTGGCCACAAAATGTATCAAATGCACATGTTGACACCTAATCATTGTGATTGGGTGAATTATTGTAAATAAATAGATAGGAATATGAACAGTCATTGGGAGACGAACTGAACAGTCTCTCCCTCATGTATATAATGAGGATTTACCCGATGGAATAATACAGTCAATTATTTTCTACCCCATGGAGTTATTGCCTGGCTTGACATGGTATCAGAGCCAGCTCCTTTTTTAGCTCTTGTACCTTGTAACTCCCTTGTCTGACTGAGTGCGTGTACTACCTGTGCTCTACTCCATATTCCATTACCTGCGCTCTGCTCAATATTCCATTGCATGCGCCCTGCTCCATACAATACGTTGCCCATATATTTGTTGGTGTCAGTTCCCTGACATTTTCTGTCGAGCCTACCTACACCATTGACTGCTGCTACATTACTGTAGGTTTTAACCCTGACAGAAATTACCTGCATACGAATTATTAAACAAAGAAAATAAACAATGCGAGAGCATAACCCATAAAACACATATGCACAGAGATTTTTCCCTGGATCCCAAAACTGGGACTACCAATTTGATTTTTCATTATGTTCCTTTCAATGTTACAATACATATTTATACATGCCGAAGCATCCAATACCATGGACTAAAAACCATCGCGTCCAATACCATGGACCGAAAACCATCGCATCCAAAAAACATGTGCGAAAATCATGCACAAAACCATAGGTGGGTCCGCCCAACCTAACATATGGCCCAAAACCAAAATTTTCCGGGGCACTGCCCTGGACCCCATAAAGTGGGGTTACGGGTGCCCTTCAAACCCCCTATTAACTACGTGGAAAGGATATAACACAACCCAAAAATTACTCTGTTGCATTTGGCTCCCATACGCTCATACGCTGCTATGTCCACCTCAACCTTGCTGCAACAAACTTCCATGTGTTGTGTGTCTCCTTGACTGTTCAAAACTGCACAGAGGTCTTATGTTTTAACTAGCGCTTGTACTATGGCTGTTTTGAAGCGCTATCACGTTGTTTTGAAAGCGTATACGTTGGCTCTAGAAACGCTGCAATTGCATAATCCTTCTGGCGTCGCCTGAGAGATGTTAATAAAGATTCGAGGGTCTCCTCATTTGACGAACTACTATTCTATTTTTACCTGTGCAAAGAACCGCTGTATTTTTCGATTCCTGCGACCATCGTTGTTCCCTTTCCATAATCCTTCTGCTTAGAGACTTGTATTCGAATGCCATTTTTGTGTGGCTAATCGAGATAAGGAGCATCCAAAGAGGTTGAGCTCTCGACGGAAGAAGCCCTACCACTACACAATCTTAAGAGACCACGCACTGCTGCTCCTCACCCATGATAAATCATCACGCATGCGTGTTTCATTGTATGGTAATGTAATATGTAATATTACCATTAGAGCATATAAAACGTTGAAGTGAAATATGTAATATTTTGTAATGGGCGTATATTACATTTAAAGCGTTGAAGTGATATGTAATATGTAAACGTAAAGGGCGTATATTACATTTAAAACATTGAAGTGATATGTAATATGTAAATGTAATGGGCGTATATTACATTTAAAGCATTGAAGTGATATGTAATATATAAATGTAATGGGCGTATATTACATTTAAAATGTTGAAGTGATATTTAATATGTAATATTTGAATGAAATGTTGGATGCTTTTATATCAAACATTAGAGGGATTTGAAGAAAATAAGTTTGGAGAAAATATGTTGCATAAAGTTGTAGCATGAGGTATTGACGTACATATTGGTATATGAGGAAGAGATTTGAAATCTTTTGAGGATGCTCTTTTGAGTACAATTTTACTGTATATTGCTAGAAGTATTTTTCTATCGAAAAAAGTATTTTTTTTACAGAATGCATTCGATCATATCCATGGTGGGAATAGTTCTCACTGGCAAGGAGAACTATCCTGAATGGTCCCGGATGATAAAAAAACACCCTCATTTTCAATGAGTTGTGGAAAGGAGTGTGTGTCGGAGAAGGAGACAATGACCCTGTACAACCTACCTCAGACAAAGAGCTCGTCATTTGGGAAAAAAATAACAACAAAGCTTTGCATTAATCGCAGCATCTCTAAATGAAGAGGTGAGTCGCCATATTTCATCATATTCAACTGCCTTTGAAGCCTTACAAAAGCTGAAAGAACTCTATGACTCACATTCTGCACTTGAAGTTGTCCAAATCATGATTAAACTCTTCACTCTTGAACTGCAAAATAATGATCCTCTTACTCTTGCATCTGAGGTAAAACCTATCATGCATGATATCAAATCCACTACGGTTGAATTGGATATTCCTCTTATCACTTTTCTCAAGGCACTTTATCCTACTTACTCCAATTATCTTGAGTCATTGCAAGAAAATGGAAATCTCAAAGATATAACCTTTGACTCTCTTGTGAAAACGTTTGCTGAAAGAGAGAAAGCTTTTGGAAAGAAGATAGCCCCTGAATCTTCTGAAGGGACTGTGTGCCTTGCTCATAAGGAAAAGCATCTTGCTCAAGATTCTACAAGAGGAAGAGGTGGTCGAAGAGGAAGAGGAAGATATTTCAGAGGCGGGGGGGCAGACATTCTCAAGGAGAAAAGGAGATTTACACTATATTCGCTGCAAAAGAAATGGATCACATGATGCCTCTACATGCAAGCTACCATGGGACAAAATTGAGCAGAAAAGAAACCAACAGAAAGGTAAAACTGATGATACAGACAAAGGTAAAGCACCTGAATCTGCTCATTATGTTGAGGCACAATGTAACATTGGAATAAATGAAGATTTGTTTAATGCTTCACTTACTTCTTGGAAAAATGATTGGTTGCTTAATTCAAGAGCAACCTGTCACATGACTGATAGAAAAGATTTTTTTGAAGATTTCACTGACAATGTTGATGGGGCAGTATACTTTGCAGATCAATCAAAAATCAAGCCATCAGGGCTTGGCACAATCAGGCTTAAACTGCCTGGTGTTCCAGACTTTCTTCTGAATCATGTTCTATATCTCCCACAACTAAAGAGATACATGTTGTCCCTGGTCCACATCCACCAGTAAGTTCACTCCACTCATATGTTTGATGGCAAGCTTGAGGTAAGAAAAGCATCTGACCACTCACTTGTCATGAGGGGAATAGAAGAAGGAAGGCTCCTCAAGCTGCAAGGAACCTCTGCTCATGCACAACATTTCCCATACAATTATCATCATGAAGAAGGTATACTTCCATCAAGTTTATTATGGCATGCTATATTTTGACATTTGAACTATGACAGTCTCCGCTTGTTGAAGAAAAATAGTGTCGATGGTTTGCCTACAATTCCTAGGAAACTTAAGCAATGTGATGCTTTCATTCTAGGAAAGCATAGCAAACAGTATTTTCATGATTCACATTCAAGAGAACATAGAAAACTTGAACTCATTCATTCATATTTATGTGGTCCAATGCCTGTTCCTTCTACAAATGGAAATAAATATATCATGACATTTATTGATGACTACACCAGAATGTGTTGGGTTTATTTATTGAAGAAAAAATATGATGCCTTTCAAACATTCAAGAATTTTCATAAATGGATTGAAAATGATTCACAATCTCATATTGGGTCTATTCGCACTAATAATGGAAAAGAATACACATCAAATGAATTTGAAAATTATCTTCACCAACATGGGATCAAACATCAAACAACTGTGCCTTATAATCCCCAACAGAATAGTGTAGCTGAAAGAATGAATAGGACAATCTTAAATACGGTACGATCCATGCTCTTCTTCAAAAATGTAAACATAATGTTTTGGGCTGATGATGTTCTATGTGTTGAATATATAAATAATAGATTTCCATCTAATTCTATAAGAAACGAGACTCCACATGAAATGTGGTATGGACATGTTCCTTCGGTAAAACATCTCAAGGTCTTTGGTTCCACCTGTCATGCTTTGATACCAAAGGTACATAGAAATAAACTTGGTGCTAGAAGTCGTAAGTGTATCTATCTGGGGTATTCAAACACCTCTAAAGCATATCGCCTCTATGATGAAGTAAATAAGAAATTTGTTGTATCTAGAGATGTAATTTTCCTTGAAACATCCAAACCTGACAATGTTGTTGAGCGGCAACTTGATCGCTTGGATAGATTCGCAAAAGCAAAATCATTTCAAGAATTTGATAATCAGATTCTGCATCTTGAAGGGGGGATTCCTATACTAGATCAACATGTGGAATCTTCTTCTGAAGAACAGTCTCCCCCGCATGAAACTCCAACAATGGATGATGCTTTAAGTGATGTAATTGATAGAATTGGGAGACTCAATCTTGACTCAGTCCCAACTCAATCAACAGAGCGGCCTGGACCATCTGAGAAAGGTCCCCCAAAGTGGCTGACAAAGACACTTGAAAGTGTTCATCCTGATGAAGTTGGAAAGACAGGAACCAGAAATTCAAATCGGCAAAATGGAGGTGATGTAGATGACTCTAATTCACCTATTGATATGGATGTTTCTTATGATTGTGAATTGAACTTGTCTATAGATTTTGAACCAACTTCCTTCAAAGAAGCTACTTCTCATGATGAATGGAAAGAAGCAATGCAAAAGGAGTATGATGCCCTCATAAAGTATGGCACTTGAAAGCTGGTTGATCCTTCATTTGGAACCAAACCAATTGGCTGCAAGTGGGTCTACAAGAACAAGTATAAAGTTGATGGCTCACTTGACAAGCACAAAGCTAGGCTTGTGGCAAAAGGTTTTGCACAGAAGGAAGGGGTAAATTATGAGGAGACTTTTGTCCCCACAGCAAAATGGGCTACCATCCGGACACTCTTTGCACTAGCAGCTTAGAACGGTTGGAAAGTCCATCAAATGGATGTAAAAATTGCTTTCTTGAATGGAGATCTAAAAGAGAATGTTTTTATGTCCCAGCCTGAAGGATTTGATGTGAAAGGAAATGAACATAAAATATGCAAACATGTGAAGTCCTTGTATGGCCTCAAACAGGCACCGCGAGCCTGGTATGAAAAACTAACTGAGCATCTTCTGAAACTCAATTTCAATCATTTTGATCTTGATGATGCAAATTTATTTGTCAAGAAAATTGGCAAATAGTTGTATATCTTGTGGTATATGTAGATGATCTTTTAATGACAGGGAACAATGAAATCTACATTGCATCCATAAAGAAGGAATTGGGGAAAAATTTTGAAATGACTGATTTGGGCTATGTTCATTACTATCTTGGCATTGAAGTAACCCAATGTCCAAAGTCCATATTTCTTTCTCAAAAGAAATACATTGGAGATTTGTTGAACAGGTTTGGCATGACAGAGTGCAATCCTCTTACCACTCCAATGGAACAAAACTTAAAGCTCACATCTATTGAAGGAAATGAATTTGAGGATGCAACAAAGTATAGACAGCTTGTAGGAAGTCTCAAGTACCTAAATACTACCAGACCAGACATTTCATTTGTTGTTGTAATCCTCTCTAGGTTTATGCAAAAGCCTTGTGAGGGACATTGGTTTGCTGTAAAAAATGTCCTAAGGTACTTGAAGGGAACTCAAGACTTTTGAATCAAGTATACACAAGTGGACGACTTCAACTTGATTGGATACTCTGATTCAGACTTCGATGGAGACAAAGAAACTGGAGTATCTACTTCAGGATATGCTATGAGTCTTGGATTAGGAGTTGTCTCCTGGACATCACGCAAACAATTACTTCCAAAAGATTCCACAACAGAAGTAGAATATGTGGTAGCAGCTGAAGCAACAAAAGAAATTATGTGGCTTAGGAAAATTCTTGAAGATTTGTAGGTAAAACAAGTACAGTCAACTCCACTCATGATTGACAATACCTCTACAATAAAGTTGGCAAAGAACCCAAAGTTCCATGATCGAACGAAGCACAACAATACTAAATATCATCTGATTTGACATCATGTTGAGGCCAAAACAATCCATCTCCATCATTGTTCCACAAATGAGAAAATTGCAGACATCTTCACCAAAGCGCTTGGAAGGGAAAAGCTTGAACGATTCAGAACGATGCTTGGACTCACCAACACCCCTTCAAATTAAGGGGAGGAATGTTGACACCTACTCCTTGTGATTGGGTGAATTATTATAAATAGATAGATAGGAATATGAACAGTCATCGGGAGACGAATAGAACAGTCTCTCCCTCATGTATATAATGAGGACTTACCTGATGGAATAATACAGTCAATTATTTTCTGCCCCATGGAGTTACTGCTTGGCCTGACAGCACATGAGGAAATAAACATTGTTGAAAAACAACAATCTCAAGGTATTATTAATTCTTCACAGGAAAAGTAAAGAGAGATGTATATTGGTTCTAGAAGATCTCGTGCACAATGTGAAGCCATGGGATACCTTTACAGGGGTTCAGTACAAGATATTAAGGAGGCTTGCATCATCACAGTGCTAGCAGATGGAGATCTAAATGGCTATCCATTCTGGGTTGCTAAAGTTATAAAGGTATTTACAGAAAATGAGGATGTTAAAAGTGTTGAAGTACATTGTTATGCCAAAAATACACACCCATTCAATGGTGTGTATAAGCCAGAGATGGTAGTTGACAAAAAAATGGCGAAAAGAGAAAAGGAAAGGGTACGAACATAAATCGTCACCGCACAAGAATATTGAAATTGGAGGAGGTTGACATACTTGTTTATGAATTCAATTTAACAAAGAGAGGAACTCTTCGCTTCAAGATGATAGAGATTCTGAAAAGGTTGTTACCAGAAGGAACAATGTTGATATGGGAGTCTACTGAAACTAGTCATAGATCTAGAAGAATTTCAAAACCTGAAATGATGGGTATGCATGTGGACTCAGATGGGGCACTAGTTGATGAAAGAGAAGAATATGAAACATCTTCTTCAACATCTAGTCACTCATCTAAATATTTGAATTATGATGATGTGCAAGAAAATATGAGTGATTTTGAATAATTGTTTAAGACAGTTTATCTAACTGATGTATGCATTGTATCTTGAAATAAAATTTTTGATTTCCATATGGTGTTAAATGAGAAGTTATGAGTCATTTTTAGGATGTTGGATCATTTTACTAGCATTTTTTTTTAATTTTGAAGATTGACCCTAAAAAAAAAATCATCGTTTCAGTATAATCACTTTTTCATTTTCAAGCTGTATTTTGCACAACATTTTTGTTTTCACTGCCATTTTTAAAAAATGTTCAAAGTTATCCCTAAAAAAAAATCATCATTCTAGTATACACACTTTTCATTTTTAGCACTATTTTTGATGTTTTTTCACGTTTTTTGGCCAAAGTTCCCATTTTGAGTTTATAGTTCCCGTTTCAAAGTTTACATTGTTCAAATATACAATGACAGGATCATCAAGAAAAGGTTTGAGTACATCATTCATTACTCTCATGAAAGTAGTAGGAGCATTAGTTAAGCCAAAAGGCATAACTAACCTCTCATGCAATCCCTGCTTTGTTTTGAAAGCAGTCTTCCATGCATCTTGCTCTGCAACTCTGACCTGATGATAGCCACTATGCAAGTCCAACTTGGAAAAATAAACAGTTTCCTTTAATTGATCCAATAGATCATCTATGTGAGGAAGTGGATAATGATTTTTTATCGTTATATTATTCAGTGCTTAATAATCAATGCACATTCTCCATGAGCCATCTTTCTTTCTCACCAAGACAATTGGAGACCCACATAGTGATGTGCTAGGTCTGATGAACCCCTTCTCGAGCAACTCCTGTACCTGCTTCTTGATTTCTACATTCTCTAAAGCAGACAACCTGTACATTCCGATGTTAGGAAATGGAGCATCTTGCTGCAAACTAATATCATGCACTATTTCCTTTATGGGTGGCAGACATTTAGGTTCTTGAAATAGTATATCATATTCTGAAACAATTGTTTCTAAATCAGCTTACTGTTTAGCATCACACCCTTCAAATACACTGGTTTTATCACGTTTATTTTCCTTTACAACCATCAGTAAAAAAATTTTGCATGAATTTACAATTCTTTTCATCTGCCCTGAGTTTATGAGAGTATAATTATTCTTGAGTTTATGAGCTCTTACAATATATTTGATTCCATCTTTAACGAGTTGATACCTGTTCTCAGCTCTATAGAAAATTGATTCTCTATCATATAAGTAAGGACTTCCTAAAACAATTCCACATATATCCAAAGGAACTATATCTAACTCAACCTCATCTACAAATGCTGACCCAAAAGAAAACCTAAGTTTACATTGTCTAGTCACTTGTAGTTGTGCTTTATCACATAACCAACCTAATGGATCTGTCTTTTTGTGAGGTGTGGTTAGGAATCACAACTTCTTTACAATTGCTTCAAAAATTAAATTTACTTGTGAGGCACTATCAAACAAATTATCAATCTTTTGATGCTTGAAAATAACTCGAATATGTAAAAGCTAATGTCTTTTCCTCTTGTTTTCTTCATTATCAGTAGATTGTGCAAAATTACTGGTACATGCTTCAGAATTTTTACCTTTTATACATGTGGCTGAAATTGTTGTTTCATCTCTTAAGTCTGACCCCAAATCCTTTTGAATAGCTGCAACAATCTTCTTCTTCTTGCCCTCAAATTTCTTGGGTCTCAGCTCCGGATGCAGGATCCAGCAGCGTTCATCATCATTCCCATCCTTCTTACAGCAAGTGCATGACGACTTGGTCTTTTGTGTAGTATTGGCCTTCCTCTCTTTCTATTTATGTTTTCTCTTTTCCTTGCTTTTTCTTGCAGTGGGTTTTGATGATCCCCCAACTTCTGGGTTCACATTCTTTCTCTAGCCTCTAGATGTGTAGCCTAAATAGATACCTCATCTATGCTAGTGGGATTAAACATGAGAATAGTGTGCCTTAAGTAGCTATGTAGACCACCTATATATTTCAGCAGAGTTTCAGATGAGTCTAAAGAAATTACTAGAATCAAAGCTCTTTTCCTAAATTCTTGAGTGTAACTTTGTACACTTTGCCCTTTTAGTTAGCGAAGAGTTTGCTAGCTCATCATGGCTTGCTACATATAGGCTATTGGATAGAATTTCTTTTTGATTGCAGAAACAAATTCACTCCAAACGGAAAGAATTTTACCATGTTTCTTCATGTCAGCTTATGTTCCCACCATACCAAGGCAGTGCCTCCAAGGTGTAGGCTGGCCACCTGAATCTTACTCTTATCTGAATTGATGCTCTGCACTCTACAACAAACATCAATTTGTCTAATCCAATTATCCAGCTTCTCTGATCCAGATTTAGATAGGAATGCAACAAAATACAGAGATAACCATATACACAAAGATGCAATGGAAATAATTCTTCATTTCATTAATGAAAAATACTGAAATATGCTTACAACCGGAAATGGAAATAAACCAGCTAGGGCGATGGTAGCTTATCTCTAAGAAGAGATGTGGCGGCTACATGCCTCTGAAATGTGTTACAATGAGGCTCGAAGGCCTATTTATTATTGATAAACAATGGAAAATTCTTAACATCCCAAAACCTAACCCTAGAAGATGAAACACCAAATTCTGGGCCTCGTTTGTGTAAATTGGTACATCAATTTCCCGGGGTCGTAACTGTGGCATATGATCTCTCTTTGACGCGTAAAATAGCTCATTAGAAATATCTATCCGAGCACTACCACTTTGGGTAGGGAAAAAATGGTCCAAGGACCCATGTTGCCCATATATTTCCCAAAAAACGTCATTTAGGGCCTTAAAACAACGCCAGAAGTTCAGGACCCAAAAAACTGCTAAAAATAGTAAACTGTGCTACAATTTAGGAAACTGAAAAACTAAAAGAGACAGCTGTGGGGGTCCAAATGCGATAGGTGGATGGCCACCAACATCCACCTAGATCATTCTCTACATTCAACTCTCCATCATATATCAGTAAATCAAATTTAACATCTAATTTAATCAAAGATGTTTTCCTTTTGTTTTCAGGGCTACTAGGAGGTGTGGGAAGTTTTTCTTCCTTCCCTTTGCCTTTAGAGTGGTCATGGAAGAGAGATTCTTCTGATCCTTTATCTTTTTTGGAGTTTGATGAATCTTCAACTCTACCTTTCTTAAATTCTCTATACGTTTCCTCCACCATGGCTTTCATGGTCAAGAAACCGTCCATGAATTGGGAATCTGATTCCACGGGGTTTTCTTCTGAAATTTTCCTCTTAGAGTTGACTCTTCCAATTTTATGGTTATCTTCAACCAACTCTCCTTCTCCTAATTTAAGCTTTGATCTAGTTAGCATTCAACAACAAAATCCAGCACAAGCTTGTCTAACCTTAGTAACCTAGAGCTATGATACCACTTGATCTGGAATTTATCCAAGATAGAGAATTAAAGGTATTACAGACTCATGTGCATGGATGTGCCTATGTTACTTTATACAATGGATCAACAATATTTCTAGGATACATAGACACTGTGGCAGTTAGAGAAAACATAACAGTCAAACATGTAAACACAAGAAGTTTAATAAGGAGTTCACCCAATGCTCTTGGGCTACGTCTCCTGGTCTAGCCTTAAGTGGTGGCCTCTCTATTTTGTTTTCGAAGTAGAGTTTTACAACAGTGAGCTCAATTTGGGTATCACTTAATAGATATAAGTCAGTAGGACTAGAGTACATAGACTCTCCTTACTGAAACGCGACCTCTAATGGTCACGGTAGTATGACAGGCTTATGCCGAGAAGTTTTCTTGAACCTCTCAAGCCTTCTCTGGAGTACACAGACTGTCTGACTCTCTCTGGCTTTGTTTGGCTTGATGCTACCTTCTGGTCAGCTCAGCTTCTACTCTCTATTCCCTGGTATTAGCTCTCTTATTGCTCTCTCTTGTTGTTGTCTGCTTCTGTTAGTTCATGGCTTTAAAGCTAGTCTGTTCTTTGACTGTTCATTTCTTCTTCCTGGATTTTTGGTTTCCTTCCTTTGTCCATTCAAATTCCTCTACTCTGCATCATCATCACTGGGTAACGCCTTGCAAGGAGGTGGCCACATGTTTCCTAACGAATTGAGTGGGTTAGTTTCCTTGAATTGTATTTGAATGGCCGTTATTTCTGTTTGCTTCAAGATCTCCCGTGAAACACAACTCTTTTTCCAACTCATCATCCACGTCAAACTTCAAATCCCATGTAATCTTTCTTTATAACTTTTCCAAATCCAGTCATTTATCGGGATGTGCCTCCACCATTGATCTAGGCCCCCTAGATCCTATAATCATCGTTCATATCGAGCGGGTAAGTAGCGTGATGTTTACCCATCCAATGGGAGTAGTTTTCTCTCTCATCTGTCGGACGCGTGTCACTCAATGTGTGGCATCGGCAGGACTCATTCAAAACTACTTACCACCTTGAGGCCTTCCAATATCCTGCCAGTTTGTGGAACCGAATGCATTACCTTTTCGCATTTCATAGTCTTTTCAGGTTTGGGCACTTCGGGGCTTTCCTTCACTAAGGGGGATGCCCTTCGATACATGATTATCATTAATAACGTATCAGAAACTACGCTTGCTTCTCGAATTAGCCTCTAGTTTTTCCAATTTTGCGCCAATGCGTGTTACAATGGACCAATGATCTGCGCGCTCAATCGAGGGTCCTCATTGCTCTGCACTAATCACAACTACAACTGTCACGAGGATTCCTTCTGATAGCTTGATTTTTCTAAGACTTGAATCTTTTGGCATAATTTAAAAAAGTGATGAAAAATTAGAGAGTTTCTAGGATCCAATTCGGATCACCTTTATAGTGTCTTTTAGATCAATCTATGCAAGTTTGTAGCCCTTTTTTGTTTCAAGTTTTATTATATTAATGATGTGCATAACTTGTAAAGTTTGGGTTCTTTATGTTTGTTTTTGGTCTTGGAATTTTAGTAGTCTTTGTGTTCTCAAAAACCTCTTCGGGTTCTTTAAAAAATAAAAGAAAAAAGCATTGTGCTTGCCTTTATTTTTCTTTTCAATTTTTGTTTTTGGTTACTTCATTATTCTTGAGCAATTATGATTTTTTTCGATTGGTTTTGGTTTGTTTCGAGGGAAGTTTTTCATTGAATTTGTGCCCTCCTTGTAGTCAAGTTGGCCTATTGATCTTGTCAAGGAACACATTTTATTATTGTGTGAGAATCCATAGAATATTGCACCATCATTATAGTTTGCATTAAGTTAGTTTGCACTATAGGCAATTTAGTATTTTTGTTAGATTTTGAGTGTGTGGAGTCTATTTTCTGGAAAATAAAACATTTTTCTTTTACAAGTTCATTCGTAGAACCTTGTATAAATATCTTTTCATCAAAGAAAAATATATACATTTTCATATAGCGTGGAGTCCGTTTTCTGGAAAATAAAACATTTTTCTTTTACAAGTTTATTCGTAGAACCTTATAGAAATATCTTTTCATCGAAGAAAAATAGATGCATTTTCATATAGCTAAGTTTCTGTTGATTTCTTTTTCATCAAAACACCACAAGTTGCACTCTCAATTTACTCATGATCTAAAGAACAACCTTTTAAAATCAAGTGCGTAATTAAAAAGAACTAGAATATTTTTTGATTTGTCATTAATTACATCAGCAAGTCTAGATCTTTAGAGCCTTGGAATAGGTGAGTGGAGAGCTAACTCTCTAAGGCCACTGAAATTGTTAAACATAGATTTTGAATAATGAGTGAAATCTAGTGTCGTTAGAAAGACCGAGAAAGCTCCATTACTAGGAATCAAGCACAAGGGAGAGTGAAAAGAAGGAAAGAGAGATACCCTGTCTCCTACTTGTTGGATCCCACCTTGAGACTATTATGCCTGCCTTTTTATATGAATTACTGTCCATAGTTGTTATTTCTAGGGACCACATAGGTTGCTACGTAGGGGAATCCTGTGACACCTAAGGCAGGCGTTGCATTACATTCATTAGTACTTATAGAGGGTACCCTTGCGAAGCTTGGGTACTTACACCAGAAAATGGTTTTGTCTGGGGGTTAGCATAGTTGTTTCTATCACCTTTGCTAGTAGGCTTGGGTCATCATTATCGCAAACTATCTTCGGAAGGTCCTTGATTTCATTTTCTTGTATTTTGGTGTCTGGTCCTCATCACCCGGAACGGAAATACTTGGAAGTTGCTTGATTGATTGTATCTTCTAGGGACTTTGTTAGAGAGTGCTCTTTGCTCCTAGTTAGCCATAGATTTAAATATTTTTTGAGTCTTTAAGTAGTTCTCTTAAATAATTAAAAGTGGCTCATTGACCAGTTCGTTAGTCTAAGTGGCTTAATGGAATTTCACCTACGAAATTTGAGCCTTCTTCCAAAAGGCATTGGAGCAATTTTTCCGGGGATTTTCAATTAGTA
The DNA here is from genome assembly GCA_031772625.1 of Pinus tabuliformis. Lineage (NCBI taxonomy): Eukaryota > Viridiplantae > Streptophyta > Pinopsida > Pinales > Pinaceae > Pinus > Pinus tabuliformis. The sequence continues at coordinate 631,419,899 of CM062809.1, forward strand.
GCAGTGGACATAATAGAGATTGATCCTCCAGTTCAAGCTATTGTTTCATAGAATAGACCTAGTGTAAGTCAAGATTTGGAGAGGAACACTCCAGTCCTTTCTAGTGTCCTCTTCCAATTGAAAGACATTATAGAGGTTGAATAACTCCCCGAGTCTCCTTTGACTCCTTCTTCTCCTCTCCCTCCCAATTATCCAAACATTCTATTATATGTCGGGAGACCAACCCATAGGCCTTCGATCCCTGGTCTATATCATTTTTTTCCTTCAATGGCCACTGCTAGTATCATGGTTTCAACTAGGAGTGCTACTAGTGAGCATACTCCTTTCTCAGTACAAGGAGGAGGTACAATTTCAATACCTTCAATCACTCCTAGCAATGCAATCTTTTGCTCTACCTCCATTCCATCTTTGAGTGGGGCCACCCAAGATTTTTCCTCCAACACTGGTTCTTTCCCATTTGGAATTCCTTCCAGCACAATTCCTTTGGTTCCCTTAACTTTTCCATCTATTGCTTCCACATGTGACCTCCATGGCAAGTGGATTAACTTATTTTCATGGTTTCCCTTTTGGAGTGGTCATATACCACATTCTAACTCATCTCTAGGATCAATACCTTTTCCCTCAAGTGGTCAAGATTATAATCCTTTTGAAGGATGCATTAATCTATCTGTGAGCAGCTTGGGAGCCAGGAATCAGTTCTCTTTTGGCCAATAGGGGACCATGTCGTACTCCTCTCTGTGTTCATTTCATATTTTTTTCTCCCTTTGCTAATGCATGGAACACTTACGAAGGGCTCTCTGCCCCATTTAATACGTCATTAGGAGGAAATTTTCACTGGCTATGGCCTTTTTTCAGTAGGAGTTGGAAAAACTATGAATTTTTCTGGGCCACAAGCTTTTCCTTATGGTTCAGACACTTCTACAAATCACCTCAAGCAACCTGGTGATTTCAAAAATCCAGGATATTATTTTCATAACTTTAGGAATTCTTCCTAGAGTGGGTGGAATCCTCAAGTTCCTCTGTGCTTACCTTTCTTGGCAACCTTAAACTTGATATATCTATTAAAGTTGACTAATGATCCTATCTGATACAACCTAGTTTGGCCTCCAATTCCAACGAAAATTCCATCGGACATACCCAAATTCGAAGGGAAGACTAGTGAATATCTGGGCGACTGTATAACGACTTTTCATTTATGTTGTTTGTCGAAGTCCTCGATTGATGATGCAATCAGGTTGAGACTATTTTAATGCACCCTAACTGGGAATGTGGCTAAATTGTATATTGAGCTTCCAAGGGGAAACTTTGCTTCATTTGGTGACTTGGCCACCATATTTTTAAACCATTTTAAATTGCCCATTCATTATGGTGCTAGAGCTGAGATCTTAGCTAATTTCCACCAAGACCACGCAACCCACGTTTCTGATCACATCTACGAATGGAGGAAAAGAAAGAATCTTATTCAAGCTGATATTTCCCAAGAATTCCTTCTTGAATGGTTTCTCAAATATTCACAGCCTGAAATTTCTAAGGATGTAATGCTCTTCGATGTATTCACCGAAGAATAGTCTATTTTTAGAGCCCAACAACTATAACTCATATATTCTCAATCTGGGATTCTTGAGAAAAAATTTCTTGATGCTCCTATATCTAAGGTTGATCTTCCAAGCTAAAGTCGGGTCTCCATATTGACGAGCTAGTCAGATCAATTGATAATAGTGGGGCTAAACTACTAAACCAATTGCAACAATTGTCTTTAAAAACTACTTCTTCTATTCATGCATCGTCAGAAGTACCCAGGCTTTCTCAACCTTCTTCTATCAATGTCATTAAAATTTCTAATCCCAAAGGAAATCAACAACCAAATGGGAAGAAGAAAGTATGTGGTAAGAAAATTAATCAGGATGGGAAGGGTAATGTAAATAAGCTCGATAGTGATGTTAGGGAGGGTAAAAAAGAGTCCAAGAAGAAATTGAAGTTTCCATGCAAGTTAGCAATGGTGACCATTTGACTCATCATTTCCCAAAGATTTAGGATGCTCAGCGCTTGTCAGTTCATCAAGGGACTTCTAGCTCCCAGGATGTGCTAGCTAACCCTTTTCCCTAAAGGCGACGGTTGTTAGCTGGCACAAATGCTAGTAATGGTACCCCCACTAGGGGCAACCAGGAAGGGGAAAATCCATCAAATGCTTATACGATGAGTTCACATGTTGACGTTTCTATATGATCACATGATTATGGTGAACCAGAATCATCTAACGCTAAGAATACTCTTGATTTTTTATAGCCACTCCATATTGAGAGGCCCATAGTTCAGTCTATACCTAAGATGCCGAAAGGCTCCGCAAAGAATTAGAAAATGAACCCCAATGCCAAGGCAGCCCATAAATACTCCATTTTAGATGATCTAGCTCAAATTCCTTGTGACATGTGACTATTAGATGTACTCCAGTCATGCCCAGCACAAAGGAGACTGTTGCTCACTAGGATCGGAGCGGTAGATCCAAATAACTCTCTTGTCCTTAGATTCAACATGTCGAATATCAAGAAGAGACTCCCACATCATATGGATTTTCAAATCAAGTCTACATATCAAAAGACCAATATCTTTTGAACCATAGTTGATGAGGGGGATTCCACATGCATAATTTCTATATCATGTTGCAAGGTTATCGGATCACCTCAGGTTGTTCCATCACCTACCCTCTTAACTAAATTTTATGGTCATTCTCATAGGCCACATGGGATTATTCCAGCCTCTCCCATTTGTTTTTGGGGTAAGGTTGTAAATATCAAAGTAGAAATAGTTGATGCATATATGGATTATAATCTTCTTTTGGGAAGAAATTGGATTTACGAGATGGATGCTATTGTATCATTGTTATTCAATGTCCTTTGTTTTCCTCATGATGGGAGAATTGTAATAGTTAATCAGATGGATTATTCTGTGGGTGAATCCAATGCATCTTCTAAATCTATTGGTCCCTTAGTGAACAATCTTAAACATTGTATTGGGAATATAGGAGTTGGGATGTATTCTTCTGTAATGGGTACCTTTGATTTTTCTACTCCTATTGCTCGAATTAATGCTCTTTCATCTTCAAAGGTAGATTCTCAAAGACAATTATTTAGAACTCATCATTTTCTAGATCCTTGGCCCTTACCCTCTTCTAGCATCACATTATATGAGGGGAAAGTGGGTGGAATGGCATTTCCTATGTTTGTAGCTGAAATTTCTTATCAATCTATAGTTAACATTGTAGACTCTGCTCCTACTCCTCTTTCACTGGAGGACCTGCATGGGGATGTGGCTTTGGCTTGGACTATAGATTCAACTTCTATTATGGATTACCTAGATATTGCATTGCCATCTGAAGAAGCAATGATGGGTATTGAGAGGTCGTGGGATGATTTACATCATCAATCATATTTCTTCCCTGATTTGCGAGAAGTAGAATCAAGCTTTCCCAGTCCTTCACCTACTGGTGATGTTCACGTAGTTTTAAATCCTTTGGCTCTAACGTAGGTTTCAGTCAAAGGTAACATGTCCATCATTTCAAAAATTGCTCTAATGAAAATCTCTAGGAATCCCAACATTATTGAGAATGTCTTCATTGGAGCTGATTGTTCCCCTGAAGAAATTTGAATTTATATTGATCACTTTAAAGAGTTTCGATACATGTTTGCTTGGTCTTATGAGGAAATTCCTGGGATAGATCCATATATAGTCCAGCATGAGATCAATACATATGAAAATGTAAAATGTATTCACTAGAAGCTTCGATCGGTAAACCCTAGGAAAAGCAGCAACTATCAAAGCTCAGGTTGAAAAGTTTCTTAAGGAGGGTTTCATATACCTTGTTCATTTAGCTCAGTGGGTTTTGAATCCAGTCTCGATTGACAAGAAGCAAGGAATGTTCCATGTGTGCATTGACTTTAGGGACTTGAATAAGTCTTGTCCTAAAGATAATTGCCCCAGACCATTTATTTATTAGATTATCAATGGGTGTGATGGTAATGATATTTTCTCTTTTATGGACGGATTTTTAGGTCATAATCAAATCACTATTCATCTGAAGATCAAAATAAGACAACTTTTATTTTCCCCTGGGGCACATTTTCATATAAGAACATGCCTTTTTTCCTTATGAATGTTGGAGCTACCTTTGAGCAGGCCATGTCATATGCTTTCCACAATATCAAACATATAATCAAAGCCTACTCGGATGATTTAGCTTCTTGTTCTTGAAAAAGAATTGCTCATCCCAAGCATGTTCGATTAATTTTTGAATGATATCATTTTTAAAAATCTGGTTGAATCTGAATAAGTGTGTTTTAGCTGTCACATCCGGTTGGTTGTTGGGATTCATCATTTCTGCTAAAGGTATTCATATAGATCCCTTCAAGCTTGAGGAAATACTTCAGTTTCCTCCCTCATCCACTATTCATCAACTTCATGGTTTCCAAGGAAAAGCCAATTTCTTAAGGGGATTTATCGCTAATTATGCTGATATTACTAAAGGATTTATCAGACTGCTCAAGAAAGGGGTACCATTTCTAAGGGATGATTTCGCACAACGCTCATTTGATGCTTTGAAAAAAGAATTGACCTCTGCTCATTTATTGGGTCCACCTAATTATAACAGAGACCTCCTTTTATATCTCTCTATAGTAGAATCAACTATTGGTTCTCATTCAGGAAGAAGATGCTTTCATTGAGCACGTAATCTATTATTTGAGCCGAGGTTTAGTGGGCCCTGAACTAAGATATTCTCCCATTGAGAAGTTAATTTTGGCAACTGTCCATGTTTTCCAATGACTTAGACATTATATTCTTCTTAGAAAAGCTTTCATCTTAGCTGTCGTCAATCCATTTCAATTTGTTGTTAGTAGACAAGTGATTGGGGGAAAATACAATAGATGGATTGTCATTTTATAAGAGTTTGATCTCGAATTCATGTCACCAAAGTCTAAGAAATCATTAGTATTTAAATAATTGATCTCAAAGTTTCCTTGTGAGGAAGAAATAGTTTTTGAGGAATATTTTCCTGATGAACATATTTTCCTTATTTCCCCGCAAGATCTGTGGTATGGAGATATCATTATATATCTCCAAACTTCGTAATTTCCTCTCACATTTTTGAAGGATGAACGTAGAAAGTTACATCACTTAGCTAAAATCTATATTATTGTAGGTGAAACTTTATATCATCGTAAGGCTTATTCAATCCTTAGACATTGTTTAACCTTAGACGAAGTTGAGTTTTTGATAAATGATTGCCACAGTGGAGCTTGTGGTGGTCATCTATCTGGGCTTGCAACAACCTAAAAAAGTTTGTGTGCAAGCTACTTTTTGCCATCGATCTTCAAGGATTACATTGAAGCGGTTAAGAGATACCACCCTTGTCTAGTTTATACTCAGAAAATGTGTTCCCATCCAGCTCCAATTTTTCTTGTGATTATCCTCAATCCATTCACAAAGTGGGGTATTGATTTTACTACTTGCAATCTGCCTTCGGTGGGAAATCACAAGTATATCATCATAGCTATAGGCTACTTTACTAAGTGGGCTGAGGCTATGCCCACTTTCAAGAACGATGGTGAAACAAAAGCCCTGGTTCTCTTCATCCAATTCATTTCCCGGTTTGGTGTTCCTAAAGAGATTGTCACTAACCATGGAAGTCATTTCCAAAACCAGATGATGTTTGAATTAGCTCTTAAGTTGGGTTTCTGACAGGGGAATTCATATCCTTTTTATCCTCAAGTTAATGGGCAAGTTGAAGCCATGAATAAATCCCTAAAAATCATCCTACAAAGGAATATTAACAAAGCTCGATCTAATGGCACATTATGTTATATCCTGTGCTTTGGGCATACAAATGTCAATCAAGACTGCTACAGGTTTTACTCCTTTTCAACTAGTTTATTTGTTGGAATCAATTTTTCCTATTAAATGTGAATATCTTCCCTTAAATTAGTTGTTGAACTTCTTCGAGATACTTCTAGTATTGAAGAACACCTCGTTCATTTGGAACATCTTGATGAGAAGCATCAAGATGTGGCCACAATCAACGAAGTTGATAAAAAGAGAGTAAAAGCTCAATATGATAAGGTTGTCCATCCTAGGGTTTTCTCTAAAGGCTACCTTGTCTTTGTTTATGACCAAGACAAAGACACCTTGGGGGCTGCCATGTTCAAATCTATGTGGTACGGTCCCTTCATTGTTAAAAAGGTCTTGAAAAAGGGAACTTATGAGTTGGTTGATATTGAGGGAAACAAATTTGTGGAGCCTAGAAATGGGCTCTATCTTAAAATTTATTTTTCTTAGGCATCGGCCTAGCATTTGCTTGGTTGTAAATATTGTATATTTGTGCATATCTATCTATCGGTTTCGTAGTGATGTCAATATTTTTTATCTGCATTGGTAGGTATTTATGGATGATTTTATGTATGTAGGGTTTGTCGATGGTGCTAGTAGACACACCCAAAACCTTACTTCCATGGCTTGGTTGATTTATTATCTATCCGGTTAGTTGTTGGTCACAAGAGGCGTCTGTATCGGTCCTGCTTCAAACAATGTTGCCGAATATACTATTGTCATTAATTTACTATTTGTAGAGCTGTAACTAGGGTCTCTCACACCACTAATCATCCCACATTAATAAGTCAATCCGGGAACGCTTTGTTATTGCAAGGAGTAGCTCAATCCGAGGCTATTTGTCCGAGTAATGCTCGGTAGTATAGTGTCCTAATGATTTGAAAGGAAACAGATGCTAAGCTGTAACTAAACTAACCCAAAAGATAGAATCACACAAGGCGGTTGATCAGTCAAGGGTACGGAAGCAATAACCATCCCTTTAGAAACTGATAAAGAAAGGAAATCAGAGCATGGACTTATAGGTCTGGGGCTAAGAAGCGTCTTGCTGAGGCTCACTACAGCCTTAGGCCTGCTCTCACACTAAGAAAAGGCAGGTAAATCAAGTAGCGGAAAGTAAAATGGAACAGCAGTCTGGAAATGGAACAACAGTAATTAAATGGAACAGCAGTAATGAAATGGAACGGCAGTAAAGAAATGGAACAGCAGTAATGAAATGGAACAGCAGTAATGAAATGGAACAGCAGTAATAAAATGGAACAGCAGTCCTCAACCGTATGTACACGTTCTATACTACTATAGCAATCTGAGAGTAATGGATGATATGACTATGTTTCTGAACGAAGTAACATTGCTTTCAAGTCTTACAAATACTATTTCACATGGATCTGATAACAATAACATTCATACCAACATTCCGCTACAGAAATAACTGAGAGATGCAATTCGAATAGATCCACTTATACAATGCAGAGACATGAGATAAAGAACTCATTCAGATATCAGTTATAATGAAGCATAGTATATCACATAAAAGATGTATCAGATTGCTTAAATAATGGAAATAAACAAACCACACACAAATCACAGTATAATAATACAAAAGCAAGTGTCCTTCGGAGCTGGGCCCTTGGCTGCCAATGGAACACTGCCTTAAGTTACTCCAGATGCAGAGACGAAATGAACACCAAGTCTTTTATATTAATCGCATCAACAAAAGTATAACAAAGTCAAGTCTCAGTGAGACTCAATGATCACAGTTGGTTCTGAAACTTAGAATTACAAAAACAGTCGTTCTTCCGCTCAATGGCATGGTGCCTTTATATAACAGAAATGACGGAGGTATCTAGATAATCAAAAGATAAGTTAAAGCAGCGATCCCTCAGGATCAAAGATCCTGAGGGATTCGCTAATCGTTCGATTCTTCTCTTTCCCTTCTTGCGTTCTCCGTCTCAGTATCCTGCATTCTTTCTCTGGGCTATTCGGCTCTAATTTTACTTGATCTTGTCCGCATCCAGTTCCCCGTTGGAGGGACAGTAGTTATTTTCCCTTTGCTTCTTGCTTTCAATCGCTGATCCTTTGTTCCCACGTCTTCCTGCATAGAAAACGTCAATTATTAGCACTTGAGCTTCCTTTATCTATTGTTGCACATTTTATCAAAACCCTTTATTTTCTTTGAACTCATAATGCAGAAAAGGTTAGAATTATTATTGAAAAAACCACTAGATTGCTTGTCAAAAGCATACCTTCCAGGTGCTCCACACACCCCCCTGCTTACCCTGTTTCATGGCCTCATGAAAACATTGTAGTTGACATGCAAGGCAGTGAGAGAATAGGCCGGAGAAGGGATCTCGTGAGGAGGCCGACAACCGTGATGAGCAACTAGATTATCAAAGAACTGATCTATTTGATCTGCAGGCATCTCATACAAGGCCTGATATCCGGGTGCAAGGTGCCAAATAATTGGACTGCGAAATCGATACCCTAACCAGGATGGCCCTGCTTGCAGAATCCGTTCCCCATAAAGGTTCAATCGGCTGGCAGCCAGCTCAAAATTCTCATATTTGAATGGTTCCCTGAGCTGGATGCTTGGACTAGAGGTCCGGTATCGAAATTTTGCAGCATCGAGGGCAAGATCTTTAATAGTCAGGAAATATTCCAGACCATTCTGGATCAAGTCTTCGTGCATGGGTCCTATTATCTCAATGACACCTGGGATCCTCATAAGACTCCTATGCTCTCTCCATAACGTCACTGGGTCTCTAGGTTCAGCTCATATCCACAAGTCTAGGCTATTTTCTTGTCTCTGAAAGGTGTTATAAGCTCTGAGCCATTTCACCTGATTAACCCCAAATGAGATGAAGGCTTGGAATTGTATATCGCCAACAAAAGGGCCAGGATTTAAATCAGTTTCCTGGTCTAGCACAAGATTGTGCAGGTAAAACTCGCATAATAACCTTTGAACTTTAACTCCATAGTGCTTGCAACAGTCTATAAAATCATTAACAGTGTTGATATGGATAGGTGCTCCTGCCCTAACGGCTTTTATTTTTAATCTCAGATATCGTTCAAGCAAAAATAAAGCATAATTTTTAGCAGGGGCCCTACAAGTCAAAACGTCATTATATAAGGAACACACGGTGTCCATCTGCTAAACAACACTATCTAATCGACGAGTTACCTTAGCACCCTTTTCCTGCTCCTTCTGCCATCCTTCAAAGGCCTGGCTCTTAGACTGACTGATGTCTCGAAGTTGATGTTGGAGCTCTTCGTATCTTTCCTTGGGGACTGTCTGTTCTCGCAACTGCTCGGCTTCCTGCTGGGCTTCCTTCATCATTTTATGCAAGGTTCTGGTTTTTGGGTCCTTCTTCCACACAGCCGTGGAGGCTGGAAGTTTAACCTGGACCTTCCTATTACGTTGCTTGGAGTTTAGGACCCGAATTACGCCCGAGGGTGGTGCTTCTGTTTGGACTTCTTTGCTTTTTGTTTCCTTCTTAATGCGAACGAAGGGTTGCTGTGGTCTTCCTGCCATCAGAGCCTCTTGATGTTCCATTGGAATATCCATTCGTTCTTCAAGGCCAGATGGAACAGCAGTCTGTCCCTCTGCGCTATTTGGGACAGCAGTTTGTTCCTCCATGTCATTTGGAACAGCGCCCTGTTCCTCATTATTATTTGGAACAGCAGACTGTTCCTTGGAAGTAGGTCTCCTGATGGGGTTTCGACCATCAAAGCGAATTCTTGTCCTCGGGGTTCTTGCTACCGTGGTCCTCCTCCTTTTCCCTGCAGTCTTTTGTATTCTCAGACTGGCTTTCAACATTCGAATTTGCTGCCGAAGTCTGGCTATAGTGCCCAGCAACCTCTGCTGCTTCTTTCTTAATTTCTCAATTTCCCTTGTCTCGGCAGAGGGTTTGGTTCTCAAGCTTGCTTCTTTTTTATCTGTGATATCTTCCGGCATCCTGGGGACAGATTGTCCCAGATTGTTATCTTCCATTTCATTATCATAACCAGGCAGGTTTTCTTCCCCTGCCTCTTCTGCATGCATTTCCTCGGGTAATTCTTATTCTGTGGGACCGTCAGGGACACCTCCTGTGCTGGAGGCCTGGCCATATTCTCCCATATTGGCCAGAACTGCTGCCAATTCCTCCTCACCTTGAGGGTCTTGCAACGGGCTACCCCCTGGCTGTGCAATTTCTTCTTCCTGATTGCCCTGTTTGGTGGCCTCTTCTCCCTCAGAGTGTTCATCTCCTTGGTTGCTTTGTCCGGTGGCCATTTCTTCCTCAGAGTGCTCATGTTCTTTTTCAATTTCTCCTTCCGGCTGGTCAGTCTCGGCCTCCAATTGCTCAGCATTTCCTTCGGAGGGCCCTCCCTCTGGTTCTGGAGGTTCATTCGCAATTTCAATTGGCTGGGCCATTGTTCCCTGAATTCTTTCCAACCTTCCTCGTATCCGGGCCAGCCGAGCTGACTTCCTTGGCCTCTCAGGTTGGTCGGGTGTACCAGCAGGTTCTGTGGGTTCCTCTGGTTGTTCTGGCGTATCGGGAGGTTGTTTCCGTTTTGAAGCGGCATGTCTTTCTGCTGCTGACTTCTTGCGTTTCTCTAATCGTTCTGGCGTGCTAGAGGATTATTCGGGCTTTGGGGGTGGTGCAGCTGATCCTCCTTGACTATTGCGACCAGTTCCTCCCAAGTGCTTTGCTGTTGAGTGAGACCGTGGCTCACTATCAACTGAATCAGCCCATGGTGGCTAACGACTGTATCTATGTGCTGGGCCTTTTTCAGGCTTTGGGCCGCGTCATGTAGTAGCGAATTTAAAAGTGCATGGAGATTTACAGAACATTTTCCTTTTAAAACAGCTAAAAGTTTCAGGTGACGAGGTCTTACCACATCTTTTCTCCCTTCGCAGGTGATATAGCTTTGTACTGTCTTCGCTAGCTCGGTCCAGGGTTCCCCTAGTGTTGCCGGCAGAACTCATTTCCCTTTGACTGTCAAGCTTTAGCCTTCGTCCTGGAAAATTTCCATAGCTTTTTGTAATCTTTCCTTCTTCGGCGTCCATATGGGTCCAGCAGTTGGTAATCCTGAGACTTCTGCGATTATATCCTCTGTAACCTCTATCCGCTTTCCTCCTACTACGGAGTAGTTTTCCTTCAAATTCTGCAGGAATTCCAACGCTACTGCTTCATTTGATTCTTGCAGGCGGTTGAAGTAATTCAACCATCCTGCGTTTTCCAGGATTTTGCGAGCAGCAGCGGAAACTGTCAGCTTGTGAGGTTCGCTTCGGACCGTCTTTCCGCCCATGATTCAACTCAGAAATGGAACAGCAACTGTTTGCGGTATTTGCGACGCAGAGAGGATGATCGATGCCAATTTTGGAAATGATCACACAGGGCATGCAACAAAAAGAAAAGATCATGGACAGCAGTCTCCGTGGGATGGAATCATCATACCGTTAAACCATGCCATTCCTTTGAACATTATCTTGCCTGAATGGTATGCAGCCACGTAATCCATGGAGTAATGAGGTTACTTCCCCCCCCCCCCCCCCCCCCCGCGATCTGATAGGCTGCCCACAGCCGTCAAAGAGAGGAGCAGCAACCAGTGGGGAGTGCAATCATCAAGTACATCATATGAAATTATGCCATGTTGTAAAAAAACAACGAAATGCCGAAACCGAGGCAAAAAGGTGGATCGCGTTTTATATAAGCCTGCGTGATATAATGAGGAACCGGGGGATTGGACGTCTGTCAACTGTACGAAGTCTCCAGTAGTCATTGTCAGTTCCGTTGCCATGATCGGTGGTAATATTCATGCGATAGATATATCGGGGTGTGACATATGATACATGCAAAGGATATAAGAGACAGAAAGATTTAATATCATACCTGTTGGTGTAAATATTACGACTTCTATGCCATTAACAGAGCTCTGCTGCCAACAGGTGTTCATAACCTTGGCAGAGTTGTTTATTTCACCCTCTGGAACCATGATCCTTTGTGTATATTCGAAAGAGTGCTTTGTCAAAATGCAGGCCATTATGCTGGCTTGGTGACCAGATAGCCATAATGCCATTCACAAGGTAGGCGCGAAACGTGGTCAGGCCGGCTCGCGATGAGACCCCCTGTTCCAAGGTTTGCTTGCTAATTTACCTTCGGACCATATCCTTGGTGTGGTGGCCGTTATGGGAATGCCACTTCGCTTCCATCCTTATGATCATGGTAGGCCGGCTCTTAATGAGACCCCCTATCCTGCATTTGACAATTTTCATATTTTGTTTTTGTTTTCTTTTGCAGAGCACCTCTCTTGTTTATTTTCACATAAGGGTGGTTCCGCACTCCTTAAGAGCGGGGAATGGTGGAAGAAGTCTTACAATCCCAACAGATAGATATAAATCGTTCGTTCTTATTCCCAAGTAATGATCAAAAAAGATTTTTAGGGGAATCGTCATGATAAAGATCACCAATGACAATGGCACTGATAATGACAGCGAAGATGAAAAGTTCACGTCCCTCCTCTTGTCCTTTTATACATACTGGCTTCATAGTGATAGCGATTTATGATGTGCTGATTTCGGTATCTCATGGTTTATGTTCACCGCATAAGTTCATTGTTGTATCTAAAAGATTGAGGAGACCATGGTCGCAAAGCATCCTCCATAAGGGCGAAAACATGTCAATGGCATTCCTGAGAGAAGAATTCATTCGTAAGATACCATTTCTTTGAGAGGAACAATGGAAAATCGCAAATGTTGTTCCTTTTGAGAAAGGAACAGCAAAGACACTCAAATGTTGTTCCTTTTGACAAGGAACAGCAGACGCACTCAAGTGTTGTTCCTTTTCGCAAAGGAACAGCAGGAACACACAAGTGTTGTTCCTTTTTGAAAAGGAACAGCAAAACACACAAGTGTTGTTCCTTTTCGCAAAGGAACAGCAAAAACACGCAAGTGTTGTTCCTTTTCGCAAAGGAATAGCAAAAAAAACACGCAAGTGCTGTTCCTTTTCGCAAAGGAACAGCAAAAAAACACGCAAGTGCTGTTCCTTTTCGCAAAGGAACAGCAAAAAACACGCAAGTGTTGTTCCTTTTCGCAAAGGAACAGCAAAAACACGCAAGTGTTGTTCCTTTTCGCAAAGGAACAGAAAAAACACACGTGCTGTTCCTTTTCGCAAAGGAACAGCAAAAACACACACGTACTGTTCCTTTTCGTAAAGGAACAGCAAAAACACGCAAGTGTTGTTCCTTTTCGCAAAGCAACAGCAAAAACAACACGCAAGTGTTGTTCCTTTTCGCAAAGGAACAGCAAAAACATGCAAGTGTTGTTCCTTTTCGCAAAGGAACAGCAAAAACACAAGTGTTGTTCCTTTTCGCAAAGGAACAGCAAAAAGCACACAAGTGTTGTTCCTTTTCGCAAAGGAACAGCAAAAACACAAGTGTTGTTCCTTTTCGCAAAGGAACAACAAAAAGCACACAAGTGTTGTTCCTTTTCGCAAAGGAACAGCAAAAACACAAGTGTTGTTCCTTTTCGCAAAGGAACAGCAAAACACTTGGAGTAAAAAAAATCAAGGAAACATATATACAAGATATTATTTACAAGTTATAAAATGGATTTCTTAAGCTATAGGTGAGGAAGATTTCGCTTCCTCTCCTAAAATTTCCATATCAGTATCTTGTCGCAGTTGTTGACAGAACAATTCCCGAGTGAGTGGCTTTCGATAAAGGCGAACTCGGTGGCCATTTACTTTTAATGCATATCCAGAACCGTCAATTGTGATCAGGGTAAGGGTCCCATTGTCATGTACCTTCTGGATTTCGTATGGTCCTAACCATCGAGTCTGGAGTTTCCCCGGGAAATCCTGAAACCGAGAGTCGTATAACAGAGCCCAGTCTCCTTCATGAAAGACTTTATTCTTGATAAGTGCATCATGCCATTTAGCTCGCTGTTGTTGAATTAATGTTGTATTTTGTAATGCAGAGAGCCTGATTTCGTCCAATTCATTAATCTGTTGTAATCGATTGATTTGTGCCTCACTCAGATCTAGGCCGACTTCTTGTGCAGTTCGTAGCATTCGGATTTCGAATTCTATGGGGAAAATTGGCTGCTTTCCAAACACTAATTGATAAGGTGAATATCCTGTAGTACTTATCCATGTGGTTCTGTAAGCCCACAGTGCCTCAGGTAGTCGAGCGGCCCAATCTCGCCGATGCGATGCAATGGTCTTTGTTAAAATTGATTCTATTACCTTATTACTACTTTCTACTTGCCCATTTGCCTGCGGATGGTATGGGGTAGTGATCTTATGTTGGACATGGTAATTGTTAAGTGTTGCAGCTAATTTATTTCCAACAAATTGTGGTCCACCATCGATGATTAGTTCTCTCGGAAGTCCATAACGTACAAACAGATGGAACAAGAATTGTATCACAGAGTCTTATGTAGCCCTAGGTAATGATTCAACCTCGACCCATTTAGTAACATAGTCTATCGCCACCAGAATGTATGTCCTCTAATTTGATGATGGATTGATGGGCCCAACGAAGTCCAGAGCCCATCGTTCAAATGGCTCAATGACCAACTGTGGTCTCAGAGGCATTTCGTCGGCTTGGCCAGGTCTTCCTGCTCGCTGGCAGCTGTCACAGGCTTGTGCAAATTTTTTCGCATCCTTGAAAATTGTAGGCCAATAGTATCTGGTCTGTAATACTTTATGTGCTGTTCTTTTTTCAGCGAAATGTCCCCCGCATGGCCCGTCGTGGCAAGCTTTCAGAATGTCGAAGATTTCGTCTTCTCGAATACACCTTTTGATTTGCATGTCTGCCCCTGTATGGAACAAATGGCCTCCAATCCACGAAAACCGAGTGCTCTTCTGAACAATCTGCTTGCGTTCCTGAGGGGTTAAGTGTTTTGGTAGCTTACCGACTGCAAGGTAATTAGCAACATCAGCATACCAGGGTGTTCGAATAGCAACAGCAAATAGGTTCTCGTCAGGAAATTGATCTTCCACTGTTGTTGTTTCAATTTCTTTCGGTATTCGTGAGAGGAAATCAACTACAGGGTTCTCCTTGCCAGGTCGATCCTTGATTGTGATGTCGAACTCCTACAATAAGATCAACCATCTGGTTATTCTAGCTTTTGTAACAGGTTTATTTGCCAAATATTTGATAGCAGAATGATCTGTATATAACACAACGGGATAGCCTGTGATATAATGTCTAAATTTGTTAACAGCATGTATTACAGCCAGGAATTCCTTTTCAGTAACGGTATAATTGAGTTCGGCAGAGGATAGATTTTTGCTGATATAGTAGATAGCGTATGGTCTCTTATCCTCCTCTTTCCCTAGGACTGCACCAATTGCTGTGTCCGAGGCATCAGATGAGATTTGAAATGGCAAATTCCAGTTGGGTACTCGAAGGACTGGAGCTGTTGATAGCAGGTTCTTCAATTCCTTAAATGTCTGGTCGCATTTTTCTGTCCATAAGAAATCAGCATTGCCAGTTAAATCATATAGAGGCGCAGCAATACGTGAGTAATGTTCTATAAATCGTTTGTAATACCCAGAAAAGCCAAGGAAACTGCGTACCTCCGTTTGAGTAGTGGGGGTAGGAATAAGCAAAAGAATCTGGATTTTAGCCAGGTCTACCTGGATGCCAGCTGCTGAGATGTAGTGCCCTAGAATGAGCCCTTCTGTCATCATCATGTAACACTTTTCGTGACTCAGACAAAGTCTGGTAGCGATACAACGTTGTAGGACTTTTTCCAGGTTATCTAGAGCTGGGTCAAAATCATCTCCGTATGGTGTAAAATCGTCCATATACACTTCAAGTCCGTCATTTATCAGATCTACGAAGATACTAAGGACAGCCCTTTGGAATGTAGCAGGGGCATTACATAGGCCGAAGGGTAAAACTCGATAGGCAAACGTTCCCCAAGGGCAAGTAAAGGTAGTTTTATCCTGGTCTTTTAGATGGGGGTTGAGTCTTCTTTGCGGCTGACGAACAGGTTTTGCATCTTTTTCTATGTAGATGTGGTGGGTGCATAATTGAGGATCAATCCCCTTCATGTCAGGGTAATCCCACGCAAATGCTCCCTTATATTTTTGACACAGATTAACAAGCTTCATTTCTTGATCTGGTGTAAGGTTGACGTTAATATTTAGAGTCTTACCAGGTTCAATTTCCACTACTTTACTATTGGCAACAACAGTTACTGGTATTGTTTGGTCATGTGGATCTTTTAAAGGGTCTTCTTCTAGCTCACTATCAAATGCTGCCTCTATCATAAAACACTGTGTGTGAGATCTAGATTCGGTTTGACTAATGAAGTTATTGATGGCATCATCTTCTATTTGATCTTTAAAATCTAAAGCCTTCTGTACAGTCAATGGGGCTCTGATATTGTTAGTAAGGTATGACACAGGATACTGATTGGTTTTGATCATTGGCAGGCTTGGCTGTGCTGGAGGATATAGAACTAGATTTTTAAAATCTGATCCTTTAGTTATAGTCATGTTTCCCTGCCGGCAACCAATGTAGGCATCGGCAGTAGCAAGCCAAGGTCTTCCTAATATTAGCAGATGTCCATCTAGTTGGGTTTTTGGATTAATTACCAGGAAATCAATTGGATATTCCCAGGAATCTACGGAAACCATGACATCATATAGAGTACCTTCGGGTCGAACTACAGATCGATCTGCCAATTCTAACAAAGTAGAAGTAGGTTCTACTGATGTGATGCCAAGCTTTTGGCAGGTGGAAGTTGTCAAAATATTGATTGCATCTCCCAAGCCGACTAAAGCGTTAGTCAGGGTTTGACCATAGATTTGGACAGTTACAATTGGGTTCCCGGGATCTTCGTATTTGATAGGTGTCTCTTTTCCTGATAACAGGTCGGATAAAGTACCAACTACTTGGACTCTAGGGTTAGTAGTTATATTCCTCCTTGATTTTTTTATGCACAGTTCTTTTATAGTTTTTGCGTATATGGGAATATCTTGAATGGCCTGGAGGAATGGAATTTTTATGTACAGGTTTTGTAACTCTCCCAGAATGTCAAAGTCTGGATGTTGCACTGGTCGTGGTATGACTAATCGTTCCGGGAAAGGAGGAGAGGATGTATTTGTTTGTTGATGGGTCTATTCCTTATTTACACCCTCTTGTTGTGGTGGTTGTTCTATTGGGAACTGATTTTCAATGTGAACTGTTTTGTCTCCCTCTGTTTCTATGATACGTCCAGATCGTAACTGAAGGTCATTGCACTCCCTTAGGTCAAGTCCAATTTCTGATGTTTCTATAATTTGGAGGGATTGGACTGGTCTATTATTAGGATTGGGATTGGGTTGGGCTGGGAATTGCGGCCTTAAATTAGACTGGGGGTTTTGTTGTAAGGCTGGCAGAGTTGGTTGAGGGAGTGGAATAGTTCCTGTTGACTGATATGTCGATCTTGGCCAATTGGTCTGCCAGGGTGAACTTTGTGAAGTAGGGGGAATCCATTGTGGAGGGTATGAGTTATTATGCCAATATGGTGGGGTGTAGGGAAAATTTGGCCATCCGAATTGGCTTGTCTGATTCATCCATGGATTTGGAGAAGGAAACGGCTGTGATGACCAATTCAGGACTTGGGGTGTAGATTGATTTTGCCACATACCATATTGCTGATCATTGTATTGCGGAGGCTGAAAAGAAGAAGTTGGGTCAGAAAACATACCAGATTGCCTAGGTTGCCATTGGCGACGTTGGTTAACAAAGTATGCTGGTTCTGATTCTTCTTCTGCTTCCTTGTATACTGCCTTCAATCCAGGAAGTGAGGGGCAGCTCTCAGTAAGGTGGTCTTTCGTACAGATAGCACATGCTTGAACTGTATCTAGCGGACATTCCTTGTGGCGGTGTTTTCTTCTGCATCGGGGGCAGAAAATTGCCAGATTTTGCTCCGCCTCCATTTGTTTTTGTTTAGCCTGCACAATATCAAGTTGTGTAGTTAATGTCCCTAGGATATCAGTTTTAAAATTTTCTAATAAATTCCCAAGTTCTACACATGTTACTCCTTCTGTTGATATTTTGTTATCTCTAACAAACCTATGATATTCTGTTGGTTTTATCCTTGTGCTACCTCTTGAACTCCTAATGCATAAATTAATGATATCAGCAAAATTCTCTTGGTAAATATCCCCTTTTCCCATGATATTCAATGTTTCAATCCACTGTTCTTTCATACCTCTAATTAATGCAGTTTTCAACACATTATCAGGAAGAGGTAATGATGCATAGGGGGATCTCTGTAAATTATACTGGAAGCGTTCTACATATTCCTCTAGAGTTTCATTTGGTCTGGCCGTCATTTGGAAAATTTCATCTTTTAGCTCTCTTGATCTACAATAATCCTGATATTTTTTAAGAAAGGATTCTTTCATTTGCTCCCAGTTGTTTATGACTCCACCGCCTAGACCCATAAACCATCTCAGAGCTGCTCCCTTCAAAGTAGAGGGGAACAACTTTAATTTCTGGGGGTCAGTGGTGTAATCATACCCTCTACATAACACATCAAATTCAAACAAGAATGCATCAGGGTCTTCTGATGTGAGTCCGTGAAACGTTGGGATGTGTTGAAGAGGAATCGCCTTCATGGGGGCATTTGCAGCAGAATCTACTATAGGATATTGCAATGTAGAAGTTTGGGTATTTGGCTGATTCTGCACCATGGGATCGAATATGTGCCAATAACCTTCCGGAATTTCTAGGAGGGTGTTCCTAGGTTGAGAAGGGGCGGCCTTGGCAGGGACTGTATTAATGACACTTCCCTTATCTGGGATTTCTACCTAAAGGAATGGGGTGCCTTCAGTATCAATTCTAGCCGCGCTCCCCTTATCTGGGCTGTTTAACAGCTGGATTATCCTAGAAGAAGATTTTGGTTCCTCTATTTCCCCTGTTTCCCCTTCTCCTTCACAAAGGTTGCTTAAGTTACCTTCTTGCAACCGTTCTGACATAGGATTTTAAATTTCTTGGAAGTCCTGTTCATCAGTTTGACTATGCACCTCAGCGTAGGCTCCAGATGGTGATGTTGTAGCCTGAAGGGAACTAGTAGGCTGCTTAGAATGAATCTTTCTAAGGCCTACTGACGGCTGAGATTCAGTTTTCTTATAGATTTCGTCTATGAAGGTTGTTCGGCCAAGGGTCACCGGTCCTTTGGCTTTCTCAGGTTTGACTGGAGGTTTGATATTCTTTTCTAGCTTTTTCTGCTTAGTCATGCACTCTAAAAACTATTGAATCCTATTCAACCAGCAATTCTGCTAAGAGAGCGGACGGTGGAGCAGGGCTTTTACATGCTCCGTACGCAGGTTCTTACCTTCCGTTTTTAAAAAATCCAACTCCCCCCTAGCATCTTTGCGCACTACTCTGAAAAGGGAAAATGGCTATACTCCTTCCCCGGCAATGGCGCCAAAATGTAGAGCTGTAACTAGGGTCTCTCACACCACTAATTATCCCACATTAATAAGTCAATCCGGGAACGCTTTGTTATTGCAAGGAGTAGCTCAATCCGAGGCTATTTGTCCGAGTAATACTCGGTAGTATAGTGTCCTAATGATTTGAAAGGAAACAGATGTTAAGTTGTAACTAAACTAACCCAAAAGATAGAATCACACAAGGCGATTGATCAGTCAAGGGTACAGAAGCAATAACCCATCCCTTTAGAAACTGATAAAGAAAGGAAATCAGAGCATGGACTTATAGGTCTGGGGCTAAGCAGCGTCTTGCTGAGGCTCACTACAGCCTTAGGCCTGCTCTCACACTAAGAAAAGGCAGGTAAATCAAGCAGTGGAAAGTAAAATGGAACAGCAGTCTGGAAATGGAACAGCAGTAAAGAAATGGAACAGCAGTAATGAAATGGAACAGCAGTAATGAAATGGAACGGCAGTAAAGAAATGGAACAGCAGTAATGAAATGGAACAGCAGTAATGAAATGGAACAGCAGTAATGAAATGGAACAACAGTAATAAAATGGAACAGCAGTCCTCAACCGTATGTACACGTTCTATACTACTATAGCAATCTGAGAGTAATGGATGATATGACTATGTTTCTGAACGAAGTAATATTGCTTTCAAGTCTTACAAATACTATTTCACATGGATCTGATAACAATAACATTCATACCAACATTCCGCTACAGAAATAGCTGAGAGATGCAATTCGAATAGATCCACTTATACAATGCAGAGACATGAGATAAAGAACTCATTCAGATATCAGTTATAATGAAGCATAGTATATCACATAAAAGATGTATCAGATTGCTTAAATAATGGAAATAAACAAACCACACACAAATCACAGTATAATAATACAAAATCAAGTGTCCTTCGGAGCTGGGCCCTTGGCTGCCAATGGAACACTGCCTTAAGTTACTCCAGATGCAGAGACGAAATGAACACCAAGTCTTTTATATTAATCGCATCAACAAAAGTATAACAAAGTCAGGTCTCAGTGAGACTCAATGATCACAGTTGGTTCTGAAACTTAGAATTACAAAAACAGTCGTTCTTCCGCTCAATGGTGTGGTGCCTTTATATAACAGAAATGACGGAGGTATCTAGATAATCAAAAGATAAGTTAAAGCAGCGATCCCTCAGGATCAAAGATCCTGAGGGATTCGCTAATCGTTCGATTCTTCTCTTTCCCTTCTTGCGTTCTCCGTCTCAGTATCCTGCATTCTTTCTCTGGGCTATTCGGCTCTAATTTTACTTGATCTTGTCCGCATCCAGTTCCCCGTTGGAGGGACAGTAGTTATTTTCCCTTTGCTTCTTGCTTTCAATCGCCGATCCTTTGTTCCCACGTCTTCCTGCATAGAAAACGTCAATTATTAGCACTTGAGCTTCCTTTATCTATTGTTGCACATTTAATCAAAACCCTTTATTTTCTTTGAACTCATAATGCAGAAAAGGTTAGAATTATTATTGAAAAAACCACTAGATTGCTTGTCAAAAGCATACCTTCCAGGTGCTCCACACTATCTGAGGCAATATCTCTTGGTATTGATTCATTAGTGGTATACTTGGATTCAAAACTAGTGGTATTTCAATTAAACAACATCTATCGGGTGAGAGATCCTTATTTATATCGAAAATTTTTGAGAGTGTATTTATTACAGAGATCATTTAGAGATAATTTATTTATATCACATTTATTTATATTCCACAATCAGAAAATTCATTTGCATATTCCATCACTAATCAATCACTAGATTGGCACATAAATAATTCATTGCATTAAAAATAAAAAATAATCAAAGAGTCATCTGTATATATATGATCATCACAATGAAACCATAAGTACATAGATACGAGTTTTATGTTCAAAATAATATACAAAATTGGGACAAAATCATCCTACAAAATTAGGGCTTATGCCAATTATCATGTCTAATCAAAATATCTAATCATCCATGAGTTTATATCTATGGGTCCTACTCAGGGTGAGCATCATGGAAGAAGATGATGTAATTTGCCACCAATTAGAATAGTCACACCCAATCACATGGCACTCCTATCGTGCACCTCTGCAACTCTTCCATATGTTATAGACATTTTTGTGCCTCGCATCATGGAGCATGAAATGTCAATAATCACAGGGATCCTCAGTCCCTAAACATGTTTTTCTTACCCCTAAAAGAACAAGGTCATCAAACAACAGCACTTCCAATCAGTTCTCCACCTGAAAACACTTCAAAACAGGCTTATTTTGGATCATGTCAGCTGCTCCACTGAGCTTCTGCGCTGGAATGCAACTGTCCCTCCTTGTACCTGCGCTGGAAGTCAAGATTAATGAAGGCTACCTGCGCTGGGCGAGATTGGCCAAGTGGCACAGTCATTCCGCAAGGTGTCAACTGCCCAGGAAGCTTCCAAACTGACACTTGGTTCATGAGATTCGCCCTGTGATGAGTAAGAGGTACTTGATCACCATGTGTAAGCAAGGATCTCTAAGTGGACTCAAGAACTGAAGATTAACTGAAGAGGGAAAGGACACAAGGCAGCTTCATGTCAGTCTCAAGCTGACTCATCCTTTCTTCTTCTATCCTATATATAGAGCTCTTCTATGAGGTCTAGGGAGGCTGGAATTTTGTGTAAAGCAAGGAGGTGCTGTTGGTATACAGTTAGAGCTATTGGGTGATTGTTTTACTAGAGGTGAAGAGGAGAGTTATTGCTGCTGGGGAGGTGCTGCTGGATTGGAGCCATCATTGGTTGTAACCTTCTCAGAACCCTGTTACTTCTATCAATAAAGTTTTTGCATGTTCTCCTATATACTTGTATTGCATTGATGTATTGTATTTACATGTATATTTGATTCATCCTAATCCATGCTTCAGTTATGAGTACATGTATCTTGTAATTTGCTCTCTTGTTTTGTGCAGGATCTGTGTGTAGCTGGACCGGCAAAGAGAGCAAGGAGCTAGGAACAAGAGACAAAGAGAGAGGACAAGGATCGACTAAGCGAAAGACACCAGGTTGGTTAATCTTTCTTCATTCTCTCTGTACTTTCATAAAGGAAATCATCAAAACTTTACTTTCAGTTGTTGCTAAAGACTGTCACCTTTAGAGTAGGGATAGGGTCATCCGCATCGGATACTTTTCCCCACAACAAACTGGCGACTCCGCTGGGGAGCCTAGTATCTTGTTGGTGTTTGTAGTATCTTGCTATTCATTTCTTGAAGAAAAGAGTACCAAATCGAAAAGCTTTTGACTATATCAAAAGCGAAGTAGAGGGTCTGCTACTCTTGCTCATTTACTGAGCAAATTCAAGATTTGAAGAGCTTATCTACAAAAGACTCTTTACTCTTTGTGATAGATCTTCATCCTCTTGATCATCCCTTAGCCTGTACTTGACCTATAGCTTTTTATTTCAGCAAAAACAGTGCATTTTTGAGTTTTTTATGACCCGGAAAACTTTGTAGATGTAACTCTCGTGTCCCAGAGCAGGCTGTCCATAGGCAGTCTGCATTACAGCGCAGGTACTCCCTTCGGGAACTGCGCTGAGAGTCAAACTGACAGACCAGAGCCTGCGCTGGTCCAGTTAGCCATTGTCTTGCTCAATTTTCCCATTGTGTCTGAGCCCTGTTTTCACTGATTTTTTGCTGATTGCTTGCTGGTCATTGTACTTGCTGTAAACCACTTCTCCTTGACATTATTCTGCCTCAGTTGTGTGATGAAACTGTGAATGTTCTTTCAGTATTTCTTGCTTCAGTTACAGTTTCCCATTATGAAAAGCGAACCAGTATAGCTGTGGCCTCTTAGATCCTGAACTGTAAAAGTGTCTTTGTGATCTTAAGAGCTAGTTTTATTACTGTTCATGGCTGTTTGAGTTTGTTTGCTTTTCATTTCATGGTTTGAATCTATACATTTCTTGTGTTTTAAACAAGTCTATCATAAGGTGTCTTTTGATTGTGGACAAGCTTGTTTATTTCTACTTGAAATTAGATTCAAAATTATACAACAATTTCCTTTCTGTCTAGCATCAACATTAAGGATAACGAAAAGAAATACATGCATTTTGCATTTGACTGTATGCTTGACGATTTAGGAAGATGTGCATTTTAGTGTGTGTTCTTTGATCTGTGGAAAAAGTTGTGTCTTTCTTTTCCCTCAAGTAGATTAAGGTTTTCAAAGTTGAAAGATTGAAAAGATTTGCTTCTCATTCTTAGATTGCATATAGGAAGTTGTATATATACATCTCGTGGCGAACCTGAAAGGCAAACTGTTAAGAAAGATCAACATTAAAATAAACTCAATTTACATAACAACGCTTTGGAATTTAACGCAAACATCTAGAGGTCTAGGTAGAGACGTGTTCCAGCGTCGTTAAACATAGTGACTGTCGATCTCTACGAAGGTGGGTGATTCCTCCTGAGAGTCGGTGGCACTAACACGGACTTGAGCTCCCGCGTACCGTCGCGTATATTGGGAGACCCCTATAGGCTTTTATCCTTTATCCTTAGGAAACCGTGTCGGTCGCCCTACTGATCGCGATGCAGTGAACACAGCATTCACGAAGATCGACCACCTGTACCGTAAAACGTATTCTGTGGTTTCGCGAAAGGTTTGGCACACCCTCTGCCTAGATCTCCAGAGCAGTTTCTTTTGGCCTTTTTCAAACTCTATAACTGAAAAAGTCCAACCGAGCATTTGTCACTTCGGGCTCGTTAATACATCGAAGGCGACTAGAGTCATCTTTAGCTTTTTCTCGACTCTTAAAACATGAAAAAGCAAGTTTGTGTCTAAAAGCGTCGTTAATAAAATTTATTTTAAGCGGAACATAATCACCTATTATTCCCACGTTGATCTTTCAGTTGAAAAGTATGGAGCCCACCAACCAAGGAAGTAACCTTGGCGGAAGTCCAAATCCCTTCTCCTCTTGGGGAGATGTTGGTGCGCCTCATATGGCTACATTGTCACTTCCAGGATTGACAATCGGCCTCCCTGTATGGCTCTTTTCAACTAATGTAGTCCAGATCGCCACTAATCCTGAGCAGTCGAATCAACAGTCAGAACAATCTAGAACTACCCACCAGCCTTCCACTTCTTATGATACTTCCTCTGATCCTTCATCTTCGCAAGGTAGAGCCGGCAAAAGTCAGCCTCCCAAAGAGAAGAAGGAAAAGAAGAAGAGAGAAAAGAAGCAGAAGGAGCCTCTGGCGAAGGCGACTGGGGGCAAGCAGAAGAAAGCTGACAAAAACCCACACACTGCACCGACCGGGCCTAAATCGCCATGTGTCATTTGCAAAGGGACCCACTTCCATCGTGATTGTCCTTGTATTCCCCGGATACTAAGGGACTGGTCCCCAAGGTTGCACAATCCGGTAGCATCAACCTCTGGTTGTCATGTTGATTGCATTCCGTCAACTAGCGAGAGTGAAGGACGAAGAAGGGGACCAAGATCACCCTGTCTATTGTGTGAAGGCAATCATGCCCTCCACAAATGTCCATTCTTAGATGAGGCAAAGAGAGTTTTGGAAGATCGCCCGGTTTCACCGTTGCGACTTCCTCTTGGATACCAAAAACTCGTGCCTAATCCCTCGATAGTTGAGAATCCAGCTGGCCCGCTCAAGTGGTCAGCTGAAGTGTCGGTCATTGAGAATGAACCTACTGAATCCAGACCAGACGAAAGTCTAAAGGTCGAAACGGCAGTTGACCCGGTTCTTCCTTCAGAGGTTCTATCGTCCAATGACTCCGTCATTGAAGACCCGTCTTCAAATGACACCGTCGCCGAAGAGTCATCTTCATGCGACACCCTCACTGAAGAGAATAAGGATGACACCATCCAGGTTCTTTTCATCAGCACCGACTCCGATGAGCGTCAGGGCAATGTGCCCATTCCTTTATCGCAGGAAGGAACATCATCAGAGTCATATCCGGCCGTATATTCGGTCCCACCACCAAGCAACCTAGTTGTATCCTTTGATTGGAATCAACTAGGCAGACCCCGGTTACCAGCCAGTGTACCATTCAGAATCATTGTCCAGATCTATAGAATGATCATGGCTGGTACTATCATTGATGAAGGGGCGTCTGTGAGTATCCTTTCCTCTGTTACTTGGAAAGCACTGGGTTCCCCAGCGCTTTTACCTGAGTTGAGAAATCTCTCAGGTTTTGATAAAGGAACCAGTCGACCATTAGGGATCCTCCCCGATGTACCTGTTACATTGAAAGGGAAGACCGTCAGGATGAACGTGTTGGTAGTTCAAGGACCCTTGGATTATAACCTACTCCTTGGACGCGACTATATTTATTGCATGGGAGCGATAGTCTCCTCACTCTTTAGAGTAATGTGTTTTCCACACGAAGGAAGGGTGGTCAAGCTCGTAGACCAACTTTCGTTTCCGGGATCTCGCATCGCAAATAGTCAAATACCATTCCTAAATGGTCTGTTCACTCAAGATTCACCTCCACCCCCGGTCCTCCTTCCCGATGAGCGCGAGTGATTCGGAAAGAAAGACTAGGACCCAGGGGGCATGCACCCTGGTCTGCTTCGGGCAGAAGAAACCCCGGGTATAAGAAAGAATTTCCGCAGAAGAATATGACTAGTCCGTACCCCGTCCGAAGGAAGTGGGGTTGTTCTAGAATAATAATCTTTTGTTAAAGTTATGTGTTTGACCAAAGAGTCATTCACCTTTGTCTAAAAAAGTGGGCGATGCCCAAGTAGGAATTCCCTTATCGCGACGAATAGTAACCATCTTTGAATTCAAGCCTCGCCCATTAAAACATATGTTTTGAAGGATAAGCAGGGGCAGCCTACAAAGTAGGAGACTATATTATTGTGACAGAGGGTAACCATCTTTGGACAACCCAATGATAGACACCGCCGAAGAAAGAGATTGATTTGCGGCAGCGAATCGAACCGTCTTTGGAATAATAAGAAAGAGGCAAGCCTCCCTCAATAATGCCAATGTTTTATCTTTGAGTGGTGTTCTTCTATTGTCACAAATAGCTGTTTGTTAAAAGTGGGCCGACGGGAAGCCTGAGTACTGCGTAAGACCCCTTAGAATAACGAGAAGACAAGTATCGTTAGCATTAGATTGGCAAGATGACAAGTAATTGTGAACACCCAAAGAAAAGCAGAGGTAGGGGAGAGGAGGGGCAGCCTCGAAATTCTATCCTATACCTGGGGGCATGCAAACCTTCTGGAGTGCAAGCTAGGGGCGGTTATTTATCTGGTTTTAAGATTAGCCGTTTCCAAACTTGCATGAAAGAAGCCTGTGGGGCAAAATTAAAATTTGCCAAAAGTGAGCATAGCTGTGGTAAGGCATAAGCTCTATAAAAATTGGTCCTTACGGGAGGCGTTCTTTTTATGACTGGTATATCGAGCAGTTTTAGCATATAGTTCATGCTCGTTAAAAAATAAACGCAAATTCGAGCAGTTTTATGACTGAATTTATGCTCGTTAAAAAATAGAAAAGTGTGAGCAAAAGTTTCCCCCCAGAGTTCAAGCTCATGGAAAAAATGAACCGGTAAATAACCTTTTGAGATCGTAAATTCATTAGCCATAAGAACCTTGATCGTGTTTTCATCCATCACCTCCACTGTTCATTTGGCCAATCATTCACTTCCATTTGTGTGTTTACCTCTTTTTGAGAAACAGCTGCGAAGAGTGATTTCACCTAGCCATCCTTGTGACACTGCCGTGATTGGAAAATTCCAATTTGTACTTGGAATCAATTGCTATCCCTGTTTATCACTCGTTCCTCAAAAGACGAGTCTTCTTTCAGCTCTTTTCACTGACTCGTAAAATATGAAAAGTTTGCCGAGTTTTGGCCTTCCAGCTCGTTAAATGACCGGAACGCTATCCCTCCTCTAAATTTTAATCTTTTTGGACCTGAGGGATTATTGCACAAAAGGATCGAGCGCTTGTCTTGTTCGGCTCGTTAAAAGTACCGAACAGCCATCCCTTCTGTATTGTTTTATACTTTTTCGGACTTTAGGGATTTGCTGACGAAAAAGGAATTATGGAGTTGACTTTCCGTACCTTTTCAGACTCTCTAAAAATGAAAAGGACCGAGTTTTCTTTGTCGTTAGACTCGTTAAAATGATTAAATAGCGACAAACTTGTCTTTAGACGAGAACGAGTTTCCCTATCGCTAGGCTCGTTAAATCATAGCGATGGGCTTGCCCGAAGGGCAGGTTATAGAACAAGCATATGTTATCCTCCTCAAGCTTGACAAAAATAAAGAGGTACTGGTCAGAAATGACTGGGGAAAAATTGGGAGAACATCAAAGTTTAATGGTAGCAAGTCACTCTTGAACATGACACTTTTCCTCCGTACCACATCGGGTTGGGTTGTTTCATTCACCGGTCTCATCGCCATGGTCTTCGCCAAACCATCCACATTTGGGGTAATGCTACCGATCCATCACATCAGTGTCGTTATATGTTCAAGAGGGGTCATTCTGAAAGTGTCAACCGTGTCCCATCCACTGCCATACATTATCCTTCATCCATTCATGATCGCCACCCTGAATCATATGTCACAGTTTGTTTTCACCTCCACTAAAGTCATTAGCTCCGTTCCGTGTCATTGATGTGGGATTCATTAAGGCCCTCCTTTGACGGATCGCTTATTTTTGACTTCAGCTCATTATCCAAGAAGTTGATCTAGGAACACCCCCATCAGTACTTTGAAGCTTGCATGCCTCAATGGCAAGTTTCTCACTTCCGGCGACAGGTATACATCAATGACCTTCGACCAGAAGATTTTGCGTGGCGTTCGACGCCAAGTCCTTTATTCACGCCACGTGAATTGTACTGCAGTACCTTGAGGGTCATCGTCATTATTGGTGATTCCTCTCGCGCTTGTTAACGGTTTTCATTATTGACCGGTAATCAAGCGATGTCTTTCCATGTTCGACTTCAACGAAATTCTCACATGGATCGACTTGTACTTAGAGTGAAGATCGAACGAGTTTGAAGACCCCGGATCTAGTTTCATCCATCCGGGCTGCGATACATATTCAGGAAATATAAAAGCATTTATCATGTACATCATTGCAACAGATGATCATCCTACTCAAAGGATGATAATTTCAGCAGAAAATTATCAGTCTACCTTCAGACGATCGTCTGTCATATGTACCAAAATGTATTTATAAAAGCTGAGCATGGGAATGCCCGCCTCAGCTAGATCATGAAAATAGAATGAAAAATAATGTATTGTATTGTATTGTATTACAGGGCGCCTCCTCAGCACTGGAATGAACTTCGGACCCTCTAGATAAAGCATTTCACCCGATAAACGGCCTCATACTTTAGGGGGCAACTGTTATAGACATTTTTGTGCCTCGCATCATGGAGCATGAAATGTCAATAATCACAGGGATCCTCAGTCCCTAAACATGTTGTTCTTACCCCTAAAAGAACAAGGTCATCAAACAACAGCACTTCCAATCAGTTCTCCACCTGAAAACACTTCAAAACAGGCTTATTTTGGATCATGTCAGCTGCTCCACTGAGCTTCTGCGCTGGAATGCAACTGTCCCTCCTTGTACCTGCGCTGGAAGTCAAGATTAATGAAGGCTACCTGCGCTGGGCGAGATTGGCCAAGTGGCACAGTCATTCCGCAAGGTGTCAACTGCCCAGGAAGCTTCCAAACTGACACTTGGTTCATGAGATTCGCCCTGTGATGAGTAAGAGGTACTTGATCACCATGTGTAAGCAAAGATCTCCAAGTGGACTCAAGAACTGAAGATTAACTGAAGAGGGAAAGGACACAAGGCAGCTTCATGTCAGTCTCAAGCTGACTCATCCTTTCTTCTTCTATCCTATATATAGAGCTCTTCTATGAGGTCTAGGGAGGCTGGAATTTTGTGTAAAGCAAGGAGGTGCTGTTGGTATACAGTTAGAGCTATTGGGTGATTGTTTTACTAGAGGTGAAGAGGAGAGTTCTTGCTGCTGGGGAGGTGCTGCTGGATTGGAGCCATCATTGGTTGTAACCTTCTCAGAACCCTGTTACTTCTATCAATAAAGTTTTTGCATGTTCTCCTATATACTTGTATTGCATTGATGTATTGTATTTACATGTATATTTGATTCATCCTAATCCATGCTTCAGTTATGAGTACATGTATCTTGTAGTTTGCTCTCTTGTTTTGTGCAGGATCTGTGTGTAGCTGGACCGGCAAAGAGAGCAAGGAGCTGGGAACAAGAGACAAAGAGAGAGGACAAGGATCGACTAAGCGAAAGACACCAGGTTGGTTAATCTTTCTTCATTCTCTTTGTACTTTCATAAAGGAAATCATCAAAACTTTACTTTCAGTTGTTGCTAAAGACTGTCACCTTTAGAGTAGGGATAGGGTCATCCGCATCGGATACTTTTCCCCACAACACCATAATGTCTTCTATGGCTGCCATAGGTACCCAGTGAGCCATTCTCACCATGTTTCTCTTTACAACGTGAAGGGTCCTTTCGATCTCATATATGTCCCCCTCCACGTCTCTCCCACGATGCATGTACCTAGGTAGACTCGCAGGTCTTACTATTCTAATATTTGTGTCATGATGAAAATAATTTTGTAAGTGTTTGTCTCATCAGAAAGATTTGCAGTTTATTTATACTTAAAATCTAAGAAAAAAAAGTAAAAATATTTCAAAAATTAAAAACATTTATACCTATGGCTCCCCATGCTGCATCTGGTGGAAACACCAAATATGGAAATCCTCTGAAATCCATGCCAGCATAGGGGTATTCCTCAACAATTATGACTTGTTGTTCCCACCAGGAGAAGAACTCGTCATCGAAAGTGTTTCTAGGGACCTCACCGCCCCCTAATCTCTCCATTAGATCAGCCCATCTGCCCATTCGAGGATCCCTTAGGCTGCTAATGGTGGACAATACCTTAGGTCGAGGCCCTATTACTCTCTTAAAGAAAAAGGAGCACAAAATGGTTCCATATCTGAAGTTTTTTGTTTGACCTTTTGTGATTGATGTAAGTTTCTTTTTCATGTTAATCAAGAGAGGTGTACACCAATCATAAACTTTTGTAAGACAGTCTACTACTAGACTCATCGTAACTCGAGAAGCCTAGTGCAAAGAGGCTGACCAATTCACTCTAGCAATGGTAAAGATAATGATTCTCAAAGCTATGCTCTCTACATGTTTAATTGGAATTTTAGTTCCAATCTTCTCTATGTTCCCTAGGCAATAGATACATATATTGTCCTCTACACTGAGGCTCCCTCTTGTTCTTCCCTCCAAATTGACCTTCCCTCCTCTTCGAGAAAGACCAGCGATAAAATAGACATCCTCTATTTCTATTATTAGAGGCATTCAGTTAATAATGAAGGCATTTTCTTCTAGATCCCAATAATGGTTCAACATCTCTAGTAATTTGGTGTTTTCCTTCATGTTTGGCATCTTGAAATTTTTTAATAAACCACATCCATTTAATGCATCTAGCGTGATTTGATCGTCCATCACTTCGTTGTCAATTGCACTGTGTTTCATTTCTCTCCATGTGATCGACACTTTGCAAAACAAATGTTTTAGATCATTAAAAACCATGTTTTAAATTTTTGAACTGCGCACACAACCTACACTTCGACTCAATACTTCATTGTCTCCTCCGATTCCTCCTTAGATTATTGATTGATTTCTTTTTATACTTAGAGCCTCACTCTATTTATACAATCCCATGGTCTGCGTACCATGGGTAGATCTTTAACATCGACATTACATTACGAAATCAAGGGCGGACAACCCTATGACTCTATTATAGCATCACACTCCACGCCCACAATTCGCGGAGTCTTTACAATGGACTTAGTCAAAACTTGGGCTTTAAGCCCCAAAACATGCCTTAGGGGGATTCGCCGCCCAATAGGCCCACAACACAAACATCATGACTCGCCCTCGAGTAACTCTGTCGGTGTAGAGATCTTTGTGTGGAGACCCTCCAACTCTGCTCAAATAGGTACAAGGTTAGCGGCACACTAAGTGGTTGCTTGTTGAATCTCCTGTACACATTGATCCAACTCCGCAGTGTCAGAACTTCTCCCTTGCATCTGTTCTTGCATTCCATGCATTTGCGTGAGCTTCCCTTCAATTGTTGTTGTGATTTCGAAGGCCTCATTGATCCAAGGCTTAACACATGCCGTCAAAACTTCTTCTTTGTGTCGCCCTCCATCCACTTGCTCTTTCAACGCTTTAGCCTATTGCATTCACGCAAGCCTCTAAGTGAGTGCCACCATATGCGTGGTCCCTTTGAGAGTATCATACTGTTGTTGAAGCTCACGCACCTCTATCTCAGAGCACTGGATTTTAGGGTCCTCCTACACATTGGTGAGGACCTTGAATGACTTTAAGAACATTCTGGTGCAATCCCTTAC
The DNA here is from genome assembly GCA_031772625.1 of Pinus tabuliformis. Lineage (NCBI taxonomy): Eukaryota > Viridiplantae > Streptophyta > Pinopsida > Pinales > Pinaceae > Pinus > Pinus tabuliformis. The sequence goes on from CM062809.1 coordinate 631,451,615, forward strand.
TGCAGTATTGATCTCCTCCATCCCCGACGTAATATCACTGGCACGTTATTCCCTTACTTCTGGAGGAGTGGACGTTGTGCCTTCAATCGTAGCTCTGCCATCTGAAGGTTCAGCTCCAGCTGAACCTTGGCCATTAGCACCCCTACTGCTAATCTTTGGATGCATGCCTCTGTTGGTGCTTCTATTAGGATGGCCATCTCAGGGACCATATGGTAGGCTTCTTCCAATACTTGTACCATCCGCCTATTCTATGACACGACCTTGTCATCCTGCAAGCTCAATTGTTCCATGTTGATCTTCTGCTCGCTCAGCACCTGCAATGTGTGGCTGTCTCTAGCCCGCAATTCTGCAGTAATCCCATACTGCAGAACATGGAGCATCTCCCACAAGAGCACAACCATGTTGATACATATCCCTTTTAGTGCACTAACCGTAGGTCAGTTGGCCTAATTTGCTGTAACCAATGCCCCTTCTGTTAGCACTATTGTGTTGGTTATCCGAATGCATAGAATTTGCTCGGTTGTAGATGTCCCTACTACAAGGTTGGTCGAAAGAGTACCAGCTTGATGAGTGTGCACCTGCAACTCCTGAATCTGTGCTCGAACGACCCTTAACACAGATTTATTCTCCTCCACAAAGTTTTGTACGACCTTGGTGGTGACTTTGCACCATCTCACCTATGTCATGTAGAAAACCCTCAATAAGGGTGATTGGGTCGATCGATAGCTTGGATGATTTCACCTTCTTGCGTGGCCCCGTCCGCTCACTTAGGCATTATCACTTCAATTGTGTTAAGGTTGTTTGTGGGTTGGCATCACCCTCCTCTTCCTCTATTTCCATCTCTTTTTCCTGCCCAGGCAAAGGTGAATTTTGGCCCTCACGTGCCTTCTCTGCTACCTCCTATGTTGCTGCTACTACAACCTTTTTCTGTTTTTCTGCTGTCTACGCAGCATCCCGTGCCTCTTGTGCTTTTGTTGCCTCTGCTTCTTGCCTCCTCTTTTCTTCCAACTACCGTATGCGTAGTTTGGCCTCCTCTTTCTTCTTCTACACAATAGACTTTTGTACTGCGATGATGTCTAGGGCACACCACTCCAATGGCCATGTCTCCAGTACATCGAAAATCACATCATCAGTGGCTATGAAGGGTAGCTCACTCCACTTCTTCATAGGTTCCTTGCGCACCCTGAGGTATATGTGGTGAATGTCCGCTTTAAACTTTGCAAAACTTTGCAGGCTGTTGTAGATAGTGGGTGATAATCGTGGCTTGTGGTTAATCCACATTCTAATTTTCATCTCCATGAATACCTAGAATATATTTTTGTCGCAGATCTGAGTTGCATCCTTAGTCACCTATAGTTAAGCGTTCTTTGTGGCCTCTTGGAGATCCCTAGAAATTGTGGGGAACTGGCTATCCTCTGCAAATTCCCTTGCCACCAACACTATTGACAAAAGAAGCCATGCATAGTGGAACATTTTTCCTTGTTCTTGTCTCTCATGGAAATTCTCCAAGAACTCGTTGCGTAAGAATTCATACCAATTAAACTGGACTCCTTTTGTGCCTGTTTAGCAAATGCCACCACCGATGCGGGTACCTCATCTATGCAGCACTTTGCATGAGATTACCGGCCAATATTTGGGTCGCAACTTTCACTGCTCTATTGTTGATGTTGGATATTGTGTTGCCCATTTTCTTCTTCTCCAACATGTATTTCTTTTTCATGGCCTCTGCATTGGTGAAATCCATGCTCTTCCCCTTCGAAATGTCTATGGTATCTTATCCTTTACACAGAAACCGGGTAATGTGGTGGATTAAGTGGATAAGAGTATAAAACTTCCATTAGCATCTTCTTACTTCTTACACCATCCTTGACCCTTGAGGAATAAATGTGCCTCCCCTCTTCTACAAGAAAGATTTCGAAAGAAAAATAAAATAGCAAAATGTTTAAAACTTTGTCCAAAAAGGATAGGGGGTCTCATCATGAGCCAGCCTACCATGATCATAAGGATGTAATAGGTGACATTCCAATTTGGCTACCAAACCAGGGTAATGACCTTCTTGATAATTAAATTTTCAGAAGAACAGGGGTATGATCATGAGCCAACCTAATCATTTTTGTTACACCCTGGTGAGTGGAACTATGGTTATCTAGTCACCATGCTAGTATGGTGGTCTCTTTGTGACAAAACAACGAAATATTAATTGTAAGGACTCTGGCTCATTAGGGAGGGTTAAAAAGCAACTCTGGCGAGGCTATAAATGCTTGCTGGCAGTAGTGGCTCTGCTTGTGGTATTGGAGTATCATCTTATATTGCCATATGAAATCTACCTCTTATAACCTATGACTTTGTTTCTAACGACAATTTCCATTTGGTAGCACTTTTACAAGCCGAATAACATGGTGACTTTAATCAATACTTATTATATTCCATACATCCGAGCATTAAATGATAGTCATTAAACATAAACCGCCAATTATGCTGATGTGATTAATTCGCTCACGGTAAAGATCTTTGACACAATGACTTCAAATTTTTTTTTTTATTTGATTTGGCCAATTCACGTCTAATGACGGATATTGCTTAAATTCTTTATTGATTTATGTGTTGTGTTCTTTAGATTGGTTGTTGGTATTTATTTCGCATTAGTTTATTTTCTTGTTTTCCGCGTGCTGAAAGGATGTGGACACCATTTTCTCATCAAACGGGGTATGGCATGTGTATGGATGGCACGTATTACAGTTATGGATAATTGTGTGACAATCATTCAAATTACCTCCGGAGTACAAACTACATGATCAACATGAATGTGTAATAATTAGAAAAAAATTATGATTGGTCGACGAATGGAAACCATTATGGTGGGCATGTGAACCTACGATTTTGCTTAAGTATGGCTGACAAGATGAATGAGTTAACTAAAAACAAAAATAATTATCCAAGCAATGTCAATTCCTTGATAGTTGTTGTAATATACATTGTTGTTGTGTTGCATTATAGGGGTAAAACGCAGTTGTATACGAAGAACCATCCTCAAGTGCAGTAACTTTGGGCGAAAGAGAAATCTAAAGTGAACCTCCAGTACTAATGGTGTCAGATCAAGCTCATGAAATCCTTGAATGCACTCGCTGGCTGTATTATTTAAATAGATTGCAGGGATTCCATGAAGAGCTAATGCTCGAATTTCTGCAAAATCTGTAGAATGGTAGTACAATGGTCAAAGGCATAAGCATGATGGTTTTTGCAGAAGTCCTGGCAAAAGTCACCCAACTTCCAGCAAAAGGGTGGAAATGGGCAGACAAACGCATCCTTTTATACAGTGCAATTGAAGCATTCTAGGACCTAAGCGAGAAGTTGGTACGAACGTGGAAAGAAATTCATCCTTCGGCATTGTAGTAACCGTGGTAAGAGATGGCAGTCATCATCCAAAGATATATCACTTGCGACGGTCGACATGACATGGTAAAGCCCTGAAGACTAAAAATTCTAGCCATTCTAACACAAATAATTTCAGTTAATTTACCATTTTATCTAAATTCCCTGTTACACAATGTTGCCCGATAGGTAAGGACGGCAAGGACCCACATAGTGTAGTTAGCCATCATGGTTTAATTAAGTTAATTATCACAAATAGATTGGCATAACAACAATTAACATGAGATAGTATCATAAATACTACCGTGGCTCCACCCTGGAAAATGAGGAAACAGAGTAGCAAGGGCCAAGAACCCCAGGCCCAAAGAAAATGCTAAAATGAAAGAGCCCCTCTACACCCCTAAAATCATCTAAGTGTAGATGCTTTGTGTGAGTAAAAGCCCAGTGATGCATCCCAATCCAAGAAGAGGAAGCCAGACCATCCCACACACCTCCTCTTAGTTTGAAAGACCCTCCTTTGCAAGACTATGAGGAGGAAGTGGCAAGGGTTTTGGGAAACATGTGAGTGTTTACAAAAGGTAGGGATCAACCAAGGAACATTGAAAAACATAATTGCACCCCTAACCGGTCAGCCCTTGCTAACAATTATGATCATGAGAAAACTTAGCCATGCACTAATGCCATGGAAGAACAGAGGGATTCAATTCCTGTTATGGAAACACCCCTCGAAGCTGAGGAACATGAAGGAGCAGTGAGCAGAAAGGAAACTCAAGCAGTAGGCACCTGTCCAGTGGACCACCCAGTAGAAGGAAACCGTGACGATGAAAACTTGAGAGATGCCAATTAACTAAGTGATATTGCCTTTTAAAAGTCCCTTGTGGATGAGGCCTACCAAGGAGAAGATCACGAGAATGATAATTTTTTAGGAGATACCATTGCATTGGGATCTTCTAAAAATGAAATGTATAATAATTAAGAGTTGGAAGGAGAAATTGCACCAAAAAACATAGTTCCAATTGGGAACATTCCTAATGATGACATAGTACATCATGTACAGGTAGAAAAGGATAGCGCAGCTTTAGATAGAGGCGCTAGAGTAGGAAATCCCTATAGAGCTAGGCTTAGAAAGGTGCTCAAAAAGCACAGGAAAAAGTAGCAAGTAATCAGGCAGCTGAAATATAGTTAAACAAAGAAACCAGAACCAGGAACTTGAAAGTGGAAATGGAAACTGAGACTCAGATAGAGTTTCTTGAGGTTTTCCCAAAATAAACCCAGACTGAACCAGCTATGAGAGAAGATACTGCGATACAAACTGGAGAGCCCTATATCTTTTCACAGGGAACTCAAACGGCCTACCCAACTACAGACATTATTGTCCAAACAGATGTTGAAGAAAATGTTCAAGTTGATTGTGTAATTCAGGAAGCATTTGAAGCTACTATGAAAACTAGCCCTCTGAAGACCCATGATGTAGAGGTCCAAATAGATGAAACACCCCTTTACACCCCATTGGTAAGAGAGGAAATTATCAGAAAATTACAAAATGAGCTTCTGATAGTTCACCAAGAACTGGCTCAACACAAGGAAAAGGTGGTGCCTCTACATGAACATCAAGGGCTAAAGAAGAAGTTTGAAGCACTTACAAGGACTGAAGATGAGACCTTTGATCAATATAAGGCTGAGCAAAATAAGGTTGAACAATTAGAGGTCAATTGCAAAAATCTAGAGAGAAAATGGAGACTGTCTGTTCTCTTTATTCAGACACTCTATCTTGCCAAGCCCCCACCACAAATTATTCTTTATTTCTCATGGAAAGATACCTCCTATTAAAAGTTAAGGCCATTAAGGTTGGTAAACTAGCAGAAATCAAAACCACTCATGACTTTATCAAATTCTTTAGAGAGCACGATGAGAAGGTTCAACGCATCCTTTGCAAACTCTATATGCATAATTTTGTTTTAGAGGATGATAGGGACAACCACCCTTCCCCTTTTATAGGAGACATCCAATTTCAAGCATTCCCATCATTTACTTCTAATCAGCTAAAATGGGCCAAGGCTTACAACACGCTCAAAAGGTGTGAGTATGGAATTGACCTATATGTTAGAGGAGAGCCTACACAGCCATTACTCCTATATGTCCAGCGTAAACAATTTATGAAAGAATATGGTGTCATAGGAAAATTGGGGCCACTCCATATGGATATCATTCAAGCGAGGAAGGAATACTTCTAGGACATTAAAGAAGAAGCCTTGGCTGCATTAAGGCAACGGTGGGAAGTTTACACTAACACTGTGAGGGGCCGAGAGCCATTCGAATATCGTAACTTCCAAGATGCCTCTTCCCATTTTTATAAATATAGAAATATGATTTTAATAATGGGGCTAGATTGGATAGGATTCCACTACAGAACCCCAATCATATGGTACCTTCCTGATCAATACCGTAGTAATTATAACTTAAAGGATCATGAGGTAACCCAGGATTTCGCTATCCTTAAGGAAAAGAATGGTTTTAGGAATTAATGAGGAACTATATCCTGCTTATTCCCTCACTCAGTTGCATCTAAACTATATGCTTGCACATGGACGTGCAACAAGGTAAGTTTGGAGTATGTTGGGATAGGAAAAAGGTTGATTTCTGTTTAGAAACTGCTTCATTTATCATTCATCCTTATACGATTATCTTCATTTATAGATTAAAATGAGAAAAATATGGGCTAAAGCTGGATGAAACTATTTGGTGATAGAATAAGCAAATCTAGTACGAAAAACTGATTCTTTTCTATCTTCGTATGCAGAGATGCAGATTGGGAAAAAGTTGTTCAGTTGGCAAAGCATCACGAGGCCATAAAAGGGAAAAGCCATGACATCTTGGGCATGCAAGGAAGTGGAAGATCAGTTCGAACATTCCTGTTTTATCACATGATTAGATTTTATAGTGTGAAATCCTCAGGATCCTGTGATCTTGAGGATTCACTTTTATCCAAGTTTCTCTTTTATGTAATATATAGGGCCGAAAGGATATTAGATACGGTTCAGGCTTCTTATTTGTAATTATTCTTTTTGAAACATATACATTGTTAATTAAGTGACACTGTCAGCTGTTACTTGAAGCTAATGAAAGAAGGTTGCATTTGATGCATCTTTCTATTCTTAGTTTTTAATAAGCAAAGGCTTCTGGTGACTCTGGGCCCAATCACAAGAAGTTCCATTGCTCCTTTGTGTTATAGTTTTATATTCAGTCTTTGCACTTGATTCAATGTTCAGTTATTTCATTTATTAGGAATATTTGTGATATTAGTTTATATTGTTGTTTAATTAGATTTAGAGTGAATTCATGAGACATACTTAAGTAACGTTTTGATTAGGATGAGTGAATACATGTTGATAGCAGATTGTTGTTAATTTGAATAGATGTTATGATAGATCTTGAAAGACAAGACTGATTAACTTCTATAGATTGCAATATAGAATGTTTTCCATGTAGGAATCCTTTATCATTGTTTGTTGTTCAATTACCGATTTTTTATTACTGTTCACTTGAGTAATGTAGATTGATTTGGGTTGGTATAGATTAGCAGTGTGTTCAATAGTCATAGTTTCTTTACTTAAGCTTATTTGAACTATTCTAAGTTGTAATTCTTATTTGCGTTCAGTTTCAATTGGTTTTGGAACAAGTTGCATATAATTACATAGTGTGTTGAGATAATTTCTTCCATAGATAGTTCTCTTCAGAGTTGTGTGAATTGAATTGAAGAATTAGCCTTTAGTGATTGCAATGATTCGTCATCATATAACCTCTATCTTCACTGCACATACTGTGTTGGCACTCATGAGATAGAAAGACTTACCTCGAGTTGACAACTAATGTAGGGATTAAGATTGCCTGTAAAAAGACATCTTAGTGAGCCAACAATGACTACGGGTTACTTCCCTCGATCGATATCACTGCTATCAATCTTTCTCAACCATCCCTCCATCGAGGTTTTCTGGAAGAGGTATGACAAAAAATTCTTGGCTTGTGAATAGCTGAAGAATCTACTCCCCTGCCTCAAAGCGCATCATGTGGGAGATGATGAGCAGGCAACACCATAGATTCCACTTAAATATGCTCTCCATGGATATTTGAAGGAGTCAATCTTCTATAACTAAGTGATGTAGAATCTGAGGTTGAAGAAGACCTTGACTTTGGCCGAGAATTGAACCCGAGTGGACTTCTTTGAATCTTGGTAAGTTGTCTTGGAACCACTTGATTCTCTCCTACCAGTTAATCTCGATCATGTTAATGGGGGTATACTCTAAACTCAGAACCTTCCTATAAGAAGAAGTGTGAAGGGAGCTACTATAGGGGTGGAGACCGTGCAGCACAGGCAGAAAGTGACCGTTACTGTCCTTGTTCATGATTTGATTGCAAGAATATGGTTAGGAGGAGTAGGCATCCGAAATTTAAGTAATTTAAGGTTGAAATCAAGAGTGAAATATTTGGAAATCTACTGCCAATATCACATTTATGGACAGATTTTTGGGGGAATGGTTGAATTTGAATTCGAGTTTTCCAATAAATTACAGGTGGTCGTCAAGTGAGAAACACTTTGCATTCTGAGAATTTCTGAGTTGTGTTGTCTGTTGCACATGAACCATGAGTTCTTTAAGGATTTTCTTGCAAGCCCCATGTTCGCTCAGTATTCCCGAGTCAGGGATAAAGCTTATCCATGATATCATGTTAGGACCAAGTCCTACAGAAACTGCAAGCAATGGAGAGACTATTGCCTCTTAGGAAGCTACCCTTGAGGTTGTGAGTATGGGAGTTCCAGCGACAGTGCCTATGGCACCCAGGTCACCTAGGACGAAGCTTGTGCCGATGAGAGAGGTCCCCAAGACGAGAAAGGATAAGCAAAATAAGATGATGCCAGTGCTCGAGTCACTGGGTAAACATGTAACTACACAGGCTCAACAGAAAGAAAAGTTGAGTGAAAAAGAGAAAGGGAAGGTGGTAGACCTGGAAGCTAAGGTGGGCACAGACAACATAGACATTAAGTGGGTAGACCCTATTTCAATGTTTCCAGAGTATATCCCTCCACGCCAGGGCAAAGTAAAAGTATCAAAGGGCCAAGATGAGGGACAGTTCCTCCTTAACACACCCCTGTTACTGGAGAACCTACCCTTTGAAGGCCCCTGCTTGGCATGGATCCCACATCTGAATTTTGAATATTGGGATTTGTGGGACATCAAGAGGTTCCCACACCTACCAACTGACACCTTCATGAGGAGGGTTTTCTACAAGGAGTCTGGTGTTACTACGTTGGAGTCAGTGGAGTGGACTCCTGGAGTTAACAAATGGAGGTTACTAAACCTACTATGGGTGCCTCACTACCACTGTGCTTCAATAAACCTGACTTTCATCAAGGAGTGGTTGTGCCTGGTGCACAATGGTACCTATGGCTGAGTGATCTGATCCCCATAACCGATATGTTGATCCATCAGATCACATTACTACCTCATTCAAGACTGAATCAGACCAAGGCATTTGGTGGAAAGGCAAGCGAGTGCGACCTCACTGAGAAGATGAAGGACAAGTTCAAACTTGTCAAGAATTCACGCGGGTATTGCATTACCAACATTACTGATCCCACGGTGACGATTGCAACTCAAATTATAGTTGGAAAGTCATAAGGAATGCTACGCAGATGAGGTGTCGTCACCTGTGGTCTCTTTTCCAGCTTAGCATGCGGAGGGTGTAAAGTTGAACTGGGAGCGATACCTGTGTAGCGAGTTCCTCACAAACTACAGAGAGGCATAGGACCAAAGTATGACCTTTCATTATTCATGGCTATTACTCTCAATTGTGTTGGTCGTGTGGGAGTTGCTGGAGAGTAACCAATTTCCTCTGATTGAGGTAGATTTACCAAAATCAACGGGTTAGATAAAGAAAAGTCTTTTGGGTACTAATGGTGGCAAGAATCCATGCAGCGATCAACCAAAAGCGGCAGTTGTCGCCAATTGTGTTCGAATAGTTATCGGGGTTTGGGGAGTTCAAAGTGGACTTCCATCATATTTACATCTGGGCACACAAGGACCCCAACCAGAAATTGTTTGACTTACCCTACCTGGTCACAGATGACGTGATTGCAGAATTCATCAAGCATTGGCCAGTAGATTGGCATGTTGCATCCAATGAGGCCACCAGGACTAGCAAGTCCATGGAGAAGTACAAAAAGGAAGTAGCTAGACTAAACATTCAGAAGTTGGCTGAAAAGAGGAAGAAGGAGACTGAGGAGAAGGCCCGAGAATAAGCAGAGTGCACCACAAAAGAATAGGCAAAATAGGAGGAGCATGGCTCCAACAGAAGTTAGAAATCTCCTTCACCCCAAATGAAGGAAGAAGAGTTGTTAGATCACGGCAGCGGAGATCAATAGGAAAGTACTCCCTTTCGGGTGAAGAGTTATATGGAGCAGGAAAATGAAGGACCACACAAAAATACAAAAGCCACCAAGTCCTCACTAAATCTGATTACCTTAACAGAGGGTGACTTGGATGATATTTGTGATAAGGTGCAGGATCCAAGAGCAGAACTGTTACAGCAGTTTTAGTAGAAGAAAAAGCAAGCACTGGTTGCCATACAATCATGTCTGCATGAAATGTAGATCTAAACAACTAGGCTCCAGGCACGTGCAATATAGACAAACATTACGTCACCAGTTTGGCACCAAGAACCGCTCAAGCAGCAGAGATGGTTCTGTCGACCAATCTCCAGGAAGTCACAATGCCTGATGGAGCTTTGAATGCAAAGGCGGCCACTAATAAGGCTATTTTTAGCACTTTGAAGAATATGGGCATCAACTTAGCTGTGCTCCTAGTGAGTTCCTTCACACACTGCAGGAAATTGTGATCATAGAGCTTAAGGCCCAGGAGCAATTCGCGCTGAGCATGATCAACAAGTACAAGGTCAAAAACAAATAGATGTTCATTGCAAAGACAACAGTGCTAAAAGCATGGAAGAAAGTGCAGGTGCAAAATGAGCATATTGTAGCCGTGGTGGCTGAGTGATGTAGGAAATTCCCTGAACTGCATATCCCAGAGGAATTTCCTTAGGAAGTTGGCTGCAAGTGTGTATGAAGCAAAAATAGAAGTGGCCAAGTTTTGTTTGAATTGAACCTGAAGATAACAGTGCTCGAGTTGAAGTCACAGCCTTGAACTCCACCAAAGGTGAGATAATAGCAGTAGCCAGTTGTAAAGGATGGAGTTGCAGTAGTAGATGTTGCGGTGGTGGATTGCACAGAGCTCTTTGAGAAGTCCATGGAGGTAGTCACAACGATCCAGGAAGATCCTAACTTGTAGAGGTTGAATATGGAAGCCTATGAATTGCAGCAGCAATATGATGAAGCAAGAGCGTCGGCATGCACCATCGTTATATCACATCAACTAGCCAAGCTGCATGAGGTGAAGCAGCTGCTCGAACACGTGGACGCAACGCAAAGGAAACAGGTGTTCCTCAAGGCCAGATTGAGGCCTTGGCTAGATGATGCCTATGTTATCTCTTCCACCATTGAGGAGAGGTTGGTGAGCCTATAGAGAACACAGTAGAAGATAAAGGAAGATAATGTAAGACCAACAACAGAGCAGCTGGTGAAGCAGATGAAACAGGTGGCGACGTAGAGCACGACTGAGGTATTAGTGGCACAAGTAGAGTTGGGAGGTCTCTACAGTAATATCTTCATGCCAGTAGAGTGAATCAGGGGTGAGTCATGATATTTGTGTTGGGGGCCTGTTGGGACAAGGTCCCCTAAGGTCAATTTTGCAGCAAAAGCCCAAGTTTTGTTGTAAAGAATTTAAAGTCTCTGTAAGATGTTGTCATAATGTGCGTAGATATTAAAGTGTCATAAAGGGTTTTACCCTTCTTTTATGTAAGTTGTGTCAACTTTAGTCGATCTACCCATGGTCCACGGACCATGGGATTTTATAAAAAGGAGAGTCTTAGAGATTCTAAGAGATGATAATTAAGGATGAAGATGAATGTAATGGGTCATTAAGAGTAATAGAGAATAAGTATTATAGTAGAAGTGAGGCTTTGCAGTTGTGTGCGTAGAGGCCTAGAGTAGAGTCCGTAACTGAGTGTGTGGACCTCTACAGTTGAGTACGTAGGGAAGTCTTGAGTCTGTAAGAAGAACATAAGCATTAATAAAGAGATTATTCCAGCAATTCCTCTATTTTGTCGCTTTATTTATGATATGAATGAATGTGATATTATGTTATGATGAATGACGTGTTTATGAATTAATATTGTATTCATGCATGATTTTACATGAATTATGTTGGCATATGAATGCAAGTAATAATAACTATTTATGCAAAGAATATCTTTTTACATGTCAATGTTATCAAACACTTAAGTTCATCTGGGTAAATATAGAACTAAGGGTAATTACAGAGGTACGTAAGTGGTTGATTCACCCGTTTACGGTCAACAAAAGACAGTCGTAGACCTTCACGGAGGTCTAGAGGTTGGTTAAAGGAACTTGTATCGATAAGCCTTAGATGCTTATCGATCTATGCGAAATTCGGTTTAGGGCACAAAACGACATCACACTCATCTCTGGGTGCAAAAACTTGGTTCTAGCATCCCCCCATACTACTTCGGGTGTGACTATAGTCCACACTCCGTGGGTTTATGCCGAAAGGGTTTGTTTGGAAAACTTAACTCTAAAGCTGGGTCAGGACCAACTAAGCCAACACGTGTTTGGGGAAAAAAATGAGAAACTGAAACTATGGGAGTAAGAAGAAAAATAGATCCAAATGTTGGAAGGGCGGAGAATACCATACCCTGCAATATGGATTTCATGAAAATTATTAGCTAGGAAATGTAACGAGTGAAAGTTGGAAAGTTACCAGAGGAAAAGAGAAACATTGTACCGTTGAACCTATCTTCAAGAAAAATGCCTTGAACACCTCTACTTATGAGTGATCATCCTCATCAGAATGGGCACATGAGTATAAGAAGTAATGGTATTATAAAACCAAGGTCAAAGCTTACCTTCAAAACCTTATAGTAAGAAACCTAGCATTCCAAGTCGACAATGATGACTCTGAAAGGCTTTGAAATTATACAAGTTGGAAGAGGACTTCTCCCTTGTGTTATGGCAAGGTGTGAGAACCAACTTGGTCGAACCGTGGCCCAACATAACCTACTAAAAGAGGAAAATATTCACACTAAATAGAATTCCAAAAGATACATGTTAAGGAAGCGAGACAGAAATGTCAAGCAAATTCATTCAAGTTTTAATGGAATAAAGTAACTAGAATGATGAGTAGTTGAGAAAAGGGATTAACTACATGATGGATACTCTTTGTGATAACTTCCATAGTAATCCTAGAATGAAAACACATCTTTGAAGCGATTAAATAAATTACACCAAAGAAAAGAAAAACATTTAGATAACCCTAACCAGAAATTTCTTGGAAATCCTCAATAATAACATAGCTATGTATGTGACCTTAGAGCCATGGCAAGGGTTCGAGTAAACCTCAAAATATGAGATCAAAATCCAATTACCTCAGCAAGAAGGAGAAGACTAATAATTAACTCGATACAAAAAACCAAAAATTTAATTAACTGATGATAAAAATGCCTTACATTCGATCGGACAAAATTTATGTAATATTTCAGTTGTGGATCTTACCTGATGGAATACTGGATTTGGAATAAACAACCCATAGGTTACATAACAAGTTGTTCCTTACATAGTTGCAGATCCATTCTCAACACAGAAAATTGAATGAATGACCTCCTTGTGACGCCAGGATGGGAGGGTGGTTACGCTCTAACATCCTACTCCATCTTGACTAGCTGATCAAAATGCTAATGAACAATAACTGTGGATCGAATATTTCACAATTACCAAGGCCATGTGGAAAAAAATTGTAAAAGCATCAAGATTGTTCAGAACCTCAATATATTCAGAACCTTAAAACATAACTTAAAAACTATGCTTAAGTGATAGGTCTATGTAATAGTGCCATACCATAGCTCCATCATCCAGTTGAAGTATTTACCTTTAATTTAAACATCATCCGTAGACTAAGAGGAAAAAAAAAGAACTATACTCTTGTTTTAACTTAAAACAAGAGCATTATAATTAAAAATGATTTCAGCATTGAACAAGACAATAAAGAGAAGTATTATGTTACCAATGTTCAAAAATACATTGTATAGGCATGAAACACACACACACTGACATATAATGTTTATTAGAATTAAGATAACAAATTGATTTAATTTAACAAAGTCTATAAAGATAAAAAAATTATCTAAAATTTTGTTTAGCATCTTATATTAACATGAATTGAGAATAGTTATTGCATTAAAATACATTAATTTAAAGCTGAGTTTAGATACATGTTTTACATAAGCATGTTGAAATGAGTGGATATGGTCAAAATTAAGTATGTATTAGACTACATATTCGAACCTTAAGCTTTTGAATAAAATAATAAAATATCTACAATATTCTAGTTGTACATTCACTAATATTGACCTAACAAAAGTTATACTTTTCAATGCATCAAAATGTTACACTAAACCAAGATGAATTAATCCTCCAGTTTAATTTTTAAGTCTCTTGATTAGCCATTAAGAAATGGGGGCATATCCTTTTTTCTCCTACCATCAAAGGTCTTTGATTTAATCTTGATCCAAAATTAGCTCTTATATATATATATATATATATATATATATATATATATATATATATAATTGGAGTGTGGTAGTTTTTTTTGGTACGAAGAGTAATTTTATTGTAATATTTTTGGGTTGACATTTTAAGAGACAGATGAAAATGAACTACACGAAAATGAATTGCACTTACTGGATGGAAATGTCAACCATATACAATTTATATATTTTAAATTTTAATAAATAAATATTTTATTACTTATTTTATTATAATTTTACTAAAGCACGAATATGAAGTGATTTTGTTGGCAGGAATTCAGTCGAGGGAGGGACGAATGGCAGGTGAACAGCTAGGGTTCCAGACTATTGTAGGGGTTGATCTACATGGAAGGACACAAAGGATGGAGCTCCACTCCCTCCTATAAGTAGGTCGTGGCCAACAGAGGCAAGAAACCACTAGAAAATGACAGAGGTACTTCTGACGAAGGGAAAAGGAACATGGAAGAGGAGCTAGATGGTACCAAAACGAGGGAGAATAATAGCACAAAAGACAATGAGGAAGAAGACAAGAAATAGGGAACAAAAGACAAAATACAAAAGGGACCTTGTAAACCCAAAGCTGAGATCACACCCAGAGTAGTATTAAATGATCCTGCTCTGCAAGCGCACAAGGATCACATGCGGACATATGCTATCATTTGTAAATTCATGGGATTATGGTCCACTGAAAAATCTTTACAGACGTGGATTAAATACCACTGGGAACCTAAAGGAAGCATAGACCTACATCTTGGGTCAAAGGGATTCTTCACAGTGGTCTTCACAAGTATTGAAGATAAAGACAGAGTGTTTGAAGGAGGGCCCTACTTCTATGTAGTAGCAGGCCTCTATATGCGGCCATGGATGATGCATTTTGTCCCAGAGCATGAGATTTTTACTTCGGTCCTAGTCTGGGTAAGACTCTATTCTCTACCTTTTTATTACTATCAAATTGAATCGTTAGCTGCCATTGGCAATAAATTAGGGCATTTTTTCAAAGCTTCTGAGGCCACCAGAAGGGGAAAATATACTTCCTTTGCAAGGATATGTGTGGAGATGGATCTCTCTGGAGCTCTTCTGGATGAGGTAATCTTGGAAGTTTTTGATGAATAATGGGTGCAAATAGTAGACTATGAGCATATTCCATTCAAATGCCACAGATGCCATGAACATGGGCACCTATTCAGGGACTGCCCTCTCAATAATGTAGAGAACAAGAGCAAAGCTAACACAATGAAAGACACTTATAGCTTCCCTAAAGTTGTACATAAAGGAAAAGGGAACAAAATGGGGCCAAAGCAACATCAAAATGGAGGGCAACAGGCCAGTCAGAACAGATTCCAAGTACTTGAAGAAGATGAAGAGATAACAAAAGTAGATCAAGCAATGGGAGGAAGTCCTGGGGAGAAGGAGAAATAAGAAGACCGTGAACAAACACAGGATATTAATAAACAAAAAGGGACTATGATGAGCGATGCGGAACTGGATATGGACGAGGAAATGACCCAGAGTGAGATGGAATTGGAGGACCACGAGCTACAAGAGATTCTTGGCAGGGAACACTTAGATTTGGAAGGGTTGTTGAAACAGGGAACCACGGGAGGGGTAGACTTGTTACCTCAAGAAGAGTTCAATAGAGTATAGTAGTTGTTCTTATGGAAAACTCAGGCTAATGGGCTGGAGAGGCAAAAAAACATTGAAAGGCAGGGTAACGAAGGTGTGAAAACTATGAAAACTACACTAGGATTAGCACCTAGAAACCTAGGGAAGAAAAGAGGCAGGAAAAAATAGAATGAGCTATTGATGGAATGTGGAAAGCTAATGATAAATTCAGGTAAGATGAAAGATCTAACTAGCTACTCCTTTACAAATCTTTAATTATGAAGTTCACATCTTGGAATATTAGGGATCTAGGTAGTAAAAGAAAAAAGAGATTGCTTAGTAATAGAATGAAACAAGCAGCTCCAGATATGATCTTTATCCAAGAAACTAAATGTTCCATTCAAAAGTTAAAAAAAATACATAGCAAATGGCTCAGTAGATTTGAATTTCTAGAAGTCAAAGCGGAGAATACATCAAGATGCTTACTCACTCTTTGGAACACCCAAAAGATTGGCATAATAGATGTTGAGGCATCTAGGAATTATTTATCAGTGGTTATTTAGCCTGTAGGAGATAGGGATACCTATCTGGTCACGAATGTTTATGGCCCTTAAAGAATGGATGATAAACTTAGGTTTCTAGATTCTCTTATGGATCTCAGAGATAGACATGTAGAAATACCTTAGATCATGGGAGGGGACTTCAACATGATCAAATCACTTTTGGAGAAAAAATGTGGAACCAAATCTTTAAGCAAAGACTCTTTAGCATTTCAAACCTTTATATATAATATGAAGCTAGTTGATACTGATACGAGCAATGGTCTATTTACTTGGAACAATAAAAGAGAAGGAGAGTCTCATGTAGCCTCCAAGCTAGATAGATTCATTATCTCAGAGGACCTTATGCTCATAGACAAGGAAATAATAGTGAGATTTCTCCCCTTTGGAGGCTCAGATCACTGGTCGGTTCAACTAGAGGTCCAAGGCATTGGTACCCCCAAGATTAGACCTTTCAGATTTGAGAATATCTAGATTACCCACCCAGAATTCATCAGCAATATTGAAAAATGGTGGTCAGAAGATTTACAGATTCAAGGAACAAGAATGTTCCTTCTACACAAAATATTAAAGAACCTGAAGCTCATGCTCAAAGAATGGAACAAGAATGATTTTGGCAATATTTTTGTTGGAAAAAAAAAATTGTTGAAGACAAAATGCAGGAACTCAACCAAACCCTTATCATAGATGACTTTGATAAAGTCAAAAGTGATCAAGTAGACAAACATCATCAAGAATGGGAGAATTTGTGTAAACAAGAGGAAATGTTTTGGAGACAAAAATCTAGAGTTCAATGACTAAAAGAAGGAGAGGCGTAACACTAGATTTTTCCATAGATCCACCATGGCGAATAGAGTTCACAACACGATATCTTCGATCAAGGATGAGGATGGGAATCTTCTTAAATCCCATGAGGATATAGAAGCTGTGTTATTTCAGCACTTCCTAGGTATAACACAGGAAACCATTTCAGATAGAGAGCATTTTATCAGGGACTTGACTAGAGATATACCTAAGCTGGTGTCTAGAGAGGACAATTTCAACCTTAATATGGCAATGATTGAAGAGGAGGTTAGTGAGGTCCTCAACGATATGCAGAATGGCAAAGCGCCAGGCCTTGATGGTTTCAATGTGGATTTCTTTAAAGCTTGTCAGAATATTGTTAAACAGGATATTATGAATGTAGTGGAGGACTCCAGGATGAATAGAACTATTTTGAAGGTGCTCAATACCTCCTTCATATCCCTGATCCATAAACAGGACAATGCTCAAACTCTAGACAAGCATAGACCCACAACATTATGCAACGTGATATACAAGATAATATCAAAGGTAGTGGCCAATAGACTCAAACCTCTGCTTCCTACTCTAGCTTCTGTGGAACAATCCAGTTATGTGGAAGGCAAAAAAATTCTCAATAACATCATTCAAGCTCACGAGGTGGTGTGCTCGTTGACTAGCAATAGGAAGGCTGGAATGATCAAGCAACTAGACCTAGCCAAAGCTTATGATAAGTTGAACTGGACCTATATTAGGAAAGTTCTTATTTCTTTTGGATTTGATCATAACTGGGTCAGATGGGTCATGGCCCTTATAACTTCCTCCAGCTTTTCAATATTGGTTAATGGCTTTCCCTCTGATACTTTTATTCCTTCAAGAGGCCTCAGGCAAGGAGACCCACTCTCTCCCTTTCTCTTCATCCTCATGATGGAAGGACTTGGTCGGTCTATCAAGCATGCTAAAGTAGCAGGTAAGATTAAGGGCCTACAACTAACTGAGAATGGACAACCCTTAACTCATGAACAATTTGTTGATGATACAATGTTATAGGGAATCCCCACAGTCAAAGAAGCTCTAGCATATAAACAAATCCTGAATGACTTTGCCAAGGCTACAGGTATGGAAGATAATCTCTCCAAATCAAATTTTTTTTTGTTTAATACAAATATTGTTATTTAGAGAAATATCTCTAGAACTCTAGGCTTTCAAAGGGACTCCCTCCCTCCAAAATATTTGGGAGTTCCTCTAACTGCTAAACCTTTTCACAAGAGCATTTGGGAGCCAGTGGTTAATAAGATGCAGGATAAAGTTAGGAAATGGACCATTAGATCTTTAAACTTGGCTAGTAGGTTGGTGCTTACAAAGGCTGTGCTTCAATCAATCCCAGTTTTCATGCTATCAGCACTCCCAGCACCAAAATGAGTCTTACATCAATTCAGGGCCATCCAAAGAGACTTTCTTTGGGGTAAGGAGGAGACAAGTAAGAAATGGGCCTTATTATCCTGGGAAAAAATCTATAGATCCAAGAACCATGGGGGTCTTAGATTGGACAATCTGGAGATTATCAGCAACGTTTTAGGGGTTAAACTATGGTGGTGTTGGGTAAAAGATCCAAGGGCTTAGTGGGAAAGTATATAGAAAGAAAACTATGCCAGCTCTTGGCAAACTAATGATCACATAAGGATGTCTGGTAATATAAAGGGCTCATACATCTGGAATAAGTCCTGGGAGAACAGAGGCTTAGTACAAAAAAATAGCTTTTAGGAGATCAGAGAGGGAGATCAAGCTCTATTCTGGGAGGATAAATGACAACAAGAACCTACACTGTTAAAAGAGGACTTTTTGGACCTCAAGTATGAGACAGACCCCCAAGGATTATCTAAGGTAAAGTGTTTTTGGGATCATACTAACAGTGTAGGAAAGTGGAGAACCTGGAGAAACATAGATTGTAGGGATGATAACCCCTTGAAAACAAAAGCAGAGACACTGATGAAAAGGTTGGAACAAAGGAAGATTTTAGTCACAGCGGGGCAGGACCAACTTAGATGGGGCAACAATAATGAGGGCCACTTTAATCTTAACGAAGAAAAAGGCATTCTCCTTGAGATGGATTCCCATGTTCTGGATAGGATATGGCAGAACCTATGGAGGCATCAAGGGTGGATGAAGATTAAACTCTTCATGTGGCTGGTTCATCATAAGAAAATTTTGACTTGGGATAATATTAGGAAGAGGGGTGTTCTATGGTCTTCCAGATGCCAGCTCTGTGAAGCCCAAGAGACAATGGAACATCTTCTCAATAGTTGCACTTTCACCTCCAGGTTGTGGCAACATTTGCCACCATTTTCCAAAAAACCGACAGGGACAAAGGGAGTATCATTAATACCCTAAACAATTGGAGACGAAACTTTTTTGATTATGAATTTCTTGGCTCTTCTTGGGCTCTAACGCCAAGCTTCATTATATGGAATGTTTGGAAAGAAAGGAATAAGAGAATCTTCAAAAATTAAAAGATTCCCTCCCATCGCTTATTAGAGCAGATCTTAAAACAGCTTAAGGAAACGGTTGGCACCACAGTGCATAATCCCCCTAAGAATCCACCCTTAGAAGCTAAAACGAGAATTCTCAGTCCGCTGGGTATGCAGGGGCTTATTCCTCAAGGCCTAGATAGGAAAGTAATGAAAATGGATACTGAGAAGGATTTCTGGCACCCTCCCCCTCAGGGTTTTTTGAAATACAACATTGTTGGGGCTTCAAAAGGCAACCGAGAACTGTTGGTCTTGGAGGGGCATTAAGGGATGAAGAAGGAAGTATTCTCTTCATCTTCCATTGGCATTTAGGAAGAGCCACTAACAACATGGCAGAATTAATGACTATGGAGCAATGTTTAGATTTTCTGAAGCAGGATAATTGCCTAAATGTGATTATAGAAGCTGATTTTGAGTAACTAATCATTAACTCGGTCAAGAGAATTAGTTGTGGAATGGTGCCGAAGAAAGTCTCAAAACACTGGAGGTTGATCTAGGTTTTCCAAAGAATTCAGAGTCACCTGCAAGGCCTTTGCACATTAAGTTTCAACCATGTGTGCAGAAAGGCCAATAAACTAGCGGATATTCTGGCCAACCAAGGAGCGAGTTGTATTGAAAGCAGGGTTTTGATGGGTTGGCAAGAGTTGCCTCAAAGCAGACTAAAGGCACTTTGTTACGACCAGGCGGATGAAGACAGGGAGGTGTTTCAAAATAGAGCCAAGGAGGTAGGTTCCAAATAACTTGATCTCATTATGATTTTCTATTTTTTTCACAATCTGGCCTTTGGTGGGAGACGGGCAACTATCGGCCTCAGTAGCCCAGGTAAATACAAATTCAAAAATCCCTGGTGGATGTTGCTAGGATTTCGCAGTTTATCGGTTGGTCATAAAGGGGGAAGGATCAACACCTTCCATGGGTTCAGTTTCAGGTGTACAGGAAATGGTGCAAGGGGCTGGATTCCTAGCTTTCCCGGTGGTCGTAATACCCCTGATTTTCCTTTTCGGGATACAAAATCGCTTCCCTGGTTGTATTTGGTTGATCGCAAGCCTCTCAAGCGAGAAGCAGTTTTAACGAATTGGAAGTGATTCCACTCATCTACCTACATGTGGAAATGGGGTGGGACCAAATACTGCCCTCATCGCGAGCTAATGTTTGGAGCTTTAGACCCGAGCAATATTATCCTCAGCTGTCAAATTTCGCTAGGCGGATCTATAGACACGAATGGTCGTGCATGTTGGTGGGGCCTAGTTGTTAAGCGCCGAGTGTCTTTGCAGTGTGATTTCCTCCTTTGTTGTTGGATCGAGCGAGGAGAATGGACAGTAGTGATTAAAGATGCAAGTCTGGTTGTTAAGATGCGCGTGAGGAATCGTGGATTTTCTCATGTTCTTCTAACCGCACCGCCCAAGAATTGTCTGTCTACTGAGGGTTTTGAGGTTATGTTTGTAGGGTTGGGGGTTCATGACTTTGGCAGTTAGTGATTAGATTCTCCTGGGTCCACAGTGCCTTATGGATGGTTTTACTTTATGTAAAATATTTTTTGTTTTAATGAAATAGAAGGAACGACTCTTGCTTCAACAAAAAAAAATTTATTAAAACACAATTTTATAAAATGTTATTAATATGTTATTAAAACATTCTATTTTAAAGTTAAGTTTTATAATAATAATATAGGATTATTATTATTTAAATTTTTCTTAGTTTTTGAAATGATTTTTTTTAATAATTAATGATATTATTTTTAAATGTTGGTTTAATTATATTTCCAAATTAAATAAATATTTTATATTTTTCAATTTTATTATATGTTATTATGATTATGTTTTAATAATTAAGTGTTTTATATTTGTAATAATATATTATTAATTTCTTTTCATTCAATATATTGACTAAGCCATAATAATGAATGGTATATGTTTATATTTTTTTACTAAATATATATTTTATAAATTTATTAAAATTATATTAATTTAATTTATAATTGTAAAATATATGATAAAATGAAAAAATAGGAAACTAATATAACTAATCTAGATTTTATCTCAATATTGGATTTAGAAAGCACCAGAGGGATCAAAGCTCTTGAGATGGAAACCTCTTTAGAGTTAAAAGAGATTTGATTTATTTGGATGCTTTGTAGTTCCGAAGTTAAAATGGATCTAGTCTAGTTTAATTTCACCCTTTAAAGAGGCTATGTTCCACATGAATACCATGGTTTTTCAATACCCTAAGTCATTTTTTATTTTTATTTTGTTACTTCATTTTTTATTTTATGTTAGCTTGGTTAAAATGTTTATATTAAATAATCTTTTCATTTAATTTATTTTTTTTTAAAACTAAATATTTTATTTTATTTCATTGAGAGGTTACATCATCTCTACCATATAGGTTAGAGAGCACTTCTCAAGAAAAATATATATTTTCATATTTAAGATTTCTGGGATTATTAGCTTTTTGTAATATTTTTTATGGATTCATCCCATCCATATTTTGAATATTACGTTAATTCAAGTTCATCAAGATAAAATATATGTTTATTTTATTTTTTTATTATTATTTAATAAATAAATGTATAATAATATATTATTGATATTTATAAAAAAAATTAAATATTTTTTCTAGTAAAATATCACAATAATTAAAAAGTTATATATTTATTCAATTTTTTATTTTTACAATTAATATAGTTTAAAAATTGTTGTAAAGTGAAATATGTGTGTGGGGATTTTATTTTTTTTTCTACCTAATAATTTTATTAGGTTGGTATATTTATAGGTTTTTAAAATAATAAAAATACTATTTAAATGTGATTAGAAAAACTATTTTAATGTTTTGAAGTTAATGCTATGTTTTAAATAAATTAAAAAGCACTATATAGAAAGTTCTTTTTAGTTTGGAGATGTAAAATTTCTACTAAAATTTGTACTTGGTAGGAAACTAATATAATTTATCTAGATTTTATCTTAACACTAGATTTACCAAGCACGAAGAGAGATCAAATATCTTGACATTTAAACCTTTTTTTAGAGGATATTTGATCTCTCTCGATGCTTTGTAGTTCGCAAGTTAGGTCAAGAGTTAAAATGGATCTAGGCTAGTTTGATTTCAGCCTTTAAATGGAATATGTTCCATATGAATACCATAGGTTTTCAATGACATGAGTCATTTTTTAATTTTTATTTTGTTGTTTTTGTTTTCATTTTTTATTTTATTTTAACTTTTAAAATGTTTACATTACATTATCTAGGCTAGTTTGATTTCACGCTTTAAATAGGTTATGTTCCACATGAATACCATGGGTTTTCAAGACCATGAATCATTCTTTATTTTTATTTTGTTTTTATTTTGCTATTTTTGTTTTCATTTTTTATTTTAGTTTAACTTTTAAAATGTTTACATTCCATTAATCTTTTTATTTTATTTAAAAAAAATGTTTTTTTTTTTTTTTTTTTTTTTTTTTTTTTTTTTTTTTTTAATTTGGAGGTTACAACATCTCTACTATATAAGTGAGAGAGCATCCCTTAAACAAATATTCTAATAATTAATATAGTTTGCAAAAATATATATATATATATATATATATATATATATATATTTATATATGAATGAATGAATATTTATTTTATAGTAAGGTTGTAGATTGAAATGTTTTTAAAATAATAAAAAAGGTATTTAAATATTATTTTAAAAAACCCATTTTAATGTTTTAGAGTTAATATTGTGTTTTAAATTAATTAAAAAACATTATATAGAAAGCTCCTCTTGGTTTGGAGATGTAAAATCTCTACTAACAGGGTCAACCACGTGAAGGTGAGAGCTTATATGACCCCAAAAACGGTCCATCATTGACATGGGACTAACCACTTACGTGCACCCACACAATCCCTTGTCAATGAGGCACATTTACTCACATGCATACATTCATACACAAACAAAGGGTGCACACAAACATACACATACCCACAAACTTTACACATATTGACTCACAGGGTGACATGTTCACACACATCAAATTTATTATGCTTATTATGAATTTTAGAATTAACATTATTTTATATATGTGATGACATTCACGATAGATATTATGATGTTGACGATTACATTTATTTTATAAGTTAATTAGTATATTATAACAATTGAGAAGTATTTATTTTTTTTATTATATTTAAAACAATAATTATCATTAACAAAATTTTGGAATTAATATTTTTTCCACATATTATTAAATTTTATTAGTATGAAAATTTTTATAAATTATTAAAATTAACCCATTTTTAAATAAAATTAATTAATTGTATTTCTTTTAATATTAGATAATCAATTGATATGTGTTAATATGTCATGTTATTGTTTCTTCTTTTCTAAGGGATTTGAACCTTCAATCTCATGGTTTTAATAATATTTTATATCATGACAATCATTTATTGGGAAGTACTAGGAAAGCTAATATTATGTACTTGTTATTTTAAAATGTATATTATTTTTCATTTAAAAATGATAAATTAATATTATGCATCATTAAAATTTTCATAGGAAAGAAATCAGAAGTAAAAAATAAAATAATAAAAAAATTATTAAAAAAAATAAAATAAAAAAAAACAATAATAATATTTTCACAAATATTTAAAGTAATGCATTTTACAAGTTAATATTCTAAATAATATATTTATCTATAGAAATAATGATAGTATATTTATAATCATATAAATAAAGTAATAATATATTTATAATCATATAAATAAATAAATATATATATTTATAATCATATAATCATAATTAAACGTTGGTTTAATTATATTTCCACATTAAATAAATATTTTATATTTTTCAATTTTATTATATGTTATTATGAGTATGTTTTAATAATTAAGTGTTTTATATTTGTAATAATATATTATTAATTTCTTTTCATTGAATATATTGACTAAGCCATAATAATGAATGGTATATGTTTATATTTTTTATTAAATATATATTTTATAAATTTATTAAAATTATTAAAATTTAATTTATAATTGTAAAATATATGAAAAAATGAAAAAATAGGAAACTAATATAACCGGTCTAGAAGTTATCTCAACATTGGATTTAGAAAGCACCAGAGGGATCAAAGCTCTTGAGATGGGAACCTCTTTTAGAGTTAAAAGAGATTTGATCTATTTGGATGCTTTGTAGTTCCTAAGTTAAAATGGATCTAGTCTATTTTAATTTCACCCTTTAAAGAGGCTATGTTCCACATGAATACCATGGTTTTTCAATACCCTAAGTCATTTTTTATTTTTATTTTGTTATTTTTACTTCATTTTTTATTTTATGTTGACTTGGTTAAAATGTTTATATTACATTAATCTTTTCATTTAATTTATTTTTTTTTTTAAACAAAATATTTTATTCTATTTTATTTAGAGGTTACATCATCTCTACCATATAGGTTAGAGAACACTTCTCAAGAAAAATATATATTTCCATATTTAAGATTTCTGGGATTATTAGCTTTTTGTAATATTTTTATGGATTCATCCCATCCATATTTTGAATATTACTTTAATTGAAGTTCATCATCAAGATAAAATATATGTTTATTTTATTTTTAATTTAGAGTAATATTTAATAATTTAATTTTAAATATTTTTTAATTTCATTTTATATATTTTGAATTTTAATAAAATAAATAACAAAATATTTTTTATTATTATTATTATTATTTAATAAATAAATGTATAATAATATATTATTGATATTTATAATTTTTTTAAATATTTTTGCTAGTGAAATATCACAATAATTAAAAAGTTATATATTTATTCAATTTTTTACTTTTACAATTAATATAGTTTAAAAATTGTTGTAAAGTGAAATATGTGTGGGGATATTTTTATTTATTTTTCTACCTAATAGTTTTATTAGGTTGGTATATTTATAGGTTTTTAAAATAACAAAAATAATATTTAAATGTGATTAGAAAAACTATTTTAATGTTTTGAAGGTAATGCTATGTTTTAAATAAATTAAAAAGAACTATATAGAAAGTTCTTTTTAGTTTGGAGATGTAAAATTTCTACTAAAATTTGTACTTGGTAGGAAACTAATATAATTTATCTAGATTTTACCTTAACACTAGATTTACCAAGCATGAAGAGAGATCAAATATCTTCACATTTAAACCTTTTTTTAGAGGATATTTGATCTCACTTTTGATCTCTCTCGATGCTTTGTAGTTTGCAAGTTAGGTTGAGAGTTAAAATGGATCTAGGCTAGTTTGATTTCAGTCTTTAAATGGCATATGTTCCATATGAATACAATGGGTTTTCAGTGACATGAGTCATTTTTTAATTTTTACTTTGTTATTTTTGTTTTAATTTTTTATTTTATTTTAACTTTTAAAATGTTTACATTTCATTATCTAGGCTAGTTTGATTTCACGCTTTAAATAGGTTATGTTCCACATGAATACCATGGGTTTTCAAGACCACGAGTCATTCTTTATTTTTATTTCGTTTTTATTTTTCTATTTTTGTTTTCATTTTTTATTTTAGTTTAACTTTTAAAATGTTTACATTCCATTAATCTTTTTATTTTATTTTATTTTATTTAAAAAAAAATGTTTTTTTTTAAGTACAACATCTCTACTATATAAGTGAGAGAGCACCTCTTAAACAAATATTCTAATAATTAATATAGTTTGCAAAATGTTGTAATATATATATATATATATATGAATGAATATTTATTTTATAGTAAGGTTGTAGATTGAAATGTTTTTAAAATAATAAAAAAAGGTATTTAAATATTATTTTAAAAAACCCATTCTAATGTTTTAGAGTTAATATTGCGTTTTAAATTAATTAAAAAACATTATATAGAAAGCTCCTCTTGGTTTGGAGATGTAAAATCTCTACTAACAGGGTCAACCACGTGAAGGTGAGAGCTTATATGACCCCAAAAAGGGTCCATCGTTGACATGGGACTAACCACTTACGCGCACCCACACAATCCCTTGTCAATGAGGCACAATTACTCACATGCATACATTCATACATTCATACAACAAACAAAGGGTGCACACAAACATACACATACCCACAAACTTTACACATATTGACTCACAGGGTGACATGTTCACACACATCACATTTATTATGCTTATTATGAATTTTAGAATTAACATTATTTTATATATGTGATGACACTCACGATAGATATTATGATGTTGACGATTACATTTATTTTATAAGTTAATTAGTATTATATAAAAATTGTGAAGTATTTATTTATTTTATTATATTTAAAACAATAATTATCATTAACAAAATTTTGGAATTAATATCTTTTCCACATATTATTAAATTTTATTAGTATGAAGTCCACATGGGTAGCTCAAGCGGCAAGGGCCGTGGAAATGAAGTCTCACCGAACCGGAAGTCTTGGGTTCAAATCTTGGGCTACCCCTCCCCCGTAGAGGGGTACATAATGGACATGTAAATCGGAGAGTCCCACCCCAGCTTACAAAAAAAAAAAAAAAAATTATTAGTATGAAAATTTTTATAAATTATTAAAATTAACGAATTTTTAAATAAAATTAATTAATTGTATTTCTTTTAATATTAGAAAATCAATTGATATGTGTTAATATGTCATGTTATTGTTTCTTCTTTTCTAAGGGATTTGAACCTTCAGTATCATGGTTTTAATAATATTTTATATCATGACAATCATTTATTGGGAAGTACTTGGAAAGCTAATATTATGTACTTATTAATGTTATTTTAAAATGTATATTATTTTTCATTTAAAAATGATAAATTAATATTATGCATCATTAAAATTTTCATAGGAAAGAAATGAGAAGTAAAAAATAAAATAATAAAAAATTTATTAAAAAATAAAAAAATAAAAAACAACAATAATAATATTTTCACAAATATTTAAAGTAATGCATTTTACAAGTTAATATTCTAAATAATATATTTATCTATAGAAATAATGATAGTGTATTTATAATCATATAAATATATATATATATATATATATATATATATATATATATATATATATATTCACACAAATTACATTCATATATCTACAAGTAAATAATATATATACAAATATAGCAAAGAAAGATTCATAGACACATAAAGAGTAGATTCATAGATATAGAAAGAATAAAATTATGAAGCACATATAGAAGTGTAGCAAAGAATAGATTTATACACACATGAAGAATACATTCATACACATAGAAGGAATACAAGTAAACAAGACAAATACATACAAAGAAAACAATTATGCAAGGCACATAGCTGTGGAAAATACATACAAGTGTAGCAAAGAATATATTCATACACACATGAAGAATACATTGAGACACACACAAGGAATACAAGTAAACAAGACAACACATACAAAGAAAATAATTATGCAAGGCACATACAAGTGTAGCAAAGAATAGTTTCATACACACATGAAGAATACATTCATACACATACAAGGAATACAAGCAAATAAGACACACACATACAACGAAAACAATTATGCAAAGCACATACAAGTGTAGTAAAGAAGAGATTCATACACACATGAAGAATACATTCATACAGATACGACGAATAACACATCCATACATGTACAAGGAATACAAGTGTAGCAAAGAATAGATTCATACACACATGAAGAATACATTCATACACATACAAGAAATACAAGTGTAGCAAAGAATAGATTCATACGCACATGAAGAATACATTCATACACATACAAGGAATACAAGTAAACAAGGCACACATACAAAGAAAACAATTATGCAAAGCTCATACAAGTGTAGCAAAGAATAGATTCATACAGACATGAAGAATACATTCATACACATACAAGGAATACAAGTAAACAAGACACATACATACAAAGCAAACAATTATGCAACACACATACAAGTGTAATAAAGAATAGATTCATACACACATGTAGAATACATTCATACGCATACAAGGAATACAAGTAAACAAGACACATACATACAAAGAAAACAATTATGCAAGGCACATACAAGTATAACAAAGAATAGATTCATACACATGTGAAGAATACATTCATACACATAAAATGAATATAAGTAAACAAGAAACATACATACAGAGAAAATGATTATGCAAGGCACATACAAGTGTAACAAAGAATAGATTCATACACAATTGAAGAAGACATTCATACAAATGCAGAAAAGAATACATTCATACACATAACAAGAATACAAGTAAACATGAGACATACAAATGTAGCAAAGAATAGATTTATATAGACAAAGGACATATTCATACACATACAAAGAATACAAGTAAACAAGGCACATAAAAATGTAGCAAAGAATACATTCACACACATATCTAGAATACAAGTGAATAATACTCATACAAATACAACAAAGAATACATTCATACACATACAAGTAAACAATATCCATGTTCATCTCATAACATCTAATCTACTTGGAAACTTTGATGAGGAAGCGAGTGATGAAGGATGACAATTGATGAGGAAGCGACTGATCATGTTACAACTAGGGTCAAAGGAACGGCGGGTTACCTCTATGTAGAGTCATGACTTACCCTGCGGGTTACCTCTATCCAGAGTAATGTTGACTTACCATGCGGGTTACCTCTATCCATGAGTAATATTGTATTCTTCATGCTGGACAACCACATCAAACTATAATGCAATTTCATTTTTGTTTGGCACGTATGCACCTTGGGCTATTGGGCTATCGGCTTCTGATCTAATCCTTGGGTTCATGTTAAACCAAATGGACGCAGAAGGAAGAGGGGCAGCCTTCTTGACTTTGAGTTGCCCTTGAACAAAGTCTTGGATGAATTTATTCAAGAATAGGTTCAAACCAGCAATGCTTGGGTTTGGGTTTGAGGTGAAAAAGAAACAGAGACAGAAAGGAGTAAATTTATTAGAAAGAATAACCTAAAACTAATAACAGGGGGATAAACTGAAATAATTGAAAGGTGATTCAATTTGTTGGTAACCTAAAATTAATAACAGGTTGATAAACTAAAATAATTGAAAGGTAATTCAATTTGTTGGTAGGAGCCGAGCCGACGCAGGGCTTGAACAACCTCAAGACGACTATATCATCGCATTCAATCATCCCTCACTGGGGGTTTTCTCAATGATTAAATTAATTAATTCATCGTTGATCACTGGTCAATGATTAAATTAATTAATTCATCGCTGATCACTGGTCAATGATTAAATTAATTAATTCATCGCTGATCACTGGTTATTGTGTCGCGGTGTCATGGTTACCTCATCAGGTTAGATCCACACGACTCTGTCACCTGCTCTACCTTCAATCTTATATTAGAAAAATATGAATATAATGTTAAAATTTATATTTTCGCGTTGATTTTCGAAATTATTAGAAGAAGAAGGATGTTTGGACTGGGTTTCACCAAAGAGGGTTTGGATTGGGTTTTACCTACCGATCAAGGTCCATCTATCTATGACGGTTCCCATCAGATAGAAGCTTCCAAGCTTTTATACAAGCTTAAAATAGTGAATAGTGGTCCTGTTAGAACCACTGATAAGTCCAAATCTACCTGACGAGGAACTGAATCTCGTTCAATGGGTAAGGAATAGGATTATATTTAATCATTCAAAATATGAAATTAATAAAGTACAACGGCAACCTACAGACGAGACCCCTATTCGCCTATGGAGTTATAAGTGTAAGCAGCCTGGTTAGGAGCAGATGTGACTCCGGAAACATGCAACATAACACAACACAACCGTACACGTTTACCTATGCAATGAAAATTCGTGCGAGGGATGGGAAGGAGTTGTAGAGGCACTCTCACTCTCTGTTGGAAACCCGAGAACGATTTTGAAGGAGTTTTAGAGGCACTCTCACTCTCTGTTGGAAACCCGAGACTGATTTTGTATCTATAAATGAATAAACACTGATTGTGGCAGTTTACCATTCCAACTAACTCTATCAGAACAAGAGTTGAGCTGTGATTGCAACGTAACTTGTATTTGAGAGATTTTGTTAACGCTATGATTCAGATGCATCATAAATGACAATAAAAAGAAGACGAGACCAGCATGAGTGTGGAGAAAACGCCATCAAAAGGAATTTCACCCTGCTTTCATTGACTAGTAACCCGTTATATAGGCTTTCAACACATCGATGAGGACTTGGAACACATCAATGAACAGGTGATGAGTATGGATGATGTAGAACAGGGGTTGTACCAGGTGAGTATGGATGATGCAGAACAGGGGTTGTACCAGGTGATACACCAATGGTGACGGTATTAAATTCAAAGCGTTATGGCTTGAAGGAAGAAGTAAATAATTTGAACACCTAAAATCCTAATTGAAATTCCATATAGAAGGGATGACATAGATGCACTCCCCGGGTAGGTAGGTTTTCTAAATCAAATGGAAAAATATTCACAAAAGGCACTAACCGGTTATGAATAGGTGATGAGTATGGATGATGCAAAACAGGGGTTGTACCACGTGATACACCAATCGTGAAAGTTCAGGGTATTAAATTCAAAGGGTTCTGGCCTGAAGGAAGAACTAAATAATTTGAACCCCTAAAATCCTAACTGAAATTCCATATAGAAGGGATGACAGAGATGCACTCCCAAGGTAGGTAGGTTTTCTAAATCGAAATGGAAAAATATTCACAAAAAGCACTAACTAGTTATGAACAGGTAATGAGTATGGATGATGCATAACAGGGGGTGTACCAGGTGATACACCAATGATGAAAGTTCAGTTCAGGGTATTAAATTCGAAGGGTTCTGGCTTGAAGGAAGACGTAAATAATTTGAACACCTAAAATCCTAACTGAAATTCCATATAGAAGGGATGACAGAGATGCAGTCCCCGGGCAGGTAGGTTGAACACCTAAAATCCTCATATAGAAGGGATGACAGAGATGCACTCCCTGGGCAGGTAGGTTTTCTAAATCGAAATGGAAAAATATTCACAAATAGAAGGCCTGATAGAGATGCACTCCCCGGGTAGGTAGGTTTTCTAAATCGAAATGGAAAAATATTCACAAAAAGCAATAAAGCAAATATTCACAAAAAGCAATAAAGCACTGACCACAGTGGGGAAAGAACCAAATAAATGTAGTTTTTGAAAACAGCTATGGTGTGTGTACATACCCTCCTCACCCAACAAATCTAGAAATACCTTCATTATAAACACTTATATAGAAAATTTACTATTAAAGAATGTTCGTAGTACATACCCTCCTCACCCAACAAATCTAGAAATACCTTCATTATAAACATTTATATAGAAAATTTACTATTAAAAAATGTTCGTAATACTCTTTGAAAGAGGAATAATAGGCTCGAAACGAAATAGAAAGAAATCATTCAAGGCAAGGAGGAGGCAGAGTTGGCGTGGAAAAATGAGAGGAGAAACTATTGGGTGCAGATTCGGCAGCAAACACAAACAACTAACAGATCAATGATATTCAAATTAACTACAGGCTAACCTTCTATTATATATTTTTATAACCAAATAACTCCTTTGTCTCATAATTAGAAAGAAACATAAACCATGAAACACAGGAGAACAAGGCCATTCACTACAAAATCCTGGAAAATCCTGATTCTCTGCTACAAAAGCACCGCAACTCATGATAAAAAAAAGAAAAGAAACAGGGGGAGAATGAATTTAAAAATAATTCAAGAAAATAATATCGCGAGGAGTACAACTCACTCTGGATGGATGCATTATTTGTTAATCAAGTTGGCCATTCAACCACTGGTGCATATTCTCCTTGGCATGGACTTTCTTCTCTCTCAATTAACTAACAGACACGCAAAACCACAACACTACACAGAACAGAACATATTTATGGAGCGCTCCATAAGACAGACACAGTGCTTGAGAGAAATAGAAAACCCATTATTAACCTGTAGATTGAAGAGAGAAAACCATTTGTTAACCAAACAGAGAAACAGACAAACAAATTAACCAACCAAACAGAGAGATAGACAAACAAATTAAAAGGAATGGAAAATTACCACTCCACTCGATCACCCTGCTCTTGTTTTCGGACTTTGCAAAATATCCATCACCTCCTCTTTGTATGAGAATTTCCTCCTCTCATTCTCCATTCATCAAAATCACCCATCCCTCTCCTCCTTCATTCAACAGGGCATTCATTCCTGAGTTTTATGCTTGCGTTTTTGGACCGTTGTGTTAAAATTGTGCTTTATCCAATCTTTTAATTACTATTCGTTAAAACAATCTTTTAATTATCAATCTTTTAACTCAGTATTATTATTTTATAATTTATGATTGATGTTGTTGTAGGGCTTTTTTGGGGGTGCTTTTCAGTTCTCTGTTTCTATCTTTGGAGTATATTAGGATATTGTTGTAGTTTTTCTTTTCTCTATTTCTGCAACCCTTATCCCTCTTCGTTTGCAGAAATGGATGTAAACTTTTACTTATGGTCGGAAAAACTTATCTGTCATTGTCTTTGCCCAGTTTAGTGGAAAACTCAATATAGGGAATTCAATTCAACCTAAGGAGCTACAGCGTCCCGCGAGGAAATTAGCGAAATGTTTAAGTGTGTAATTTTGGGTAAAAAAATAATATATATCATACTCTATTGAGTTGTTGGCTTCTGCCCTAGCTCGTGTGAAGCCAATTTATGTTTGATTATGGGAATTTTTTATTTAAAATTTAAAGAATAATTATTTATAAATTTAATTATGTTAATAATGGTTTTAGAAATTTTATGAAAAGTTTTTGTGTATTTGAAAATTTATAAAATTAAAAATTCCAATATTAAATTTTTATAATTTTTTATTTCCAACTTTTTAGAATGTTAGTAAGATAGATGTGTAATGTGTTCAATGCTAAACTTTTACTTGAAATAGTATAACTCTATCCAATTTGAAAAGGATAAAAGTAATTGAAATTAAAAAATAATAGTATTAAGCTCAGAAACATATTATGCATATTGCCACATGTACCTTTTAGATGGAAAATAAAATACTTTTTAAATAAATATATGCTAACTATAATTAAGAATAAAAGTGAATATATCTATTTGGTTAATTATAATTAAAAAATATTAATAATCTTACTCTCGCTATGCTAGCTCTATTTGATTTATTATTGACATTACACCTCAAAAGATGTGGTAAAAATATTTCATTGAGTGTGGAAGATATATAATTATTATACTTCACAAAGATATTTCAATATAAGGTTTAGGTAAATTATTTAAACGTATAAAGAAAAAACTAGTTATTTCTTAATAAGAATAATAAAAGAGACGTGCAATTTGTTCCATTCTTAATATAAAATTAGTGTGGCATTTAAAAACTATTAATAATAAATACGCAAAATTATACACTTAAGTCTAAGAATATAACTCTATTCAATTAAAGGAAAATTTACTTTTACATCTTTCATAGTTTTTCCTTAATTAAAAAGCTAACAAATAATAATAATAATAATAATAATAATAAATTAATTCTAAAGTCATACCCAAGTTTGAAACCAAAATTGTTGTATCAGACACTTGTTTATGGAAAAGCCCTTCTTTATATTTGAATCTTTGTCTTTCTAGGAAAAACCACACGTTCTTAACTATTGGTCATTTTTTTATTCTCTATAAAAGTGTAATATACTTGATATACCTTATTAGATTTATGATTATAATATAATAAAGAAATACTATATAACAATAGGCATATGACAATTATTGTATAATGTAATCATTAATATGTTTTAATGATTAGCTATAGAAGGATTCTCACGTGATATTTTTTTTTTTTACATTACGATAATATATCTAATAATATATGGTAGGTATACTATAGAAATTTTCCTCAATTTTGAGAAGATTGTGTAAATCGATTGGAGGAATCAGTCTTTTTGTAATTTTTTCTCAATTAAAATATGTTTATTACCATAGACATGCCTCATATTAAGATTCTATCCTCAAATTTGAAGGGTTTCCTAGATTTCCGAAAGTTTATCCACATTAAATGTGTTTAAGGAGGTTGTTCAAAATTGATTTTTGAGAAGGATATTTAAAATAGATTTGGTGTCACCCCTTATTGTTAAATTCTGAGAGGGTTCCTAGATTCCACATCAAATTTGAGGAACTTTACATTATAATAACCTATTTTGATTTGAGGAGGTCGCTCAAAATTGATGGTATACAACCTCCTCTAGTTTGAGAAGCTTATTGTTAAGAAATTTAGCTACTTAAATTATGTTATATTTAGTTGTCAATCTGTGGTCATAAACTTTTAAACACCAACATTGTATGTGTGGAACTAGTCCAATGCCTTCCTCAAACCTAAGACTTTGCAATTCCTCATGCAATCTTAGGTGAATAGCCAAATTAGGTATATGCATATGTATATATACACATAGATATATCAATATTATGTTCATATATATGTCAACATATATATACCAATATATATACTCACATA
Organism: Pinus tabuliformis; assembly: GCA_031772625.1. Taxonomy (NCBI): domain Eukaryota; kingdom Viridiplantae; phylum Streptophyta; class Pinopsida; order Pinales; family Pinaceae; genus Pinus; species Pinus tabuliformis. Next base: position 631,486,655 of record CM062809.1, read on the forward strand.
TTATGTTTATACATATAGTAGTATACATACAAATATTCATGTAGCAGTAATATATATTAAATACATATTATGTTGGTATACTAGTGGTGGTCGTCATTGGCTAAGCACAATGCATAGATAGATTAAGAGATTAATACTTTAAATATTTTAGGGGTTTTTTGTAGTGAAACAACAACACCCCATTTTGTACATAATCCATAAAAAATGGGGACCATTTTAAGTCTGCATATCCTACTATATATATATATATATATAATTCAATCACTTTCCACCTTGTTCATATTTCATAGACAAATCACTTATAAAGTTTAAAAAAAAAATATTTCTAAGTTCTTAAGTGTTCCATCAATAAATATTTCTTCTTGTCTCTCAAGACATGAATATCTCACACCACACTCTCTTTTATTGGAATACTTTTGGAAAATCCCTGGGATGCGACAAAACCTTGTTTTTTAATTAACAATATTTGTTCCCATACCGACTCTCGTTTCTCGAGCTAACCCTTCCACATTTACTTCTTGATCATCCCATGGTGGGACACAAAATTTCCCGACATATTACTGATGTTTTCTTAGAAAATTTAATGTTAATCTCGTCCTAGCCCATTCACTTCTCAAGTGTTTTACCTTACGTCAAGCCCCCTAGAAGGATGACAAAATTTTCTAGCAAATGTTTTCAAACATTTTTTCTCTTAGACTTTGTTAGTTCTCCGACCTAGGCCCTTTTTAATTGTTGAAACCTTACTTCCACTTGAGATATCCTTCATGGGATGAAATGACCATTGTTTCTACATGGAATGCTTTACACATGCTCTTATCAGATGGTACCATCTGTCACATTACACCACGTAAATATTTGACAACTAGCCATATTCTTTGTACATAGATGCTAAAATTCTTGACAGACAATTCTTTGTCTCATCATGGCCTTCTTATAGGATATTTTCTAAACCTAACCTTACTCCCATGATGTCAATTAGGGTTAATATTTCGTTTAGTAATGACGTCTCCATAAGTAAATATAGGTCATTTCAACTTAAATTAAGTTTATCCATTGTCATGTCAGTATCATCCTACGTACAACCACTTATTTTTTTATATTTAATATCCTTCATTTCAACCTTAGTTTCAATAATTGTCTTCTTTCATAGCTCTAAATAATCCCCAAGCTACTAAATTCTATCATCACTCTTGTTCTCCTCCTTGTTACAATCACTTCATTTTGCTAGCTATGCAAGAATGTTGAACATGGGGATGAAACCTAAAAAGAAGTTGTGGGTGCAAAAGTCATTTCAACCAATCCTTTAAGTGGTAGATGATAATAATTTGAATATATTTACATTTCAGACACATTAATCACTAAGCCCACTGATAATAGAGATAGGTACCCCTTTAATTCCTTTGAGACCGCATTGTTTGATAAGGGAAGGGATGTGCATACCAAAAAGACCCTCAATGAGGAACCAACATGGAAACTCAAAGTAGATGAACTCTACGTCCTATCATATGGGTCATTAATATAACATAATGTGTAGAATGGTTTCCATGACAAGGACCCCACACATAGAGAAATATAGAAGAGTACGTAAAAACGAAAATGATATATTATATTTTTATAACTTAATTAATAAATTATCTTTCTTTTGAAAATATTTTATTAGATTATTTAAATTTTATATAATTTCCTTTCATTCTTAATTCTTTTATTTTTAATATTATATGTGTTCATACAAAAATTTATAATACTAATAATAATAATAATTTAATTTTAAAGCCATAGCCAAGTTTGGAACCAAAATTGTTGTATGAGACACTTGTTTATGGAAAAGCCCTTTATATTTGAATCTTTGTCTTTCTAGGAAAAAACACACGTTCTTAACTATTGGTCATTTTTATATTCTCTATAAAAGTGTAATATACTTGATATATCTTATTAGATTTATGATTATAATATAATAAAGAAATATTATATAACAATAGGCATATGACAATTATTGTATAATGTCATCATTAATATGTTTTAATGATTAGCTATAGAAGGATTCTCACGTGATATTTATTTTTTTTACATTACGATAATATATCTAATAATATATGGTAGGTATACTATAGAAATTTTCCTCAATTTTGAGAAGATTGTGTAAAATTCTTGAGATTTTTTGAAATCGATAGGAAGAATGAGTCTTTTTGTAATTCTTTCTCATTTAAAATGTGTTTATTATGATAGACATGCCTCATATTAAGACTCTATCCTAAAATTTGAAGGATTTCCTAGATTTTCGAAAGTTTATCCATATTAAATGTGTTTAAGGAGGTTGTTCAAAATTGATTTTTGAGAAGGATATTTAAAATAGATTTGGTGTCACCCCTTATTGTTAATTTTTGAGAGGGTTCCTAGATTCCACATCAAATTTAAGGAACTTTACATTATAGTAACATATTTTTATTTGAGGGAGGTTGCTCAAAATTGATTGTATACGACCTCCTCTAGTTTGAGAAGGTTATTGTTAAGAAATTTAGCTACTTACATTCCATTATATTTAATTGTCAATCTATGGCCATAAACTTTTAAACACCAATATTGTATGTGTGGAACTAGTACACAAATGATCCTCAAGCTATGCAAGAACTTTTACAATCTAATTCTCTAAGGCATGCATTGGCAATAAAATGAATGATCAGACTAAAAATTAAAGGGATACAAATATTTGTTGGACCAATGAGCTTATGTTTTCAAGACAACCTTGTGGACTCCAATCATATTCATTTGTTGTCATAAAATGATTCTATGATTAATTAAGTACCACTTTCATTATTCAACATTCATCGCCTAGCTTTTGTAGGGGGGAATCCACAGTTTACACTTGAAAGATAAAATTCAATTAGGAAGAAAGAAAAATGCTACAGGCTTGCGTGATCACTAGGATTACATTTACAAAATAATTTTATGATCTCTGATCACAATACTTTGTTTCGCATAAGCATTAAATAGTTTTGCAATTCCTCAAAAAGCACTTTTGTTCATCAAACTTCAGTGCCTAACCTCTATAGGGAATCCACAACTCAACAATGTTGTTTTAACTATGCCTGTATCTTTGTGTCATGTAACACATCTCCACACCGGATTACACTTGTTGTAACCACATACCCGACGGTCTATAGAACCACAGACCCGTGGCATCTAACCCCGGTGGTCTCGACCTGCTCTGACCTACTGACTAGAACACATATTATGTTTTGTCATCCCTATCATGCTATATCACCAGGCCACATGGTTGCCACCTTCACATTGTATAAAAGCCATATTTTTTGTATTAATATATATTTTCCATCAGATTTTAACATATATGTTTGCAATATGGTTTAACACCATATCTTCGGTGCTTTGTTGGCAAGTTGACTCACATCCTTTGACGGTCATGGCCATTAACTCCACCACCGTGTGACTGGACCTTTGTGCCATGTGACTAGACTAGGATCTGCCATGGATGAACCTATTTATACTTTGTTATAATTATGCACCATAGTTTATAACCTTTTTCCATAGGTTTTGATTTACTTCACCATATTGCATATTCCCTATTGGTCCATTACATACCATAGGTTCATTACAAATTTTGCCCCCATGGTTTGATAACATAAGTCTTTGCGTCCACCTACAAAATAATTATATGGTTTGTAAAACATAGCTATCGCTTGTGCCCACCATGATTTTTACACATAGTTTGAATCTTAGGCATGTTTTAGCATTAGAAAAAATGTGCACCTTATTTTCATATATGTTATATCATCTAGTTTAGAAACCATCGGTTTTCAACTACATCATAAGCTTATTAATGCACCCATGAATTATAATATGAATCTTTAACCAACCAAAACCCAAAATGTAACCATTCACCTGGAGATATGCATTGGAAATGAACTTTGACCTTTTGACTTTACCATTGCCATGTGTCGAACTGCGTGAATGCCATATGGTCAGCAAGGCCCCTTTTCACATGTTCACCATAAAATTCAACAGGATTTTTACCCCTCGTACAGAGGCTAAATGTGAATCTAGAGATACCACCATAATAAACGCGTCGAGCTCTTCAAGTTGGTGCTGATTTCATGAGAAACTAGGATGTTAAAACTTTGCATATGTCAAGAACTCTTTTTCTACCTAGGTCCATCTTGGACTTCAAACATATAGAAAACTTCAACTTGACTTAACAAGATCCATTATGGATCAATAGTCTAAGTACTTCTATGAAATAAAACTTAGAATAACATCATTTATATTAAAAGAGGAATATACAAGTTCACATTACAATTGTAAAGACAGTCTACATATACTTAGCATGGATCCACATATGCCTTGCCATCGAACTGCAACATACATTAACATATGTCCTTCATATTGGATTTTTTGAACAATTTTGCAATACACAATTTGATTGCTTTCTTGACCAATCTTGTAATATTATAAAGATTTACCTTTGACCTTTAATTATTATAGATGTCATATAGTATAGGGAGGGTGTATTGAACCATGAATACCTCCCAAGTACACAAATACTTCTTAATTGTTTACATCCCAAAAGTAGAGTAGGGTGTAATGCCATTGGCAAATATAGCTCTCACTAATGTGGGTAGTTGCTTGTATTTTGGCATAGGATATTTTCATGACATGGAATGCATGAAAATATCCATTCCATTTTCCAAAACCTTGAAATTGATTAATTATCCAACTGCGCTTGTGTTGTATGCATTTCCACCATGCGTTTGACTACAACATTAATTGTGAGTCAACGTCTTTCTTGTCTAAACTAGGAGAAATCCAACCAACATTGATCCATATCAAGCTACCTCACAATGAAAACCATGTGGAAATTTTCACCCTAGGGGTGCATATATATCACAACTAATGATTGTGGTCACTTGATCTTTACTATGGTTATACGATCTGATACTCATATTGGAAAAGGAAAGCTCTAGCTCAAATAACTCAATTAAAAATAAGGGAAGAGCTTTGAATTTAACAACACACCTCATCGCCATGTCATGACCATAATGGAAGTAATTGTGAAAAAATAGGAATGACCATTGGCTACAAGAGGGAGTATAAAGGGAAAAACTTGCACTTTTGATAGTAATAAAGGTCTCAAAATGAAAGTCCAGTGTCTTCCTCACACCTGAGACTTTGCAAGTCCTCATGAAATCTTAGGTGAATAGCCAAAATTACGTATATGTGTATGTATATACACATAGATATATTAATATTATGTTCATATATATGTCAACATATATATATATATATATATATACCAAAATAATATTATATAGATATAATTTATTATAAATCAACATATTATGTTTGTATATATACCAACATATATACTCACATATTATGTTTATATATATAGTAGTATACATACCAACATTCATGTAGTAGTAATATATATTAAATACATATAATTTTGGTATACTAGTGGTGGTCATCATTGGGTAAGAAAAATGCATAGAAAGATTAAGAGATTAATACTTTAAATAGTTTAGGGTTTTGTTGTAGTAAAACAACGACCCCCCATTTTGTACTTAATCCATAAAAAATGGGGACCATTTGTAGTTTTCTTATCCTACTTATGTATATAATTCAATTGCTTTCCACCTTGTACATATTTCATAGAAAAATCACTTATAAAGTTTTCAAAAAAAATGTCTAAGTTCTTAAGTGTTATATCAATAAACCATTGTTCGTGTCTCTCAATACATGAATATCTTGGACCACACTCTCTTTTATTGGAATACATTTGGCAAAACCACGAGGTGCAACAAAACCTTGTTTTTTAATTAACAATCTTTGTTCCCATCCTGACTCTCATTTCTCGAGCTGACCCTTCAATGTTTGCTTCTTGATCATCCCCAGAGTGGGACACAAAATTTCCTGAAATATTACTAATATTTTCTTCAAAATTTTTATGTCAATCTCGTCCTAGCCCATTCACTTTTCAAGTGTTTTACCTTATGTGAAGCCCCATGGTAGGATGACAAATTTTTTTAACAAACCTCTTGAAACATTTTGTCTATTAGACTCTATTAGCTCTTAGACCTAGGTGTTGGGTGTGGAGCCTGATTATCTTCTGTATTCAAAGGTATCGCCACATTGGACCCCAGTTCGAGATATTGCCCCATAAAATATTTGCTGCAGGGGGGGTCCAGGGGGGGCGGCTGCACATGTTCAGGCTATGGCTCTTCCTTATCGACCTTGGTCCATTTCGCTAGGTGAGTACGTGGATCATCATGTCCGTCATATTTGTCTACTAGCCATATCTGCAGTTTCCTAAATCATAGGTGCATCGTCCTTCTGCATCTATTCCTGTTGGGTGTGGAGCATGATTATTTAGAGGTCTTTGTTTTCAGCCGGATGTATACCCCAGGAAGTTTGTACACCCCTCCACGTAGGGGGTTCAGGGGAGCCCATCCCCCCCGGTTGGGGGGTCCAGGGGCCAGTGGTCGCCCGACGTGGGTTTCGGGGGTAGTGCCCCTGAAGCTAAAAACATATGTAAAATTGCCTTGTAAAAGTATAGTAATTTCTAGTCAATCTGGGCCATTCATTAAGCTGATGATCTAACGATAGAAATTATGTTTAGTATAGGGCTTTTTGTCCTAGAAGGCAACCCCTCTATTTGTATGAGGGTATTGTATTGAGGCTGTGTAATAGATGTGTATTTCTCTGAGCGAGAAGCAGAGAGATGAGACTGTGAGTGAAAAAAGAGGATATTACAGCGGATCTGTTGTAGTTTGTGTCTCTTCATTTTGCTGGATAATAGAAAGGAAGGACTGGTTGTTCGGGGTGGACATATCCCAAACTGGGTGAACCACGTATATCTATGTCTCTCTTGTTTTATGCATTTTCTGTGTTTATATTTCTGCAATATTTTATGTGTTCCATTGCTCCATAATATATAATTTTCTAACAACTGGTATCAGAGCCGAAGGTCTATTTGGCTGATAAACTTGCAGGAAAGAAGGGTTCCTTGTTCGAGTGGGAGCAATGGCAGAAGATGGTAAGTTTAGGGTCAAGAAATTTAATGGCCAAAACTTCTCACTATGGAAGATGCAAATGGAATATTATCTGTATCAGAAAGATCTATTCCTACCATTGGGCCGAAAAACAAAGATGCTGACGGGTATGACAGATGAAGAATGGAACCTTCTTGATAGAAAGGCACTCAGAACAATACGGTTGTGCCTTGCAGAATCGGTCACCTTCAACATTTCGAAGGAAGAAATGACAGAGAGTTTGATTAAGGTGTTGGAGAAACTATATGAAAAACCCTCGGCCTCAAACAAGGTATTTCTTATGAAACCGTTATTTAATATGAAGATGTCGGAAGGTGGATCTGTTGCAGACCATTTAAATGATTTTAATACTATTACAAGTCAGTTATGTTCTGTAGGGGTAAACTTTGATGATGAAGTTAGAGCTCTGTTATTTTTGTGCTCATTAACAGAAAGTTAGAATGGTTTAGTAATGGCCATTAGTAACTCTATTTCTGGATTTAATACTTTAAAGTTTGATGATGTTGTCGGTGCTATCCTTAGTGAGGAAATGCAATGGAAAAGCTCTGTTGAGACATCAGGTAATGCTTTGAGTGCAGAGTCTAGGGGAACGAAAATGGAAAGAGGAAAGAGCTCAGGATATCGCAGTAAATCAAGGAAAGGCAGATCCAAGTCCAGATCGGGGATAGTGTGCTAGAAATGTGACAAGAAAGGACAACTAAAGAAAGACTGTAGATCTCGTAAGGGAAAAGGAGATGCACAATAAGAAAATATTCATGAGGCAAATGTGACAGGTGAGGTGTTACAAGATGCTTTGATTCTTTCTTTCGAAAATATTACTGATTCCTGGGTGGTAGATTTAGGGGCTTCATTTCGTGCCACACCTGATAAGAAATACTTTCATGACTATGTTCAAGGAGATTTTGGACAAATTCATTTGGGTGATGATAAACCCTGTAAAATTGTTGGAATGGGTAAAGTTCTTGTAAAACGGCAAAATGGAAACCAATGGCTACTAAAGGAGGTAAGGCATGTTCCAGATCTAAAGAAAAATATGATTTCAACAGGGCAGTTAGGCGGTGAAGGTTGTTTGACAAATTTCACAGATAAAGCTTGGAAGGTCACCAAAGGAGCCCTGGTAATAGCAAAAGGCGAAAATGTTGGTACATTGTATTTATGCAATGGTATAATCTAACTATGTTAATGATTTAACTTCCAAAGGAGCAGATGCAGCATTATGGCATCATAGGCTCGGACACATGAGTGAAAAGGGGATGAAGATTCTTCACTCAAGGAATTTGTTGCCGAGTTTGAAGAATGTTGATTTGGACTTCTGTGAAAATTTCATTTATGGAAAACAGAAGAGAGTCAGATTTCTCAGAGTTGGGAAAGAAAAGAAGAGCGAAAGATTAGAGCTTGTGCATACAGATGTATGGGGACTTGCTCAGGTATCATCTCTCGGTGGCTCTCGTTATTATGTTACTTTTATTGATGATGCAACTACAAAAACTTGGATTTATTGTATTAAGAACAAATCTGATGTATTTGATACTTTCAAGAAATGGAGAGCTTTGGTTGAGATTGAGACAGGAATGAAATTGAAGTGTCTTAGATCAGACAATGGAGGTGAATATTGTAGCAAAGAGTTTGATAGGCACCTTTCAGAGCATGGAATTCATAGAGAGAACACAGTTCCAAGAACACCACAATAAAATGGTATGTCAGAAATCATGAATAGAACAATCATGGAGCATGCAAGGTGCATGAGATTGCATGCAGGATTGCCTTTATAGTTTTTGGGAAATGCTGTAGATACTGCTATTTATCTAATAAACAGAGGGCCTTCAAGTTCCTTGGATGGTGGTGTTCCAGAGGAAGCATGGAGAGGTAAAAAGGTAAACTACTCCTTTTTAAAGCCTTTTGGTTGTGAGGCCCTTGTCCATATTGATAAAGAAAATAGAACAAAGCTTGAGGCAAAGTCAAAGAAATGTACCTTTATTGGATATAGTGTTAATGATTTTGGTTATCGCTTATATGATTACGAAAATCACAAAATCATTAGGAGCAGAGAGGTAATATTCAATGAAAAGGTCTGGTATAAGAATCAGTTGCAGGAAAAGAAATAGGAAAAAGAAAACAAGGAATATGCAGTTCTTGATGAAATCACTAAAAAAGTAAAGGTGCCTGAAAATAATAATAATCAACAACCACCACAACAGCAACAGGCACCCCAAACATCTGAAAGTGGTGTTATAAGATCTACCAGGATAAGTAGACCCCCTGAACGATACTCTTCTTCATTATATTATTTATTGTTGACTGATTCTGGTGAACCTGAATGTTATGAAGAAGCAATGCAATTTGTAAGCAGGAAGAAGTGGTTGGTAGCCATGGAAGAAGAGATGGACTCCTTAATGCATAACCAGACTTGGGATTTAGTCAGGTTTCCTACAGGAAAATCTACATTGAAGAATAAATGGGTTTACAGGCTGAAGGAAGAAGATGGAGGAAAATAGAGGTACAAAGCTAGACTTGTGGTGAAGGGGTTTGCACAGAAGAAAGGTATTAATTTTGATGAAATATTTTCTCCTGTTGTTAAAATGACTTCAATCAAAACTATTTTAAGTCTAGTAGCAGTTGAAGATTTGCATCTTCAGCAGTTAGATGTAAAGACAACCTTTCTCCATGGGGATTTGGAGGAAGAGATATATATGTAGCAGACACAAGGATATGAAGTGAAAGGGAAGGAGAAACTAGTGTGCAGGTTGAAGAAGAGCTTGTATGGCTTAAAACACGCTCCAAGGTAGTGGTATCTAAAATTTGACAAGTTTATGTCTAAACAAGGTTATACTAGATGTCACTTTGATCATCGTGTTTATCTGAAAGAGAAAAATGATGGCAGCTATATTATATTGTTATTGTATGTAGATGAAATGCTTCTTGCAGGGTCTAACATGCAGGTAATAAATGTGCTCAAAAGAAAATTGGCAAATTCATTTGCAATCAAGGATTTGGGAGCTGCAAAACAAATCCTTGGTATGAGAATAACTAGAGACATGAAAAATTGTAAATTAACATTGTCTCAGAATGAGTACATACAAAAAGTGTTGAAAAGATTTAATATGCACAATGAAAAACCAGTTAGTACACCTTTTGCTAGCCATTTCAAACTTAGTAAGGAAATGTGCCCAAAGACCCAAGAAGACATGGATTTTATGTCTAAAGTTCCATATACATCAGCAGTTGGAAGCTTAATGTATGCAATGGTCTACACAAGGCCTGATATTGCACATGCAGTGCGAGTTGTAAGCAGGTACATGAACAATCTAGGAAAGGAACATTGGATGGCATTGAAATGGATTCTCAGATATTTGAAAGGTACCACAAATCAAGCATTATGCTTTGGTGGTTCAAACATTTCTCTACAGGGATATGTTGATGCAGATATGGTAGGTGATGAAGATAACAAGAGGAGCACTACAGGATATGTATTTACTATTGGTGGAACAACTGTTAGTTGGGTTTCAAAAATCCAAAGTGTTGTTGCACTTTCAACAACAGAAGCAGAGTATGTTGCTGCTATAGAGGCTAGTAAAGAAATGATTTTGTTACAAAGGTTTATGGGTGAATTGGGTAAGGAGCATGATATGGGCACGTTATACAGTGATAGCCAAATTTCCATTCATCTTGCAAAGAACACAACATTCCATTCCAAGACTAAACACATACATCTCAAGTACCATTTCATACGATCAGTGTTGGAATATGGAGAGTTGAAGCTGGAAAAGATACACACTAGCCAGAATCCTGTAGATATGCTAAAAAAAGTTGTAACCAGGGAGAAATTGAGAATATGCTCAGTTTCAATTGTTTTTCAAGGATGACAATGAAGATGAGAAATAGCCAGGTCCAAAGAGGAGTCATTGTTCAGCAAATGAAGCAGCGGTGGAGTTTCTAAAATCAGTCTCCAATTGGGAGATTGTTGGGTGTGGAGCCTAGTTATCTTCTGTATTCAAAGGTATTGCCACATCGGACCGTAGTTCAAAATGGGGGCGGCAATGCCGCCCGTAAAATATTCGCTGCAGGGGGGCGGCTACACCTGTTTAGGCTGCGGCTCTTCCCTATAGACCTTGGTCCATTTTGCGAGGTGTGTACGTGGATCATCCCATCTGTCATATTTATCTACTAGCCATATTTTCGGTTTCCAAAATCGTAGGTGCATCATCCTTCTGCATTTGCACTTGTTCAGTGTGGAGCATGATTATTTAGAGGTCTTTGTTTTTAGCCGGATGTATACCCCAGGAAGTTTGTACACCCCTCCACGTGGGGGGGTGTGGGGGCACTTGTCCCCCCTGGAGGGGTTCATGGGGGCCCATCCCCCACGATTGCGGGGTCAAGGGGCTAGTGGTTCCCTGACAGGGGTTTCGGGGGCAACACCCCTGAAGCTAAAAACATATGTAAAATTGCCTTGTAAAAGTATAGTAATTTCTAGTCAATCTGGGCCGTTCATTAGGCGGATGATCTGACGGTAGAGATTATGTTTAGTTTAGGGTTTTTTGACCTAGAAGGAAACCCCTCTCTTTTTATGAGGGCATTGTATTGAGGTTGTGTAATAGATGTGTATTTCTCTGAGCGAGAAGCAGAGAGGTGAGACTATGAGAGAAAACAGAGGATATTACAGTGGATCTGCTGTAGGTTGTGTCTCTTCATTTTGCTATATAATAGAAAGGAAGGACTGGCTGTTCGGGGTGGATGTAGCCCAAACTGGGTGAACCACGTATATCTGTGTCTCTATTGTTTTATGCATTTTCTGTGTTTATATTTATGCAATATTTTATGTGTTCCATTGCTTCATAATATATAATTTTCTAACACTAGGCCCTTTTTAAATGTTGAAACCTAACTTCCACTTGAGAAATCCTTCATGGGATGACATGTCCATTGTTTTTGCATGGAATGCTTTACACATGCTATTATCAAATGCTATCATATTTCACATTACACCACGTCAATATTTGACAACTAACCATATCCTTTGTAAATAGATGCTAAAATTCTCGATAGGTTATTCTTTGTCTCATCATGGCCTTCTTATAACATATTACATAAACCTAGCCTTACTTCCATGATGCGAATTAGGGTTAATCTTGACAAATGATTAACTAAATGGTTAACTTTAATATTTCTTTTAGTAATGACATCTCCATAAGTAAATATAGGTCATTTCAACTTAAATTAAGTGTATCCATCGTTCATGTTATTATCGTCCTACATACAACAACTTCTTTTTTATAGTTAATATCCTTCATTTTAGCCTTATTTTGAATAATTGTCTTGTTTCATAGTTCTAAATAAGCCCCAAACTACTAAATTCTGCGATAACTCCAGTTTTCCTCCTTGTTACTGTCACTTCATTTTGCTAGCTATGCAAGAATGTTGAACAGGGGCAAGAAACCTTAAAAGAAGCAGTGGGTGCAAAAGTCATTTCAACCAATCCTTTAACTGGTATATGATAATAATTTGAATAAATTTATGTTTTCACACACATTAATCATAATACAAAGTCCATTTTTTTTTTAACAATATAATAAACCTGATTCAAATAATTCACTTTTTTAACAGGATAATTAAAATGTAAAGTAATTAATGAAAAAATAATTCATTCCATCACCACATAAAACCTTACCATAAAACAATGTATTAATAAAGGATTGGGGTTTCGGGGGCAACACCCCTGAAGCTAAAAACATATGTAAAATTGCCTTGTAAAAGTATAGTAATTTCTAGTCAATCTGGGCCATTCATTAGGCTGATGATCTGACGGTAGAGATTATGTTTAGTTTAGGGTTTTTTGACCTAGAAGGAAACCCCTCTCTTTTTATGAGGGCATTGTATTGAGGTTGTGTAATAGATGTGTATTTCTCTGAGCGAGAAGTAGAGAGGTGAGACTATGAGAGAAAACAGAGGATATTACAGTGGATCTGCTGTAGGTTGTGTCTCTTCATTTTGCTATATAATAGAAAGGAAGGACTGGCTGTTCGAGGTGGACGTAGCCCAAACTGGGTGAACCACGTATATCTGTGTCTCTATTGTTTTATGCATTTTCTGTGTTTATATTTCTGCAATATTTTATGTGTTCCATTGCTTCATAATATATAATTTTCTAACACTAGGCCCTTTTTAAATGTTGAAACCTAACTTCCACTTGAGAAATCCTTCATGGGATGACATGTCCATTGTTTTTGCATGGAATGCTTTACACATGCTCTTATCAAATGCTATCATATTTCACATTACACCACGTCAATATTTGACAACTAACCATATCCTTTGTAAATAGATGCTAAAATTCTCGATAGGTTATTCTTTGTCTCATCATGGCCTTCTTATAACATATTACATAAGCCTAGCCTTACTTCCATGATGCGAATTAGGGTTAATCTTGACAAATGATTAACTAAATGGTTAACTTTAATATTTCTTTTAATAATGACATCTCCATAAGTAATATAGGTCATCTCAACTTAAATTAAGTGTATCCATCGTTCATGTTATTATCGTCCTACATACAACAACTTCTTTTTTATAGTTAATATCCTTCATTTTAGCCTTATTTTGAATAATTGTCTTGTTTCATAGTTCTAAATAAGCCCCAAACTACTAAATTTTGCGATAACTCCAGTTTTCCTCCTTGTTACTGTCACTTCATTTTGCTAGCTATGCAAGAATGTTGAACAGGGGCAAGAAACCTTAAAAGAAGCAGTGGGTGCAAAAGTCATTTCAACCAATCCTTTAACTGGTATATGATAATAATTTGAATAAATTTATGTTTTCACACACATTAATCATAATACAAAGTCCATTTTTTTTAACAATATAATAAACCTGATTCAAATAATTCACTTTTTTAACAGGATAATTAAAATGTAAAGTAATTAATGAAAAAATAATTCATTCCATCACCACATAAAACCTTACCATAAAACAATGTATTAATAAAGGACGGGGGTTTCGGGGGCAACACCCCTGAAGCTAAAAACATATGTATAATTTCCTTGTAAAAGTATAGTAATTTCTAGTCAATCTGGGCCGTTCATTAGGCGGATGATCTGACGGTAGAGATTATGTTTAGTTTAGGGTTTTTGGACCTAGAAGGAAACCCCTCTCTTTTTATGAGGGCATTGTATTGAGGTTCTGTAATAGATGTGTATTTCTCTGAGCGAGAAGCAGAGAGGTGAGACTATGATAGAAAATAGAGGATATTACAGTGGATCTGCTGTAGGTTGTGTCTCTTCATTTTGCTATATAATAGAAAGGAAGGAATGGTTGTTCGGGGTGGACGTAGCCCAAACTGGGTGAACCACGTATATCTGTGTCTCTATTGTTTTATGCATTTTCTGTGTTTATATTTCTGCAATATTTTATGTGTTCCATTGCTTCATAATATATAATTTTCTAACACTAGGCCCTTTTTAAATGTTGAAACCTAACTTCCACTTGAGAAATCCTTCATGGGATGACATGTCCATTGTTTTTGCATGGAATGCTTTACACATGCTCTTATCAAATGCTATCATATTTCACATTACACCACGTCAATATTTGACAACTAACCATATCCTTTGTAAATAGATGCTAAAATTCTCGATAGGTTATTCTTTGTCTCATCATGGCCTTCTTATAACATATTACATAAACCTAGCCTTACTTCCATGATGCGAATTAGGGTTAATCTTGACAAATGATTAACTAAATGGTTAACTTTAATATTTCTTTTAATAATGACATCTCCATAAGTAAATATAGGTCATTTTAACTTAAATTAAGTGTATCCATCGTTCATGTTATTATCGTCCTACATACAACAACTTCTTTTTTATAGTTAATATCCTTCATTTTAGCCTTATTTTGAATAATTGTCTTGTTTCATAGTTCTAAATAAGCCCCAAACTACTAAATTCTGCGATAACTCTAGTTTTCCTCCTTGTTACTGTCACTTCATTTTGCTAGCTATGCAAGAATGTTGAACAGGGGCAAGAAACCTTAAAAGAAGCAGTGGGTGCAAAATTCATTTCAACCAATCCTTTAACTGGTATATGATAATAATTTGAATAAATTTATGTTTTCACACACATTAATAATACAAAGTCCATTTTTTTTAACAATATAATAAACCTGATTCAAATAATTCACTTTTTTAACAGGATAATTAAAAATGTAAAATAATTAATGAAAAAATAATTCATTCCATCACCACATAAAACCTTACCATAAAACAATGTATTAATAAAGGACTTCCTAATTAAATTGGAATATTTTATATATTCCTTTAATATTTCCTCCAATATATGCCTTGTTACTGAAGTAAAATTGAGAAACATAGATGGATTATTTTATAAAGTGGCTCAAACTATTAATCTTCAAAATTCAAAAATACTTTACCTTGCTTTAATCGAAATTGTTTTTCCCATTTATCTTATTTAATGGGAAACCATGTTTAATACATATATATGAGGAAACATAAAGTAATGCTAAACCAATTGATTAGAATGTAAAATTATCATCAAAAAGTGTAGTTTGAAACTAATATATTAGACATAACATATTATTTATCTATTAATATATAAGAACCTATCTGATATAAAATTAAAATTAACTTCAAATGAGAAATAAATAAACTATTTGATATAGGAAACTTTTTCTCTTGTTTTTGTCCATATTGTCATCAAGAAAATCTTGTTTATTTACACACCCAACAATCTTACCATTTTCACAAAAGTGACAACCTTCTTGGAGCATGTACTGATATGATTAAAAGTTATATTTATTTTAGTTTGATTGCACATTTAATCTGTCAAAATCTTTTCATTTTGAAGTTTTTTAATCAACAAGGTTGGGTTCTGACTCATGAATCAATTTTGATCAAAATCACTATAACATCTAGCATAATAAATTAGTCTCTCTCGATCAAAAGATTTAACAGAGGATTTGAACTAACAATTTCAAAAGGAATGTTTCCAACTACTCTATATCCAATCAAAAGAGTTAACAGCGGATTTGAACTAACAATTTCAAAAGGAATGTTGCCAAGTAATCAATATGAAAGACTGGAAGAAATTTGTTGGCTTAGGGGGTCCTAACTCAGGTTCAGAGTTAGTTGCACCAAACAAATCCCTACACTACTGGTCCTTTCGATATCAATCCACAGTGCACAGATTGAAGTCTCACCAAAAGTAGTATGGGGAGATGCTGGAACCAAGTTTCTGCACCTAGAGATCAGTATGATGTCCTTCTGTGGCCTAGATATACCTTCACGTAGACCTCTAAGCCCTTAATTCTTAGCACTGTAACTCCCTTCGATCGGCCTCTAGACCTTCATGAAAGTCTATTACTGGATTTTGCAGACCCTGAACAGGCGAATTAGCTACTTACACGCACCATAGATTACTCTTAGACAAATATTTACTCACATCTACCTAAGTGTTCGATAGATTTAACAAAAGTTTTATGATATTCGCGTAATTAATCAACATTAATTATGTTCAAATAATAAGACAGACCAAGTAAATTCATGCAAAAACACATCATTACTTTATAAAGAGCATATATCACAATCACACATAACAGAAGTAAAGAGATAAAACACTGTTTTTTTTGCAACAATTTTCTTTATTGATCTTAAATATTTTCCTGTGAACTCAATTACAGGGGTCTGCACACCCAGTTACAGACACTACTCTAGGCCTCTGCACATTGAGCTGTAGAGCCTTTCCGTCCTCTAACACTTCTATCTCTACATTAGACTTCTGTGCTCGTACCCATATACTTAGATCACTTCTTTTCTTAGACTCTCTGAGACACACCTATTTATACAATCCCACGGTTTGCAAACAATGGCTAGATCTTTAAAACTCGACTCAAGCCTACATAAAGAAGGGTAAAACCCTTTTCGAATCTTAACTAGCTATGTGCTCCATGACCACAATTTGTAGATACTTCTGATATGTTTACATCAAAACTTTGGCTTTTTCCCCAAAACTGACCCCAGGGGACCCCATCCCAACAGGCCCCCAACACAAAGGTCGTGACTCACCCTCAACTCACTCATCTGGTATGGCAATATTGCTGTGAAGATCCCCCAGCTCGACTTGTACAACTGCTACTTCAGCTGCGCTCTACTTGGCTGCCTGCTTTAGTTGCTCTACGAGCTGTAATGTGGTTGGTCCTTCACTGGCTTACTTGATTTTGTATTGTGTAAGCTATGAGTTCGCCAAATTTTCCTGTATGTTGGTAGAGATTAGGTAGGCTTCATCCAACCAAGGACCCAACCTCACCTTAAGGATTTCTTCTTTTTTGTGCTACTTCTACTTGTGCCAGGAGTTGTTTTTCCTCCTATAGCTTGGCGAGCCGCTATGCTATAGCAATGGTCTGCATTGTCACCCTTACTTTGTCGTATTGTTGCTGGAGCTTGTAGATATTGGTATTCAATATCTGCATGGTGGGATCCTCCTCAAAGCTCATCACTACTTCCAGGCCCATTCAAACAAAGTTGTACAATTAGCCACTGCGTGTTATGAAACCAGCTCAAGAAAAGATAGAAAAGATAGATCAACGTCCTAGAATTCAGCCTCTTCGAGGGGGCAACCTCCTTTACATTACATAAATGAACAATTCTTGGATGATACAAATGACAAAACCTCCTTTCTATATATATAGGAGCCTAAGGAGTCACAATATAATCTAGCCGACCTAACAATAATAATATAAAGCCACAAAAATAACAATAGAGGGATTCTATGGGGCACAGAAATAACAATATGGGGGTAATAGGGGCACAACAATATAAATAAGGGGTATAACTACAATAGTAATGGGGTAATCACTAGCATTATAGGGACCCAACATGCCCCTCTCCTTCAAAAAAGTGGTGTCCTCAACGCTTGAGTAGTTCTGGATACTTCTGCATAAAATTCTCATCCTCCCATGTGGAATCTTCAGCGGATAAGTTCTTCCACTTGATAAGATACTCTGAAATTGATCAATTTCGTAGCTGTCGAGTTCTTGTTTCTGTGACTGCTTCTGGTTCCAATATAATTTTTCCTTCCTTTTCAAGTTCTGGCAATATTGTTTGAATTGGGAGCTTGTCACCTATAACCTTCGTTAAACATGAAACATGGAAAACTGGGTGCAATCGAGAAGCTGCAGGAAGCTCCAATTTGTATGCCATAGTACCAATCTTTTGCAACACCTTGTACGGACCATAATACTTTGGTGATAATTTATTATCCTTCTTAGCTTGCTTTAGGGACATTTGTTTATATGGTTGTAGCCGTAGGAATACCCAATCACCTACATCAAAACTTCTTTCACTGCGATGTTGATCTGCCTGTTGTTTCATTCTATTTTGTGCCAACACGAGGTTATCCTTTAAGAGTTGGAGGACTTGTTGTTGATGTTCGATGTGATGTTCCACTGCCTGAACCTTAGAATTTTCTCTTAAATATGATGTGATGGATGGTGGTTGATACCCATAAAGTGCCATAAATGGGGTCATTTTTGTTGTTTTATGGAAGGAAGTGTTATACCACCATTCAGCCAGAAGCAACCATTTGACCCATTGTGTTTGTTTATCAGATACAAAGCAACGAAGATATCCTTCCAAACCTTTGTTTACTATATCAGTTTGCCCATCAGATTGAGGATGATAAGATGAGCTGTGAGTTAACTGAGTACCAAGACAAGAAAATAATTCTGTCCAAAAATTTCCAGCGAAAATGGGATCTCTGTCACTTACAATAATCCTTGGGTTTCCATGTAGCTTTTGAACTATTTCCATAAATGCAGTAGAAACTGTACTGGCTTTAAATGGATGTGATAATCACAAAAGTGTGCATACTTGGTAAGTCTATCAACTACCACCATGATGACACTCTTTCCTTCAGACTTGGGTAAACCTGTGATAAAGTCCATTGAAACCTCCTCCCAACGTTGACTTGGAATGGATAAAGGTTGTAATAGAGCTGGTGTCTTAATTGTTTCAACTTTATTTTGCTGGCAAACCAAACATTCCGCCACAAACTTTTGAATATCTGATTTAAGGCCATCCCAAAAAAATTCCCTCTTAACCCTGTGGTGAGTTTTTAAAAATCCTGAGTGCCCTCCTAAGGGAGAAGTATGCAATTCCATAAGAATCTTTTGTTTTAGCTGGGAATTCTTACAGAGGTATAAGCGATCTTTGTACCATAACGAATCATTTTGCCAGTTAAATGTATCAGAAGTACTGGAATCTTGTTGTAGCTTTCGAATAAGTGCCCACACTTATTTGTCATTCTTCCATTCCTCCCTTGCTTCATTTATCCAATCTGGTTGGATAATAGAAATGGCACACAAAAATGCTTCCACATCCTCATCCTTTCTTGAGAGTTCATCTGCCAACACATTTTTCTTCCCTTTTTTGTAGATGATTTCAAAGTCATAACCCAACATCTTTGTGACCCACTTTTGTTGCTCTTCAAAGGATAATCTTTGTTCTAAAAAGTATTTAAGGCTATCATGATCCATTTTTACCTTGAAGTGTCTTCCCATTAGGTAGGGTCGCCATTTCTTAAGTGCATGGAGTATTGCCAACATTTCCTTCTCATAAATAGCTTTGCTTAAAAACTTTCCCTTGATTGGACGACTTTCAAAAGCAATGGGTCTTTCATCTTGCATTAGAACAGCACCAATTCCATTTCCTGAAGCATCACATTCCATAGTAAATGTTTTTGTGAAGTCCGGTGTAGCTAAGACCGGTGCTTGGCACATTGCCTCTTTAAGATGTTCAAAGGCCTTTGTTGCTTCCGGAGTCCATGAAAATGAAACTTTCTTCAATAATGTTGTTAGAGGTGCTCCTATTCTCCCATAATTGTTAACAAACTTGCGATAATACCCTATCAACCAAAGAAATCCTCGCAGATGCTTTATGGATGTGGGGATTTTGTTGACCTAGGTTGTCATTGACGTCAATATGGCAATATTCTGGATACTAGAGGATGACATGAAGCCAAGCGGGTGCAGAGCAGATTCATGAAGAGACAGGAGTAAGCCCATTAGGATAGCCAAGCCATAAGCAAAGAGGAGCAGATGGAGACGAGAGGACCCATAGAGGAAGCAGACAGAGTTAGAGGAGCCAAGAGGAGCACACAAGAGGAGACAAGAGGAGCCAAGTGGAGAACACAGAATGTTGTAGCACTATCCACGGCATAAACATGCATATGGCGGCAAAGACTTGTATATGCATGTAACACAAACAGAGATATCGGAGGTGGAAGACTTAAACTACGTTATCAGGCTTGTAAAACCCATGTATGCATGCTTTAACGGCTGTCGAACACTGTTGAAAAGGTTGGAGAAAAGTTGTTGAAACATCAATGTCTCTGTTGCTGAAACACCAGTTTCGGCGTTGCTGAAACACCAGTTTCGGCGTTGCTGAAACACCAGTTTCGGCGTTGCTGAAACACCTCCATGACGAAATTATATTTCGACGTTGCTGAAACACCTCCGTGACGAAATTATATTTCGGCATTGCTGAAACACCTTCCTGACGACATTATATTTTTGCGACAACACATCAATCGAAGGTAATCATGAGGAAGATAAAGCGAATGGAGGAGGGAAGCCAGAAGGTCAAGCGAGTGTAGAGGAAGCTGAAGCTCAAGCGAGCGAAGAGGAAGCCAAAGAGCCATTGAGTAAGCGAAAACGAATGGACAAAGGTATGAGAATTTATAAAATAGTAAAAAGAGAGAGTTGTTGTTGTTGGAGCTATTGTGGTTGTGGAAAAGAACCAGAATGTATGCCAACAAACGCAGTAGAGGTGGTTAAGCGTTGTATGAAGTTGTTGTTGATGCTGCTGCTGTTGTTGTTGTTGTTGCGGTTGTTGTAGCTGATGATGTTGTTGTTGTAGCTGCTGTTGTTGTTGCTGCTGCTGCTGCTGCTGTTGCTGTAGTTGTTGTTGCTTTTGTTGGTGTTGTTGTAGTTGTTGTTGTTGTTGTTGTAGCTGTTGTTGTTGTTGTTGTTGTTGTTGTTGCTGTAGCTGTTGTTGTTGTTGCTGTTGCTGTAGCTGTTGTTGTTGTTGCTGTAGCTACTGTTGTTGTTGCTGCTGCTGCTGTTGCTGCTACTGTTGTTGCTGTAGCTGCTATTGTTGTTGCTGTAGCTGCTGTTGGTGTTGCTGTAGCTGCTGTTGTTGTTGTTGTAGCTGCTGTTGCTGGTGCTGCTGTTGCTGTAGCTGCTGTTGTTGTTGTTGTAGCTGTTGTTGCTGTTGTTGTAGCTGTTGTTGCTGTTGCTGTAGCTGTTGTTGCTGTTGCTGTAGCTGTTGTTGTTGTTGTTGTTGCTGTTGTTGTTGTTGTTGTAGCTGCTGTTGCTATTACTCTTATTGTTGCTGTTGTTGTAGTTGTTGTTGCGATTGCTGTTGTTACTGCAGCTGCTGAAAGTTGCTGAAATACGCTGTGAAGGTCGTTACAGCTGCTGAAAGCTGCTGAAATACGCTGGAGGAAATAGAGGCCATGTGAGGGTCCAACAGAATAGAAACAGGGTGCAGCAGAACATAAAGAGGGATGAAGGACCAACAAAATAGTAGGCAGTCGAAGGGGAGAAACAGCCAGTAGAAAAATAGTCATGCTGAAGCATTCACTGTGACAATGAGAACATAAGCTTGAATAGAAAATTGTTATTTATACAGAGTTTAGTGCAGCTAACAGAAGATTGACTAAAGCTGTGTGAAGACATTATCAGAGAGAAAAATGGCTATTGGAGACTATGTGTGGGCAGTGTGCAGAGTTGTAAAGACTCATTCTTAAGAAGACTGGTTGTCATTGATACTGTAGCCTGGAGACTACAGTGAAGCTGTAAATAGACAGAACTCAGCAAAGAAGAGTTCTGAGAGAAAAATATTACCATCAAACAGTGCCTTGACAAGATAGGATTGGAGTCCTTGGGGCTGGTGCCTCAAGAGCAAGAAGGATTGGAGTCCTTGGGCTGGTGCCTCAGAAGTAAGTAGGATTGGAGTCCTTGGGGTTGAAGCCTCAGAAGTAGGAAGGATTGAAGTCCTTGAGAGTTTGTGCTCCTAAGTCCAAGATTGGTGTCTTGGCAAAATAGAGTTGGTGCTTTGGAGGTTGGAGCCTCACCAAAGTCCAAGTTGGAGCTTGGCAACTGATTGCAACCATCTATATATTGTATCTATTTTACTGCATAGTTTATATTAATAAAATCATTTATTCTTGCTGTTCATATTGTGTTCTGAATATATATGTTTTAACTGGTAAAACAATAGTGGGAAAAAGAAATATTGATTCACCCCCCTCTCAGTATTTCCAACAATTGGTATCAGAGTAGGTACCTTCATACAAAGCTTAACAGCTTGAAGGTCGACATTTAGAACACAAATGGCGAGGTCAAGGAAGAAAGTCTCCAATCCTCCTAAGGATGTGTCTCCCTCTACTACTAAAATAGAAGACAATCAATTTGATGAGGCTCCAAGGCTCAATGGGAACTTTAGTATATGGGAATCAAGAATGAGGAATTTCCTACAAACTCAAGGCATTGAAATCTGGAAACCAGTGATTGTTGATAGCAGGATGGATGAGGAATCCAAGGATTACAATGCAAAAGCAATGAAGGAAATCTTGAATGGGCTACCTGATTCTGTAAAGAACAATCTAGGAAAATGTTCATCGGCAAAGGGCATTTGGGACAAACTTCATGATCTTCACTCAAAAGGAGCATTGACCATGACCATCAGCCAAGAAGATGATGGAAATATAGAAGAAATCTTGCTCCAAGAAGAAATGTAGATGATGACAAAGATGCAAGAAGAAATGGTTATCATCAAAGGATATCAAGGCAGAAAGATTTCAGAAGTACATCAAGGAAATCTCCATCTCCCAGGTACCAAAGTTCATTTTTTGGTTATTGTTATTCTCGTACAAACTTTGGTCACATGGCAAAAGACTGTAAAGAATATCATAAAGATAAATGTTATGGTGCCCAACCACTCTATAGAGATAGATATTATAGTCCCCAACAATCTACAAGAAATAATTTTGCAGGAAGAAATCATGAATTCTTATTCATGAACAATGTAGAATGCTTCAAGTGTCATAACATTGGTCATATGGCACATGATTGTAACTTAACATGGGCTCTTACACAAGCTAGAACCATGCAAAAGAAGAAAGTTACACAAGTATGGAGAAGGAAGGAAATACAATCCGAAAGTCCCTTGAGCTCTCCAGCCAACAACATGTGTCATTGGCCTAAATTTTGACAATCTAAGCATCTTATAAGAAGACTCTGCCAAAAGGAGATGATGCATACAGTTAGGGGGAGCCTGTGATTCTTGATCATTATTGTTGAAGCTATTAGTGAAAGGTTCTTTATGAAATCCTTGCTGAACTATATTAACAGCCATTCTTTGATAAAGATCATTTCTCAGGAATACTCCATTGAAGAACATGATTATGTAATAGGGCAAATAATTATGGTGCTGATATTACAAACGCTGAATGTATTGACTCAGGAATTTTAATATGAGAACAGAGAAACTCTAGACACTAATAGAGGCAGTCTTCAAACAAACAGATACATCTGGAATAGAGTTTGAAGTAAGAGCAGCCGGGAGCATATAACAAAACTGAAGCATTGCATGAAGATGCAAATCAGCAGAAGCAAATCAGCAAAACAAATTTAAAGGACAATCACAGATTGGATATCTGAATCTGCAGAGATATGTACAAGAAAACAAGGAAAGGATGGCAGTGAGTTAAGAAGAAGCACAGAGACACAAATGAACACAAATCTGAAGAAAGACAGCAAGAAAGACAATCTCAACGGCAGTTTCTGTTAATTCGGACTATGAAGATTTCTCAATGTTACCTGTGGAGACAGAAATATGGATTGAAGTATAAAAAGCCTGGACTTGGACACTTGGTGTATGGCCGTTTGCAATCTAAATGAAAGCATTAAAGTAGAGCATCCTTAAGTATTGTTGAAGCCATGATAAAGTAATTCTAAGACATGAAGAGGGAATAATGTGAAAATTGATGATAAAATATCAATCCCTCTATCTTGAGTAAAACAAAGAAGAGCACTATGACAGGGGGAGTCACAGACCCATGAAGATCTTCCATTCAGGAAGAACAGAAGTAGTTTTATAGGGGGAGTCCCAGAGCACTCCTTTGCCATTGATGTCAAAGGGGGAGAGAAGAAGAATATTGCCATCAATAACAAAGGGGGAGATTGTTGACCTAGGTTGTCATTGATGTCAATATGGAAATATTCTGGATACTAGAGGATGACATGAAGCCAAGTGGGTGCAGAGCAGATTCATGAAGAGACAGGAGTAAGCCCATTAGGATAGCCAAGCCATAAGCAAAGAGGAGCAGATGGAGACGAGAGGACCCATAGAGGAAGCAGACAGAGTTAGAAGAGCCAAGAGGAGCACACAAGAGGAGACAAGAGGAGCCAAGTGGAGAACACAGAATGTTGTAGCACTATCCACGGCATAAACATGCATATGGCGACAAAGACTTGTATATGCATGTAACACAAATAGAGATATCGGAGGTGGAAGACTTAGACTACGTTATCAGGCTTGTAAAACCCATGTATGCATGCTTTAACGGTTGTTGAACACTGTTGAAAAGGTTGGAGAAAAGTTGTTGAAACATCAATGTCTCTGTTGCTGAAACACCAGTTTCGGCGTTGCTGAAACACCAGTTTCGACGTTGCTGAAACACCAGTTTCGGCGTTGCTGAAACACCAGTTTCGGCGTTGCTGAAACACCAATTTCGGCATTGCTAAAACACCAGTTTCGGCGTTGCTGAAACACCTCCGTGACGAAATTATATTTCGACGTTGCTGAAACACCTCCGTGACGAAATTATATTTCGGCATTGCTGAAACACCTTCGTGACGACATTATATTTTTGTGACAACACATCAATCGAAGGTAATCATGAGGAAGATAAAGTGAATGGAGGAGGGAAGCCAGAAGGTCAAGCGAGTGTAGAGGAAGATGAAGCTCAAGCGAGCGAAGAGGAAGCCAAAGAGCCATTGAGTAAGCGAAAACGAATGGACAAAGGTATGAGAATTTATAAAACAGTAAAAAGAGAGAGTTGTTGTTGTTGGAGCTATTGTGGTTGTGGCAAAGAACCAGAATGTATGCCAACAGACGCAGTAGAGGTGGTTAAGCGTTGTATGAAGTTGCTGCTGCTGCTGTTGTTGTTGTTGCGGTTGCTGTAGCTGATGTTGTTGTTGTTGTAGCTGTTGTTGTTGCTGCTGCTGCTGTAGATGTTGTTGCTGTTGCTGTAGCTGCTGTTGGTGTTGCTGTAGCTGCTGTTGCTGTTGCTGTAGCTGTTGTTGTTGTTTCTGTTGCTGCTGTTGCTGTAGCTGTTGTTGTTGTTGATGTAGCTACTGTTGTTGTTGTTGCTGCTGCTGCTATTGCTGTAGCTTTTGTTGTTGTTGATGTAGCTGCTGTTGGTGTTGTTGTAGCTGCTGTTTCTGTTGTTGTAGCTGTTGTTGCTGGTGCTGCTGCTGCTGCTGTTGCTATAGCTGCTGTTGTTGTTGTTGTAGCTGCTGTTGTTGTTGTTGTAGCTGTTGTAGCTGTTGTTGTTGTTGCTGTAGCTGTTGTTGTTGTTGTTGTAGCTGCTGTTGTTGTTGTTGCTGCTACTGCTGTTGCTGTTGCTGCTGTTGTTGTAGCTGCTGTTGCTATTACTGTTGTTGCTGTTGTTGCTGTAGTTGTTGTTGCGATTGTTGTTGTTACTGCAGCTGCTGAAAGTTGCTGAAATACGCTGTGAAGGCCGTTACAGCTGCTGAAATACGCTGGAGGAAATAGAGGCCATGTGAGGGTCCAACAGAACAGAAACAGGGTGCAGCAGAACATAAAGAGGGATGAAGGACCAACAAAATAGTAGGCAGTCGAAGGGGAGAAACAGCCAGTAGAAAAATAGTCATGCTGAAGCATTCACTGTGACAATGAGAACATAAGCTTGAATAGAAAATTGTTCTTTATACAGAGTTTAGTGCAGCTAACAGAAGATTGACTAAAGCTGTGTGAAGACATTATCAGAGAGAAAAATGGCTATTGGAGACTATGTGTGGGCAGTGTGCAGAGTTGTAAAGACTCATTCTTAAGAAGACTGGTTGTCATTGATACTGTAGCCTGGAGACTACAGTGAAGCTGTAAATAGACAGAACTCAGCAGAGAAGAGTTCTGAGAGCAAAATATTACCATCAAACAGTGCCTTGACAAGATAGGATTGGAGTCCTTGGGGCTGGTGCCTCAAGAGCAAGAAGGATTGGAGTCCTTGGGCTGGTGCCTCAGAAGTAAGTAGGATTGGAGTCCTTGGGGTTGAAGTCTCAGAAGTAGGAAGGCTTGAAGTCCTTGAGAGTTTGTGCTCCTAAGTCCAAGATTGGTGTCTTGGCAAAATAGAGTTGGTGCTTTGGAGGTTGGAGCCTCACCAAAGTCCAAGTTGGAGCTTGGCAACTGATTGCAACCATCTATATATTGTATCTATTTTACTGCATAGTTTATATTAATAAAAGCATTTATTCTTGCTGTTCATCTTGTGTTCTGAATATATATGTTTTAACTGGTAAAAAAATAGTGGGAAAAGGAAATACTGATTCACCCCCCCTCTCAGTATTTCCAACAGATTTTCCATTCCTTAATGGCTTTAATTTTGCTAGGGTCTACCTTAACTACTTCATGAGATACAATATGACCCAAATATTCCACCTCCTGGACTCCAAAGAAACATTTGGATCTTTTTGCATATAATTGTTTCTCCTCCAATAGTTGTAGCACCCTGTCAACATGTTCAACATGATCCTTCCAAGACTTGCTGTAGATTAGTATATCATCAAAAAATACTAACACAAATTTTCTAAGGAATGGTTTGAAAATTGAATTCATCAAACCTTGAAATGTTGAAGGTGCATTGGTAAGGCCAAAAGGCATGACCAAAAATTCATAATGACCCTCATGAGTTCTAAATGCCGTTTTCGGAATGTCTTCAATCTTCATTCTGATTTGATGATATCCCAAACGAAGATCCAACTTGGTGAAGTAAATTGATCCATGCAATTCATCCAGTAATTCATCAATAACAGGAATGGGGAACTTATCTTTAATAGTGAGCTTGTTGAGCTCCCTATAATCCGGACACATGCGCCATGATCCATCCTTCTTGTGCACCAATACTACTGGAGCTGAGAAAGAACTTTGACTCAGTTGAATTATACCAGCCTCTAGCATTTCTGCAACCATACGTTCAATTTCACTTTTTTGGACATAGGGATATCTGTACGGCCTGATGTTTGGAGGAACACTTCCTGGAATCAGATGAATAGCATGATCATGATCACGCATAGGTGGGAGACCTTTTGGAGTCTCAAATACCTTGGAATGATTGTCCAGGACTTTTTGGAGATCTGGAGAAATAGATGATTCCCATGTGGAAACATCTAGCGAACATAATTGTGCAATTACACCTCTTTGCTCCTTTTTTAGAAGCTTTATCATGCCATTAGAGCTGATTATCTTTCCTGGTTTCCCTGCAATACCCCTTAATTCAACTTCCTTTCCTTCCATAGAAAATTTGATGAAAAGTTCTTGAAAATTAAAAGCTATTGTACCCAAGGATTGTAGCCATTGGACTCCTAGTACAACATCAGCACCTCCCATTGGAATGGAAAGCATTGGGCTAGTCAATACATATTCTCCCATGGATAGCTTGATATTATGGCACTTTCCAGAGCAATTTATTGTTCCTCCATTTGCAATCATCACTTGACACTCTGGTGCTGGATATAGGAAGCAATTCAATTCTTTTGCTACCCTACAATGAATAAAATTGTGGGTGCTTCCTGAATCAATCAACACTATTACCTTTTTCTTCTTGATTTGTCCTTCTATCTTGATGGTTTGAGGAGTGGTAATTCCCGCCAATGCATTACAAGATATGGTCGAATTTATTTGTTCTTCATCTAGGCTTTGTTCCTGGAGTATATCTTCTTCTTTTGACCTTTCTTGCTCCTTTTCTTCTTCCTCTTCACAATCTATGTAGAATAATTTCTTCTCAGCACACTTATGACCTTTAGTGTATTTGCTATCACAACTGTAACAAAGCCCTTTTGCTCTTTTTTCTTCCAATTGTTGTGGTGTCAACCTTATAGGTTGTGGAAGACTAGGGGCAACAACACTTCCGTCTTTATAGTTGTGAGTGGTATGCTTCCTGGTTGCCATAATTTTGCTTTCCATTTTTCTTGCTAACCTGAATGCCTTCTCTAATGAATCAGGTTCCCAAAGGCGAACATCATGTTGGATATTATCCTTTAAAGACCCTATGAACACATCAATCCTATGCTCCTCTGGAATATCTTTTACCCTTATGTTCAATTTTTGGAACTCCTCAATGTGCTCCATTACTGAACCCTTTTGTTTGAGACTTATCAATTGGCTAAAAAAAGTGTTGCTTTTTGTATCTTCATAATGTGCTATCAATTCTTTCGTAAAAATTGCCCAAGTGATAAATTGTTTACGAGAACAAAGCCATTGATACCATACAAACTGATTTGGTTCCAAATATAAAGTTTCCATACGTACCTTTTGTGCGTTTTGCACATTATTGAGATCGAAGAATTGCTCCATCTGTAATATCCATGTGGCGGGATCCTTGCCATCAAACTTCCTCATATCGATTTTTGGAATATGGTGATTCTTCGATCCAACATTACCGTCTATGGAATCATGATTAACATTTCTTTTGTTCTCATCATGAGTTTCCTTTACTACCTTTTCACCATTAGTGACCCTTTCTTGTAGCAACTTCTTCAATTCTTCCATGTCTGTCTTCAAATCTATCTTCAAATCATCCATCTTAGCTTCCATGCCCTTTATCTTAGATTCCACGCCATTACCTTAGATTCCACGCCACTTATCTTAGCTTCTGTTAGCTTTTGTGAGCATGACATTTGTTGCACTTGTTCTTGTAATTTTGATATATCATGTAGCATTTCTTCCTCTTCTTCATGAGTCATGCTAGAGCTTTCAGGTTCCTTACTAGGTGTTTGAATTTTCTTTCCTCGGGGCATCAGTTACCGATAATAATGCTTTACTATGCCCTTTGAATTTCGTTAAACCAAGCTTACACAAAAATTAAAAAAAAAAAAAACTACACACCTTTTTTCACTTTATAGAAGCCTGATATTGAATCTGATGTATCTCTGTAATTTCGAATCATCCAGTTCTGAAATTTCTACCTGTAGTATCCTTCTGCGTCCTCTTTCCAATGCCACAAGTCTGAGCCAAATTGGATTCTCCAAGGAAGAGTTATGTGAAATCTCCCACAGTGACTTGCTTTTAGATTGGTTCAGCAGAGCGAAATTGTACGACGTGCCACGAGTCACTGTTTCAACCTTTGAATCTAAAACACACATACAAGAAACTACAGTCCGTCCTCTTTCTGTACCTTCTTATGAAATTTCAATCCAATCCCCAGAGAGAAAGTTATGACGATTTTCCCCAGGTCACCTGTTTTGAATGTAATTCAGGAGTCTGCAAAAAGACCGACTTCCTTAGATCATATCTCCGCAAATATCACGCAAAAAGCTCTAAAATTCGGACCCAAGCTTCAGTGCAATTGGTTCTCAAATGGGTTTTTTTTGCGAAACGTCACAAAAAAAACATTATAGCGAAAATTCCACGATGACCTGTTTGGAGCAGCGAAACCCTAGAATCCAAAGCTCTGATACCAAATGTTATGAAACCAGCTCAAGAAAAGATAGAAAAGATAGATCAACGTCTTAGAATTCAGCCTCTTCGAGGGGGCAACCTCCTTTACATTACATAAATGAACAATTCTTGGTGATACAAATGACAAAACCTCCTTTCTATATATAGGAGTCTAAGGAGTCACAATATAATCCAGTCGACCTAACAATAATAATATAAAGCCACAAAAATAACAATAGAGGGATTCTATGGGGAACAGAAATAACAATATGGGGTAATAGGGGCACAACAATATAAATAAGGGGTATAACTACAATAGTAATGGGGTAATCACTAGTATTATAGGGACCCAACACTGCGACATCCATAGTATCTATTCCTTCCATGATGACAACTTCACGCTGATCCATGTATTCAAGCAGAGTGGAAGGTTGTGACTTGAGTTACACCTATATGATTTTCATGTTGAGTTCAAACTGAACTCGGGTCACCTTTACCTTATCATTGTGGATGCCCACAATGATTTTCTGGATCTTGACCTCTAATTTTGCTTCCTCAGGGATGTGCAACTCTAGCACTGTTTGGTAGGCCTTTGCAACTGATGCTACCAAATGGGCATTCTGCTCCTTGATTGTGCCTCTTCCTTTCAAAGCCTTCATCTTCTCGGCGAACATTTGTTCATTGTTCACCTTCTACTCACTGATTAAACTGAGAGTGCACTGCTCCCGCGTTCTCAATTCCACTGTCACACCTATTTGCATCATGTGAAGATATTCGTTGCGGAGCATTGCAATGTTGAGGGCAATCTTCTTCAAAGTGATCACCATGACCTTATCATTAGTCAATTTTGTGCCTAGGGGTCCTTCGCGAAGCGCGACTATCTTGAGATCCACTGTCCTTACAAACTTCGTAGCGTGACTAGTCCCTTGATAACTTCTAATTTCTTCTTCATCTTTTCAGGCTTGTTGGACGAGGATGTTTGTGATGGGGATAGTTGCACCAAGCCATAAACACCCATCATGCACTAGAGTTAGCAGTTTCTTTATACATATGATATTGATATTGGAGTGGTGGTAGTGGGGCACCCATAATAGGTTTAACAACCCGAATTTAATTACTTCGTGGATCCACTCAACTCGCTCCAACGCCATGATACTGGAGTCTTTGTAATATACCCATTTCATGTAATTATCCATTGTGAGGTGGGGGAATCGCTCATGGTCAGCTAAGTCCTAATACTCCATATTTAAAAGGGGAATCAGTGCCAGGTGCAGACCTTGAAAGGTGATCTTTTTTGGCAAAAAGGGCGTATGAATAATGAATTTCTCTGCAATTGGGTCCTTGGCAACCTTCACCTTTCCTTTACGCAGAAGGATATAGTCCAAAAAATTGGAAATGGGTTCCACACCCTCAACGTCTAAATCTTCAGCATCCTCTTCGGCCTCTAAATCTACAACCTTCTCAGGCTTCCTATCCTTCTTTTGTCCCTGGGTAGTAGAGTGCTTTCTAGGTGACTTGTGCACTAGAACCAACCTTTTTTGCTTGTCTTTCTTTGGCTTACGGGTCTCACGCACTGGTGTAGGCTTCAACCTAGGAAACCTCTGCGCCGTAGGCGGAGGAGGCAGAGTCTCCATGCTCACAACTTCTGGAACCACTCCTTCGAAGGCAACATTTCCTTTGGTTCTTGCAGTCTCTCCTCGTCCTGACATAGTGCCACAAATAAAGTGTTGGGTGTCCTCGGGTAGATTATCAAACACAGAGCTTGCGACCAAATCCTCGAAAGACTTGTGATTGATAAGTGACAGACAAAACAACACAAAAATTATAAGGATGCAAATTTTTCTGTACTGAACAACCATGCGTTATTTATAGGGGATTTCAAATTCAAGTTTTACTGTTCCCCCAAAAATCCATCCATTAAT
The DNA here is from genome assembly GCA_031772625.1 of Pinus tabuliformis. Taxonomy (NCBI): domain Eukaryota; kingdom Viridiplantae; phylum Streptophyta; class Pinopsida; order Pinales; family Pinaceae; genus Pinus; species Pinus tabuliformis. Next base: position 631,518,388 of record CM062809.1, read on the forward strand.
GCTGAAATGGTGGCAGATCTCGAAATATGTCATCCTTAAACGCCTCCCTCCCACTCCTCTTAACTGTCTCCTAGCTATCAAATCACAGAGAGTGGCACTAAAAGTCATTATTTGGTTGTGTTACATGGTATCTCCCTCCATATCGGAGCTCCCTTCACACCGCTCTTGGTATTGTGACATCCCCTTTTTTTCACAGCCCCTCTATTGTGGAGTCCCCAAAACCAGGCAGTGTAGTTTATAGTCTCATACTCCCTTACAACTACCTGGAGCACTAATACCATGCTACCATCACATAGTCATTGAGATAGATCTCTTGCATATGGCTTTAATCGGCTTCCATTCACTTTTCCTGGGAAAGGTTATCCATTTAGCTTTGTGAGTTGAACCGCGCCCCCATCTCTGATTTCTTTGATGACCTATGGCCCCAACCAGTGCATCTAAAACTTTCCGAAAAATTTAGCAAACTTACTATCATATAATAAAACCAAGTCATTACCTTGAATGTGCACAGCTTGATGTGACGATTGTGCCATGCCTTTTCATGTTCCTTTTGTACTTGCTGATGAAATCTAGCTAAGAATCTATCCTCTTTAAGCTCTGACAATTGTGCGAGTTGTTCTTCTAAGGCTTCATGGTCCACCATGCTTGTGAAGGTTGCTATGTGTAGACTACGCATGATATACTCCATAGGCACCACAGCTTCTATGGCATAGACCAACCAGAAAGTTGTCTGACCTGTTATTTTTTTGCTAGTGTTATACGCCCATAATATTGTCGGTACGCACACGTCCCAATCATTCCACTGCACATTGCAAATCCTTTTTAGCACATTCTCCAATATATTATTGAAGGCCTACACTATTCCATTAGCATAGGGGTGATATGGTGTACTCTTCTGATGATAAACTTAAAATTATTCTATCAGTGCACTGATCGTTTCGTTGAGGAAGTGCATACTGCGATCACTCATCAACACTTTTGGGTAGCCAAATTTGGTTAATACGTACTCAAACAAGGATTTAGCAGCTGCGGCCCCTGTACAATCCTTCATAGGCTATAACTCTACCCATCTGGTCAGATACTCTGTCACGGTGATGATATAGCACGCACCTGTTTTCTTACCTGGGGGCATGATTGGTCCTACAAATTCAATAGCCCATTTCTCAAATGGCTGTAACTGGGAGGAAACTTATCCCTTCAGGATGGTCAGCCCGTTCTTTGACATGATTCATATGCCCTATAGTATGCTTTGGTATCCTTGTGTAATATAGTCCACCACATCCCGATTCATAGAATCGTTTGCATCGTTGCCTTTCCTACATAATGCCCTCTTGCAGCCCCTCCATGACCCTCTGCAAGGATGTTGTTTCTTTCAAAATTAGACACATACCATCGGAGTATCTCATATGAACCCATCTTGTATAAATGTCCTACAATTACTGATAAATCAGCCACATGTACTACCAATTCTTTGATTGGTGTAGCCTTATGGAGTTGTCCTTGTGGTAAAAAAAATGGACAATATCTACGAAGTGTTTGTCCACTACACGCAATGGGAAGAACTATGTGTCAAGAATCCCTTCCTCCAAATTAGTAGGCTCCACCCCCATGTTAATTCCAACAAATGGTCAGGTCGTGCATTTGGCCTTCCTGGCTTGACAATTAACTCAAAGTGATATTCTTGAAACAACAGCAGCCATCTACATATCTTCCTCCCCAACACAGCCTGATTGACTAGGTACTTCAAGGCAGAGTGGTCTGTGTACATCTTGAAATCTCTTCCCAACAAATAGTGTCGAAATTTTTGGAGCGCATATATCATAGTCAATCCCTTGCGCTTTGTCGTTGAGTAGTTCTTCTTATATTTTGATAATTTTATGCTTGCAAATGTTATGGGGTGATCCATTTCTCCTTCACTAACATCTGTCAGCACTGCTCCCAACATAATACATGAGGCATCAACATGCACATAGAATTCCTTCTTCCAATTCGGGAAGACCAAGATCGGCGCAGTGACCATCTTTTCCTTCAAGACATCCAGACTGTGCTGACATTCTTCATCCAAACAGAATGTCGTGTCCTTCTTTAGCAACTTCTCCATGGGTGTGATAATCTGGGCATAGGATTTGATGAACTTTCGATAATATCCAGTATGGTGCAACATTTCTCTCAGTTGTTTGAAAGTCCTCGGGTCTTCCAAATTGATTATTACTGTGATCTTGGTAGGGTCCACCATTAGTCCTTGCTTGCATACCACATGACCTAATAAAACCCCAAAGGGGACACGAAACAAGCACTTCTTTAGATTTAGTGCGATCTGATATCATTGGCAAGTATCCAACATTAATTGCAGACTGGCTGCATGGTGCTTGACCAACCCAAACACTGTCTAGTCATCAAAATATATCTACAATAATTTGTTAATAAAATCTTTGAATGTAATGATGACTGCACGAGAGAATATCGTTGATGCATTCTTGAGACCGAATGGCATCACCATATAATGAAAACACCACCGTTCTGTCACGAAGGTTGCTTTACTCCCATGTTCTAATGTGATCTTGATCTAATGGTATCCAGAGAAGCCATCAGTAAATGAGTAGGCCTCCTAACCTCCAACATTGTCCAGTGCCTCAGTAGTAAATGATGTCGGGAAAGGATCATGAACACAAGCATCATTAAGCTTTCTTAGATCTACGTAAATCCTTATCTCTCCCTTCTACTTCTTTTCCTGAACTACCATTGGTCTCAACCAATCAGATTCCTCCACTAGTTCAATAATACATGTCTCAAGCATCTTGTCCAATTCCAAGCAAAACTTTTCCTTGTATTTGGGATTAAGGCGATATGGCCTCTGCTTAATGGGGTTCGCTTCCGATTTCGAAGTTATTTTCATCACTCCCAAATCACCTATGATGCCTTTCAAGTCTGAAAATTTTGTAAAGATCCTAGTAGTGACAAACTAACTCATCAACCTTATCCACTGTGGCATCATCTGAATAATCTCTGATCTTCACGAATTTAGGCTCCGCTTGGATACCAATGTTTACCTACCTAGTTTTCAGTGGCGCAGTGATATCCAAGTTCACTATCTATGGAATTTAAACCTCGTGGTGGCCTTCCACTTATGCGAAATTGATATTCTATGGATACTCATCCTATCTTTCAACAATCATGTTATAGCATTCCAGCGGATGGTGCAGCTGGGTGCTCCAATCTGGTTGAACCAATTCCAAAGGATACTGTGGAATTCGAAAGATCGTTGCCTTAACCTCCTACAATGCTTCATCAATGCTTTCAAATCTGTCTTCAAAAGCTGAAGTTCATCAAGTATCCTTCTCTTAATATGTCCCACTTTGCGGTGCCATGGCAGAGCTTCGTTTCCAAATACCAATTCATAGGGACTATATCCAGAGTGTGACAAAATAAATGCACCCATTCTAGTTGCGGCTCCATTCCATACACTTTAGTCCATTTGGCCAAATTATCGCATGGATCATTCCTCCCATCATACTTCTTAGTTAACCATACTTTAGGACGACCAAATCGCATCCTCATCATCCTCCTATAATTGCGCAACTCATTAAAGTTGTCTTTGTGTGTACCCCACCATTGAGTGGGCGTAGCGCGCAGTGCCAAATCTAACACCTAAAAGCGGTGATCCTATGGAAATTATCTTTCAAAAGCATCCAAAAAATTATCTACATCAGTTAAACCATTGTAATAAGGTAAATTTCTTACCTCCGATGACACACAACGTAGCAATTTGGTCATCATGTTGCAATGTAGTGTGGATACATTTTACAACCTGTTTTTCCAATGTTCCAGCTCTTCATTTGAATCTAAGGTATAGGAACTTTCGAGGTCCCATGGAATCCTTCCATCAGTCATCAGGTTAACCCAATCTTGGTCTCGCACTGTAATCTTGTCGATTTGATCCAAATCATCATCACTTTCCTCATTGTCGCAGACCAGTTTGGTATAGCACAGTCCTTTTACAGAGTCCAATAGTACTACAATGTGGAGCGATTTTATTTCAAATGACATCATCTACTTCTTCAAGTTGATGACCCCATTCATATCAATATCCCAATCTATTCCAACAAGCATAGAGTATGGATTGCTATCATCAACAATTTCTATTACTTCAAAGTTAGCCAGCGCACTTGCACCTTCTATATCTACGGTAACTCCCTGCAGTCCTCCCATGGGGATAATCTTCTACTGATTAGCCATTCTCAGTTGAATCAAAGACCACTGGAGTGCATGTCTCCCCATTCTCTCCCAGGTCTTCTTAGGCAATACATTCGCATCAGACCCCAAATCCAAAATAACTTGGTCCATCTCATAGTCTCATATTTGTGCGGTAAGCCTCATCTCGTGCCCTATTCTCACCTTATGCTTACCAATCTTTCTGACTATTTAGGGTCCATTAGGATCATTATCCTTACTGGAAAACTTGTATATCAACTCCTGTATTCGTTTCACAGCCTTGCTATCGTGCAATAGTTTCATACAAGTCTCCAAGAAGGTGGTAAGAATAGAGAAGTTAACCTCTATAAGCACACTGGCCTCTGATAGTTTTTTTCTAAATCCCTAAGGTAGAGGCTTTAGGGAAGCTTTTCTTTACTTCCATGAATGTTTCCTTCACACGCTCTAGATCAAAACCAGTCTCCTTTTCGGGGGCCTTGTGGACTCATCCACCTTCTTCAGGCTTTTTTCCCTTCTCATCACCAACTATGATCCCACCTCGCAGCACAATATTCACATTCATATCCTCTTCGCGGGGCTCATCCTTCATCATCTGTAAGTTCTATGTAGGATGTTGAGGTTGGGATTTCTTCTCGTACATCTTGGCCATCAGCATAGGACATTTTTCGATTATGGTGTCAAACTGAGTGTAGTATTGACATGACAAGCATGTTTGATTCGTACACTCCCATGCATAGTGTCATGGAATTATTCAATTGTAGAAAATGACCTGACCACGACCCCTACTAGGTCCTCCTCCTCCTCAGCATCATTCATGTCCCTGATATCCTCCGCTCGTTCCCCCAATGCCCTGGTATGGAGGCTGAGTTTCTACTCACATTCGATACGTAGGCGTCTTCTCCATCATTAATTCATAGCTTCAACAGTGGCGCTCATCATGACCTATTGATTTACAGAAGTCGCAAAACAATTACTGTGGTGTCTGTGCAAAATTTTGTAGCAAATGACAATTATCTGTGACGTATTTTCTGACCACTTGACAAATAGAGCACCATAGCGCGGTCCCCATACTTCGTCCTACTGGAGCTTCCTGCCTGAGTGGCATCAGCCGTCCCCCTATAATATAGTTCGCGAAGATAGGGAAATGACCCTTATCATGCCCTTAGATATTACACTTGAGGCAACATACTTTTTCGCACACCTTTGTCCTAGCATCTTCTTCTTTTTTGAAGCTCTGCAATTCGAAATAGAGTTTTTGAGACTTTGAGTGAATTTGTTGGACTCCCAAAGACGCATCCTAAATAGGTTTCTCATGCAATCTCATCGTGATTTCCAGAGATTCCTGCTGAGTTCTTATCTTTTGCTGTGATAAAGCAATCCTTAGGTGGGGCAGGAGCACGGCTCAAAACCAATCATGGTGCTGACTATCTATGAGATTCATATTATCTTCGTGAATCCCACTCTTCAGTCTTTGATCTAGCTCCCAAGTCGTTTCACTAGGCCTAATCATGATTTCCTTAAATCTAATTACTAATTGTGAGGAAAACTTAGGCTTACTGAATTCTTTGTTCAAAGCGTTCTAAGTATCTGCTAATGATGACAATGGATTATTAGTGTAGTCATTAACGTGCCATGTTAGCATGCAATCCTGCAGAGTTGTAACCAATTGTGCCTTTTTTATGTTATCATTTGTAATCTATTATGTTGTCCACACAGCCTTCTCAACAAACCAAAACTGATCTGAATCCTCACTTCCTAAGTCCTTGAAGACTAGAAACTTCATTGTATTTGACATGTTGAACGATGGCAGTGGTGGTGGTAGTGTTGGCAAAGGTGTATGTTGTGGAGGTGAAGGTGGCAGTGGTGTGGATGGATGAGGTATTCATAGAAAACCCTACCTTATCAACTGGACAACACCTTGTGGTGAAGCCTATGCTGCTCCCTCATCATCACTCTCGAGAGGTTCAATCAATGGGCTGTATTTAGGGTTTTTTCTTCCCCTATCCCTGAAGAGCTTCCCACTTTGCATAGGTCCAAACATCAAGGTCGTGGCATTACTCATTTCTCACACAACAACATCTTAATCCAAGTATTCAAAGATCTTAGATACTTACCTCATGGTCCTTTAAAGAAGCAGTGCTCTGCTTTGCTATAAATGACTGAGGTGTCGACCACGAACTCCGTAACAAATCCTCCTATAACCCGATCAAGCCCATGGTCAAAACATGTGTGATATTATCCTCAAAAGCTTTCAACCTTCCCACAAATTCTGGAGTCCACACAATTGGACCATCAAGTTTCCACCTCCGTTGGTCGTCTGCCAATTTAGCTATCCACTCGTATATTTCAATCGGGAAGGAGGAAAAGAAAATTTTGTGTATTTCAATGTACAAATATCTATCCAACCACTATTCTCTTGTCAGGCATGGATTCTTCTTTTCCTGCACTGCGAATTCGTGGTCTTACTATCCAACCACTTCTCAATTTCCTTCTTGGTCGGATTCTAGCGATGTGACATCACACATCTATTTATGCAGATCTCGGTCCCAGCAATGGAACCATTTGTTTGCTTAGGGGGTCCTAACCTAGGTTCAGAGTTAATTTCGCCAAACAAATCCCTACACTACTAGCCCTTTTGGCACAAATCCATGATGCGCATACTGAAGTCTCACCCGAAGCAGTATGGAGTTATGCTGGAACCAAGTTTCAACACCCAGATATCAGTGTCATGTCCTTCTATGACCTAGATCTGCCTTTTTGCAAACCTTTAAGCCCTTAAGGCTTATCACTGTAACACCCTTTGATCAGCCTCTAGACCTCTACGAAGGTCTACGATTGGCTTTTGTGGACCCTGAACAAGCAAATTAGCTACTTACGTGCACCATAGATTACTCTTAGACCAATATTTACTCAGATCTACCTAAGTGTTCGATAAGTTTAATAGAAAGTGTTATGGTCTTCGCATAATTACTCAACATTAATTGCGTTCAAATAATAAGACGGTTCAAGTAAATTCACACATCAATACATCAATATTTTGTAAAGAGCATATATCGCAATCACACATAACAAAAGTAAAGAGCTAAAACACAGGAATATCTGCAACAATCTTCTTTATTGATCTTCAAGATATGTTTACCGACTCAATTCTTCCCTGTGCACTCAGCTGTAGGGGTCTACGCACTCAGCTGCGGACACTACTCTAGGCCTCTATGCACTCAACTATAGATCCTTTCCCTCTTCTAAGACTTCTATCTTTGTGTTATACTTCTTTGCTTGTACCGATAGACTTAGATCACTTTTTTTCTTAGACTCTCTAACACATACATTTATACAATCCCATGGTCCACAAACCATGGGTAGATCTTTGAAAACTAACTCAACCTTACATAAAAGAGGATAAAACCCTTTTTGACTCTTAACTAGCTACGTGCTCTGCGACCATAATTTGGGGATACTTTTCATCTTTTACATCAAAATGTGGGCTTTTACCCCAAAACTGACCCTAGGGGACCCCATCCCAACAAAATTTATATATGAGAATAATGATTTTATACCTAGATGTGGGTAGATGTTTTAATTATCAAAAAAATTCTTCAAACAACCAAATATAGAAATTCCTTCATGCTTGTATTCAGGACAAACTCATGTTTTGGGATTATAATAGTGAGCAAGTCTAATTGGAAACTTATTGGAAAAGCAAAACGTAATGACTTTTCTTAGAATTAAGGCCAATTTTATAGATGAAATGTAATATGGTCGTACAGAAAAAGTAGTTTATGTCAAACAACAACTTCCAACTAAGAAATTCTAACAAAATTCCCTGGATTGATAGTTGGTAAAACAATATTGTAGCTAAAAAATGATACAATTGATACGTATACTCATCCAGAGTACATATTTTCCTACCAAGATCATCCCTTGGACAAAAATCTTTATCTTTGAAATTAAATCGAGTAGCATTAATTCGGTACTTTGTTGGAATTACTTGAATGGACCATGAGAATAGTTTCTATCTGTTTAGTTACATCGGCCTCAACAAAGTGATCTTCTAGAATCTAGTAACCTGTTGCAGGATCCATCATCCAAGGCCTCTTTTTATAACCTGCATCAGACTTGTTAGTGGCTTATTGTGGCTGTAGCCTAATTAATCCTCTACTTTCTATTGTCAACACCACTATATTGTATCCTCACTTGCAAGGGAACATCAAGTAAAGGGGAACAAAACCAAACAAATTAGTTTTCTATTTCCGATATAAAATTTGATTTTAAAAGTGGGGAGGACATTTTTGGAAGGGATTTTAGTGGCATTAAGAAGGGATCTTACATATCTTGAATGACTAGATTTGATCCCAAATCATATACATGCCCCCCAAATTGAGAAATGACACCGATAATCATATCCTTTAGAGGGAAAAGGGATCTCGTGATGAGGACATCCATGATCAAGGAGACAAATGAGAGAAATTATAAGAAATATGTCTTCAAACTCCAAGGTTCATGTTTAGAGGCTAGACGAAAGGCCATTTAAATAGGCCTATTTGGGAACAAGCAATGAACTTATTCAATTAATATTCAAAGTAGTATTTCTTTCATGTGGTTAGGTACAACGCACACCCATGGTGTCTTCCTTTACACGTCCACTATCCTAAACTTGGACAGAATTTAAATTTACTACGAAATTTCACACGAGGAGGTTGGGGAGCAGATTATTCGACCATTCAAAAGCTGAAGGTTTCGTGTCATGTCAAGGGTGCTCGATCTCAAATTACCTCTTCAAGAAAACCCCAGTGAAGGGATGACTAAGAAAGATTGCAAGTAGTGATATCGATCTCGGGATATAGAGGGATTGAACCAGGGTTTCCATTGGTGTTTTTGTAATTGGGGAGAGTGTTGATTCTGGTGGGTGAGAGGCAGATTTCATCAATCCCACGACCAAAATGAAACAGGGAGTCATCCTCCCTATTAAATAGCTTGTGGTATATTTTTCAATTTGGAATCCCAAGCACGAAGGTATTTTAAATCCTTGGTGCTGAAGTAGAATTGAATGCACTTAAGTTCACATCTTAATTGGTTTGTGATAGTCACAATTGTCTGACATGCCAGAAATCAAGAGGGCTATGAACTTTATGGAACATTGAAATAATTAACGAAAGAGGAAATGGAGATGAATGGGCCCCATTGGACACATCAACTAGCTTGGGAAACCTGCAATCAAGATAATTTCGATGCTTTGTTTCTATGTGAGTATATTTGGGTATTCTAATTTATAATTTATGATATTGTTGTATTTTTTTTACCTGCTGCATTTTTCTGTTCTCTATTTCTATGTTTTCTATTGGATGCGGGGACATGCTCCTTATGTTGGTGTGGGCAAGCAGTTATGATGATGTAATGGGGATTATATGAGGGCTTCTAAGTGTGGTATCTTCCTATAGATGTTCTTGTGTGGTAAAGAGAAACACAATTCCAAGGGAGATGCATGAAAAAGATATAGAGTTTGAGTAAATAATGTCGTTATTTTTTCTAAATAAAATAAAAAAATAAAAACTTCTTTCCATATATACATATGGTATTGAATTAAACTTCATTCCATATATACTTATGGTATTAAATTTATAATTTTAATGACTCACTATGTTTGTATAACTACTTACATTTTTTTTTGGTTCAGCGAAAACTACACAGACAATGAGTCATAGAATTGTTAATTTTTTTAAACAATTAAACTCTTGGTTACATTTTAATATTTTATCAATGTTTGTTTTTCCCAACTTGGGAGAAGATGTTGGAAATCTTATCTTATATACCATTTAAGGAATTTGTGTTAAAAAATTATTACTTTTTTAAACTATTATGATTAATGTCTTATGTTAAAATTTAAGTTTTCTTAAATTTTTATTATTATTATTATTATTATTAAATTTTGATAAATATCTTACACTAAATTTTCTTTTAAATATATTTAAATTAAACAATATTTAATAAAACGATTTTAACTAATAATCACTTTTAAATATTAAATGATATAAGATGGGCACAATCAACACCAGGAATTGGGTTTGCCATTTCCCAAAGATTCCCTTCGTATTGTTGGCGAATATGGGATTCATTCATTTGGTTCAACTAAGATTGGTCAATTATTTCTACAACTGGATTTGCAACTTGGACCTAACTTGGTGGTGGATATGTGGGTAGGTAGGGATTTACACATTGTCTATTTGTTTTACTAAATGAAATGATGCCCAACCCAAAAGTGTCTGGTTTCCCTCATAAAACACTTCATGACACACTTAGCATCTGGTTTCCTCATAAAGTGATCAATGATGCACTTAGTCAAATTCTCCATATGATGCTTGAGTCTTAGCCTCCAAATTGTGTAGATCCATATAAGTTTTCCTCACTCAAACCTTCTCAAGCTAACATATTAATCTGTTTCTTTTTGAATGACAGTTGGAATGCGGAGGGCATGGAGATATGAGCTGTTTCTGAGAAACAAATTAATATGTTTCTTCTGAATGGAAGTGGGAATGTGAAGAGCATGGAGACATAAGGTATTTCTGAGCTTCAAAGGTTCACAAGCCAAGAAAGGCTTCGTAGATCATCTCTATAGATCCCTCACAACTACCAAAGAAATATGTGTTCCATGATGCCCATCAACTAAGAAAATGGGAGGATATGAATACGACCATAAACCGCGCCATTGAATGCAATATTTTCTCCCCAGACTATGCATCCTCAGTGTAGTTCCTCAACTAAGTGTCCTAGGTGCAAGGGAGGGTCATCTCACTATTTTACGAAGTGGCTCCTATTTTATTCAGAAGCCCATTTTCCAATGCATTCCAACACCACAAGATATTGAAGGATGGAAAGGTGATCTATGTCTATTTTGTGAGGCTGGACATTGGCTAGACATTAGAAAACATAGGGCTTAGTAGGAAACCAACTGTCTCAAAAAAGCAACTCGCTCCTATGCATGAACATTCTGGAATATATGACAATCTAATTAAGTAACACCATTAACACACACACACATAATGTTAAAATTCATTCACAAAACTATAAAATCCAATCAATCAAAGCTCGATGGTCTTAGCTAGTGGTTTCACAAAAGGTGTAAGACTGACACGTATGTAAGATTGATATGTAATAGTATTAGTAGTTGGCATTGTGTCTGAGGTTATTAAATGAAAAAAAACTAATCATAAGGTCAATAATTCTCTCATTGAAAATATGTAAAGACAATAAACAATTCATTAACATAATACATAATACTTAATACCTAAGTTTAAAAAAAAAAAAAAATTCCCATTCATAAGATTTATCTAATATGTCACTAACCCATTGTGTTGTACAATATCCCATACCACTATAAATAAATATGACTTCAAAGTTAATTCACATACTCATGATATTTTCTTCCTGCTGCAATATTGAAAGTTTTTATTATTTTGGTCTTAAGCACTCAAAACTCATATATTTTTATTTATGTGGGTTATCCTCATCTATTCATATTATGATGGGCTTTTACAACGTTATTCGGCTATTACAAGGCTATTCTTAGGATTCTTTATAGTTGAAAATTCTTTTAAGTGCCTATTTTCCAATGCATGTTATTATCATTCAAATACATGTTATTTTCATTCTATTTTCAATATTTTGGGTTTTGAAGGTATTTTTAAGATATTGAGTTATGAAGGCCTTTAGAGTACAAACCCATTAAGCATCGTAAGTTGGATGTCAATTAAATCTGATTACATTCCATGTATTTTGTTGGCTTGTAGTTTCTTTAGATTAAGTTGTAATTCAAGGAAAATAAAAGTTATTTCTCATACAGAGCAGTCGCTCGATCGATCTAGGGAATTAATCTCTCTAAAGACTCAAACTATCATAAGCATCGAGATCTCTCCCTCAAGAATCTAATGCTTTTGGGGTTTATATATAACTCAAGGCTGCATAATATGGATCTCAATATATAGGTGGCTAGAACTATTCTATATGTAACGTAGGTCTTGTTCTATTTGTAACTATTTTATCCTAGTTATGTTGTTACCTTGACTTCTAGGTCTTGCTCTAGGTCTCATTTAAAAATTGTAATCAGGTAACCTACGCCTACCTCTCTAGTCAAGGAAAGGCCAACCAATCGAAGGATCTCTTGCTACTACTCCAGCAAAGGATATACCGCTATCTTACATAGGTATTTTTTGGTAGAATATCATGAAAATAGTAGAGGAAGGATATCCAGTAGAAAGCCAATCACCCTACTAAATCCTTCTAAAGGAACATATTCCCAACCTATTACACGATTGTTACATAAGAAACATAAAATTGTTCCATAGCTGATTACTAGTTTAATGAAATAATAGATCAGCTCTCCATCCCTAATTGGAAGGTAAGGATCGTCCATCATTCCCACCATGGAATAGGGGAAAGGAATACATATCTGTAAAGGCATAGATAGGTCAGGGTTTGATTTGTTTAAACCTTAGAAAATAAATAGCCTAGGCCATTTATAGATTATATATGGTTTCATCTTTCTAAAGAAAACGACTAAACCTCTACAGTGCTTTACCCTTTCCTATAAGAAGAACATGACAATCAAAAAAGAATACTAACCTTGCTTATTAGCCATCTTTATTTTGTTGCTGAAACTATGGAAATTGGTGATTCTAAAACAACTGGAAATTCCTCATTCTATGGTTCAAAAGCACTAGAAACCCTGCTCTAGCTCGTGTATATGAAATTCCAACTCATTAGAAAAGCAAATAAAAAAAAGGCGCATGAATGAATTTAAAAATAATTGAAGAAACTTTTGACATAGATAAAAACTCACTCTGAAAGAACTATTTGTTGATTAAGTTGGCCCTTTAACCACAAGTGCATATTCTCCTTAGCCATTAATTTCTCTTTCAATTGACACAATTCCACAGATGCATAACACAAGCATTTTCACGCACACGACACATTTCCATAACACAACACATTGCAGGCATACAAAAACACTACATAGTACATTCACGCATACAACACTACATTTATGGAGCCCTCCATAAGACAAAAAACTTTGCATCAGAGTGCTCAAGAGAGAAAAGAAAGAGCTAACACAATCCATGCTTAACCTGTTGAATGAACAAAGAAACCTAATTTCTGAGGTTACTCAAAATTCCCTCTGGAATGAATTAAACAGACAAACAAATTAAAGGACCAGAAAATTACATCGATCACCTGTTACTTTTCCCTCTCATTTGAATTTCCTCCTCCTGTGCAGAACCTCCTCAATCTCCAATTACTATCATTCTTCATTCATCAAGTGTGACTGTGGGTTTGGTTTTAAGTTTTTTTTGGACCATTGTGTTCAAATTATTAATGAATCTTTTGATCACCATTTCTTAAACTAATCTTTTAATTACCTTTTAAACTAAGATGTGATGTTCTTTCATGCTTTTAAATGGTATTTTTCAAAACTGGCCTTTCATGTGTTTTCAGAAAAAATAATTATTTCTTAAAAATGAAAATAAATTGTTATTGGTTTCTCTTACATTAAATTTCTCATGCTCCTATTGCTAGTTACTCTTACTTGTTTTGTTACTAACTAGTAGTTTCTGTTATAGGAAATATTGTTTGCGTTGTTATTTTCAAATCCTAATACGTGAACATGTTCACTTCAACATAAAATGTGGAAATCGATTACCCATTTCCGATAAATTCAAACACCCTCTTCGCTAAAAATAGTCCATGATTTTATTATTATTGAGAATTTTAAGTCACACATTCAAATCCCAAGTACGAAATTTGGAGCTATGTGAATTGAAATTTTTTCCCGTTAGACAAGTCTAAGGAATTATTTGGCAGCTATGGACTTTTATTGGAATAATTTATTTAAACCCCAATCAACATGGGATTTTGGTTTTGCATTGGAGTCCCATTTCACCCATGGAAACACCCCCGAATCTTTATTCCCAGCTCATAGGAAAATAAAGCATAGTCACCTAGTTTTTTTCTAGACACATTTAGGGATCCAATCTAAGGACTCCCAATATATCAAGATTGCTTCTAATACAACTTTTATGAGGACCAGGAAGCCTACTATGGATAACCATCTATGGTACCAAAAATTTAGGTGCTTTTTCGCCTTTTACACAAGCCAAGTAAAGTCTACTTTTTTTTAAATGTTTGGTTTCAACTGGAAACCCAAGTATTTCAAACCCTGCTCCAATGACTTTCATTCATAGGGGAAATTTGGGATATATGATGGATCTCTTCTTTTGGAATATTGTGGTGACATATTATAGATTTATGATAATTTATCTACATTCCAGTGGCATGCTCGAAAGGAGATAAGATCTCCACAAGCACTGGTATCTCCTTGGCATCATTGTTGCAAAATATAATAATATCATCAACAAAAATAAGGTGGGAAATTTCCAAATTCTTGGAAATGAAAGAACCATGGAAAACCCTCCTCCTCTCAGCATCAAACAGAAGATGGCTCAATCCTTCTACCACTAGAAGAAACAAAAAATAGGAGAAAGAGGGAAACCCTGGTGCATCGCTCTTTGTGCATAGAAAAGGGGAAGTTGATTTGTTTATGAGAACCACAAAAGAGACCGATTGGATGCAACTCATGATCCAATTTATGAAGTCAAGATTAAAACCTAGATGAGTAAGGAGGATCTTGATAAATATCCAGTTTACTCTATCATATGCCTTGGATAAATCGATTTTGATAACTACCCTTTCAGTTTTTTTTTTTTTTAATGGTGTGTATACCTTTTTGAGCTACCCTGATAGCTTCATGAATTTTCCTCCCCTCCAAAAAAGTAACCTTCCCAAGAAAGATGTATCTAGAAATAATAGGCTTGATAACAAACATAATAATCTTGGTTGTAATATTGTAAATTGCATTACATAAGGATAGAGGCCTAAATTCTGAGAAGGAGAGGGGATGGCTTGATTTTGGAATGAGATCTATGAAGTTTGATTTGAAGGCCAAATAGATTCTTCCATCCTTCTTGGAATATTTTATAAACCATAATAGATCAGAACCCAGAAAATCAAAGAGTTCCAGGAAAAATTGATCACCCCACCCATTCGGCCCAGGACTTTCGTCTCTTTGAAAACTGTGGAGAAATGCATGGATTTTCTCCATAAAAAACCTCCTCCATTATAACCCTGATCTCTTCTTCCTCCACCATTCTTGGAAATAATTAAAAAAATGTATGACTTCTAGAATAGATGGGTTCATAGGAGCTCTGAAAAGGTATTCAAAGTGTGGTTTTCCTAGGCTAGCCATCCCATCAAAAGATGAAACTTCATCACCATTTTCATCCTACAAGATCCATATTGTGTTCACCATTTTCTGGCCTTTTGCAAAGGCCTAGAAATTTTTTCTGTTCTCATCACCACTTTCTAACCAAATGGTTTTTCTTTTTAGGCGTCATAGCTCTTCTTGAGTTGCAAGAATATCAATCTTTCTTTTTACAAGGTTCCTGCGAGTTACACTTGTTAATATTAGGTATGTTCTATGCTAGAGCAATTTATTTAAATTTTCACAGTTAGCAATCACATCAGCATTACGATAAACTGCAGATAGAACATAAATATAAAACACAGAAGACAAGCCAAGACAAGAGGACACAGGATGTGGCGCAAGCCAGGGACAAACCCCACAATGTGTGGGGAAACCCTTGATCAATTCTTCTTTTATGTTCTTCAAAGTTCAGCAGAAAGAGAGAGATAGTACAAATACATGAGATTTTATGACAGCAGTAGCAAGACCATCATTCTACTAATGATGACAGTTCTGAGATGCAATCCTGAATACTCATGACAGTCTTCAACCAATAAGAGTGTTGTAGCAGATCATCAATCTAGTAACCCTCACAGCTGCAACATTCCACTGATAGCTTGCAGCACCTGCAAATCTGATAAGAGCACAAATAGCAGCCCTAAATAGCCTTTGCTATGATGCCATGGCCTTTGGCTTAGCACATAGCAACTTCTGTAGCATATGTTCTCAAAATAGCTATACAAAAATCATCAACGCAGCAATATGGGACTATAAGAACTCAGCTTAATGTTAGCACCTAATCCACATATGCTATTCAGCCCTACACTGTTCTTTTCTAAGCCTTAAGGTCAGACCTTATGACTGCGGCTTCATTATCTAGCAAACAGCCTTAAAACCATGTGTTGAACAGCCTCTTTCATCATGATGTTACCTACAGCAAACACACTATCTTTTCAGGCTTATTCACACTGAGATAAGACCCCTTCTTGTTGCAGTTAAGGATCTCTTCTTGACTGCGTCTTGGGGTTCTTCTTGACTGTAGTTTAGGGCCTCCCTTTTGGGTGCGGCTAAGGCCTCTTGATTGCGGATCAAGGGCTACTCCTTAAGTGCGTATTGAAGCTCCCTTTAACTGCGACTAGGGCTAGAGCTCCCCTCTAGGACTGCGGCCAGATCTCTCCATTACCTGCGGTTAGCTGTGTGCAGAACCCTCATCATGTATAGGTTTCCATGACTGTAATATATATGTATGGAAGAGACAGCGTATAACATTATCTTCATCGAGCTGATAGAGTAGATCTATCATTGTTGTCCAATGACTAGTCTGCTACAAGAGTGCCATTTAATGTCAAGACTAATCCTTGTTATGCCGAGATTGTCCAGACTTCATGCTACCTTATCCAATATTCTCTCTGCTATATTAACCGAGATTATACCGAGAATATACCTTTATCTGCAATCTTTGTTGTGTCCTCATTTATGTTGAAACTACAGAGATTCGTGGGCTTTATCATGACATATGAGATCTGGTATGTCCGCATGAACAGGTCTCCTTTGACTGCGTGAACAAATCTTCCTTTGCTGCGTGAACAGGTCTTCCTTTGTTGCGTGAACATGTCTCCTTTGATGTGTGAACATGTCTCCTTCCTGATGCGTGAACAGGTCTCTACTGATCTATGTTTAGGCTTCTACAGGCAGCGTATTAAAGGCTCCTTCATGACAGCGTATAAGGGCCTTTTGGACAACGTATTAGTTGACTATATAAGGGCTTCTTGCACAGCGTATTAGGGCCTCCATCTTTGCTGCTAGGATCATCATACTACAGCTAGGGCTTCATCTGCGGCTCTGCGGCTAGGGCACATTTGTACTGCAGCTAGGGCATTATACACTAGCATATAGTCTCAACGTTTCTCCTTTTCCAAAAAACCAGACGTGGAGAGGAGATCACATGAAGAGTGTGTCTCAATGACATCAAATCCTCTTCTATTTATACTAATGTGGATATGATGAATAGACATGACGTTTGGGCTTTTAGAGCCTACATAAGAGCTGGTCGGCTTGATAATAATTATATAAACAAAATAAATTCATATCTCCATAAATACTTATCGGAATCGGATGATCTTTGGATCAATCCTACACCTCTCGACGAGAGGGATCCAATAAAATTATCAACTGCCATAAATAAGCTGAACCACATGGATTTTTGCCCTAGTTTCCAATTTAACAACACTAGACTCTTGGGAAGTAAATACTCCCCCCTCTGAGGATGAGATAAACACTAGTTTCTTATTGATATAATTTGTTAATTATATTTTTACTTCTATTTCCTATGAAAAGTGATTTAGGTGTGGACTTGATTACAATTGTTGCAAATGCATCACATCTCATTTCTTTGAACTACTTGGATGCCATAATGTTCAATGTCTATGGAAGGAGGATCAAGAAAAGATAAGGATTTGAAGGCATGTGTAGTTTTAAGTGCGACAATAGTTTCGCTTGAATAGGTATATGTGATGCAAGAATTTAGTCATGCAATATAGTTGTGGAGTGAAGAAGAAGGGTACACAATAAAGGGAAGCATTCTAGAATCTAATACAATATAGGTTAATGTTTTTAGGGTACCATTTATGCAATGTTCTACTAATGTTGAGCTACAATTTTGCATAATATGAAATGGGTATTATGCCCATCCAAGCTTGCAAGGTTATTCTGCTAAATAAATTGGATACTTCTAAACTTTTCCTACATCCTTCTTGATGTTGGTGTGGATTTTAGTGAGTAAAGGAAAATATTATGAATAACCAAGATAGAGAGTTTATATTATTGTTTTTAAGATAATGGATTAGGGAGGTATTATTCATGTTTTAAAAAAATCCTTTGTTCCACAATATATGTGTCACTTTCCTCTTAACATAATCGTATTCCTACTATGACAATAATAATATCATTTCACTTTCCTTTTCACACAATAATAACTTAATTTGTTTCCCACCATTAAATTAATGATTCCATTTATCTTGCCCACGGGGCTTTGGATTGACGGTGAATGGGTGCGCTGTTAAGGCACTCCTTGCGATAGGTCACCGGTTCAAATCCCCCGTGGGTACTTAGGTTAGTCTTAAACTAGAAAAAAAAAAATGATGCCATTTATCTTCTCCTTGCATTGTTGTGCTTTGAAATTTAGCATTGGCATATATTTATGTGGGTAACCACATTAATGAAATCATTAAGAATTTTAGTGCCTATGGTGTATCTATCAGTGATGAATCACTAAGTGTTTAAGCTCTAATGTAGCTTCTAGTGGGGAACAACACTGATGAAGTCATTAGGTATTTTCGCTTTGGTGTATCTAGCCATGAGAAATCACCAAACATTTTTAGCTATGATATATCTTCTTGTGGAAAATCATCTTTGGTAATGTACCATAAATTTTTATTCTAGAGGAATGTCTTCAATTTGATTTTCGAGGAGTCTAAATTTTGACCAAGTAAATAATATGCCCAACATCCCCCTTAATATGAACTTGTGGTACATAAGGTACAATAGTTTAAAATGACCCCCCCTCAAGGGTAGCTTTGGAAGTCCACTCAATATCTCTAGCTTTAGATGTTTCTATAAATGATATTAAGAGAGAGTTGAAAGGAAGAGAATTCTTACTATAGAGAAAGACGACCTACAAAGCATATGAAGTTTGAGTAGATATGTAGTGTATTAAAACAAGGAATACATTCTTGAGTTATTATGGTACCCACTAAACTAAATATTATTTTTAAGATTCATAACCAAGGTGACGTATCTCATTTGTATTCCATGTTGGACATTCAAGTGTTTTTTCTAGTTGCATATCTCTTATATTGGACAAAAAGAATCATCATTAGTAGCTTGTAGGAACTTTCAGATATGATAAAATATTGCATGGGTTTATAGTTCCCTTATGGAGCTTACAATACCACATTAAAAAACAACATTGTGTTACTTTATAATGCTTCTACGAGCTTATTCCATCTTTGAAGATACCATGGTCCCACATAAAAAATTGAGTTGGATAAATAGTTTGAAGTCATCATAAACCTCTTCATTGAAATCTGAATTGAATTATCCTTGAAGTCACATTTTGTAATATGAAGTCAACATCACTTGGGGCTCTATTTCACCGACGGATATCAAATATAGAACTTCAGTTTTACAAAATTTATTTTCTCCCACATCGTTTACGTTAAGTTTCCATAAAAGATATCTTATATAATAAATCTATGAACTCTACACAACAAATGAGATGTATATCAAATATTTATGTCATCTCTTATATTCTATATTATCCACTTGATTACGTTATATTCTCTATTTTGAAGGTCAAGTGCAGCTACCTTCAAAATCACACCATATTCCATGGTAAACCAATAAAATTTTATGTGAGAATATATCTCGTCGCCTATAAATTTTTTTTTATGTACTTGTGTACAATCACTCCATTGGTTCTATTTTCCTAGAAATAATTTTTCTTTTATAGTCCCTATCTTTCTCCTAGAAATCCTTTGTAATGGTGACAATTTTCTCTGCAATGTGAAGCCCTCAAATTAATGTGTTGGGAAATCATCATTGGTTGCTTGAAATTGTTGAAATTATTTCCTTCCAACATTTTCAATATTGTAATTATATATCACATATCATTTCTAAACACACCTCCCTTGGATGGTTTTCCAAGCCACACTTGCATACCAATAGGCCAATATAGGTTCTTTAAGAATTTGTTCATCAAGAGTATTCCTATTGTAACCGCTGAGGTTAAGGATATTCTCTTAAATAAGAACATAGACGGAAAATGGATTTTATGAATCAAGGTTTACATAAGAGTATAACAATCTATATGCATTCTCCCTCTTTCCTTCTTTACATGGTTTTTTATTTAAATAACTTTTGTTGGCATTATGATTCTGGTATGGCTCTATGTTACAGGTGTTGTACTTGATGGCAACTCTCTTAAGTGGCAATGCTCTATTCAGGCTCTCAAAATATGTTGGAAAATAAGAGGTACGCAGGTACACCGTACAAAAGCTGCGGACCCGCAGGAATATCATAGATAAAGTGCGTACATACCCGCAGGTTACCCGTTCATGAGGTTCGGACCCCCAGTTCACTCACTTCAAGGCAGAGAAGCGCGCTCACGTGGGGTTTCTTATGTTTGGCCCATGGTATTTAGCCCGCCGTTCTTGATTCTATGGTTTTGGCCCGTGGTATAGGATATAATTTAGCCCCGATTTGGATCCCTTGTATTGGTTCTTGATGGTTTTGTCCCATGGTGTGGATAAGGGCTTGACTATAAATAGAGAAGGAGATCACTTGGCCAAAGTATCTTTTGCAAATTGAATATCTTAAGATCTGAAATATTGGGTTATCGGTTTAAAAGCTTGATCTATATAAAAGTGAAGTTGAAAGTGAATCTATGAAGTGTGATCTCTCGGGCGCATGATCAGATCTGGGCATCTGACTATCTGTGGCACACTGGTGGACTGCCAATTTGGCCCTAATCAGAGGTTCGCAGGTGATTAACGGTGCAAGTGCGGGGGTACGCACAGTAGAAGAAGGCGCAGTGCGTGGGTACGCACAGCAGAAAAAGGCGCAGTGCGTGGGTACGCAGCGCGATAGAGGTTCAGGTGCGGAAGAACAGTAAAGGTACGCGGCGTGGCAGTGGTTCAGGTGCGGAGGCACAGTGAAAGTACGCGGCGCTACAGAAGCCGCAGGTGCGTAGATACACGGCGCGATAGCATCTGAGGGTGCGTGGCCACAGTAGTAGTACGCAGCGTGATTGAAGAAACAGTGCGTGGGTACGCGGTGCAGTGGAAGACTCTCTGCGGGGATACGCAGAGACGCAGAAGGTGAAGTGCGAAGCCACGCGGTCCAGATAAAGAAAAATTGTGTATCTGTTCTAAAACATTTGTTGATCATCTTCTATTTATTGCTGCAAAGTTCTGGGTTTATATTTCTGGTACTATCTTTCTGTTTACAGCATTCTGAGAAGTTGGGTAATTCTTGGAGTTTGGGTAATTTGCATGTACTTGATGATTATTTGATATTCTTGGATCCAGTTTGAAAATTTATGAAAAGTGGTCCTTGAAAGAAAAGAAGTAGGGGGTTGTAGCTCCCTTCCAGGAGAGACTGGAAAACGAGAGAGAGTTGTAGCTCTCTGCAGGTTGCAGCCTGCGTACTGGTAAAGGACTGCACCAGTACAAAATCATTGTAAAAGGAGTTTCTAATTGAAAGAAGATAGAGACATATTGTAGCAGGTGGTTTTCACCCACATTGGGTTTCCACCTTATATCTGGTGTTCCTTGATGTGACTATCTGTTTTTCTTGTTCATGCTCATTGTTTTATGGTACTGACATACAAGAATAATTCAAAGTATAAATAAGGAAGATTTATTAAAAAGAACTTGATAATACTGATTCACCCCCCTCTCAGTATTATTTCCAACAACTTTGAGTAAATTTCTTTTTGTTATGCTACAACATTGTTTGATTGATGAAATTGTGTAAAGGTAGTTGTTTGGTTCCTAATCAAAACTTTGACTAGTCTTTAAATCATATATGGGTAACCACTACTTAAGGAAAGTTTGGCAACAAAATTAGACAAAATTGTATCTACATTTAAATTGAGCATAACCACATAAATTCAAATATGTAATTGAGGAGAATAATACACAAAGTATTAACAACATCATTGAAAATCCACGCATTCACTTCATCTAAAACCCAACTATTAAATTTGGGTCTGACCATTGTTTGAAAGAAAAAATTTAATGTTCAAATCAGACTAGAAAATCATGATCAACATCTAGCTCTAAGTGTCTACAACAACATTAGCTATGTCTCATAAAACACTCGTAACCTAGTGTATAGATTCAAAGAAACTTAATCACTTCCAAATAGAGCATAATTAGCTTAAACAATAGGATATCAATACAATATATGGCAAGTGCTTCTCAAAAGTTTCTAAGATTCATCTGATAAGTTTTCTTTCCTTGAAATTTGGGTTTAAAATATAGATTTTCTCTAAAATCTTGAAACAATGAACTTGCATATTTTTTTGTATATGACATGATATACACATCTCAGAAGCCTTCTCTATCTAATGTGGTTATAATGGATGCAACATATCCATCCATCATAATGCTTGGACATGCAACAACATCCCTTACTTGAGCTTGGGAAAGGATTTGCATACATAACTAATAGATTATTTCATCATTCATAATCTCCCATTTTTGCTAAAAATTCCATTGTGCCCATAAAATGAGTATAGATGCAAAGAAACATTAATGTAAATCACTAGGTCTAGGTACTTTCCATTGAGGAGTATGACATTTTACAATTTGGGTCCTCAAATGACTGAGTGAGGCCCAAACATGCTCTAATAACATATGAGGTTTTAAACCCAATATTGAGAAGTGTATGTAGATAAATGGATAAGTACAATATTTTTCATTGATATCAAATATAATGGGAGATAATTCAATTATATAGTGGAATAAAACAAGGGTTGTGACCAGTCAGTGATGCCCTAAGTGTATAGTAGTAATATTAATAATAATATAATATAGTATGTCAACATTATTTTTTTTCTTGTGGTAATAATACTAAGACCTAAGTTAATATTATACACTAGCAACTTGGTTCACTTGGGATTCCTTGAGCCTTGACGTTAGAGCCCTAAATTTTCCTTGATTTTTTACACTCTTAAAAATGGATCACCAAACTCACCTTAAGACCTTTGAATCAAGGTTTTGATTGTAAGAAATGCTTTAATACCGATGACTTTGCTTCCAATACCTAAGACTTAATGGTTGGTGGAGGCCAAAATATTTACTTAATATGGAGTTACTATTTGATGTTCGTTTGAAATACACATGACCAACTTCTCGGAATCTCCTAGTTAACAATAAGAAGTCTACATGGTTCATTGTTTGATATCTATTTGAAATGCACATAACCACCCTGTCAAAATATCCTAGTCATAACAAGAAGTATATACGAATATTCTTAGAAATAATGACAAAGGAGTATTTGGTTTCTTGATTACCAATATATTTTCATTACTAAAAAATATTAGTCTTTGGAAGAAAAATGATATACATAAAAGTCGTAGATATGGTTTGTATGGTGATTATGTTAGTGTCTCTCCATCCTGCCTTGCACAACTATCAACAATGGTTATGCACGATAGATATTCGAGAGAATAATTACCGTCTATCAAGACAAATAAGAACCTTATTATAATAGATATTGGATATGTTCATTGTAAAAATATCTATCATGAAAATATTCCCCTCTTGATAGCAGAGTATTTTTTTTGTTCCCGATAAGATTCCTCAAGGTTGAGGATACCAATCTCCTTTGGGTTAGTTACTATAAAGTAGGTGATACTTTTTCTCTTAAATACCTGTATCAATCCTTACCTCCCAAATCAAGTTGTATTGCAATATAGGATTTTACTTAGATCAATCAATGAAACTAGAAAAATCCATCTCCCGTAGTGGGTTAAAGCCAAGGTTCATAAATTGTAATTGGAAGTGAACTTAGATCATTGTATTCACTTTTCAACTACCAAGCTTATATATTATTCCATTATTTAGATAACTAATACGTTTCAAAAGGAAAAAATATAAATTATTATAGGTTCATAGGAATAGTAATCCAGTGAGAAGGGTTTCACATATAATACTAAATATCAGTTTAACTAAATGTTGCTAGTTTAGGGAAAGAAACT
This sequence comes from Pinus tabuliformis, assembly GCA_031772625.1. Taxonomy (NCBI): domain Eukaryota; kingdom Viridiplantae; phylum Streptophyta; class Pinopsida; order Pinales; family Pinaceae; genus Pinus; species Pinus tabuliformis. Next base: position 631,542,654 of record CM062809.1, read on the forward strand.
TGTTATTATCTTGAATCATCATCTTTTTTCATGCAATATATAATAGGAAAAACTTTTCCTCTATTCAGTAGTTTCATAATGACTCGTTCATATCGTTCAATAGCTTAAATGGGTAGAGAAGAGGAAAATTATAAAATTTAATTTCTATATCTCACAATAGGGTATTTACCCCAATCTAGAAAGATCATCCAATGGAGAAATATTCATAAAGTAGATTGTTCCACAAGGCTGCTAAATATCAATTTTACTAAATGTTGATAGTTTACGAAAAGTAACTTGTTAGCAGCTTGAATTATCATATTTTGTCATGCAATATACAGTGGGAATATATTTTCCTGTACTTATTTTCATATTGAATCATTCACATCTTTCAATAGCTTGAATGGGTAGAGAAGTGCAAGATTATAAAATTAAATTTCTATATCTCACACTAGGATATTTTCCCCAATATAGAAAGATAATCCAAGGGAGAAATATTCATAAAGCGGTCTTTACAACAAGCTTATAATATCTGAGAACTCAACTCTCTCTACAACTTAGGGTTCTGACAAATACCAACGCCATCAGCTCAAGAATCCATGGAACCATTGTGTGTGGGTGGGGGGGGAGGGGGTAGGGGGTGGGGAGAGGCCCCTATTTCAAAAATGTAGTGGCAAATTTCCCTCAACAACAACCAATCTGAAGACCCAGTAGCTCGGCCAATAAGTAAGCAGTTAATGGAGCATCAAACCATCATTCAATTGCAGCAGATCTAAATAAGCTTCTTGCAGCAGCAATGGCCTCCAATGCAACATGACAATCATTAGCCACCAATGGACCCCACCATGTGAAAACCTCGAAACCGCCTCTCTTGAAAATGCCCACCCAGAGACTAGGAGGAACAGTAGATTGCATGAAGGAACACATGATCATCTACAAATTCCTCGTTCCTTGACCATAGAAGAACTTCTCATTAACTGGATTAGGAATAACCAGACCATTAAAGGAGATGTCGAACTCAAGATAGGCTCTCAGGGTTTTTTCATAGTCATCTTCAAGAATGTGACAGATCGATAGAATGTTTTTCAAGGCAGTCCTTACTTCATGAATTCGGTTGGGCTTTACATGAAACATTAGGTCCCTCAATTTGATACAGAGAAAGAGGACTTCACCTTCTTGCCTTTCTGGATTAGACTACAATCATTGCCTCATGAGTACTGGGATTCAGATATTCTTGCTCAAATACATAACAAATTGGGAAGTTTTATTATGCTCTCTGGCATCACCAAGTAGGGGAGGCACATGACATATGTATGCCTCTACGTATACTTAGATCTCTCCAAACCTCTTCTAGCCAACATTCTTCTAAGTTGTGAAGAAGTCATTTGGGAACAACCGATTGACTATGAGAAAATACCCTTCATTTGTCGTCATTTCCATGTATATGGCCACCTTTTTCAAAATTTTCCTGCAAATCTTGTCTAATTACAATAACCCATGAGTGAGTCATCCACTCAAGCCCCCTCTAGAAATGAATTCACTACTGTGAAAAATAGAAGAAAAGCGTCTAGAAAGCGTCGAGATAATTCAAACCAACAGGGCTCTCAAGAATAAAATGGATATTTTATACTTTAGAAAATTGAGGAAGGCAACAAGAATCCACAAGGCACATCTTCCAAGATCCACCTCAAACATCAGCAACCCAGGAAAAATTTCAAAATGGAAAGACTACCCTGACTTCCTAGACAAAGGAGAACAATATGCATAACCAAAAGGATGATCAGGAAACCCCCATTCCAATGGAAGAGGAAGACCTAGCATATTTGGAATTGCAAAGCATAGATATTTAGAAACTCATAAAAGAATGGGAGTATAAGGACCAAGCTACCATCCCATAAGAGAAAATTAAATTAGTGGCTTAGGCCTATCTCCAACATGAATATCTACTCCTTAACAAAGCTCAAATGCAAGGTAATACCCCCTCTCCATCCTTCTCATCATCTTCGCAAGCAGTCAAACAAAGTTCCCCTCAAGAATAAACCTTAGCCGTTAAGGAACCTAAGAAGAAGGGTCGAAAAACCAATAGACAACTCCTTAAATACCTTGGTCAATTATTGATCAATTCAGTTTGAGTAGCTCCCTTGAATACTCATTTTCCCCCTCTCCATCATTCTCAATGAAAATTATCTCATGGAATATATGAGGCCTTAATGGAAAAACTAAACATCGCATTCTCAAGAATATGTTCTCCCAAGAAAAACCAAATATCTTGTTACTTCAAGAAACCAAATGCATGCATGAAAGTTTTAGACAAATGGTCAACATTTTCTAGAAAAACTATGAAATTATCTCTCAATGCTCCATAAGAGCATTAGGGATAATAACAATTCTCTGGAATCCATATTTTGTCATCCTTCAAGATTCCTTCTCCCTTCCCAAAATTATTTCAGCCCCCTTCCAACCTATTGGTTCCTCCAACAGTGGCATCATATCCAATGTCTATGGTCCTCACTCTCCCTTGAACAAAAAACTCTTCATCTCCAACCTTGCATTAGTAGCTCATATGGTTAGCCACAATCAATGGATATTAGTGGAGATTTCAATCTGATCCACTCTTTACAAGAAAAGAAAGGAGGTATTCGCAGACTAGATGAAGACGCATCCTTGTTTAATTCGTTCATATACGAGTTTAAGATGGTAGACATTCCTATGCCAAATGGAATCCACACTTGGAACAATTGGCCGAGGGTCATTAACAAGTGGTTTTGTCACTAGATTAGTTCCTCTAATTTTAATCCATCCTCTTAGTAGTTATAAGAATGGACACTCTTATCCTTCCCAGTCACGGATCGGACCACTGTCCGATCACCCTAAGTCTGGGATGGTCAAGCTCCCCCAACAACAAGCCCTTCAGATTTGAAGTGTTTTGCTTCGCCATCCAAATTTCTTAAGCAACATGGAAAAGTGATGGCAAGAATCAGTGTTTATCATAGGGAAAAAAATGTATCGCTTCCAACAAATATTGTGGTATATTAAACAACAATTAAAGAACTGGAATGTATATGAATTTGGTAACATCCTTCAGGACAAGAAAAAATTAGAGACAACGATGACTGAAGTACAGCAAGCCATCATCAATGAAGGAAGAAAAGAGGAACTAAAAGCTTCTGAAGAGGCCATAAAGACTCAATTAAACAAATGGTTGGTGCAGGAATAAATCCACTATAAGCAAAAATTAAGAGTGAAATGGTTGCAAGAAGGGGAATGAAATAAAAAAATTTCCCATTAGTCCATGATAAACTATCGGTAGCATAATCACACATTCTCTTGAAAAATAATCACAACCAAGTGGTGGAGGATCATGTTAGGTCCCTACATTACTAGTGTAGCCCCCTTACTGTTATTTTTGTGCCCATGTATCCCCCATATTGTTATTGTTGTGCCCCATAAAACCCCACTATTGTTAGTATTGTGCCCTTACATTATTATTATTATGTAGGCTCTAGTTATATTGTAACCCCTTAGACTCCTATATAAACCAAGGAGGTCATGTCATTTGTATCATCCAATAAATTTTCATTTATTTGATGTAAAGGAGGTTTCCCCCTCGCAGAAACTAATTTTCAAGTTGTTGATCTGTCTTTTCTTCTATTTTGTGATATCGTTGCATAACATTTGGTATCAGAGGTTTGGATTCTATGGTTTCACAACTTCAAACAGATCATCTTGGAATTATCGCTATATTTTTTTTTATTCAGAAGCTCAAATTTTGACCATGTGGAGAATAAATATTGATGAAATTTGTGTATAAATTTCAGATCTTGGTTTTTGAGATACCATCATAACTTTATCTACGAGAATCTTATTTGAATTTAATAAAAAGTGTCTCAAAATTTAGTTATTTGTGTATCATTTTCAGGGCCGAAGGTTGACACAGTGACACATGGAATTCCATACAATTTTGATCTACTAAACTAGTCCATAACTAGGCCATTGTGGGAGATTAGGCATCACTTTATCTTGAGGAATCCAATCCGGTATGACTTGTGGCATTGGAAATAAGACTTATAGGGATACCACGGGATGAAATTTCAGATCTTGGTGAGCCTAAATTACATAGTTACAATGTTTTAATATCAAACTCCTAAAAGCAAGAAAAAGGTGTGTATTTCTTTTTAAAATGGCATAACTTTTGTTTGAAAAATAAATTTGAAATGATTCCAAGGGAATATTTAATCATATATATAACTATTTGGTTCTAAAATGCCTCAAAATCAAAAGAATTTTACACCCATTAAGCCCTTAGAAAGCTCTATTATGATGCATGAAGAAGAAGAATTGCAACATGATATATCAAAATTATGGGTCCAAGTGCAACAAATTTCGCTCTCGCAAAGAGAAACCAAAGATGAAATAAAAGGGGACATGGATAGTTTAAAAGCATAAATAAAATGTGACATGGATGGTTTAAAAGTATAAATAAAAGGCGACATGAATGGTTTAAAAGCAGACATGGAAGGTTTGACAAAGTTGCTACAATAAATGTTTCCTAATGGTGAAAAGTTATTCCAAGAAACTCATGATGAGAACAAAAGGAATTTTAATTATGATTTTAGAGACTCTAAATTTGGATCAAAGACCAACCACATTCCAAAGATCTATATGAGGAAGTTTGATGGCAAGGATCTGATAACATGGATACTACAAATGGAGCAATATTTTGATCTACATGATGTGCAACACACACAAAAGGTACGCATTGCATCTTAATATTTAGAACCTAATAATTTTGTATGGTATTGATGACTTTGTTCTCGTAAACCAATTGTCACTTGGTCAATTTTTACGGAGGAAATCATAACACATTACGAGGATAGAAAGAGAAACACCATCTTTATCCAATTGAGCAAAAGGGTTCAATGGCAGAGCACATTGAGGACTTCCAAAAATTGAATATCAAGGCAATTGATATTACAGAGGAGCATAGGATTGATGTCTTCATAGGTACTTTTAAGGATAACATCCAACATGAGGTTCACCTTTGGGAACCTGATTCATTAGAAAAGGCATTCAGGGTGGCAAGAAAGTTGAAAGCAAAATTACGGCAACAAAGAAGTCTACCACTCACAACTATAAAGATGGAAGTGTTGTTGCTCCTATCCTTCCAAAACCTACAAGGTTGACACCACAATAATTTGAGGAAAAAAAAGGAAAAGGGATTTGTTACTATTGTGATAGAAAACATACTAAAGGTCATAATTTTGCGGAGAATAAATTATTTTACATAGATTATGAAGAGGAGGAAGAAAAGGAACACGAAATATCAAAAGAAGATGACATACAACAAGAACCAACCCCAGAGAAAGAAGAAATGAATCCAACCATATCCTGTAATGCATTGGCAGGAATTACCACTCCTCAAACTCTCAAGATAGAATGATATATCAAGAAGAAAAATGTAATAGTGTTGATTGAATCGGGCAGTACCCATAATTTTATTCATTGTAAGATAGCTAGGGAATTGAATTGCTTTTTATATCCAACACTAGAGTGTCAAGTGATGGTTGCAAATGGAGGAAATATAAATTGTTCTAGAAAGTGTCATAATATCAAACTAACCATGGGGTAATATGTATTAAATAGTACAATGCTTTTCATTCCAATGGGTGGTGTTGATGTTGTACTAGGAGTCCAATGGTTACAATCTTTGGGGACAATACCCTTTAATTTTCAGGAACACTTCTTAAAATTTTTTTGGGAAGGAAAGAAAATTGAATTAAGGGGTATCACAGGGAAACCAGGGAAGATAATCATCTCTAATGGCATGACAAATATTTTTAAGAAATAACAACGTGGCATAATTGCCCAATTATGCTCACTAGAGGTTCAAACATCGAAATCATTTATTTCTCCAGATCTTCAAAAAGCATTGGACATTCATTCCAAGGTATTTGAGACTCCTAAAGGCCTCCCACCTATTCGTGATTATGATCATGCTATTCACTTGATTCCAGGAAGTTTTCCTCCAAACATCAAGCCTTACAGATATATCTATGCCAAAAATAGTAAAATTGAACATATGGTTGCAAAAATTCTAGAGGTCGGTATAATTCAACCTAGTCAAAATTATTTTTCTGCTCCAATAGTATTGGTGCACAAGAAGGATGGATCATGGTGTATGTGTCTGGATTATAGGGAGATCAACATGTTCACTATTAAAGATAAATTTCCAATTCCTGTCAATGATGAATTGTTAGATGAATTACATGGAGAAATTTACTTCACCAGGTTGGATCTTCATTCATGATATTATCAAATTAGAATGAAGACTGAAGACATTCCAAAAACAACATTCAAAACTCGTGAAGGCCATTATGAATTTTTGGTCATGTCGTTTGGCCTTACTAATGCATCTTCCACATTTTAAGGTTTGATGAATTCCATTTTCAAACCCTTAGAAAATTTATGTTAGTATTTTTTAATGATATACTAATCTACAACAAGCCTTGGAAGGATCATGTTCAACATGTTGACTTCTCAAACTATTGGAGGAGAAACAATTATATGCAAAAACCTCCAAATGTTTCTTTGGAGTACAGGAGGTGGAATGTTTGGGCATGTTGTATCTCATGAGGGTGTTAAGGTAGACCCTAAAAAATAAATCCATTAAGGAATGGAAAATACTCGTAACCCTAAAGCATCTTCGAGGATATCTCGGGTTGACAAGGTATTATTGCAACTTTTTTAAGAATTATGTGAGAATAGCAGTGTGTCTAACAACATTACTGAAGAAAGATGCATTTTCTTGGACTCCATAAGAAACTAAGGCCTTTTAACATCCTAAAGAGGTAATATGCCAAACGCTAGACTTCACAAAAACCTTTATTGTGGAATGTGATGCCTCAAGAAATGAAATTGGTGTTGCTTTAATGCAAGAAGGAAGACCCATTTCTTTTGAGAGTTGTCCAATCAAGGGAAAGTATTTACAAAAACCTATTTATGAGAAGGAAATGTTGACAATACTACATGCACTAAATTAATGGCGACCTTACCTAATGGGAAGACACTTCAAGGTAAAAACAGATCACGATAGCCTTAAATACTTTTTGGAAAAAATATTATCTTTAGAAGAGTATAAAAAATGGGTCACAAATATGTTGGGTTATGATTTTGGAATCATCTACAAAAAAAGGAAACAAAATGTTGTTGCGGATGCACTCTCAAGAAAGGATGAGGATGTAGAAGCATCTCTATGTGTCATTTATATTATCCAACTTGATTGGATAACTGAAGAAAGGGATAAATGGAAGAATGACAAAGAGGTGTGGACACTCATTCAAACATTGCAACAAGATCCCAATACATCTGATACATTTATTTGGAAAACTAATTGATTATGTTATAAGGATCACTTACATCTCTGTAATAATTCCCAACTCAAATAAAAGATTCTTTTGAAATTGCACACCCCTCCCCTTAGGAGGGAACTATGGATTTTTAAAAACTTACCAGAGGGTCAAGATGGAAATTTTTTGGGATGGAATTAAATTTGATTTTCAGAAGTTTGTAGCAGAATGTTTGGTTTTCCAACAAAATAAAGTTGAGACAATTAATACCTCGGGTCTGTTACAACCCTTATCCATTCCAAGTCAGCGTTGGGAGGAGGTATCAATGGATTTTATCACAGGTTTACCCACGTCTGAAGTGAAGAGTGTCATCATGGTGGTAGTTGATAGACTTACCAAGTATGCACACTTATGTGCATTATATCATCCTTTTAAACCCAACACAATTGCTACTACATTTATGGAAACAACTCAAAAGCTACATGGAAAGCCAAAGATTATTATAACTGACAGAGATCCCATTTTCAGTGGAAATTTGTGAATGGAATTATTTTCTTGTCTTGGTACTCAATTAGCTCATAGCTCATCTTATCATCCTCAATCTGACGGGAAAATTGAGATAGTGAACAAATTTTTGGAAAGATATCTTTGTTGCTTTGTATATGATAAAAAAACACAATGGGTCAAGCGGTTACCTCTGGTTGAATGGTGGTATAACACTTCATTCCATACTATAGAAAAAATGGCCCCATTTATGGAACTTTATGGATATCATTTGTCATCCATCAAACCATATTGAAGAGAAAATTCTAAGGTTCAAGTAGTGGAAGATCACATCGAGCATCAACAACAAGTTCTCCAACTCTTAAAGGATAACCTCACTCTGGCATATAATCGAATGAAACAATAAGCATATCAGCATCACAGTGAAAGAAGTCTTTATGTAGGTGACTGGGTATTTTTAAGATTACAACCATACAAACAAATGTCCCTCATGCAAGCTAAGAAGGATAATAAATTATCACCCAAGTATTATGGTCCTTACAAAGTGTTGAAAAATATTGGTACTATGACATACAAATTGGAGCTTCATGCATCTTCCCTAGTGTTGTAACGGCTACAACCACCCTCCAAAATTTTGGCCTGCGCCAATTTCGGAGCCTCCCTTGAAGAGTTTCAATTCATTACTGCACACACTCGGTTTCACTCCATGAGCTCATGTGAGTCTTCACATTCGCTTTACTTTTTCATTGCATTCAAGTCTCTGCATGCTGATGTCTAAGTCATGCTCGCGACCATGTTCTGGTTATGCTCAAAGTCTTTGCTTCGTATGTGTTTGTTGTGTTTTCCATGAAAGCATCTATCACACTCACACACAGAGTCGCATTCACTATCGCACAAGTGTCATCTCGATCAATGAATGATCAATCACGAGTGTTGCGCTGTCATTTGCACCGTCGGTCAGTCATGTTGAACATGTGTGTCTGGATGGCTTGGTCATTTCGTCCTCAAGTCATGTGAGTGTGTGTTCGTATGATCACCTATGCATCTTTGGACTGTTCACACACTTAGTCATTTCTTCTGAAGTTTGGACGACCAGACTCCCCTCTGACAGCCGTACCATCACCCTGTCATCGACTCAATCAACTGTCAACCAGAACAACACAAAAGCACCAAGATAGTCTTTTCAAGTTGCGTCGCTCGCAAGAAATCCTATCAACTCTCATGCTAGTCACTTGGAATGTTGTCACGTCTATGTTGACTGCTTTGTCAGACATTAGACAAACCTTTCACATGAACCTTGTAACAACCGTTGCACTCGTTCAGACTATTCTGTGAGCGTTGCACGTGTTTTCTTACCTTGTAAGTTGTGACTGCCGCATCCGAGTGGATTGCTCCGTCGGAAGCTGTGTATGTCCTTTTATGTTGTGTGTTCCTAACCGAGTTGGGACTGATCCCTTTCAACCTGGAACTCACCTTCACCTTCTTCCTCTCAAAGTGAAAGAACCATTTGCACAAGTACACTTACACTCACTAGGCACGTAAACCTCACTTCTCGAAGACAAATTGAAGCACTCTCCTGTGCTTACAAGCAAGAGTTGAGGCAAATCCTTAAGACAATAGCAACTAGACCATCATACCAGATGGGACTACCACACCAAACGGTGTGAGGTCTAGTTTGGATTTCATACTCGGGTGATCCCCTGAATGTTGGCGGGTCCAACACCATCAACATTTCTGGTGCTAGAAGGAGGGTAGCCAGTTGTAAGTGGCTGAAATTCCCCTCACATTCATTCAAAAAACATCTGGTCAAGGAAGTAACTCGCACTCTCTCTCACCTACACGTGACTCAGTTGTTGGTTACTCTTCACCTTCCAGTGTTGAGCATGAGACTTCAGATCAACACATTCACTCCGTTCATCCCATCACTCGCCAGCTCGTGAAAGCAATCAGACTGATCGCAGACAAATAGCATCTTCCACGCGCAGCGAGGAAGCCAAAGGCCACTCCCACGAGTGTTGTTGCATCATCAGTGGAAGAAGAAACCCTTGCCACACTTGAAGGCCTAGGAGAAGCTATCAAATATGAAAAGAAATCTCCAATCCTCCAACAAAGTGAACAAGGCACTCTTGTGATATCGGGATCAGACTTTGGTGTAGGAGGTGGAGGGGAAGGCAGCAGAGGAGGCGGAGGCGGAGGCGAACCAACAGACTCAGAGTCAGAAACATCAGACTCTGAAGGAGAGGAAGAGTACGAAGAAGAAGAACAGATGGCTGACCCAAATCTTGAATGGATGACTCAAGGACCATTGGATCTCCCGGCCGTCTTGCATAAGATGCTGAGGTGAGCGAAGAGAATGAGTGTCAAGTTCGATCCTGACAGCACGGTAAAGGTGGAAGACCACCTAGACAACTTCTACCTATAGCTGCAGACCCTCGAGGTGCGTTATGATGATGCCACATGTAGATTGTTCCCATGTACAGTGGTTGGTCGCGTAGCTGCTTGGTATCACAGCCTTCCACCGAACTCTATACACAACTAGTTTGTATTCAAATGCATGTTCCTTGAGAAGTTTGTTGATGACAAGACCCCAGCCATGCTACTCAAAGAGTTGGGAAGCCTCAAGATGGAGGGAAAAGAGAAAGTGAAAGATTTCAATCAAAGGTTTACACGTATATTGAACAAGTTCCCAATAGACATTAAGCCTCATGACTCCATCACCACTTATTACTACACGTCCGCACTACCAACCATCATTGCGTAGTTCATCAAGCAAGCTGCGAGACCATCATTATTGGAAAACTGTGAAGAGGCTATCATTGTTGAGAAAGACCTGCATACAGTTGGAGTCACCAAGGATGATGAATCGACGAAGGACTCCAAGGATGTGAGCAGGAAGTACCAGGCAACGATGAGCAAGGGTAGAGAAAAGGAAGAAACTGATATTGAGACCCTCACTCGCTTTGTCAAAATCTTGACCACTAAAGTGTTCGAACTCAAACAACGTAAAACAAACACTTTTGCAAGCAGTCATCTACCCAGGCAGAGAAAGGCAAGCATCTCATCAAGCAACCACCAGTTCGTTTCAAAAAATACGCAGAAGCCTGTGTTCCAGCTTGAACAGTGTGTAGATCCTAAGTTTTGTTCTTTCCACGAAGAACATCATCCCAAGAACTCTTGTTCGGACTAGAAGCAAGTCAGAAATGCTTTCTACAGTGATACACTCAATGTGTGAAGCAATATGCAAGAGCAGTCGGAAGACACTGATAATGATCAAGGGGTTTCACCTGATGAGCCATCAAGCTCTAGGCATGTGGTGAACGCGTATCAGTGCTCGCAAAGGAACACCGAGAAGTAGCCCTAGAAGCAATCTGACCATTACAATCTTAGAAGTAAAGGGGCTCCCCCTACACTTAGGGAGATGCAAGAAGAGATCAAAATGTTGGTAAGGAACGTCGATTCATTGGCTGCCCCGAAGCAGAGAACACAATGAAAGTTTGGGAAGCTAGCGGGAGATAAGAGTACATCCTTGACCAGCAAGTTGTGAAACACTCCGTCGGACAACACGAACATCTGTTCCACCCCGAACACCTCGGTAAATCAACCACCTCTGGACTACAACATCGTTGATGACATGAAGAAAACTTGAGAAAACATAGGTTTGTTCGAGTTGGCTAAGCTCCAGAGTCAGCGAGATATCATGTTGCACACTTTGGGGCAAACAGTAGTAGACAGTGTAGCCTCTACCATCCAGGGAGAAAGCGCACCTCCTGGATCACTTTCCACAAAGCTCAATATGCTTTGGATGGAAGAAGCAAACTCAGGTTGCCCTCCATTCCTACTTTAATTTCAATTTTTTAACTTCAATGTTCACAACTTCTTGGTTGATTCTGGCGCGGCAGCCAACGTCATGCCACTCTCCATTGCTAAGAATATCAATGCACAATGGAGCGAGACATCTGTGCGAATCATCCAACTTCATCGAACATCGGTACCAGCCATTGGTGAGTTGTGGACTATCCCATGATAGTCAAGTCCACCAATGCATCCACATAGTTGTTGTGGACATACCAGAAGCATATGGTCTATTACTGAGCAGAGACTGGTCCAACAAGCTAGATGGATATTTTACTATAGACTAGTCTCAAATGTGGCTTCCGTACAAGGGCAATTTCAACCAAATCTAGGTAGAATCCGAGAGGTACATGAAGCATAATGCCACTCCCATCAATGGCAAGAATGAACCATTGGCTCTCGTAGAACTCATGTTCGGCAACTGCCTCCTTGAGACAACATTGGGGTATTATCCTACACGGCCAGCTCCAACCACCAAACACATAGTTGGGACTCCTTCCTTTCCCAACTGATGGTAATGAAACTTGTACAACACATTATACCAATAGTAGCAGTAGTGGCAACGACAGTAGTAGCAGAAGTACTAGCAGATCAAGCGGTCTACATATAGATGAGTTGTGGACTTTGTACTTAGACAGATCAAAGACACAGGATGGCTCAGGAGCCGGGTGTGTTATGATCGACCCTTGCAACTGGAAGCATCTGGTGTCAATCCTCTTGGAGTTTGAGTGCATGAACAATGTAGCATAATCTGAAGCACTCGTATTGGGCTTGTAGAAAGCCATCAGCCTTAAAGTGGTCATGCTTAAAGTCGTAGGTGATTCAGAGATAGTGGTATGACAGGTATGTGACACAATTCATTGTTTATCACCACATCTAAAAAACTACCAAGAAGAGGTATGGCGACTAATATCAAACTTCTAAGCATTTAATATCATTGTTGTGCCACGTAGGCATAATGCACCTGCCAATGCACTAGCAAATGCAGCCTCAAGAATCTCATTGATTAGGGATAGATTTACTATTGAAATTTTGTACAAACCATATATCCCGGACAACATAACTAACTTACACATGTTTAATGATGATCAACAGATACTACATTTTATGGCCAACATTGATGTTTTCAAAGATGCAACAATAGATGATGACGAGCATGAGCGCTCTCTGCAAGCAGAAGTTGATGGCATGAAAGGCCACATTATCACAAAAGGTGTGGTATCACTGGAAAATCTATATGACTTGCGAGAGTGGTTCCAAGGGACAAGGAATAGTAATACCCATAGTTCCACCATGAGGCACGAATTGATAAACCTAGGAACATAAAAGGATCTGAAGTTTGTTAATCTTGGTACATGTTGTACACAGCAAGAATGGCAAGACTTCATCCGCTTGTTCAAACAATACTGAGATGTGTTTGCATGGATGTATGAAGACCTGAAAACTTATGACACGCAGATCATCCAACATATCATCCCAATCAAGGAAGGGGTCAACCCATATCAACAAAATTTGAGAAAAGTACATCCATTGCTTGAACCCCTCATACAGAAAGAGCTTACTAAATTGTTGGATGCACGGATCATATATAAAGTTCGCCATTCCACTTGGGTCTCCAACCTTGTTCCTGTACGAAAGAAGTCCAGGGAAATCTGCTTGTGTTTTGATTTCCGGAACATTAACCACAGCTTGGACAAAGACAACTATCTCGTGCCGTCTATGGACCATATTTTGCAAACAGTATCTAGGGCATAGATGTTCTCTCCTTGATGGCTTTTCAGGATACAATCAGGTTTTGGTAGCAGAACCTGACAAACTCAAAACTACTTTCCGTACCAAGTGGGGTATGTTCGCATATAGACGAATGCCATTTGGGCTTGTAAACGCAGGCGCAACATTTCAGCGTGCTATGGACATCGCCTTTCATGGACTCATTGGGTAGAGCGTGGTGGTATACCTCGATGATGTGATTGTGTTCTCAAGAAGACAAGAGGACCACATATGCCATCTTAATAAAATTTTCGAGCAATGCCGAAGATACGGGATTTCCCTGAATCCCAAGAAGAGAGTATTCACCGTGTCAGAGGGGAACCTCCTCAGACACATTGTTTCTAAGAGTGGGATCAAGGTGGACCCAGACCAGGTCCAAGATATCACACGGATTCCTCACCCAAGCCATTTCCGAAGCACCCGCACTTTACAACCCAGATTTCAAAAAATATTTCCTGCTATACACCTTCGCTTTCGATAACTCACTAGCTACAGTACTCACTCAGAAAGATGAAGCTAATGATGAACGTCCCATCTCTTTCATGAGTGCAAGCATGCAAGGACCAGAGCTTAACTACCCCGCCATTGACAAACAAGCTTATGTAGTTTACAAGGCGGTGAAACACTTCAGGCCCTACTTGCTGAAGAACCACTGCATAGTCTTTGTCCCCCACCCAATAGTTCGTACATTGTTGGTACAACAAGAGCTGGGAGAACGATGAGCGAACTGGATGACAGGTTTACAAGAATATGATCTTGAAATCAAGCTAGTACACACGATCAAAGGACATGGGCTCTAAAAACTTGCAGCTGAAGCAATAAATGCTCCGGAGAACGAAGAGGAGCTCTCCGTTTGGGAGTAGGAGATTGAAATGTACGAAATAACGCAAGCAATCCCCACGGAAAACGGAACCTATTGGTACGTAGATGTACTCCAGTACCTTGAGCATGGCACCATACCCTCTCACTTTTCTATCAAATAGAAGAGGACATTGCACCTGAAAGCCTTAGCATATCATTCGATGCACGAAGTGCTTTACAGAAAGCACAATATTGGAGTTTTGCTCAGGTGCCTGGAGGCACATGAATCATAGAAGGTACTTCAAGATCTGCATGACAGACTCGCGAGGGGTAACTTTGTGGGAAATACCATTGCACACAAGGTTATGTGAGCCAGTTTTTACTGGCCCACATTATTTAAGGATGCGCATGCCTATGCCCGCAAATCCTCAGTCTACCAGCGATGCGCCGACAAAACACGAAGATCAGCAGCCCCACTACACCATGTTGCAGTGACTGAACCATTCCAACAGTGGGGCGTGGACATCGTTGAGGAAATTTTTCCTCATTCGTTAAAGCAACACCGTTATATCCTAATAGAAACTGACTACTTTACATGGTGGACCGAGGCAGTTCCGCTCAAACAAGTGAATGACCAAGAGGTCATCAGCTTCCTCCAGCAGAATATCATCTCACACTTTGGCATTCCAGTGTCACTCGTTTTTTATAATGAAACTTATTTTTCATCTTTGAAACTCTATGACTTTGCATTACAGAATGGTATTGTGCTAAAACATTCATCGAATTACTATCCGCAAGGAAATGGTCTAGTAGAGTCTACAAATAAAAACCTCATTTGTATAATCAAGAAGACTATTTTCTCTAATCAGCATAATTGGCATACCGCCCTGACGAATGTTCTATGGGTTGACCGTGTAACACTTAATCCATCACCGTACTTCCTAGTTTATGGTAAAGAAGCTATCCTCCCACCAAATATCTACTTGCCTGCTCTTCAGCCTTCCTAAGAATCCCAAGGCGAGCCTTGCCAGCTAGTTCGGCGTAGGATGGATGCTCTCCATAAGCTCCAGGAAGAAAGGATGAAAGAAAAATAAAAATTCACACTCCACCAGAATTGTATCAAGGGGTGGTTCGATAAGCCCCATGAAGACAAAGGCAAACATACAAAGTTCCAGTCCCTGTGGATTGGCATGTACATAGTTCATGAGAAGCTTGGCCCATACACGTATCATTTGCGATCACTCAAAGGGAGGATTGACAGCCTTCTTGTCAATGGCCAAGATATCAAGCATTATTTTCAATGGGTTGGGTTGTGCCCGTGCCATGTACATAGTCTGCTTGCTGCTTGTTTCTTCATTTGGTTTGTTTCGCTTATTATCTTTGCTTTCACTTTGTTTGATTCTGCTTACTATTTTTGTTCACATTCATTTTGTTTGTTTGATATATATATATATATATATATATATATATATATATATATATATATATATATATATATTATTTATTTATTTATTTATTTATTTATTTATTTATTTATTTATTTATTTTTATTATTATATATATATATATATATATTATTATTTTTTCTTTTTCTTTTTCTTTTTCTTTTTTTTCTTTTTTTTCTTTTTTTTCTTTTTTTTTCTTTTTTTCTTTTTTTCTTTTTTTTCTTTTTTTCTTTTTTTTCTTTTTTTTCTTTTTTTTCTTTTTTTCTTTTTTTTTCTTTTTTTTTTCGGAAATAAGTGTTGACAATTACTACGTTCTGGCTTTTGATTAGAGTATGTGGCTGAAATTTGAAGAGACTTGTGACATTGCAGCACTTGGCCAATCTTGTGTCTGTTTTCTCTGTGCTTGGTTATAACCTTCGGCCGATGAAGTCCTGAAGGGTAATATGAACCGTCTATAAGGGAAGCTTTGGTACAACCATGAACCTATGTCCACAATGGGAAGCCCCATGCCTATACTCAGCCGTTTTCTCTGTGTGTTTAATCTCATCCAACTAGTAGAAACGGAGAAGGGGAAAAATCTAAACGAGCAAACCTATGTCAGAGGTATTACATGCTTCTCTGAAGGAACAACCTCTTCTACTCTCAATAAGTTGTGATCCCTCTTCTGCCCCCAAAATAAATAAGTTCCTATGCACAGTCCTCTTGAAAAATACAAAGGCGAAAGAAGAGAAAGGCTTCTTGCGCAGAGAGGTGAAGCATGAAACTCCATCGGGGTATTGACCAAGCTCGTTGGCGGTGGAGCAATGTGTGTGTTCCTGCGTGACTCCGCTGGGGTATTGTTCAGGCCTACTGGCAGCAGAGAAACACAAGAGATGAAAACTTATACTCTGAAAATCTTCAACTCGCATGCTAAACTACCCTTCCTGGATTTGAAACACTGAGATCTAAGCTGAACTTTTGATTGTGTTTGACTGAGTTGGCAAAGGGTGGACCATGTATCTCCATGGGGTAAGTGAGGAAACTGAAGTAACTTGCACAACGATTCAATACTCCCTGAAAGACCAAGGCCCTATGCTATCAATGAACCGAAACAAAGAAACTAGAGTTCTACCAGTGTGTCGCCAAGTGTTGTAGCGACCACAACCACCCTCCAAAATTTTGGCTTGCACCAATTTCGGAGCCTCCCTTGAAGAGTTTCATTTGATGACTGCACACACTCAGGTTCACTCCATGAGCTCGTGTGAGTCTTTACATTTTCCTTGCTTGTTCATTGCATTCAAGTCTCTGCATGCTAATGTCTAAGTCATGCTTGCGACTGTGTTTTGGTTATGCCTAAAGTCTTTGCTTCGTATGTGTTTATTGTGTTCGCCATGAAAACATCTTTCGCACTCACACATGGAGTCGCATTCACTGTCGCACAAGCATCATCTGGATTAATGAACGATCAATCACGAGTGTCACGCTTGTCATTTTCACCGTCGGTCAGTCATGTTGAACATGTGTGTCAAGATGGTTTGGTTGTTTCGTCGTCAATTCATGCGAGTGTGTGTTCATATGATCACCTATGCATCTTTCAATTGTTCGCACACTTATTCATTTTTGCTGAAGTTCTGACGACCAAACTCCCTTCTAACAATCGGACCATCACCCTACCATCGACTCGATCGACTATCAACCAGAATAGTGCAGAAGCACCAAACTAGTCTTTTCAAGTTGCATCGCCCGCAAGCAATCCTATCAACTCTCATGCTAGTCACCTGGACAGTCGGACCCAACAGTCACCCCATGAATGACTCCCCTCAAAAATTGCACAGAGGCCACTGACCTCACTTGCTCAAGTGATTGAGGAGATTGCATAGACAGACCAAACAGACACTAAGTGTCTGTCCCTGTCTCCCTTAGAAAATTGCATAGTTTTCCCAGTCAGTCATCCCGATAGTCGACCAACTGTTCATCTCAGAAATTGCGCAGTGTTCATGAGTAGGTCTTTTGCTGAGCATCAGTCAGCTCAACTCAGAAATTGCACAGAGATGATTAGCAGTTCGGCCTTTCGGCCTCAGTGCAGTTTTCCTTCATAGTAGCCCCCAGAAGCAGACTGCTAGTTCCCTTTAGGAATTGCGCAGTTTCTGTTGCCAGTCTCTTGGGCAGCCAACTGGAAGTTCCCTCTGGGAATTATGCAGTTCTGGATACCAATGAACCCAGCAGCCAATTGCCAGTGCCCTCTGGGAATTGCACAATTCTGGTTGCCAGTGACCTAGGCAGTTCCCTAGAAAAACTACACAATCCCTACCTGTTGACCCTTCATGCAGCCCGACCCATTCCTTTGGAAAATTGAGAAAATCTAGTTGTTCAACACCACTTCCCATTCATTTTGAAAAATGCACAGATCATGCTTGCCTTTCCTTTCAGCAGCGCAGACTGTTCCTCCCAAAATTTGCACAATTCTTCTTCCCAACCGAGCCAGACCTTGCAGACAGCCATTGTCGACTCAGATCACCTGTCTCCATCTCTTAGTGATTCTTGCACAATTTTCATCAACAATTTCTCGGAGCCATCATCCCGCATCACAAACTTGCTACCTCTCCTGGTCACCTGCACCCAAATGAGCATGTGTCATGGTAGACTAGGAGGTTTTGGATTAGATGTCATGAGTGACTGCAAGTACATGTACACCAACGAACATGGCAAGATGACGAATGGGATGAATGAAGAGAGCACATGTAGAATGACAAGTTCACCAATGGATGAACGAACGAAGCATGCGAAGCGGATGAATGCGATGAACATGCACCTTCGCAAATAGATGAGCCTGTCAAGCCTTCCAACATGCAAGCAAGGAACAACATGATAAAGCTTCATCAAGCGAACCAAGTACCATCAAAGACTTCGTACAATTCACCATGCAAAGGTTAAGATATGATACACCATGAAGACATCCATCACTCAACATCACTATAGCTCGACATGCACTCCAGCAGTAACACAAGTGTACCAACATGGTCATGTCAAGTCATGTCGAGCCAAGTAATGAGTCATGTCACCCACATCTCCACCATGGGCTTGTTTTCAATCAATGTGATGTAACGTGGAAGTTCAAGAGACCCACTTGTTGAACATAGAATCATGTCAGTCAAAAATTCATGGAAGTCGAACAGTCATGAGTGTATTCGAACAGCCACAAGGGTCAGTTTCACCCTTGGCTATAAATACCCCCTCATTTGTACATGAAAGGACTTTTCACTTCAACTCCTCCCACATAGCCAAGACAGTCTGTAATCTTTTATTTGAGGAGTAAGTAGTGGCTACAATGCCCCGCTGATGGGGTTAGTGATGTATGGTGTAACTATGTGTCTTGGAACTGTCCCTTAATTCAAAAGTCTATTAATAGGCTAACACATTTTCACACATGTATTGTATTTGATGTAAGACTGATCTTTAACACTTGTAATGCATGTTGCTTTAACCTGTGTTCTACATCTGAACTGATTCATTTATTGTAATGCATAATCTATTAATGGAAATGTGTTGTATATGTTGTTAATGTTGTCCCGTCCGTGTCGACTGCTCTGTCGGACATCAGACAGACCTTTCACATGAACCTTGTTGTAACAACCATTGCACTCATTCAGACTGTTTCGTGAGTGTTGTACGTGTTATCTTACCTTGTATGTTGTGACTGCCGCATCCGAGTGGACTGCTTCGCCAGAAGCTGTGTATGTCCTTTTGTGTTGTGTGTTCCTAGCCGAGTTGGGACTGATCCCTTTCAACCTGGAACTCACCTTCACCTTCTTCCCCTCACAGTGAAAGAACCATTGACACAAGTACACTTACACTCACCAGGCACACGAACCTCACTTCTCGAAGACAAATCGAACCACTCTCCTATGCTGACAAGCAAGAGTTGAGGCAAATCCTTAAGACAATGGCAACCAGGCCATCATACCGGATGGGACTCCCACACCAAACGGTGTGAGGTCTAGTTGGGACTTCATACCAGGGTGATCCCCTGAATGTTGGCAGGTCCAGCACCGTCAACACCTAGTACACGCAGTTGTCCATGTTTCATGCTTAAAGAAGGTTATCGATGACAAGCTCCCAGTTCAAACAGTATTGCTAAAACTTGACGAAGAAGGAAAAATTGTATTAAAGCCTAAAGCAGTTACAGAAACAAGAAACTGACAACTACGAAATTGATCAATTTCAGAGTACCTCATTAAGTGGAAGAACTTACTCGCTGAAGATTCCACATGAGAGGATGAAAATTTTATACAAAAGCATCCATAACTACTCAAGCATTGAGGACACCACTCTTTTGAAGGAGAGGAGCATGTTAGGTCCCTATAATACTAATTTATCCCCCTTATTGGTAGTTTTGTGCCCATGTAGCCCCCTTATTTTTAATGTTGTGCCCATGTAGCCCCCTTATTTTTAATGTTGTGCCCCATAGAACCCCATTATTGTTATTGTTGTGCCCTTACATTATTATTGTTATGTAGGCTTTGATTATATTGTGATCCCTTAGACTCCTATATCTACCAAGGAGGTCTTGTCATTTTTATCATCGAATAATTGTTAAAGGAGGTTTCCCCCTTTAAGAGGCTAATTTTCAAGTCGTTGATCTATCTTTTCTTCTGTTTTGTGATCTAGTTGCATAAAAAATCCTCAATAAGTAAAAATTAAGAGTGAAATGGTTGCAAGAAGGGGAATGAAATACATAATTTTTCCATTAGTCCATGATAAATTATCGGCAGCAAAACCGCTTCATCCACTTAAAATATTAGCACAACCAAGTGGTGGAGGATCATGAAGTGATCACGCAAGTCTTATCTCAACACTTCTAGTCCCTCCTCAACGAAGTTGTCCCCATACAGACACGAGGAAATCAACCAGGTAACTCAACACATTCCCAAGCTTATTTATGAAGAACAAAATTATGTGCTCTTGAAAGATATCACCCTTCTATATGTTGAAGAGGTGGTTATGGACATGCCCAAAAATAAAGCTCCTATTCCTAATGGATTCATTGTCAAATTCTATCAATAATGCTGGAAAATCCTAGGACAATATGTATGGAAAGTAGTGGAAAAATCTTGATGCACTGCCTCACTCTTAACTACCTTCAGTTCTCCTTCATCTCTCTAATTTCATCCCATTTCCTTCTGCAATGTGATTTACAAAATCATTTCGAAAACAATTTCCAATCTCCTCAAGCTACTTCTTCCTGATTCATCTCCCTATAACAAACAGGCTATGTGGAAGACAAATAAATTTTGGATAGTCTTATCTTAATCCAAGAACACATACACTCACTTCACTCTACAAAGCAACTAGGGATTCTCCTCAAGCTTGATATGTCCAAGGCTTTTGACAAGGTGAATTAGAAATACATTTACCATACCTAAAAGCATATGGATATCTTGGGTGATTTTTCTCATCTCTAAATATTTCTTCTCCATTTTGATCAATGGCTCACCCTCATCTACCTTTACCCCCTCTCAAGGCATTAAACAAGTAGATCCCCTTTCCCCCTACATCTTTCTCCTTGTTGTAGGAGGCTTAACCCACTCCATCAAGCATGCCCTCTCCCATGATCACTTGTGAGGTCTTCCTCTTGGCTTCATGCACCAAAAGTTGTCCCACCAACAATTCATTGATGATACCCTGCCAATGGGACATCTCTCTCTTTAGGAGGCTTTGGCATTCAAGCGGATCCTAGACACTTTTGCAGTCGCTTCAGGCACTGAAATAAACAACATCAATCACATATTTTCTTCTTTAATACCCCCCAGGAGGTTCAGATCCACATATCCTATCTCTTTGGTTTCAAGAAGAGCTTCCTTTCATCCAAATACCTTGGATCCCCTCACACCTCTAATCTCTCACATCTCTCCATCTGGGAAGAACTATTGCTTAAAATTGAAGCAAAGCTCTATAGTTGGACCTTTAGAGCCCTTAATCTGGAAAGCCATATCACTCTACTCAAATATGTCAATGCCTTCATACCTTCTTTAAGCTCTAGCGACTCCCAAGGTTGTCCTCTCCAAGCTTTGTAGCCTTCAATATTCCTTCCTCTAGGGAGGCACCCAACTGAATCGAAAATCAACCTTGGTAACCTGGGATAAGCTTTGTCTTCCCAGATCTACTAGAGGATTAGGTCTACATGATCCAAATATTCTCAGTAAAGCTTTGAATTCCAAAACTTGGTGGAAATGGCTAAAACACCCTTCATCTATTTGGTTTCAAATGTGGAAAAATAAGTATGCCCAAGGTGTTCACTCCTTGTAGTAATTAAAAATGATGGTAGGTATTAAAGGCTGACACATCTTGAATGTAGCATGGAAAAACAAACATCTAATACAGGATCACTATTTTAGGGAAATTAGAAATAGACGGACTTCTCTTCTCAAGGATGACTCTTGGAATCAATGGCCCAAGCTCTCCTCCCTACCCAATTCGCAACAACTTCAAGAATAGTTTCATCATCAAGGGCTTTCTATGGTGGCTCAAAATTGGCATAACCATCCATCTAATTCTCCATGATGAAAATGGAAAATTCACAATCCAAAATATGCTAGCACGCATAGGGAGGAGCAGTAGAATTTGTCACCAATCCTTTAAACCAAAAACATCATAGTGAACATTAATAATTATATATTGTGTTGGGGCTATGGACCTTCCAGAAATTTCAATATCAAAGAAGCATGTTTCATCCTAACCTTAGCTCAGCCTACCAATCCCAATCGTTCCTGAGAGCACCTCTGAAGAATGAGGCACTCGCTGAAAATAACACTTTTCCTACGGTTGTTACCGAAGGATAAAATTGTAACAAGGGATAAACTTCAGAAATGAGGTTTCATGGGCCTATCAATATGCCCATTATGCATGAACTAGGCTGAGGATCCTAGACACCTATTTCTTACTTTCTCTTTCTCTTCCAAACTCTGGGACCTAATGCCCATCTTCTTTGAATGTCCAAGACAATCTTCTCAGTTCATCAATGCCTCTTTGAATAATTGGGCAGAATTTCCTTTTAAAATTATTGTTATAAACATAGCATGGATTCTAATCCCTATCTTTCTCACCTAGAATTTTTGAAAGAAAAAAAGAAATTCTAGAATTTTTAAAAATTCATCTACCTCCCTAGACTTTGTCTAAAACCTCGCCCTTTCTTATCTCAAAGAGACAATTTCCTCCTCACAGTGGAATACGCAAGATTGGGAATTCCCACCAAAAGAACTGAGCATAATAAGACGCTTGGGACTAAGCTCTTATCCATCCCACCCACATAACACTTCTCTTTTGCCTTTCCTTGACAGTCCCTCTTCCTGGTCCCCCCCACCATAAGGTTTCATTAACCTCAAATTTGATGGCGACTTCAAGGGAAACCTTAGACCCACTAGCTATGGAGGTGTCTTTAGGAACTGTTGTGGTCAAATTATCTATATAGTTCCAGGTAAATTGGGTTTCATCACTAATAATTAAGTTGAACTATGGGGCTTAGAACATGACCTATGTATAGCATTAAGAAATGGCTACCATCAGTTCCTCATCAAATGAGACTCTTTTCTCATCATATCAATGCTGAAAGAAAATACAATATGGAACATCCCTCTCAAAAATTTCTAACAGTTGGCACATAGAAGCTCACCTATCCAAAGTAGCATCCTCGCTCGGTCATATTCAAGCTCCCTTGTTAGCCCATATATGTTGATCTGGAGACAAACTTGTAAACAACTTAGAAAACTATGTCTTGGACTCTAGGAGCCCTCCATTATATGTGAATCGTCTCAAAACTATGCCCCAAACTCTGTCAAACTCAAACTCTTTTGAGACTCAACTAGCCCTGGACGAATGGCCTATGATAGAGGTGGTAGGGGATGGAAATAGACTCGAGGGAGGGTGTTAGCTCGCCATGACACCACCCTCATCTCGTGTAACAAGAACCAATGTAAGTAATAATGAGGAACCATTATTATCATGTAAGGTGAGTTAATTTTGAAGTACGATGACAAATATTACCGGTACGGGCATTATATCTAGGTGAATACAAATGTGTTGGAATATTGACAGCATGTCCATATGTTTTGATGATTTCATGTGGCCCTAAATGCTTGCTTACATTCAACGGCTCTAGGCACCCACGGTGGGGGAGAAATCTTGAAGTGCAGTGGAGAGGCTAGTTGAGTCTCAAAAGAGTTTGAGTTTGACAACATTGCCACATATACTACTAAATATTAATTTATTGAAGGTTGAGAGTTCAGGGAAAGCAACCAGATATTCTCTTGAATTATCATAATTTCTCACACATTATATAATAGTAAGATAGTTTCCTCTTCTCAGTTTCATGTTGAGTCACTAACATATTAAAATAACTTAATTGGAGAAGAACAACAAGACAATAAAATTCCATTTATATAACTTGATGTAGATTATTTACCTTGAACAAAAGGCTCATCCAAGGGAAAATATATTCATAAAGAAACTAGTACCACAAGCCTATTATTTTTAGAACAATTTATTTAGAGAGTAAATGTATAATTATTTATACACCAAAGGAGCATATTACCATCAAGGAATTGAAGTATAGTTAAGTAATCAAAGGGGGTCTACCAATCTAACATAATAGGCATATAAAGTCCTCTAGTTCTTGAATCCTCAAAGAAGGAATATGTTACTAAAAACATGTTTGGTGATAGCTCAACTTGGAACAATACAATATCCAAGTTGAACTTTTGTGTCATCAGCGAGTAATTATTAGCCTACAATGGTTGTGTTGGTCATGAATCATTGTTTTCCTAGTATCAAAGCCAACCCCATTATTTTTCCAACAACACCACACCCAAATATAGGGAGAATTCATTTTCCAATGACCTCAAATTAGTGGATACCAAAGGGGCCTTGGAATACAAAAATGAAGCTTCCCATCCCACCACATGCACTGAATCTTCTTCATTATGATCTCAAGGCTCCTAAACTTGAGGTTTTTCTTTTAAATACTATATTGGAGTGTAACCATTTGAACTATAGTTGTATGGACATAAATACCTAATATGGTTCAGATTACCAATTTCAATTAGAACCTATCCAACCAAATAATTGTTGTATAAACTAACATATATTAATTTTTTGCATCTAAGTGTAATTGGAATGGGGCCATAAAGAGAATTTCAAGAAAAAATAGAGAATTGTACTATTTTGGAGCTTTCAAGTATGTTTGGATTCATAACCAGTTAAATGATTGGCAACAACATTTGTTTTCTAAGATCATCTTTCCAATCTCATTCAATCAGAGAGCCTTCGAAAGGTTGTAAGAAAAAATGAAATGAAAGTGATAGTTTAGAAGGACTGCAACTATTGGCAATATATTTCCATGGATTTTTTTTGTGATACCTATACACACCTCCAATCTCAATCAATCCCTATCATGGTATATTTATTCCTCCATGATTTTTTTTAATAAAATGTAATTTTTTCTAAGTTGTTGGAGTTGTCCCAAAGAATTAAACTAAAATATTCCCTCAAGTTGCTTATTTAGTATTAAATGTTCTAGTATTTGGCTCCCTTTTTTACTCTACCATCCAAATTATCACATGTTTTATGTGGTGCCTCTTAGGTTTCACAATAAGATAATTAGTCCAATATATCTCTAATAGAAGCCCAAATTTAAACCAACAAACTATAAATCTTGAATACATTTTTATCCTTTCTATGTCAACATTGTCATATGCTTACTTTAGTGAATGCAATCTGAATTGTGGATCCTTGAATTAGACGAATTAATTTGACAAATTAATCTGACATCACAAAGTGAAATATTTAGGGTCAAATTCATATTTTTTAATAAATTATCTATATTTTCTCAATCTCAAGGTGCTAGATAGATACTTGAGGCATTTAGTTATATTCGTGGAACTCAAGGATTCCTTTGCAACTATTTTTTGGCATTGATTTATAAGTATGTAAATAATTTCTTTAATCATTGTGTATTTTGGATGTCAATATTTTGATTTCATGTTTCTGTCTTATTTTATTTTAAATATTAAATTAGTGATTTGTTCTTGGTTCCATTCTTTTTTTCCCTATCTTCAAGTTAAGTCTAACAAGATTCATTTTGTCTTATCATGGGGTGTAGGTAACTTGAAAAAAATATATTAGTTCCAACCTAGGATGCTAATACATGGTGGAATTTAATTAGATTCTTTATCAACCAACACAATTATTGTAGTAAGAATAGCATAATGGAAAATTGTGGTGTGTAGTTGAAAAGATGAAAAGAAAGAGGAATTCTATGTTTTTCTATCTTTTGTAGGTAGGTCAACCTAGGATGCTAATATAGGGTGGAATTTAATTGGATTCTTTATCAATCAACACAATAATTGTAGTAAGTGTAGCATAATGGAAAAGTGTGGTGTGTAGTTGAAAATATGAAAAGAAAGATGATTTCCATGTTTTTCTATCTTTTGGAGGTAGGCCATTTTAGTCCAACCTGGGATGCTCATCTAGGGTGAAATTTAATTGGATTTATCCAACACAATCATTGCAATTATTGTAGCATGATGTCAACATGTGGTGCACAGTTAATAATATCAAAGGAAAGATGCTTGTTGTGCTTGTCGTTCTTACAAAGTCATGCCATATAATATTAATGGATCACCTATATAACCTCAACTTTCTAGCCTATGATCTGAAAACAACATAATGTTTTAAATAGCCATCCTTGGGTCAATGGTCCAAGTCATTTTTCAAAAGCCTCATTGTCCCCATTCAGAGCTCATCGTAGAAATTTGGGAGTTGTATTGGCCCTGGAAAAAAATAAATTACTTAATGCAATGACTTTTATTATGTGGCATAAAATTTTCAATTCATCACAGTGATTACAATGTTCTATGTTGATAGAGTGATGAATGTTTATCGTACATGAAAGTTAAGTCAATTTAACAATGAGAATTTTTTTTGGCATGACGTTGACAACCACTAGAATGATGTGTGTTGATAGAGTTAGGACAAGGATATCATACCTTAGATGATTATGCATGTCCTTCTGAGAAGATATTATATGTTATCGAAATAAATTTATCTCCGAAAAAGAGTAGTTACATGAGAGGATTGATTTTTGTAGTGCTCATGTAATGATATTATCTTGGCTTAATACATTTTTATCCTATATATGTCAACATTGTCATATGATCACTTTAGTGAATGCAATATGAATTGTGGATCCTTGAATTAGACGAATTAATTTGACATCACAAAGTGAAATATTTAGGGTCAAATTCATATTTTTTAAGAAATTATCTATATTTTCTCAATCTCAAGGTGCTAGATAGTTATATTCATGGAACTCAAGGATTCCTTTGCAACTATTTTTGGCATTGATTTATAAGTACGTAAAAAATTTCTTTAATCATTGTGTATTTGGGATGTCGATATTTTGATTTTACGTTTTTGTGTTATTTTATTTTAAATATTAAATTAGTGATTTGTTCTTGGTTCCATTCTCTTTTTCCCTATTTTCAAGTTTAGACTAGGATGACTATAAAGTTTTTTGAAGTCTAACAAGTTTCATTTTGTCTTATCATGGGGTGTAGGTAACTTGAACAAAATATATTAGTTCCAACAAAGGATGCTAATACAGGGTGGAATTTTATTGGATTCTTTATCAACCAATAGAATTATTGTAGTAAGAGTAGCATAATGGAAAATCGTGGTGTGTAGTTGAAAAGATGAAAAGAAAGAGGATTTCTATGTTTTTCTATATTTTGGAGGTAGGTCAACCTAGGATGCTAATATAGGGTGGAATTTAATTGGATTCTTTATAAATCAACACAATAATTGTAGTAAGTGTAGCATAATGGAAAAGTATGGTGTGTAGTTGAAAAGATGAAAAGAAAGAGGATTTCCATGTTTTCTATCTTTTGGAAGTAGGCCATTTTAGTCCAATCTGGGACGCTCATCTAGGGTGAAATTTAATTGGATTTATCCAACACAATCATTGCAATTATTGTAGCATGATGTCAACATGTGGTGCACAATTAATAATATCAAAGGAAAGAGGATTGTTGTGCTTGTCCTTCTTAAAAAGGCATACCATATAATATTAATGGATCACCTATATGACCTCACCTTTCTAGCCTATGATCTGAAAACAACATAATGTTTTAAAGAGACATCCTTGGGTCAATGTTCCAAGTCATTATTCCAAAACCTCATTGTCCATATTCAAAGCTCATCATAGCAATTTGGGAGTTGTATTGGCCCTAGAACAAAATAAATTACTTAATGCAATGAATTTTACTGTGGCATAAAATTTTCAATTCATCACAGTGATTACAATGTTATGTGTTGATAGTGTGATGAATGCTTATCGTACATGAAAGTTAAGTCAATTTAACAAGTAGAAGTTTTTTTAGCATGATGTTGACAACCAGTAGAATGTTGTGTGTTGATAGAGTTAGGACAAGGCTATCATACCTTAGATGATTATGCATGTCCTTTTGAGAAGATATTATATGTTATTGAAATAAATTTATCTCTAAAAAAGAGTAGTTACATGAGAGGACTGATTGTTGTAGAGATCATGTAATGATATTATCTTGGTTCAATACCAACCTTGAATGGTACGTTCTTAATGCTTTGGCTAAATCGATAAGATGTTTACTTTTGTAACATGTAATTTCTTGGATGTAAACCTAGTTTTTTCTTGTTAAGAGAAAAATGTGGGTGTGCATCAATCTCCATAAATTATCAAAACCACCAGTGTGCTAATAATTAAGCTATGTGACTAAAAGTGTCATCAAAGAGAACTTGAGGGAAATCAACAAAAATTGGTTCAACAAACTCTGAACCTGAAATTTGCACAACCTAGAGTTGAATTACCTATATTGATATCTTAGAGGCCAAAGGTATGCTTGGATAAAAATCACAATTTTTAAGTGTTGAAACCCCTATCTATAATTGAAGCAAGGTTCCAAGTGGTAACAAAATGAGTAAACTTTTTGTAGTTGTGTGGGGGCCAACTAAAGGATGCATGACTAATACGACATGCATGATCAATTCAAAGAAGTGACCCTAGTAGGTACCACCTAGATGATTCACAGAAGTAACTCTTTCAAGTAATGCTTAGTTGAACCACTTAGGGAAAGAAACTATGTCATCTACACCAAAAGGAAGATGCAATGGCTTTGCGAACAAACACATACTATCACCAAATCAAATGACATATTGTGTCTTTTCTAGTAGTTTGTAGTGTTTCTCCATGGTTACCTACAATTAGATTTTTAGAAGTTCATGTGCATGATACGACATCTACAACCACATAATTTGAACCAAAGATCATAAGCTAAATCTTCAAATGCCATAGGACATGAGAATTGAGTCTGTGATGTCGGAAATTTCTCCACAGTAGACGTTTTTAGTTGTGACCTTTGTCCTGATGATGGGTCTTGGTTTAGACTCGAAACATCGACAACTAAAAATGTCTATTGGGGAGAAATTTCTGACATCACAGACTCAAGATCATCCCCACAAATATCTACAAACATGAGAATTATCATGGCTATTTTGTGATCCTTATACTATTCAGTAATGCAGCCACTAGAGAAGCCAAAGTTTGTAATTAGTGATATTGTATCTTCTCTAGAGCCATTAAAATGGATGTGAATTGAGATAAGTCATTTGTTTGGTATTGAATGGTATCAAAACACCACAAGAACATGATTTCAAAGTTTCTCCCCTTTTCCTTGGCTCCTTTTGAGGAAGAACATGGTTATTTCGATTACCAGTTGAAGCCCTCAAAGATATAGATTCAAGTTGTAGTTGTAACTTGTGGTTCATAGACAACATCAAGACGGTCAATTGTTATGTACATAAATGGATCTCTATGGATAATAGGGTGGAACTCATGAAAATCATCCTCTTCTCCATCCATGTATTTTATCTCTCACTAGCATGCATCCCCAATTAGAGTATAAATAGAATTAGGAAGGAATGATTCTCTTATCATTGGAAAGGAAACAAGATGTGAAGGGGAATTCCATTGGTTAATGGGGAGGGCCTATCAGAAATAGCGCATGGAACAACATGGTTGGGGTATAAAGCACATATCACTTTTCTCAAAGGCCTTGGTTGGAAAGGAGGAATTGAAACTCATTATTGAGAGAGATATCTGACAAAAAATATTGATCAAGAAATGCATAAACTCGAGAATGGATCAGAGAACGTAACAAATCACAAAAAGGGGCATTGGAAACTCCTATTCAAGAGAGGTATTTGGCTATACTATTTTAAATAAATCCATAAAATAAAATGCATCTATATAAGTGGGTTAAAATGCCTAACAAATCACACAAAATGGGGGATTCAAACTCATCATAAAGAGAGGTTTCTAGTAAGAAATATTGACCAAGATAATAAATTTAATGCATATGGAGTGATGAATTAGAATGGATAATAAATTACACAAATGGATCTCTTCATTTTGGAAATCCTTGCTAGAGTATTTTGTTGTGATTAGAAGATGCATATTTTAGTGTGTGGGATTGCACAATCATTCATTTAGGTAGGGACTTTGATATGCCAAGGGAGTCTAAATATTTACTATCTTTTCAAGACTACCATATCTTAGAAAATTTGGTTTTATCATTATCCCACTTATCAATGGATAAACCTCAATTATTCAACAAATCTCAAGATAATTGAGAGGGGGTGGCTATTTAATGGCATATTTTTACGAGCCAATTAATCAATGTTGGGATTAGTCTTGTGGAGGAGGAGGATACACTTTGGTAGAGTGTGTATCTCATATGGGGTGCATACTTAGTGAATTTTGGCTATCACTCATAGTACTCCATTATGGAAAACCATCATAATCCTTGGTAGGTTTCAATTTGGAAGTTCTAGGCACCACCAAAGGTGATACCCTTTTCATGGTTAGCACTCAATAACAAAATATTAACTTGGTATGCATTGTAGTGCAAAGGCTAGTAGGGTCCCAACTATTGTCCAAGGTATGTGGAGGGTGTAGAAACAATCCCTCGTCCATTCATGAATTTCTCATACTTGGGGAAATATAGAGTTATGCAACTAGGTTAATGGTCTATGAGGCTATTTGGGATGGTTAGAGGTTGGAGGTGTAGCGTTCAAAAAATTGCTTGAACAAGAAAAAAAGTGACGATAGAGCTCAAAGACTCCTCCTTCACATCATATGGGCAATTTGGCTAGCCAAAAATTCAATGGATCAAAAAGAAAACCTTTTTCCATACCAATCAATTAAAGGTTTAATTTCCAGATGGAACAATAAGGAAGAAAATGAAGGCCCCTAAGTTCTAGTTTCCCTAATTAGGGCCCTTGGAAAAAGCATGGTATACCTTAATGAATTGTCAAGAGATAACCTATGGTAGAGTGACATTGATCAAGCCCTCCCTCTGACAAAAAATGAGAAAATAACATTCTTATTAGGATTAGGGAGGAGGGAAAACAATAAAGTGGAGCTAATGGTAACTTCTACACTTATCTAGGACGGTCCAAACTATTGTCCATAGTATGTGGAGGGTATGGCTAGCTTTGGCTCTCACATTAGTTTTGTTTAGCCTTGATGTGTCCATCATGGTTAACCCATTAATTTATTAGTTTAACGCATCTAGATTTCGACTTCATTAATATATTAACCCAGATATTTATTCAACTCAACCATATTTTCTATGCCTCCTTAGTTATCCACATATGCTTTGCTTATTACATGCACCTATTTATCCAATCAATTGAATTATTTATTGGATTAAAACTCCATCATTGTTGTTGCTATCGAACCCTCCATCATTGCATGTGCATAAGTTCATTAAACATGGCTTATTTGATGTTTAATTAGTTTTAATTTTTTTATCCGATTCAATGTTTGATTAAGTCTTATGTTTTAAGATGGATACAATTTTTAGAATAAACAAAGAAAATACAAAATGGTTGAAACACATTCCAAATTTTATGGATTTTACTTCATCTTTTTAAGGTTACTAAGTCTTATATTTTAAGATGGATACCAATTTCATTGGCATGTAAGAAAAATTAGAGCACATACAACTATGTCAAGCTAGGAAAGCATGATCGTTTCAACTCCATGAAGATAGAAGATCTAGTCTAGTTCCATTGGAAATTTTTCCTTATCTATCAAAATAAAGATAGCTATGCAAGAAAGCTTCCAGAGTAAAAAAAAATGTATATCTTAAAGATACTTATATGGATGAAATAATGGTAAATCGTGACTCAAACTCAGGTTCATTAGCAGTGGCAGTTCTTGGTATCCTCAAAATCAAACTTAATGCCAGCATAATGTGGGGTATTAAACGGATGATGATCTCCATCATCATCATCTAGACCCTTAATGTCTTGATGTACTTATCTTGATATACTCACATCTTCATTAAAATCTCTAATAATTGAAAATTCAATACAACATTTTTGGTTGTGTGCTCATGTTTTGAGTTGTTCTAATCTTCTAATATTTACTTATATTTCCATTTTTGCTAATTTTTCTCTATGTTTTGATTTTTTTTAGAGACGTTGAAATAGTATACCTTGTTTCTTCAAGTTTCAAAAATAATATTCTGGATTTCTAGTAACTTAGCGCTATATTTTTAAAGTTGTTGTTGGGGTCATATCCAATATAAAAGACACTAAACAATTTACAGGTAAAAGTATTCCATTTACATAAGCAACCTGTATTTTTCTAAACAAAGATCAAAGAATCTCATTTATCATACCCATAAGATAAAAAATAAAAAATAAAACCTTCTAATTTTCTTTTCTTATTAGACCTCAAGCAACAAAGTACCGTGTGCTAATTCATAATGGTAATGTTAACTTACTTAAGAAATGGAATTGTAGAAAAAGTTGGATTTCACAAAGCCTTTAGTTAGTGAGTAGAAAACCGAATCTAGGTGAGCTCAGGATCAAATTAGGATAAAGTTTGATGGAAGAAAACCAATGGCCATTGAAATCATTCTTAAATGACTTGTTAGTATGAGTAAAAACCTTATTAGAATTCAAGATTGTTGATTCTCCTTAGTACCATAATCAAGTTTTAGCAATGGAGGGGATAGAGAACTAGATGTCAAAAGGGCCTTAACCAGTTAACACCTATTTCTCAAAGTCCACATACCATTATTTATTACCTTGTCAATTTGCATGAGACAAACTCTAAGATGTATGGAAAACAACCTAGATGATCAGCTAAGGTCCCTACATAATATCCATCATAGATAGAAGTTGTAAAACTCAAAACAACTATAGTGTTGGATTTAGAGGCAACCATCCAAGAGTGAGCAATATCGAGTTTTAGTAGCATAAAGTGAGCTCACGGGGAAAATATACAATGATGTTTCCTTGTTAATTGAAGATAATAATATGTTTAAGCTCAAGAAATGTTTAGAACAAAACCAACAATCACATGCCATTAAAAGGAAAATAACTTTAAGCATTGACATAATAGGAAAAATGAATCAATTGGATCTAGTGAGACTGTTTGGAAGGAAGAAATGTTTTCCTCCCCACCAGAGTTCTAGATTGTGACATGTGTGTCCTTCATGAGCAAGATGTATATATGTGATGATGGAAAGGTACCAATGATGCAGGAGCATCTAATTGACAGGTCATCATGACAGAAGGTTGTTTGGTCTCTGAGAGGACTGAGAAGGAAATTGCTAAGTGAACACTGTAGTTGATTTTTTTGTGTTATTTTAATTTAGTAAAGAACAATATTTAGGAAGGTAGAGGATTAATTAGTCAAACTGTTGCAAGTAATTATTTTTATTTTCATGTCAACTTTTACAAGTTGTAACGTAGGACAATAAACAGTTTTTGAACTAAAAAAATGTAACCAACAACAGTTAGGAGAAAACAGTTTCCAGACAATTATTGAAAAGAGACAGAATGCAATTGTAAGAGGTTCGACTTTTTGAGAAGAAGAAATATAATAAATATCTCTGAGCACACAAACTATTTTCTAATATCTTGTAACTGTCTATCATCCTGTTAAATTGCCTGATACAGGGAAAGCACATTCTCTGTTTTTCTTTTTATTCCACAAGCATGTACACGTATATGGTTCTATTTGTATGGATTAAAGCAGGTCAATAAATCTAAGCAAGCTTTCAAACACAACTATGGAGTACGTTGCAAAAACGAGGGCATACAGTTCTGGAATTTGCCAATCAACAGAGCGCAGAGGAATCCTGGACGTTTTATTCATTTCGAGAATCAGAGACAGAGATAGACCGCATGCATTTCGAACAGTAAAGGTAGACAAGTCACACAGGTATTTCTGAAGAACAAACCCTCTCTGTTTTATTTAAAAAATAATCATAGAACCTCTGTTCTAATACATATAGTCACAAAACCTCTGTTCAAATATACATATAATCCATGCAATAACGTTGTACAAGGTTCAATGGGTTTACCATAGCAGATAGGTTTAGAAACCCTAGCCGTAATCCAAACCTACAACAACTACCCATAAAAGAAACAGTGCAAGGCCAACGGACCTCGACTAGATACTGCCGATCGGTCACAAGTCATCATAACAAGCTATTGTAACTCTAGCCTATGACGAACATAACACAAGTGACAAGAATAATAAGGAGCGACCCTACCCAGGTCTAGCCAACACGTTGAGAAGCCGAGACCAAAAACCTCCAAAACGAAACCACCTGCAACGACAAATGCCAACAGAAATTTGTGAGCATTCTATGGCAGAGAAAGAACGGACTAAGAGAAAATAATGAGACAAGGGTTCGAACTTACTTTACAGAGATAGGGCACCTACATTGCAGTCACCAAGGGTCACTCTACTCACGAAGGAGCAAGTGTGTTAGTTAAAAAGCGTGAAGAGGAGAAAGAACTGATAGCAGGGAACGAAGACTTACCTTGAAATTGCAGAAGAAACCGAAGTCGAAGACCCTGAGACCACAACCTGTCCACTAAACATAGAAATGTCACCAGAGAACTCAACGAACAGTTGCATAGAAGAAGTCAATACAAAAGCAGTCGCATAGCCCAGCTAAATAACTAGTATCAACCTTGTACACAAAAAAGTTTCAAATCATAACAAGAAAGCTATTGTCCATAACTCAGCAGAGAGATTAAGCGCCAGACAGAGAAAAAAACAAAGGAAAAACCACTGTCAAATAAGAGGCCTTTACCAGACAGAGAAGCCGACTAAGTTTCTAGGTCAAGAGCCGAGCCAAAATACCAGAGACAACATAACATTTTACAGAGAAAACTACACAGAAGAACCATATTGCAGAACCCTCAACCTCAACAGTTCGATGAGCAAAATGACCGGGAGATAGGGTTTGAGGACCTCTTACCAAAGCGGGAGTGAAGTTTTCGAGGATTGGACACTTGTCCAATAACCATTAGCGCGGGTACAAATCATAAGTGCCGGAACCCAAATCAATATTAAATCATTGTAATCAACCGCCAAATGAACAAATATCACATTTAATCAAACTGCCCATCATTTAAAATCCATTCATAATCCTTTTATTGGTAAGTGTGACAAGGGGGTTGGACCCATCAACCAACAATCACACCAATTAAGGTAGGGTGGAATATGTTTCAAACAATTATGATGTATATATGTGATAATGGAAAAGCGCCAACAATTCCACCACCTTTGTTAGTGTGATCGTCGAAGGTGGGATGAACCCTTGGGCCTTGATGAATTTAGTTTACCCTAAGTATCATCCTCAAAATGAGGAGAAATGTGTGATTGCTTCAAAAAAAATGAGGCAAAACAAGCCCAATAAAGTAGTTTCAAGTATATAAAATTGAAAATAAAATTACCACTCTTCCATAGCATGGTTTTCCCCAATTAATTAATTACATTTACAAAAACAAAAGACTTGATGCTGCAAAATGTTAGAAAGTTTTAAATTACTTTCTAAATGGTAATAACTAGAACAACGAGAGTAGATATTAAATACAATTAGCAATTATTTTTTATTGAAGATGATTTTCAAATGCATGATAATAATGAATGAGTGGATTTAATGGTACATTGATGATAGCTTTGCTTCATATATTTTTGTTGAAGTATATGATGATGATTGCTATATGCATTGTCCATTTTCTTATACCTAGAAAAATATATTAAAAGTGAGAAAATGTGAGCTAAACCACTATTATTCTCAACATTTTGAACCACAAGGTGAGGCTCATAGTTAGGAGCAATGTGGTGTTGATGAGCACATTGCCCCTATGCCAGTCGCAGCTTGGTGGGTATGTTGCAATATACATGTTGAAGAAGAAGAATGTAAAGATCAAGAACTACTTTAGATTTTGATTATGAGAAAGGCGACATGACTAAATAGGTTTCAAATGACATTAATAGATAGACATAAACAACTAAGTATTATAATTTTATGCCAAAATTCATTGTGAGGAAAGAGTGAGTATTCAAATTTCAGACCTAATTTTAGAAGACACATAAATGCAAATCATACAATACCTCAATAGAAAACCAATACTTTAGAGCAAGAGGATGCATACTTGGACATTTATGACCATCTTTGTAAATGGGAGAATGCCTATGGGTAGGTTGGAAGAAAATAACCTTTAGAGATGGAAACAACATATATCATTTAAATATCCCCTACAAAGGGTGTCCAACAGCAGGCATACCCCCACCCCTTCCCCCTCACCTTGATATGATGTCAGCTCACATGAAAGGGGGTCATGGCTCCCACAATACTTGGCACATTGCATGTGCTCCTGTCACTTCATTGATCATGGCACGAAGACTGCATAAGTTTCAACGTCATTTGAATATTGCAAGTAGTATAGGGAGCTATAGATGGACTCAGTAGGAGAATTCTGTCAAATTGGAGGATGAGAGTAGTGACCAGCCAACATGGACGCTGGAGATTATGTCCAATACATGTTGTGACTCACTGGTTTCTTTGCTTGCAACGTCGAATAGTCTTCTCACGTTGATGTATGTCAAGGTCTGGCACATCCATTAATATAAGTTATTTTGCAAATTTAGAAAAAAAATTCAAATTTCCATTAAAATAAAATAAAAATTTACTTATTTGATGAATCTACACCACAGAGGATTTGAAATCTGAAAAAGATAAATAAAAAAATAAAGAAAAAGTAGCCCAAAAAAACAAAAAACAAAAAGATAATTCTACACACAACTAAAGAAACACAAAAACTCAAGATGAAAATGCTTTTTACTGCTGAAATGGTGAACTGTAATCCCAAAAAAGTAGGTTCCAATGCTTTTCCCATAGATCTGACGTAACCATTTGAGGTGGTGAACCGTTGGGATTCAAGAAAGCAGGATCCAATGTGTTTTCCATAGTGCCGACGTAAACCCTTTGCATCTGGTGAACGGTGGCGAATTATCTAGCCTTTGATTAATGGTTAAAAAAGCATTCGACTTCGGATGCTTCAATGGTTTGTTGGCGCTCATGTGTAACAGAATTTCTATCCGTTGAAAGGAAGTGGGTATATATACATCTAGCCTCCCAAATTTAGCATTTTCTTCCTCCTCTGTCCATCGCCTACTCGCTCTGTCTGTCTGTGTTGAGTTTGAGTTTGAGTTTGAGTTTGAGTTTGAGTCTGAGTCTGAGTCTGAGTCTGAGTCTGAGTCTGAGTCATGTCATGTCTGTGTGTGGTCTGGAGTTTGAGTCTGAGTCATGTGGGTCTATGTGACAGAGGAGGAAGAGGCCTCAGGCAGGCCTCCATTTGGATCATCTCATATCATTTCAGGGAGAGCCTCTCCCCAAGGGTTTTTGGTTTCAGGTAAAAATATTTCATTTTCTATAATTTGTTCATTGTTTTGCTTCGAATATTTGGTATAACTATATTGTTTATTTTTTATTAACCTATTCTCCAACTCTCTCTTCTTAGGGAAATGTACAAATTGAGATAAGTGGCTCAATAATGTGGCTCTCCTGCTCTGTGTAAATTTTGTGTGATTTTAATTTGTAATCTAGGGCACCCATGGAAAATTAGGATGTTCAAACCCTGACTGGCGCCCCCACATGCTTTTCTCATTGATTACTAACCTCAGAAAAGCAATTGCTTAAGAAATCTGATTTCTATTTGTTATTTACAGGTGAGAACGACTCATAAACAATATTACAATCGTTCACACTTTCCTGTATTCAAATTGCTCATCAGAAATTTTTGGTTCAGGGCCTCAGGTATTATAATTGTTGTGCTTTTTCTATGAAAATCAATCTCTTATACTATACTGAGACTTACGTTGTGCTATAATTCTTTTATTAAACAAAATTCTTTGATCTTCTGTTACAGAGTTCTGTCCATGGAGTTCTTCCCCAGAAAAAAACAGAGTTCTATCCGTGGAGCTCTTCCCCAGAAAAAAGCCACAACGAGTCTCAACTCCAGCTCCAGGTATGCGTTGGCTTAACCCTCCTGAAATTAAATTAAATTTTCAGAGATTAATTTAATTTTCCGGCATTTCTTAACGCCACTGTGCAGTCACTTTTATAATCTTATTTATTTTATCATAATTCAAATTGAAATCAGTGTTTGATAGGATAAGTTTCACAATTAAAAACTACACATATTTGGTTAGGGAATATTGGTTAAGTTGAAAATCACCAGAACAATCCTCCCTGGAAAGAAAATAAGTAAATCCTAACCCTTTGGGCTTCCAGATCTTGACTCTTTGAACAAAGAAAATAACTAAATCCTAACCCTTTAGGCTTCCAGAACTTGACTCTTTGAACAAAGAAAATCACCAAATCCTACTTAGTGCTCCGCAGCTCTTAATTCTTCACTTTAAAAACTCTTGGCTCTTGCTTCATTATTTTTTTATTTTTTTTAATTATGTTTTAACTGTGATTATATATATAATATATATTTTTTAAACAGTAACTTTGGGTCACATTGCTTTCAAATCTGGAACTCAATCTGCATATGGAAAATCCTTCTTCCTCTGCTTCTTTCTATGTTTGCTTCATGCATAGGGATTAATTTAATTTACTGGCATGTCTCCAATTTTTTTAATTCGACCAGAACATCATCCTCCTAGAATTTGCCGCCATTTCTCTGATTTTTTTTAATTCGACCAAAACATCATCCTCCTAGAGCTGGACTATCCTTGAACTCTTTTTTTTTAAATGAATTTCAATATTGCTCCCGTACTCTTAATTCACATTTAAAACTCCCAGCTCCCAAATCAATTTTAACTCTATATATATATATAATACTATTTTTTTAACAGTTATTTTGAGTCACTTTGCTTACAAATGGGGAACTCAATCTGCATATGGAAACGGATTCGGAGACATGACTGGGTCATACATCCTCTGCTTCTCTCCATTATAATTGATTTTATATTATATATAATTAATATTTTTTTATTGGTTCCGTCAAAGGAAGAACCAATAATTAATATTTTTTGTTGGGTTATTAACATTTTTGTATTTCTTATAATTAATATATAACAAATATAGTCTCACTCATTTAAATTTTTGTTGGGTATTAATATTTTTGTATTTTTTATAATTCATATATAAGAAATACAACCGGTTTTTGTATTTCTGTATCGTCATATTTATTGAATTTTGTGCTTATAAGATTTATTTTTAATTTCTTGAATCAATTCTGTTTTTATAAAATATTTTTAAAAATTAATTTTAAAATTTACTGCACATAAATGCATATTTTCATTATATGTAGAAAATAATAATTATTCTTACAAATTGAAAACTTTTTGGTTTTGCAGGTCTACTTCGAGATTGACATCCAGGAATGGTTCATAATTATATGTTTATTCAAAAAAATATGAACGTAGCTATACAGTCATTGTCATTCTCTTTTTCAGAGATTTTCTTTGTAATAATGTCAGGGTTATGTACATATAAGTATTAATAAAAGTATATTTTTTTGTGGGAGAGGTTTATGCTTTAGGGAGGATGGGGCCCCATTCTCCTTAGAGTTGTGTAGTATTTATTGTTTCCGTGTTTTCGTTTTCATTTTTATTTTTTATTAAATTTACACATACCAAAATACATTTCAGGTATACATATTTACTGTTTCATAT
Organism: Pinus tabuliformis; assembly: GCA_031772625.1. Lineage (NCBI taxonomy): Eukaryota > Viridiplantae > Streptophyta > Pinopsida > Pinales > Pinaceae > Pinus > Pinus tabuliformis. Next base: position 631,582,424 of record CM062809.1, read on the forward strand.
CATCATTAATTATATTTGAATTATTAAATTTTATATTTCAGTGCATTAAAAAAGGGGTTAGAGAAATTTTATATACACACAATAATTTCGCAAATAAAATAAAAACACTGAATAATTTCATAAGCAAACTATTTATATTATTTTAGTTTTTTCTTTTTCTTTTTTGCAATTTAAATTCTATTTTTAATTTTTTTTTGTCTTAACTTTATTTCTTTTCTATTTTCCTTTTTTTTATAATTATATTGTATATTAATTAAATTAAATTAAATAATTATATATTATATATTAGGTTGATTGGTAGGTTAAATTTGTAGGTTGACCTGAAATTGTATGATGTCTTTATTTAGCTAATTGAATGTGCATATGTATATTTATATAGGTGGTTTTCATAATGTTTGTATTCTAAGTTGAAATTGTATTTATGTTTGTTAATTTGAGTTTTTCTTATTTGAAATTGTAGGTTGTGTTGAGTAGTTGAAACTATTTGAAATGATGTTTGCTTTATATTTGTGTGTGCTTTGAAAATTTGTAGGTAAGTTGTTTTTGCAATGTTTGTTTGTTTGATAAAATGAATTTGTATGTTGATCGGAAATTGTATGATGTGTTTATTTAGCTAATTGAATTTGCATATGTATGTGTGTATATAGGTGGTTTTCATAATGTTTGTATTCCAAGTTAAAATTGTATTATGTTTGTTAATTTGATTTTTTCTTATTTGAAATTGTAGGTTGTGTTGAGTAGTTGAAATTATTTGAAATGATGTTTGCTTTATATTTGTATGTAAGTTGTTTTCGCAATGTTTGCTTGTTTGATAAAATGAATTTGTATGTATGTGTATATAGGTGGTTGTCATAATGTTTGTATTCCAAGTTGAAATCGTATTATGTTTGTAAATTTGATTTTTTCTTATTTGAAATTGTAGGTTGTGTTGAGTAGTTGAAATTATGTGAAATGATGTTAGCTTTATATTTGTAAGTTGTTTTCGCAATGTTTGCTTGTTTGATAAAATGAATTTGTATGTTGATCCGAAATTGTATGATGTGTTTATTTATTTAACTGAATTTGCATATATATGTGTGTATAGGTGGTTTTCATAATGTTTGTATTCCAAGTTGAAATTTGTATGTAAGTTGTCCTTGCAATGTTTGTTTGTTTGATAAATTGAATTTGTATGTTGATCTGAAATTGTATGATGTGTTTATTTATTTAACTGAATTTGCATATGTATGTGTGTATAGGGGGTTTTCATAATATTTGTATTCTAAGTTGAAATTGTGTTATGTTAATTTGAATTTTTTTATTTGAAATTGTATGTTGTGTTGAGTAGTTCAAATTATTTGAAATGATGTTTGCTTTATATTTGTAGGTGTGTTTTGAAAATTTGTATGTAAGTTGTTTTAGAAATGTGTGTTTGTTTCATAAATTGGATTTGTATGTTGTGTTGAGTAGTTCAAATTATTTGAAATGATGTTTGCTTTATATTTGTAGGTGTGCTTTGAAAATTTGTATGTAAGTTGTTTTGGCAATGTGTGTTTGTTTGATAAATTGGATTTGTATGTTGATCTGAAATTGTATGTTGTGTTTATTTATTTAATTGAATTTGCATATGTATGTGTGTATAGGTGGTTTTCATAATATTTGTATTCTAAGTTGAAATTGTATTGTGTTTTTTAATTTGAATTTTTCTTATTTAAAATTGTATGTATGATTGTTTAGAAATGTTTGTTTGTTTGATAGATTGAATTTGTATTCTAATTTGAAATTGTATGATGTGTTCATTTATTTAGTTGAATTCTTCATAATGTTTGTATTTTAAGTTGAAAGTGTATTATGTTTGTTAATTTGAAATTGTATGTTGTGTTGAGTAGCTGCAATTCTTTGAAATGATTTTTACTTCATGTTTGTAGGTGTACTTTGAAAAATTGTTTTGGTAAATTGAATTTGTATGTTTATCTAAAATTGTATGATGTGTTTGTTTATTTAATTGAATTTGCATATGCATCTTGTGTATAGGTGGTTTTCATAATGTTTGTATTCTAAGTTGAAATTCTTTGAAATGATGTTTGTTTTATATTTATGTGTGCTTTGAAAATTTGTATGTAAGTAGCTTTTGCAATGTTTGTTTGTTTGATAATTGAATTTGTATGTTGATCCGAAATTGTATGATGTGTTTACTTTTTATGTTTGTAGGTGTGCTTTGAAAATTTGTATATAAATTGTTTTGATAGATTGAATTTGTATGTTGATTTGAAATTGTATGATGTGTTTATTTATTTAATTGAATTTGCATGTGTAGGTGGTTTTCATAATGCTTGTACTGTGAGTTGAAATTGTATTACGTTTGTTAATTTGAATTTTTCTTATTTCAAATTGTATGTTGCTTTGAGTATTTGAAATTATTTGTATATGCATGTTGGTGGTTTTGACATAGATGTATGTGTGTTTTGAAATTGTGTATCTATGTGACTCCAATAATGTTTCTTTATTTGTTATAGATTAAATTTAGATATGTATATTTATTAGTTTTATATTTTATTAGTGCATGTTTATTTTTTGTATTTTATTATTGTAGTTATTATTGTTACTATATAATAATATAAGTAGTGTGTATTTATATTAAATTATTATAAATTAGCTATGTTAAATTTTAAGATTGGTAAGAGTAGTAATATTTGTTTATTTATATGTATATATATTTTTATGAATGTATGCTTTTTTTTAATGAGATTGTTTTTTAGGTTATATTGTTAAAGTAGTTATTATTTATTACATATTAATTAGAAATATATTTATATATCTAATTTTATAAATATTGTTTTCTCACTTCTTCTTTTTTAATTTTTATATATATATATATATTTTCTTATTTCTATTTTGATGTTATATTATTTTTATTTTTTTAATAATAATATAATAAACTTCTAATAAAATTTATAAAATAATCGAAATAATACTTTAATAAGTTTTTAATAAATTTTATAAAAAAAATAAAAATATGGTTAATATATTTTATTTTGAAATCAACATATTAAAAAAAATCACACTTTCTCTAACCAACAAATTAATAAGATTATTATTTTCAACCATCTTAACAATATATTAAAAAAATCACATTCATCTCATAAATCAATATAATAAAATTATTTTGGCATGTTGATATGTTAACAACCCCATATCAACAATGCATAGTTTTTGGGGCAAATTAGCTTCCACCTTCCCGTGGTTGACCCTGTTAGTAGAGATGTTTAATATCTCGAAGCAAAGAGAAGCTTTTTTAATGTAAATAAATATTTAAAAACAAATTTAATGAACAATATGTACCAACCATAAACCTACTTCAATAAATATTAATAAACAATTTTAATGAACAATAATGTCTTAAACATAAACTTAGATAAATAAATATTAAAGAACAACTTTAATGAATAATATATAGAACCATAAACCTAGATAAATAAATATTAAAAAATAATTTTAATGAACAACAATGTACCAAACATAAATAACAATAATATAAATATATATAATATATATAAGAACAAGTTTAATGAATAATTTCAATGAACAACATTGTACCAAACAGATAGATATATCTATATATATATATATATATATATATATATATATATTACAGAACAACAACGTAACAAACATAGATAACAAAATATATATATATATATATATATATAAAAGAATAACTTTGAACAACAATGTACTAAAAAAATATTAAAGAACAACTTTGAACCAAAATGTACCAAACATATATATATGTATAGATACACACACACACACACATATATATATATATACACAATAAAGAAAAAAAAAAAAAATAATGAATTATAGTGTCCAAACATAGATAAATAAATATTAAAGAACAACTTTAATGAAAGATACACCATAAACCTAGATAAATAAATATATTAAAAAACAACTTTAATAAACAATAATGTACCAAACCTGATAAATAAATAAATATTAAAGAACTACTTTAATGAACAATATGTACCAACCATAAATCTAGATAAACTAGCATAAATACATCTTAAATATGGATCTAACATGAGCCGAGAGGGATCCAATTTCTGCACTTTCAAATTTTTTTATGAGCTATTTATTTTTATTTTTTTTAGATTTTTTTTTTAATTATTTTGGCCGACATGAGCAAAATTTCAACTTTATGAACAAAATCTTTATAAGAAAAACTAATAAAATAAAATATGAAAAATAAAATAAAATTCTCTATATTTAAAATCTACTTAAATATATTGTTTCATTTATGAATAAAATTCAATAATCCATAAGGTAATTTTTCAAATATAGAGTTTAAAAATCAAATAATTAATGTATTGTTAAAATTATTTTTTACCCCCGATCAGGGTGGCTTCCCGAGGAAGTCAGCCAAATATATCGTTGTCAGGAAAACACGAGGACGGGTACAACCCACATGCTCATGGCAATGGGTGCAGTGGCTTCCCGCATGACGATGTAAAGAGTGGAAGGGAGAAGTGGCAGCCAATGCCAGGGTAGTGATGGAGGTGGGAAGGACAGGACAAGAGAATGGATGGGACAGAGAAGGAAGAAGGGGAAGTGTGAAGGAATGAAGGGTGATGGGGAGAGTATTACTGCGAAGGAGAGATGGAGGACTGACAAGGAAGTCAGCCAGATATGGGTGTCAGGAAAACACCAGGATGGGTACAGCCCACACGCTCATGGCGACGGGTGTTGTGGCTTCTCGCATGACGATGTAAAGAGTGGAAGGGAGAAGTGGCAGCCAGTGCCAGGGTAGTGATGGAGGTGGGAAGGACAAGACAGGAGGATGGACGGGACAGAGAAGGAAGAAGGGGGAGTGTGAAGGAATGAAGGGTGATGGGGAGAGTATTGTTTCAAAGGAGAGACAAAGGACTGACAAGGAAGCTCAACTCAAAAACCTACAACGACACCTTCGAAACGGCACCAGGTATGTTTTCTATCTATATTCGTTAATTGAAATTATGCTTGTGTGTTTATATGGAAAGGGAATGGGAGGTCTGACCAGAGAGGAGGGTAGGGATAAAGGAGGGAGAGAACAAGACATGCAGAGAGGGAAGGGGACTGAGGTCGAACCTGTAATTGGTAACACAAGGAACCTCCAGCGACGGGAATATGAGGAAGCAAATGCCATTAATTTAACGAGACAAACTTACAATGAGGAAGGAGATCAGGGAGATAAGTAAGTGAGAGGCGGGGCAATTGTGAGTGGCATAGAAGAGCGAAAGGCGCACTGGCTAGAGGGGAGAGACAAGGGAAAGAAATTGAGTGTAGCAATTATATGGTTCGAGGGGCAAGAGGTTAAGGATGTAAGTGTCATACAAATTGAGCACCAAGACTCTAACCCAGGGATCAGAGCAAAGAGAGGAAAATACCAAAAAAGCAGAGAGGCTATTGCATGGCAAGGGAGTGGCACTGTTATTTCTGGCAGAGAGGTTATTGCATGGCAGGGGAGTGGCATTGTTACTTTAGGCAGAGAAGAGGCAGCAAAGCAGTGAGAAGAGGGGCATCAAGGCAAAGACAAGGGTGGTAAGAAATGCAAGGAGAGCGGAAGCGACAAAACGGTGGAAAGGCTAGCAAATATAATATGTAAGCTAACCGGAATGTTTTGTGAACAGGTGCGCACAACAGGAGACATGGCTAGACTAGCCCGGGATGAGGACGAGGCAGAAGGGGAAGGTAGGAGCCTTGGGCAGCTGACCCAGGCACCTCGGAAACCAGACGTGGAAGAAAGCCAGTAGAAAGGCTTATTAATGAAGCGGCGAAAGCGTATAAGGTAGGGACGGATGCAAGCATCCGGAAGATCTTAGAAGATTGGGAGGAACAGATAAAAGAGAAGGCAGACTCAGAAGAGGAAATGGAGGCCTGGCAAGAGGTAAATCCAAACCCAGGAAATACAAGGGGAAGACTAACTCAATTTAAGCAAACTCTATACTTATATTGGCTCATGAAGAGCTTGATGGGGAAGACCATGGAGCAGCTATCAATGCGGATGGCAATGACCCTCCAGGACATGCGAAACTACAAGGACCTACAAACCATACACTTTCAGTTGTGCAAGCAGGACCTCCACCTAGATCATATTCAAAGGCATGTCCCTTGTATTATCGAGCTGGCAGATGCACCAGGAGACTCAGCTGAAGACTCGGCCCCAGTTGACTCAGCCTCAGAGGATCAAAAGGAATAGTCATGTTTCTGACTGTTTTTTAGTTTTTATTGGATAGCATTTACTTTTATTAACATATGTTTATGATAGACAATAACTTAGACTCTTATCATGATATAGATGTATATATAGCTTGGCTAGATCGCCTTAAACTATATGATTTTTGGATGGCATATAACGCGGATAGGTGGCCAACAAACTTGGTTTCCCATTGGGCAAGTTGAGGCCACATATCTCATCTATGTGGTGTAAACTTGTATTTCATAAATAGAAAATAGAAGGTCCTACCAAGCATTTAATTTTACTAATAAAAAAACATTGATGTATATTATTCAACATATATTGCTCTCAAAATTTGAAGGTTTTGTTTTTAATAACAATGGCAAACATTGGAACTCGTGGAGTTTTCAATATCATTTTAAGTACTATAACCACTAATTATCACTTGACACAAAAAAAAAAAATGTATAAAAGAAACTTGTGACATTTTTTTTAAAATTTCTCTTTCTACATTGTAACTAGCTATTTTAAAAGTTAATTCTATTTATTCTATCTTGTCTTTTTAAAAGTTAATTCTATTTATTCTATCGTGTCTTTCAAACAATACAATTTACTTGTAGTGGAGTCGGGTTTCTATATGGTTAATTTCCAACATAATATTCAACTTTATAATATTTCTAATTATCAATTTTAAAGGTTAATTCTCTTTATTCTATCTTGTTTTTCAAACAATTTACTTGTAATATTTCTATATGGTTAATTTCCAACTTAATATCAAACTTTATAATATTTTAGTTGAACGTAATGCTCAACCATGCCTAAATCAAATTTTCAAAGCCTCCCATATTTATTGTCCATATTTATAGTTCACTATCACAAATCATTAAATTTGGAAAGGAGTGTTATGAGATGTGATCTAAAAATTATTGACATGATAAACAAAATTCAATTCAATTCAATATTCATTTTCAAACATTTAAAATTCAATTCAATATTCATTTTCAAACATTTAAAATTAAGAATATGTTATTTTGCACATTATATTTTAATTTATTTTCCAGTTTTTATTCTCCTTTTTAAGTAGATAATTCATACAATTAGAAGTTGTTTATTCAAATAAACATGAAATTTATTCTAATTTACAATTAACAAATCAAAGGAAACATTCCTTAGATTTTCTCATAAAATGTTCCTCAAACAAAAAAATTTAATAATACATTTTTAATATATAATCATCATATTAATTATTTAATATTTACAATTTATTTTTAATATTTTTTCATTAATTTTATTTTACTAATTAAAAATAAACATATCAAAATATTTGCATTTCAAAAATCAAATTTCATGACATTTCATCCCATATTAAACATTACAAAGATAATTTCATATATAATCATAATTAAAACAAACTTATTTTATTTTATTAATTAAAAATAGATATGATTTCATATATAATCATTAATAACATAAATTTATTTTATTTATATAATCAAATTTTATGTTATAAAATATGTTTATTTGTAAAAATAAATTTCAACATTTATATTATAATCAAAACTAACATTACTATCATTTTAATATAATAATTCCCAGATTAATACAATGTCATTAAAATTAAAACGATTACACATTCAATTTTTTAATTTTAACAAAATCGCCTCAACGAACTTTAAATTTCAAGTACAAAAGTACAACCACAATAATGAATTTCAAAGATATATACAGATGGAGTCATATTGTAAGTCTCATGGATCAAAGAACAAGTCTCAAAGTCATAAGTCATTATTGATTGATTAGAACTTCTGAGGCCATTGATCAAACCTTCCCTCCTTTTCCTGCATTATAGATCAACCAATTCAAATTAAAGCTTCTATTCCATTTTATAATTAAAATGGAAACTATATACACCATTAAATATTATAATTATCATACTCAAAGCTATATACACCATTAAAATATTTAACAAATTATCAAAGGAAACTAAACAGTAATTAAGTGAATTAAAAAAAGATATATTAAAAAAAATAAAAAACAAACTCAAAAATATAAAGTGAGATAATATGAGAGATAATCTACACTAAAAAAATAATAATCTACAAGATTACTGAAGGCTCTTGAAAAAATTGTTTCAAAGTTGTAATCCACTTAATTACATCATAGGCACCATTAGATCAAAGCTCATCATGTCACTTGCAAGAATGCTTCCTAAGTTAGTGATCTAACTCTGGATTTAAGGTGTGTGAGCTTTGCACCCATTCTAACCAAAGATTTCTTGCTAAATTTCTTCTCATTTTAGTTCCTTGACTCAACACTCAACCCATATGCATGAAATCATGCTCGAGGCCCTTCGAATATTGACTTTTCAATTGAAAAAATTGCCCACCTAACTTGCCTTGTATACGTGGGATTTCTAAGGGCTCCCAATGAAGTTGTGGCTTTTTTCCCTAGTGCAGATTGCATCCCCTCTAAGTGATTTTCCCACCCTCGACTTCAATATGGAGTTTGCATTAAGGTTTATGTGTGTCTAAAGACCACAAGGCATTTGTGTTCATTAAAGTTCGTAATCAGGTCAAAGCAAACAAGTTCAATACATTACTTATCCCGCATTTTACTTTCACTCTCAAATCATGGACCATCGCATATGTGACCATTTATGACCTAGGTTGACCAAGAGGTCACCTTGCCCACCCAAACCTCTCCTACCTACAAAGCTCCCTAGGCAATGAGTATGTGGTGTCTAGGCTGAAATGTTTTTGAAAAATAAAGGTATAGTGCAACAAAACCCTCACCCCAAAGACAACTACCCCTTAGTCATTCCTCAACGAAAATAGCCAGTGTCCTTTTAGTGCCATGAATCAAGGAGTTAGTGAGTGGAGAGCACACTCTCTAGCAACCCACCCACATAAAGTGGGTTAATGTGTTAGGGGCCCACTGGAAGCAATGACAGGAAGAGACTCATCCCTTACAACTATTTCCTTACAAAGCAAAGATTACAAGTCTTTAGAAAGTGACCCCATGGGATTTATGGGATTTGAACGACCCTAACAAAAAAATACATTGCAAGAAGCACTCAACAAGTGCAATTCCATTCAATGAAAATTGGGGGAAAACCTACAAAAGCTTTCAAGGTTTTTCTTCCTAAGGAAGCTAGTGAGAATATTTCTACCTAAAAGACACCCTCAATATTCAAGCAAGAAACCCTCTAGTGTGCCCCCTTAGTCCAAACCCTAGTAGTAGGAGTTGAAGCTCTTAGATATTTACTAAGCTATAAGGTGAATTTGGGTGCAATTCAAGGCATGGAGTGCACAATTCATTTCACCTTACCTTGATTTAGAGAGTTTATGATTGAGTAGAGTGGCCCTTCACATTTATGTGGTGTTGTTATGAATCATTTACCGACCTTTACATTTGTTCTTTTTCTGCTTCATGGGTTATATACGTCTATAAATCTTCTTGGAGATGATTTAAGGGTTTGGCACATCCTTTATGATCAAGTAGAGTGGCCTTTCAATCTAAGAATTCTTCTTGCTCTAGGGTCTGACTTATCAATAGCGTTGAAAGACTACTCCATGCCTTATCGTGTCTTACCGTTAAGATATGTTCTTCAAAGTAGGTCGGAATTCTCCAATATATCTAAATAAGGTGCCCCTTGCCCCTAATGCTGGCGGTTAAAGCTCTTAGCTATCTCTACCTCTAAGGTGAATTTGGGATACATTCAAGGAATCCTCTTCCCAAACTAGAGGCTAGGTAATTAGTCAAAGGCCACACTAATGGTGTCACTTTACTAACAATCTCAAGAGGCTAGGTAATTGGTCAAAGGCCATAATGATGATGTCGTTTATATTGACAATCTCAAAGGACCAAATTTCTAAGGCTCATACCATGGAGAGTCTAGAGACCTATGTGGTCTCAAGATAGAGAATTCGGTGGGATAAAACATAGCCAATGGCCTTTGTTGGCCTAGTTAGCCTCTTTGTTGCACTTTATTAGTGTAGCTTCACAAGAAATTCTTCCTTTGCACTAGCATGTAGTTGCATTAATTCACTATGAATCAAAAAAAAAAAAAGCATGCATATGTTCACACCACTTATAGTTGAACTTCCATTTTGTGAATTAATGCAACAACATAAATTCACTACCATTAATCATTTCTATTTATTGTGCCTCTCTTGGCTTACTATTTAATAGTGGTCCCCCTACTAGTCTGTTACTATTATATGCTCATGATCTTTGATGTAATCAATTGTACTTGCACTAATTACATAATTCACCAACTTGCTATCTTCATCCCAATTACTCACGCCCACCACCAACCCACCCCAACTTACTTCATTTGTCCCCCTCCTACATTTGTCCCCCTCCTAGTTACTTGTCCATACATGAAATTAGTTGTCACCCTACTAATTGTTGATAAAGGGATCTTCTTTTCATGGATATGGGATCCCATGAGATCTTTATTGAAAATGTGAGCCATAATAATAAGATATTAGCTATAGCATATATCCAATCATCGCCACTCAACAACGAAAATGTAACTAACATATCCATAGCCATATTGTGATCGATATATAAATGGCACACAATGCATGTTATCAAAGCATGTCATCATAGGTATTATATCAACATCATTTCATGATCAAAACAGAACAATTATCACAAGCTAATAAAGAATATAACTTGTACATAATTATAAACCAACCATAATGGGTCATGCATGTGTTATTTGCAATGATATGGCAGCGAAACAAATCATCACAACATCATGTCCATAAATTGAAAAATAATATGAAATCATCACATACTACTAATTCCATACCAAAGCAAAGATTACAAGTAATCTTCAAAAAGTGACCCCATGGGATTTCTAGGGTTTGAATGACCCTAACAAAAAAATACATTGCAAGAAGAACTCAACGAGTGCAATTCCATTCTGTGAAAATTGGGGACCAACCTACAAAACATTTCAAGGTTCTGCTTCCTAAGGGAAGCCAATGAGAATATTTTTACCTAAAAGCCACCCTCAATCTTCAAGCAAGAAACCCTCTAGTGTGCCCCTTAGTGTCAATCCTCGTGGTGGCAGTTGAAGCTCTTAGATATTTATTAAGCTACAAGATGAATTTGGGTGCACTTCAAGGCATCGAGTGCACAAGACATTTGACCTTACCTTGATTTAGAAAGTTTATGATCGAGTAGAATAGCCCTTCACATTTATGTGGTATTGTTATGAATCATTTATTGGCCTTTACATTTGTTCTTTGTTTGCTTCATGAATTATACGTCTATAAATCTTCTTGACACATTGTTTATGATCTTAAAGCAAGAAACCCTCTAGTGTGCCCCTTAGTGTCAATCCTCGTGGTGGCAGTTGACGCTCTTAGATATTTATTAAGCTACAAGGTGAATTTGGGTACAATTCAAGGCATGGAGTGCACAAGTCATTCGACCTTACCTTGATCTAGAAAGTTCATGATGGGGTAGAATAGCCCTTCACATTTATGTGGTGTTGTTATGAATCATTTACTGGCCTTTACATTTGTTCTTTTTTTGCTTCATGACTTATACGTCTATAAATCTTCTTGGCACATCTTTTATGATCAAGTAGAGTGGCCCTTCCCTCTAGGAATTCTTCCTGCTCTAGGGTTCGGCTGATTAATAACATTGAAACATTACTTTATGCCTTATCATGTGTGTCTTACCATTAAGATATGATCTTCAAAGTAGGTTGGAAATTTCAAATATATCTGACAAAGGTTTCCCCCAACGTTGGTGGTTAAAGCTCTTAGCTATCTACTTAGCTCTAAGGTGAATTTGGGTGTTATTTGAGGAATCCTCTTCCTAAACTAATGGCTAGGTAATTGGTTAAAGGCCATATTGATGGTGTCGTTTTATTGATAATCTCAAGAGGTTAAGTAATTGGTTAAGGGCCATATTGACAGTGACGCTATATTGATAATCTCAAAGGACCAAATTTCTAAGGCTCGTACCATGGAGGGTCTAGAGACCTTCTATGTAGCCTCAGGATAGAGAATTCAAAGGGATAAAACATAGCCAATGGCCTTTGTTGACCTAGTTAGCCTCTGTGTTGCACTTTACTAGTGTAGCTTCACAAGAACCAACAAAAAGAATAAAGTGTATGTTCACACCACTTATAGTTAACACCCATTTTGTAAATTAATGCAACAACATGGTGGTTGACTACCATTATTCATTTCTATTTATTGTGCCCCCTCTTGGTTTACTATTTCACCAGTGGTCCCCCTGCTAGTATGTTACTATTATAAATGCTCATGATCTTTGATGTAATCAATGGTACTTGCCCTAATTACATAATTCACCAACTTACTATCTCCATCTCAATTACTCACACCCACCACCACCCCACCCTAAGTTATTTCATTTGTCCCCCTCCTAGATGCTTGTCCAGAAATGTAATTAGTTGTCACCCTACTAATTAGTCAACTTCCTACTTTCTCAAATATGTTTAATGAGAAATTGTTGAGTTGCCCCCAAGGGAGAAGATTTTGTTGATAAGGGAATCTTCTTTTCATGGATATGGGATCCCATGAGATCTTTCATTGAAAATGTGAGGAATAATAACAAAATATTATTTATAACATGTACCCAATCAAATCATGGACCATTTTACTTTCACTCTCAAATCATGGACCATCGCATATGTGACCATTTATGACCTAAGCCGACCAAGAGGTCACCTTGCCCACCCAAACCTCTCCTACCTACAAAGCTCCCTAGGCAATGAGGCAATGAGAATGTGGTGTCTAGGCTTAAATGTTTTGGAAAAATAAAGGTATAGTGCAACAAAACCCTCACCCCAAAGATAACTAACCCTTAGTCATTCCTCAACAAAAATAGTCAATGTCCTTTTAGTGCCATGAATCAAGGAGTTAGTGAGTGGAGAGCACACTCTCTAGCAAACCACCCACATAAAGTGGGTTAAATGTGTTAGGGGCCCACTGGAAGCAACGACAAGATTACAACTATTTCCATACAAAGCAAAGATTACAAGTAATCCTTTAGAAAGTGACCCCATGGGATTTCTAGGATTTGAACGACCCTAACAAAAAAATACATTGCAAGAAGCACTCAACAAGTGCAATTCCATTCAATGAAAATTGGGGGCAAACCTACAAAAGCTTTCAAGGTTTTTCTTCCTAAGGAAGCTAGTGAGAATATTTCTACCTAAAAGACACCCTCAATATTCAAGCAAGAAACCCTCTAGTGTGCCCCCTTAGTCCAAACCCTAGTAGTAGGAGTTGAAGCTCTTAGATATTTACTAAGCTATAAGGTGAATTTGGGTGCAATTCAAGGCATGGAGTGCACAATTCATTTCACCTTACCTTGATTTAGAGAGTTTATGATTGAGTAGAGTGGCCCTTCACATTTATGTGGTGTTGTTATGAATCATTTACCGACCTTTACATTTGTTCTTTTTCTGCTTCATGGGTTATATACGTCTATAAATCTTCTTGGAGATGACTCAAGGGTTTGGCACATCCTTTATGATCAAGTAGAGTGGCCCTTCACTCTAAGAATTCTTCTTGCTCTAGGGTTTGACTTATCAATAGCGTTGAAACACTACTCCATGCCTTATCGTGTCTTACCGTTAAGATATGTTCTTCAAAGTAGGTTGGAATTTTCTAATATATCTAAATAAGGTGCCCCTTGCCCCCAATGCTGGTGGTTAAAGCTCTTAGCTAAGGTGAATTTGGGTGTCATTCAAGGAATCCTCTTCCCAAACTAGAGGCTAGGTAATTAGTCAAAGGCCGCACTAATGGTGTCACTTTACTAACAACCTCAAGAGGCTAGGTAATTGGTCAAAGGCCATAATGATGATGTCGTTTATATTAACAATCTCAAAGGACCAAATTTCTAAGGCTCATACCATGGAGAGTCTAGAGACCTATGTGGTCTCAAGATAGAGAATTCGGTGGGATAAAACATAGCCAATGGCCTTTGTTGGCCTAGTTAGCCTCTTTGTTGCACTTTATTAGTGTAGCTTCACAAGAAATTCTTCCTTTGCACTAGCATGTAGTTGCATTAATTCACTATGAATCAAAAAAAAAAAAAACATGCATATGTTCACACCACTTATAGTTGAATTTCCATTTTGTGAATTAATGCAACAACATAAATTCACTACCATTAATCATTTCTATTTATTGTGCCTCTCTTGGCTTACTATTTAATAGTGGTCCCCCTACTAGTCTGTTACTATTATATGCGCATGATCTTTGATGTAATCAATTGTACTTGCACTAATTACATAATTCACCAACTTGCTATCTCCATCTCAATTACTCACGCCCACCACCACCCCACCCCAACATCCACCCCAACTTCACTTGTTCCCCTCCTAGTTACTAGTCCATACATGAAATTAGTTGTCACCCTACTAACTATTGATAAAGGGATCTTCTTTTCATGGATATGGGATCCCATGAGATCTTTCATTGAAAATGTGAGCCATAATAATAAGAACATAGTTATAGCATATACCCAATCATCGCCACTCAACAACGTAACTAACATACCACATGTTATCAACTCATAGCCATATTGTGATCAATATATAAATGGCACACAATGCATGTTATCAAAGCATGTCATCATAGGTATTATATCAACATCATTTCATGATCAAAACAGAACAATTATCACAAGCTAATAAAGAATATAACTTGTACATAATTATAAACCAACCATAATGGGTCATGCATGTGTTATTTGCAATGATATGGCAGCGAAACAAATCATCACAACATCATGTCCATAAATTGAAAAATAATATGAAATCATCACATACTACTAATTCCATACCAAAGCAAAGATTACAAGTAATCTTCAAAAAGTGACCCCATGGGATTTCTAGGGTTTGAATGACCCTAACAAAAAAATACATTGCAAGAAGAACTCAACGAGTGCAATTCCATTCTGTGAAAATTGGGGACCAACCTACAAAACATTTCAAGGTTCTGCTTCCTAAGGGAAGCCAATGAGAATATTTTTACCTAAAAGCCACCCTCATTCTTCAAGCAAGAAACCCTCTAGTGTGCCCCTTAGTGTCAATCCTCGTGGTGGTAGTTGAAGCTCTTAGATATTTATTAAGCTACAAGATGAATTTGGGTGCACTTCAAGGCATCGAGTGCACAAGACATTTGACCCTACCTTGAATTAGAAAGTTTATGATCGAGTAGAATAGCCCTTCATATTTATGTGGTATTGTTATTAATCATTTATTGGCCTTTACATTTGTTCTTTGTTTGCTTCATGAATTATACGTCTATAAATCTTCTTGACACATTGTTTATGATCTTAAAGCAAGAAACCCTCTAGTGTGCCCCTTAGTGCTAATCCTCGTGGTGGCAGTTGACACACTTAGATATTTATTAAGCTACAAAGTGAATTTGAGTGCAATTCAAGGCATGGAGTGCACAAGTCATTCGACCTTACCTTGATTTAGAAAGTTTATGATCGAGTAGAATAGCCCTTCACATTTATGTGGTGTTGTTATGAATCATTTACTAGCCTTTACATTTGTTCTTTTTTTGCTTCATGACTTATACATCTATAAATCTTCTTGGCACATCTTTTATGATAAAGTAGAGTGGCCCTTCCCTCTAGGAATTCTTCCTGCTCTAGGGTTAGGCTTATTAATAGCATTGAAATATTACTTCATGCCTTATCATGTGTGTCTTATCATTAAGATATGATCTTCAAAGTAGGTTGGAATTTTCAAATATATCTGACAAAGGTGCCCCTTTCCCCCAACGTTGGTGGTTAAAGCTCTTAGCTATCTACTTAGCTCTAAGGTGAATTTGGGTGTTATTTGAGGAATCCTCTTCCTAAACTAATGGCTAGGTAATTGGTTAAAGGCCATATTGATGGTGTCGTTTTATTGATAATCTCAAGAGGTTAAGTAATTGGTTAAGGGCCATATTGACAGTGACGCTATATTAATAATCTCAAAGGACCAAATTTCTAAGGCTCGTACCATGGAGGGTCTAGAGACCTTCTATGTAGCCTCAAGATAGAGAATTCAAAGGGATAAAACATAGCCAATGGCCTTTGTTGACCTAGTTAGCCTCTGTGTTGCACTTTACTAGTGTAGCTTCACAAGAACCAACAAAAAAAATAAAGTGTATGTTCACACCACTTATAGTTTAACTCCCAATTTGTAAATTAATGCGACAACATGGTGGTTCACTACCATTATTCATTTATATTTATTGTGCCCCCTCTTAGTTTACTATTTCACCAGTGGTCCCCCTGCTAGTATGTTACTATTATAAATGCTCATGATATTTGATGTAATCAATGGTACTCGCCCAAATTACATAATTCACCAACTTACTATCTCCATCTCAATTACTCACACCCACCACCACCCCACCCTAAGTTACTTCACTTGTCCCCCTCCTAGTTGCTTGTCCATAAATGTAATTAGTTGTCACCCTACTAATTAGTCAACTTCCTATTTTCTCAAATATGTTTAATGAGAAATTGTTGAGTTGCCCCCAAGGGAGAAGATTTTGTTGATAAGGGGATCTTCTTTTCATGGATATGGGATCCCATGAGATCTTTCATTGAAAATGTGAGGAACAATAACAAAATATTACTTATAACATGTATCCAATCATCACCACTCAACAATGAAAATGTAACTAGCATATACCACATGTTATCAACCCATCGCCATCTTGTGGTCGATATATAAATCGCACACAATGCATGTTATCAAAGCATGTCATCATGGGTATTATATCAACATTATTTCATGATCAAAACAGAACAATTATCACAAGCTAATAAAGAATATAACTTGTACATAACTATATACCAGCCACAATGGGTCATGCATGTGTTATTCACAATGATATGGCAAAGAAACAAATCATCACAACATCATGTCCATAAATTCAAAAATAATATGAAATCATCACATCATAGTAATGACACATAACATGACCATTGATAATGAATATATGTAAAGTAACAACTTTAATCTTATAGCATAAAACAAATAATAATGTGAAGTCTTAAGCTATGAGAATGGAAATAGCAAACACTCTCCAGCTTGGTATCAAAGAATCATCTTCAAAGGGTGCATTTTCAAGATTTTGGTCTCTCGGGTTCATATTTTGTTTCCAAATTGAATAGGGATTCACGTGAGGTTAGCAAGCACTAATCCAAACTACAAAGAGATTGTACAAGGTGGCATAGTACTTTCTCCAGTGACCTACAGTTTCAAGCATTAAGAGTTGTGGGAGTGAAAGGAAGAGTAACACTCTCAATCAAAAGGGGAAGGCTCTTGGCAAAGGAATTAGAGAAAGAGAAACTATAGATATAGACAACGAATTGGAAATGATAGATCAAATCATGAAGACAACACTTATGAAGCAAGATTCAAAAGATTGGAGAATTGTGTAGAAAATTTGCTTAGAATGAAAATTAAATTGATGAAGTCAATAGAAGAATTGGTGATGATTTTAAAGAAGAAGAAGAGCCTCCACAAAGGCAAGAGGACACAGAACAAGAAAATTTCAAGGGAATAAGGACATTTAAGAAACATCCACCCTTTAAAACATGGTCGAAATTTAAGTTGTATGCTTATAAATAGAAATAGAGTAAATCACTGAACAACTGGAGATGTAGAACCACATCACTATGGAGATAAGAAAAAAATTACATATAACATATTGAAGATCTCTAAGTTCCATTAATATGGTGGGCCACCCATGTGGAGTCTTCAAAGAAAAAAAGATGGCTACCAATCACCAATTGGGAAAATTTAAATCCATGATGAGAAGAAATTTCTACACAATATGTCATGAGCACAAGTAGAAAATAAAATGTTGGAGATGTATAAGCACATCACTATGGAGATAAGAAAAAAATTACATATACCAGATTGAAGATCTCTAAGTTACATTAATATGGTGGGCCACCCATGCGAAGTCTTCAAAGAAAAAATGATGGCTACTAATCACCAATTGGGAAAATTCAAATCCATGATGAGAAGAAATTTCTACACAACAGGTCATGAGCACAAGTAGAAAATAAAATGGCAATTTCATAAAAAACAAGGTCAAAACATCCAAGAATACACAACCAATTTCCTTCACATGGACATGGGGTATCTACATCAAGTCCCGTATATGTTAGCTAGATATATTTGAGGATTGAAATTCCTAAGGAGGCAGATCAGTCATAATTCTTGCCCAGAGGATTTTGATGATGCTTCCATGAAAACAAGCTACACAGAGAATCAAAATAAGCAAAAGTTTGGAGCAATAAGCAATTTCAAAACAATATTTTTCAAAGGCATACACTTCAAGCATCCAAATACCCAAAACACCATTGCAAATATTGTAGCATTGATGGACATTGGAAGCTCCATTAGCAAGCAATGATCACTCAAGATTAAAGTGAAGAAATTGAATGCAATTTAGAGGTGTAAAATTGGCATGTTTGGCCTTGAAATGAACCCCAAATATGTAAGTATTAAAAATGAGCATGGATAAATAAAATCAGGCAAGTATGTGAAAAGGACTTAATCACAAGCAAAAGCAAATCAATCTTGAAAAAGAAATAGAAATCTGCTAGCAAAGAGCAAGAGAAATCTCCCAGTGAACAAAAATCAGCCTTACAGGTGCAAAAAGAACGAGGAAAAGTCTTCCTACTGAAGATTAAGATCAGAGGTTATCGACTCTTATTGATCCCATTTATTAGAAATATCTAATTTCCAAATCATTGGTGCAACAACTTGGCTTGGAGACTCATGCCTATCTTCAGATATGTTTATCATATGACAGTGATAAATAAATATAAGTTCAGATTTGCTACTATTTCTGAGTATATCAATAAAATCAAATGTGATGTGCCATTAGTCATAATTCTGTTTTATGATGCTTCCAAGAAAACAAGCTATATAGAACTAGGGGGGTGCCATTGGATCAAGATAAGCAATTTCGAAAACAAATTACAATCACATATTTTTGGAAGGCAAGAAAAAACATGTGCACGCTTCTCAAGCATGTAGAGACTCAAAACATCATTGTGAGCATTGTAGCATTGATGGATATAAAAAGATGACATGTTGGAAGCTCCATCCTCGTACCCATCTAAAAAATAAAAACAAAGAAGAAATTTTAAGCAATTTAGAGTGGACCTAAAACCAACCCCATCGATGCAAAATAAATAAATAAGCATTTGCAAGCATGAAAAATCAGCTATGGCTAAAGAAAAATCAGTCATGTATGAGCAAGAAAAACTATGAACAAGCCAAAAAAAGTGTTGAAAAAGAAAAATAAATCAGCTAGTAGTGACCAAGATAAATCTACAATCACCAATTGATAAAGTCAAAAAGTAAGGGAAATAGAAAAAAGAATTGAAGAGGAAAGACAAAGACTCTTCTTACCAAATGCTTGAATCATCGACTCTTCTTACTGAAGGCATCGACTCTTGTTGATCACAATTTTGAGAAAAAAATGATTTCCAAATCATTGGTGCAACAACTTGGCTTGGAGACTCATGCCTATCCTTGAGCACACACCTTGGATTGGTTGATCAAAGACACCAATATGCAAGTGACAGAAATGTGAGTTCAGATTTTCTATTATTTCCAGGTATACTGATGAAAACAAATGTGATGTTGTGCCATTAGTCATAATTCTTCTCCAAGGAATTTAGATGATGCTTCCATGAAAAAGTATATGGAGATGACAAATAAGCAAAACATATGAAGCAATTTTGAACAAAAAAATACAATTAAAAAAAAAATTGAAGGCAAGAAAATGCATTTGCAACATCTCATGCATGTAGAGACCCAAAACATCATTACAAGCACTACATCATCAACAAACTCAGAAAGGAGAAAATAAAAACAAAGATGTGAAGCCAGGAATGACCGCTCAAGTTGAAGGTGAAGAAATCAAATGCAATTTAGAGGTGTAAAATTGGCATGCCCAGCCCCAAAATCAAAGCTAAATATGCAAAAAAATGGTTGCAAGTATTAAAAATCAATCACGTATGTGCAAGAGGATCTATCCACAAGCAAAAGAAAATCAGTCTTGAAAGAGAAAAACAAAACATCTAGCAATGAGCAAGAGAAATCTGCCCAATGGTGAACAAAAATCATCCTTACAGATGGAAAAAGAAGGGAAAGAAAAAATTGAAGAGGAAAGAGAAAGATTCAAATCACAAATAAGGTGTCGACTCTTTGATCCCATTTCTAAGATAATTTGATTTCCAAATCTTTTGGTGCAACAACTTGGCTTGGAGTCTTATGCCCATTCTCAAACATATCCATTGGATTCAAAAATCAAAGACACCAATATGCAAGTGACAAAGAAATACATGTTCATATTTGCTATTACTTAAGTATATTGATGAAATTGAATGTCCGGTTGTGTCATTAGGTGCCAATCAAGCCAGAAGGTGGTAACTGCGAGTAAAAAGTTCTTTTAATGGTGTTGACATCCAAACGAGGAAGCATCAAAGGAAAATTGTTGAAAGGACATGAGCATAGATCAAGATGTTTCAAGGTATGTTAGTGCAAGCACACTTTGCGATATAAGCAAACCAACGACCTCCCTATTGGGATTGTATACAACGTTACACCTTCCTTCTAGAACACAAAACACATTTCCATGGATTTCTCGGGAGATTTGCCAAGGACAAAGAGTGCAAATGACTATTTTATAGTGGCAATGGATAGATTCAGCAAGTGTTTGCTCTTACTCATTGTAAGAAGAGCATCAAAGGCCAAAAGACAACTGAAAAGTTCCTTGAGAAGGTATGGATTCAAATCCACTCATTCCATACCCAAGTAAATGGATACACAATACTTGTTCATTTATTGAGGGGATATAATCACAAGCATCCCAAAACATGGGATGAAAAGCTTACATTCAACGTGAATACAATAGGGTAGTTCAATCATCTACTCACATGAGACCATTTGAAGTTTGTTGTCAATTCCTTAATCACCAATTGACATGGCAAGACAAGGAAATTAATGTTACAAATATATGAAATTATCTCTCACAATGAAAATGATATATTGGGCAACACTTTTCAGTGAAGAAATTCAAAAATATAAATTTAACGTAGAAATCACAAAGACGAAATTCATAAACCAAATAAATACAAGTAAATTTACTATATTCATAAATTAGAAAAATACAATATTAATTACTACGCTCATTATTGATATTCTTGCATAATGAAGATAAAGATTATCGTGAATTGGGTGATCATTGAGACCATAATTAGAGAGAGAAGAGTTATAACTTGAGAGATTGTGATCCTTAGGGTGGTTGAGTAATTACGCAATTTTATAGCATTAGCTCTTCTCATTGTTTTGTTTAAATATAAACTTCTCGAGCTAATATGGCCTCCACTAAAAAATACATCGCCATTTTGTCAATCTAGATAATGGAGAATCAAGGCTCCTCAAAATTTTGTTCCAAGAATGTAATTCATTTAAGAGTGGGCTCCATTTTGAATTACTTCAATGGAAGGGTGCTTGCTATATCGTTGATTCAACACTAGATTCGTGTGGGGGCTTTGCACCCATCCTCACTCTAACCAAAGATTTCTTCCTATTTTAGTTCAACGACTCAATACTCAACCCATATGCATGAAATTGCATGAAATCATGTTTGAGGCCCACGAACTATTGATTTCTCAATTGAAAAAATTGTCTACCTACCTTGCCTAGTATAGGTGGATTTCCCATGCCTTTTGATGAAGTTATGGCTTGCCCTAGAGCAGATAGAATCCCCTCTAATGGAAGTTATCTAGCATTAGCCTTAGTGATTTTCCCACCCTCTGCCTCAATATGAGGCAATGTTAGCAAAACCAAACAGTTCACCAAACAAGTAGACCCCCCAACCAGTCAAAATTGGACCAGAACCAACAAAAAAAACAAAACCAAAAATCCGGTTGGCCAAAGAATATATAAAATATTCAAAATTTAAAGAAAAATGTATATATTCATGTGCATCCATATGAATCCAAACCATTTATGCACAAATATGAAAAAGTTCTCAATTATATAAGGGTGCATATAACCAAAATAATATTGAGTGCAATCCATCTCTAAACCAAAAAGGATGGCCTCTAGCATCCAAAAAAAGACATGCTACAACAAATACCGACATATCATCAAAATCATTGCATTAAGATAAGAGAGACAAAGCTTAAAATGTCAAGTCAAGATGATTATTAAATGAACCTAAAACATTGAAAATGGGCAATGTGGACATTCACTAATCAATAATAGTGGGATATTAAAACTAAAATTGTAACCATTATCTAACATAGTCTTCTTTCACACATGTCATCATTTATCCCAAGATCTATTTTTGCTCTCAAATCATGGATCATCGTAGATGTGACCATTTATGACATAGGTCAACCAAGAGGTGGCTTTGCCTTCCCAAACCTCTTCCACCCCAAAGCTCCTAGGCAATGAAAATAGATGTAGCTCATACAAGTATTTCCAAGAGAGTATCTACTTATGCAAATCTTCATTAAATGTATCCTATGCTTTTTCTAAATGTTCACTTTATTAATTAACAAAGTGAACATTTTTTAATTAAGTGACTTTTAATTAATAAAGTGACTAAAGTAGGTCACTTAATGATTTAATTAAAAGAGACTCATTGACTTCAAAATTAGATCTTAACCATTGAACATTAGCTTTTTGGCTTATGTCAAAGTCATAAGAGAATAATTATAAAAGAAAGAGGGGGAAAACGACAAAGAGACACAGAGAGCATTCATTTCACAAGTCACATGAGTGAAGAAAAAAATCGAAGATCTGATTTTCAGCCATTAGCAAGGAGTTTTAGCAGTAGTTCAACAAAAAGAAGAGATCCAATCAGTAGCAAGGAGAATTTCAGTCATACAACCCAGCAAAGGAGGATGTATAGTCATTTGTACGGATTCGTAGAGTCATTTGTAGGGATTGAAGAGTAGGCCAAACAAATTGCAACGCAGACCATGCATTTCGTGTAGATATGCCTTGATTTCTGTGCAAACTGAAATTTTTCCAAGTTTATTATTTGTTTGTTAATTTCTCAGAGCCATTTTCCTTGTAAGGGGCTCTTGTAAAAGTTCTAAAGATATTTTGAATGATGAACTGATCTAGAAGAGTAGAAATAATTGTGAATAATGTGATTGCTTTTCTTGTTTTCAATGATGCACTGATCTAGAAGAGAAAAAATAATTGTGCATTGTGTGTGATTGTGTTTCTCGTTTTCCGCTAAATGCAAGAGTTAATAATTCCAACTAGATCTGATCTATTTGCTTAGATAGTTGGTTTTAGGATAATTTAACATGGTGTTAGAGGTTTTGTTCTGAGAGAAAAGTAGATCTATTATTTTCCAAGATACTTCAACAAGCTTGAGAGACAGAGCTCAGGACAGCCATTTTTGTAACCAATGTGAAAGTTGAGGATCGACTTGATGGGGTTTCGAATTTCTTGCCATGGAAGGAAAGAATCTTAGTGATCTTGAAGGAGCAATACTTGTGGGAAGTCGTGTCCAACCCTCCTGCTCCAACATAGACCTTAGGGAGCATGCAAACACCAACAATAGTAGACCCTATAATGCAGGCAGCATGGGATAAGGACATAAAGGAAAAGAGGGTGATCCTTTACGCTATTAAGGATCATCTAATTCTACATGTTGCAAAAAAATCAAATATAAGGACATTTGATTTTGTAGTATTAATTTTTTCAAAGTGATAACATGAGTCAAAAAATGATTCTCAAAACTAAGCTCAGAATGCAAAATGAACCCCTCCAACAATGTGACCAATTGCCTTATGAGAATCACACAAATCCATGACCAGCTTGCAATTATTGGAGGATGTACTAGATACAGAGCTAGTGAATGTTGCTCTGAATGGGTTCACCAAGGCTCGGGAACCATTCATCATGGGCATTTGTGCCCAAAAGTATCTTCCCAAGTGGGAGAGACTTTCCGATGAATACATCCAAGAGGATACTCGTAAAGAGTCCACGAACAACAAGCGAAGAGGAGCAACAAATGAAAACTTGGTCCTGGTCAGTGAGATGAAGAAGACCAAAGGGAAACTTTTCATCAAAAAGGGTGAAAATTGTTGAAGAATGTAACTAGTGTCAGTCTTCATAATTGTATTTCATTCATGATGTATTGAATTTGTCAAAAGAAAGAACAAGAAATTTTATTATAAATAAAATTGACTTATTAAAGCATGGCTTTCATGCTTGGGTCAATTATTCGTAGGTCAAAGCATGCATTGCAAGCTTCTAGGGTTTATGTCAAATGGCCTTGTCCATGTCACATTCTAAAAGACCATTTTTGTCAAAAAGAAATTTATTTTATGTGAAATTAGGTCTCCTAGGCTTCCTCCACCAAGTCGGTCTCAAGGAAGGACAAGTTAGCCTAATTGAGGGGCAGAAACTCCTATATAAAGACAGCAACTCAAACTCACTCATCAAGTTCAATATGCAACTACTGGGGCCAGAAAAAGTGTGAAATTCAAGGAAGAAGAGGAAAGGGCTAGCGAAGGAGAAGGATGTCTCTATCAAGCACAAGAAGTCGAAATTCTCCCCCTCTCACATGGAGGATCGAAATTGTAGTACTAATGATGGGCCGAAATTGTAGTACTGAAGCTGGGCCAAAATTTTGTGTTGTTGGGGGGCGAAATCTCTAGGTTGTTGTTGGGCTAAAGTTGTTGGACAAGACACTGCTAAAGATTGTTGAATTTAATTGGAAGGTTGACTTGGTGGAGGAGGAAGGTCTATTGGTCTTAGGTCTTGGTCTATCTCATTTTGAATCTACTGATGGAAGAGATTTTAACTGGGTTTTCCCCTATAGAGGGGTTTTAGCCCTGGCAGAGTGCCTACATCTGGTGTACTTTATCTTCATGTTTTTCTTTTGGTAATTGCTTGATGAAACTTAGATAAAAGAAGAACATAAGAAAGATGATAAGAACTCAAAGATATCACAAGTAATTACTAATCATCAACAAGAGAAAAGCTTTTTGCCTTTCCGATTTTCTAACAATAATGAGGGAGAGGAACAACATTCCAAGCAGAAGAGAAATATGACCAAGATCAAATGCTATATTTGTTATAAGAATGGCCATTTTGCTTCTCAGTGTCCACATATGAAGAAAGGCAAAGGGAAGTCACAGAAAGTTGCAACAACAATAGAGAAACGGTTGAGCGAACTTGCTTCCATGTTCGAGAGTGACTTTTTCACGCATGTCTTACCTTTCTACCAGCGATATTGCTAGAAGCCCCTGGTACTTGGACAATGGTGCCTACCGCCTCAAAGGCTAGACAGATATTTAGTAGATTTGCATAGAACGACTCAGAGACATATTGAGCTTGGCAATGATGCCAAGTATGCAGTGAGGGGGCAAGGGATACTTTAGTTCCAGCTTGAGTCAGGAGGGTCCTTTCATGCGCGGGAGGTACTCTATCTACTTGACCTAAAGAACCTTTTGTCCATCTCAATCATGGAGTACAAAGGTTTTGAAGTCAACTTCCGAAGGGGGCAAGTGTTCATTTTCCTAAAGGGATCCAATCCAGATTCCAGAGACTGCAATAAGGGTTAGAATCTGAGAGAGAAACTATATAGACTTCAAGGTCAGCCTGCTCATCCACTAGTGCACACCAATGACAACATCTACGAGCTTTGGCATAAGAGGATGGGGCATCTCCATCACAGGGCTCTACCACTACTGAGATGGATAGGACAACTTGGGATATTTGGTTGTCTAGTTATGGTATGAAACCAGCTCAAGAAAAGATAGAAAAGATAGATCAACACCTTAGAATTCAGCCTCTTCGAGGGGGCAACCTCCTTTACATTACATAAATGAACAATTCTTGGATGATACAAATGAAAAGACCTCCTTTCTATATATATGAGTCTAAGGGGTCATAACATAATCAGAGCCGACATAACAATAATAATGTAAGGACACAATAATAACAATAGTGGGCTTCTATGGTGCACAATAGTAACAATATGGGCACTACATGGGTACATCAATATAATAAGTGGGTTGTACTAATAACAATAAGGGGTTACGCTAGTAGTATAGGGGCCTAACAAGTTACATCCACATACCTATGGAAAAGAGGGCAAAGTTGTAGCCCTCCAGTGAGAGGAACATCCCCGTGGGATACAACAAGAATTCCAAGGCTTATAGAGTCTTCTTGACATATCACGAGAAGACAGTGTTGAGTTGACATGTCGAGTTTGAGGAGAACTTGGCATCTAAGAAATATCAAGACCTACCAACAATTGCAGAGGGGCCTCAAGAGGAGGAACCAAAGGAGAAGCTGAGAGCAGAGACTTCCAGTAGCAGAGATACCCAACCTTCAATGTAGGAGGAGCAGTCAACTTCTTCAACATCAGTCAAGAGGCTCAAGTGGGCAAAGCGGACCTTACGAGATGATTGAGAGAATGTCAACCCTCGCAAGACCAATTTCAAGGAGAGAAGACCTCTGCAGAAGTTTTTGATGTACATGGCTTTGATTACCAACATCATAAACTTAGAGCCTTCTAGCTTTAAGGAAGCATCCAACCAACAAGTGTGGAGAGATGACATGGTGGAGGAGCACAACTCCATCATAAAGAATGATGTCTGGGAGATTGTATCAAGACCAAATGGGAAGTCAATTGTGATTTAAAGTATGCAGTAGATGGCAATTTGGAAAAATACAAAGCTAGATTTGTTGCTCGTGAATTCTCTTAAAAAGAGGGAGTAGACTACGATGAGACTTTTGCTCCCATAGTCAGATACTCCTCTATTCGAGCAGTTCTTTCGACATCTTTTGAGATGGGATGGAGCATCCACCAGATCGATGTGAAGAAATCTACATTGAGCAGCCACAAGGGTTTGAGGTCCATGTAGAAATAACTCGAAATTTGCAACTACTAATGAATTTGAACTGAAAACAATAGACACAAATTTCTTCTACTCAATCTATGGAAGGGAAAACATACAATAAAAACACATGCAATCAATCACAATGAACACAGTTTTTACTGGGGAACCCAACTGGGAAAAACCCCTCCTCTATTAGAAGAGAAATATTGATCTATTATAATGACAGATTCAATCCTGAAGCACAACCTGCACTGCAATATTGATCTCCTCCTCCTGAGTCTGATTTGCAAAATACTTAGCCAATTCTTGGCCTCCTGCTCTATTTCCTTGCGCAATTCATGAGGAAATTAGTTCCTAAATAATAGGAGAAGCCCCTATTTGGTTGCGCAATTCCCAAGAGAATAGTCTCACCTGCTACATGCAAACATTGTACACTCACTAGTATACAATAATGATTACATTGATGTCTTTTTCCTCCACTCAACTAGGCAATTCGAATTCCATGCAGGACTGGGGCTATTTTTCGTAAATTGACTAGTTAACTGAGATATCAGTGAGTTAACAACAGTGATAACATCTCAACTAAACTCCTACTGACTCTATTTATGACTAGAGCTCAGATAACTGAGTTTAACGAACACTAACTCCACTAGATTGCTAAATCTTAACAATCAACCCATGCACAACACTACTTCTTGCCAACAAACTCGAATTGACCAACTTAACTAAGTGACAATGCCATGTCGCTCCTGCTAATTGCATCAAGTCATCCTACTGATGTGGAAATTTGAATTTCTCCATTTCTCCAATCCTTCTCCTCTTGAGGAATGCATTGTAACACAAATAACACTCCCTCTCACTATTTTTGTTGCTATTGCAACAACTGCAACTGAGAAGCATCCAGAATACTGAATCAACTATGTATCTGAGTTGCAATTGTCTTCAGAGTCTATCTGCTACTAGCCTCTGTTATGTCGCTCAATATCTGACTGCATTGACTGACATTGATCCTTCTGTTACTGAATATTGTAGGCCCTTGTAGCAAGGGTAATGATCCATGAGAATAGTATACTACAACTGTTGTTGCTCTCCTATGGACCTTGCCCAAATATTTGCAAATCTGGGACTAAGGCTCTACATCGCCCCACCTCACCCCTAGAGGTGTAGCTACATGCAAGGTGAAATCTACCTCTAGCTTGTAGAGATTTTTAACTCGAACACCAATTTGTTTTACTTTTCTAGTAGCAACATGCTTTAGATAAGATTTCCCCCTACAGAACACCACATCATATCCTCTGTCCTCAAGTACAGCTATAAAAACTAGATTTTTCTTCATGCCAGGCACGTACATTACATTCTTGAGGTGAAGATGAGAGCCTGACTCCATCTTAAAGGTGATAGTTAAGATCCCTTTGGTACTATATCTCCCATCATCTCCAAGCTATATGTGTAATTGTAGGTCTTTCTCCTCTAGGTTGTTGAAGAACTCCTTATTTCTTGTCATCTGATATGAAGCACCAGAGTCTAGGTACCACTTGTTGAGAAATCTAGGGCATAGCAATTAAGTGATTTCTCTTCTATTAGTAACTGCTTGTGAGTGCTTTTTACTTCTTTAGATTAGGATCTTCTTTTACTTAGGTTATTAGTGTTCTTCTTCATCAAACAGTTACCAAGGCATAAACCATAAAGAGAAAAGAGACACAAAATATAAGCTATCATTCAGGGCAAAAACCTCTCACTCTTGAGAGAAAACCCAAACAAAATCTTCTTGCTTATAGAGATTCTAATTAAAAAATACCAAGACCAAGACATAAGATCCTTAGTCAAAGACAGTCAACCTTTTGCTCCTTCCTCCTTCTCGGCTTCTTCTTCATAGGGCACCGACCATCCATCACTTTCATACATGGGTCAGCCATGTCATCATCAGAAAGTGATCCATCAATCCATATATGGCCTTCCTTCATGCCATGTTGCTTTCTTCATGCTATGTTTCCTTAAGGATCTTTCATCCTACTACATGTGCATCAGTTGTGGAAGACATCCATAGATCTTCCCTCGACAACCTTGCATAAACCCATCCAGATATTTGTTCAAAAAATAAAGGAATGAACATTAAAATCAACATTACCTTTGTGATGGTCTTTCATCATGACATTTTCTAGTTTGCGTTAGCATCCTGCATACATATCGACACATCTCCCAAAGATATATATTGTTAAGGGTCTCTTTCTTTTCAGACTCCATCAGAGTCTTCATATCTTCCATGGAGATATCCTAGTCAAATCTTCTTATCTTTCAGAAGATTTGACATGGTTGCATATTCTATGATCTCTTCCTTTCTTCACACATTTCATTCCCAGGAACTTCCAATCAGAATTCCTCAATTATAGTCAACCACCTCATATTACATATGAGGACATATTATGTTGATTTTAATGAATGTGTGACCCATGCATTTCTACATTCCTTCGAAGGAGGAGATCCTTCCTTTGATTATGCTCTCACGATAGAGCATTGATCCATGTTACCTGCAACCATATGACATGACTCTTCAATATAGACTGTAAGCATACATACCTCTTTTTCCTTTGGGTCATCCAGACTTCCTACAACAACTTCCTTGATTGAAAGAGCTTCAATCCCTTGATTTGCTTCTCCTTTTATGTCATCATACCATCATCCATGAATTCCACAAGTTTGGAATTCTTGATGAAACACTTGCTTCCCCTCATGATCGATGAACCTTTCAATGTAGATTCCATCAGAGAATCTTGAGGATCTAAAGTATCCCCATCAGAAGATGTTTCCTTTTGACAGATGTATGACAAACCTTGTACTAGATGACCTTGCCACTTATGTTTTCAATGAGATTCCCAAGAGCTATATCCTTGACTTCCATAGATTCTAACCATCTTTCATGCTTCTCTATGATGTCTCGAGCTCTTGATTTCAATGCTTCCATGATGCCTTGATGCATCCCATTATTTTACTTAGTGAATCATGATAGCCATATCTTACAACAGAAGACTTAGGAACTTGAAAAGAATTTATGTGAGGAAGACTATCTCAATAGTGGAGATCTATTACTTCCTCCTTCTTCGACTTCTTCCTTTCAACTTCCTCCACTTCCTCAGTGATGTAATCTTCTCTTCTTCTTTTGTTATTGTCCTTATTGAGCTTAGGACAATCTCTTCTATAGTGCCCAAATTCTTGACACCCATAGCATTGTATTTTAGCCATGTTCTTCTTCTTTTTCTGAGGACCAAACTTTCCAAATTTCCCCTTTTTTTTAGTCATAGCAGCAGATGCTTGATTTTGCTCACTTGCTCCCACATCAAATTTGGCATTTAGTCTAGATTCTTCAATTTTGCATAGTGACCATAGATCCTAGAATGGAGTAGCTTCTTTCTTCCCACAGATACTTGAAGTGAAGTTACACCACTCTTCTGGTAGTGCATTTAATACAACTGTAGTAATTTCTTTGTCAGTCATGACTTCTCCTAGATCTTGTAGTTGATCTCGGATTTCAGATATCCTCATAAAGCATGAGGCTATTCCATCTTCCCTTGACATCCTCAATTTGTAGATTTCTTGCCTTATTGATAAACTTCTCCAGCAGTGCTTACAAAATACAACTCTACAAGTTTGTCATAGATTTCTTTTGAAGTTTCGAGTTTGGATACATATGGGATGAGGGGATCATTGATGGATTCTATGACAATCCTTTGGGTCCTGACTTCCCCTTTCATATACTTCGCAAGAGCTTGAGCATCTTCCTTTCTTGGTTTAGTGATAGATCCTTTGACCTGATCCATAACCTCATTTTCAATGAGGTTCAAATCTGTCCTTTTCTTCCATGCAAGATAGTTTGAAGCCCCAACCAATTTGTTTTTGTCCTTGGAAAAAGACATTTTGACAGATTCAAATGTGGACATAAATATACTTACTTGATAGGATGCTCCTCCTTCTTGTTGCTTTCTTGATGTTGATGATTATATAGAGGATAGAAAACTTCTATTTATTGAAGATAATTTTCTTCAATAATGATCCTTGGTCTCACAGAGAGGGAGATCCCTTTTGATGGTGAAGTCTTGTTGATGAGGATCAATGATGACCTCTTGATGATGTCTTCAGTGGGAAGAATAAAGGGTTTTGATGCTTTCTTGTATATCTTGACTTCACTTCAATATCCTTCAAATTGTTCTGATGTCCTTCTCGAGATTTGATCCTTTGAGTGTCCCTTTATAAGATGCCCTTCCTTGACTTTGTCACCTTAGCTCTGATACCATGTTGAGAAATTTGGGCATAGCAATTAGGTGATTTCTCTTCTATTAGTAACTGCTTGTGAGTGTTTTTTACTTCTATAGATTAGGATCTTCTTTTCCTTAGGTTATTATTGTTCTTCTTCATCAAATAGCTACCAATGCATAAACCATAAAGAGACAAGACACAAAATATAGGCTATCATCCAGCGCCAAAACCTATCACTCTCGAGAGGAAAACCCAAACAAAATCTTCTTCTTATAGAGATTCCAATTAACAAATACCAAGACCAAGACCTTTGACCTATTTTCCACTCCAAGACCAAGACACAGGATCCTTAGTCAACAATAGTCAACCTTCTGTTCCTTCCTCCTTCTCGGCTTCTTCTTCAACCTTGGCTTCCTTCTTGCTTCAAACCTTCGGCCTTCTTGAATTATGTCTGTAATCCTTGACCTTAATTCAGGACCTTCTTTACTACCCCTTCTTCCACTTCGGCTCTCTAGGAGGGTTGCACTTCTCCTCGGCATCCACTGCTGCAATAGAGTTCTTTGTACTTCTCCTCAGCTTCCACAGCTGCAATAGAATTCTCTGTACTTCTCCTCGGCTTCCACTACTCCAACATAATTCTCCTCGACCTTATTGCAACGGATTCCTTTGAACATATAGAGTTTTCAACCCTTAAAACAGACCCAAAAAGTTCCTTAAGAAATTCGCTCTTCCTTCTTGTTACTTGCTGGTTGGGAGGCTTTTCCTTTCACCCTTTCGCACTTCTAACTGTAGACTTGCACTTCTCTGAATTTTCCAATGATTTGAAATGAGGTCGAGTTTCCTATTTATAGTGGTTTCCTCCTCAAATTAGTCGGACTTGAAGAGGGTGAGTCGACATGTCTATTGGAGGAGATAATCAATTCCACTTTGAAGTCGACTTGAGGTTACTGGTTGTGCTTGGTCTTAGAGGGCTACTTGACATTTCCATTGAAACATATGCAAATATAATATGTCCAAGAAGGGCCCTTCATACATGGCATAGACTCAAATTGACTTGTATGACTAGAAGACAAATCCTAAAGGCTCACAATGGGAGCCATCACTAAAAATAAAATTCCTTGCTCATGAAACCCATGAGACAAGCATTAATAATAAGTTTATTTTTCTTCTTTTCATTAATTACATAAAATCATATTTCCACATGTCATTATGAAGACCAAACCTAGTTACATTTTTCAACACCACTAACTCCCTCTTAATGTGCTTTCCATTCACGCACTAAGGGTGAAATCCAATTCAAATTGTGATGTGAAAGCATCTCCTCCTGTTGTTGTTGTAGGTTCCTTGTTAGATTTCTTATGTGGACACTTGGTTGCATATTGTCCATACTCATGGCAGTGAAACCATTTAATTTGATTGAGGTCTTTCTTCTTCCCATGGTTCTGGTTGGATTCTGCCTCGCCTTGGGCCCTCTTTCCTTTGGCATTCTTTCCTTTGCCAACTAGAGCATAATGTTCTTCCTCATCAAATTTGGCTAAGACTCCATCTCTAGTGTTTCTTCTAATCTCCTCCTACACCAAGTCAAACCAATGTCTCTCCCATTTTGGGAGCTTCTCTTCCGTTAACTGGATCCTGATAGCTATGTCAGGACTTCGGAAGACCAAGGAGTGCTAAGCTCACAAGCTCAAATGGTGGCACAGTCTCTCCTACTCCTCCAAGTTCATCTTTGACCTGAGTGAATCTGGATAGGTACCGAACAATGGTTTCATTTTTTTACATTCGAATGTTCATGAGCTTATCTTTCAATGTCAATTTCTTGGCATCATTGCTACTTTCGAATAGGTCTGTAAGGGTCTTCCAAATTGCAAAGCAGTTTGCTTACCCTGCAAACTCGAAACCACATGGTCTCTGACTCACTCCAAGATAATCCTCCTAGCTTTAGTTGTATCTTTCTTCCACTAAGTCAGTTGTTGTGCATCAGATGTTGATGGTTTTGCAATATCAGTTTTTGTGTATTGCAATAATCCATTGTCATCCAGCGCAACTTCCATTCTGTCCTTCCAGACAATGAAATTTGAACTTCCCTCCAACGCATACTCAAGTTTCAATCCATTGGAAGGCATTGTTCCTGCACTGAAGAAAATCCCTGCACCACAAATCTACTATTCGAAATTTCTCTAAGAGAAGATCAGGAAGTTGGTTTCTATGTAGTTTTCAAGGCTCTAATACCATGTAGAAATAACTAGAAATTTGTAGCTGCTAATGAATTCGAACTGAAAACAATAGACACAAATTTCTTCTACTCAATCTACGGAAGGGAAAACATACAATAGAAACACATGCAATCAATAAATCACAATGAACATCGTTTTTACTGGTGAACCCAACTAAGGAAAACCCCTCCTCTATTTGTATTATATCAGATGAGAAAAATTAATCTATTACAAGGACAACTTCAATCCTGAAGCACAACCTGCACTGCAATACTATCTCCTCCTCCTAAGACTGCTCTGCAAAATACTTAGCCAATTCTTGGCCCTCCTGGTCCTACTATTTCCTTGCGCAATTCCTGAGGAAATTAACTCCTAAAGAATAGGAGAAGACCCTATTTTCTTACGCAAGTCCCAAGAGAATAGTCTCTCACCTGCTACATGCAAGCATTGTACACTCACTAGTATATAGTATACAATAATGATTACATTGATGCCTTTTTCCTCCAGTCAACTAGACAATTCGAATTCTATGCATGAATGGGGCTATTTTCAATAAATTGACTAGTTAACTGGGAGATCAGTCAGTTAACAACTATTACAACTACTCAATTGAAATCCTACTGACTCTATTTATGACTAGAGCTCAGATAATCGACTTTAACTAACACTCTACTAGATTGCTACATCTTAGAAATCACCCCATGCACACCTCTACTTCTTGCCCACAAACTCGAATTGACTGACTTAACTAAGTGACAATGCCATGTCACTCCTGCTAAATGCAACTCAAGTCATCCTGCCGATGTGGAAATTTGAATTTCTCCATTTGACTAAGGCACAAGTCAAATGAAGCCTTTTCTTGCTACAATTTAACAGTCCATGACAATGAGACACATGTACGCATGCTTAAGAAAGCCCTATATTGACTCAAACAGGAGCCCAAGGCCCGATGTGCTAGGATTGACAGTGCTTAGCAGGGCATAGGCTTCACCAAGAGCGAGGCAAATCCCAAGCTATACTTCTTGTTGGTTGGATATGAGCCCCTCATTTTGGTGTTGTATGTGGAAGATCTCATTCTAATAGATGCAAAGAGACTGATTGTAGGTTGCAAGCCAAACCTAGTGTTAGAATTTGAAATGAAGGATATCAGGTCGATGCATTACATTCTAGCATTAAGGTTTGGTAGCAACTGAGCGAGATCTTTCTCGCACATGGGAAGTACACTCGATCCTGAAGAGATTCAAGACGGAGGACAGAAGACTAATGGGCACTCCGATGGTGACCAATTTCAAGAAGATTGATTCTTTAGTTTCAGAGTTGGCAGACTCCAAACAATATAGGAAAGTTGATTGGATCATTGATGTATCTAGTCAACACTTGACCAAACATTAGTTTTACTATTAACACCTTGACTCAATTCATGGTGGAATGAGGGAGGTTCACTACGTTGTAGCAAAGCACATGCTTAGATATTTACATGCACAGTAGGATATGAATTACAATACCTTGGCGGAGATGGTGTAAGTTTGCAGTACTCGGATTCAAATAGGACAGGCAAGGATACAGATTGAAAGAGAACCTCTAGGTGTTGCTTCAGTTTGGGGTTAGCCGTCATGTTAATTTTAGATAACAATGGCATGTTCTATGCTTTAGCACAATCTACTTCAATGTTCCTTATCAGCCCAATGACAATTTCCAATTATTTCCAGTAGCAATCACATTAACTTAACCACATTGATAGTAAATGCAAATAGAACATTAAAAAAAGTGCAGAAGACAAGCCAAGACAAGAGGACACAAGATTTGGCAGACGCCAGGGGAAAACCCCAATGTGGGGAAACCCCTTTAATCAAATCTTCTTATTATTATTGAATAGTTCAGCAGAGGGAGAGTACAAATATCAAATTAACTTGCCCAAAACATTCCTATCAAAATCAACTCTCAACTGCAGCGCTAACCAGAAATTCAATGCTGGTCAAATCAGCACCAAAATGTCCTCCAGGTAGCTCGGTCTACAACAGATTAATCCGGCCTTTCAAGAGAGTCAAAGTCAGCCCAAAAAAGTTCGGTCAACCCAATCAAAGGAGAGAAAACACTGTTGTAATTTTTGCAGTCAAATCTGAAGTCAACCCTGGTCAAACTGTCCCAATCACCTCAATTCCTATGCCAATAAATGCAGCCTCCAAGGATCGAAATTATGCCCTCAAAAAACGAAGTCAACACTGGTCAAAAGAGCCATGGTCAACACTTGTATGTTTTCCTGAAATTCGGCCAGCAAACAATCCCAGAATTTCAGCCCCCTGCCACACATGCGAAGTAGAAAGAAGTTGCCTCCAAGCTATAAGAACCAATCAAGAGAGGAGAAAGAGAGATATGTGATGAGATGAGTGATATCCAAATGAAGAGAGAGGTCACTCCTATTTATACACTTCATTGAGAGTGAGGAGACACATCTATTGGGCTTTTGAGCCTATATTTGACTAAGGCCGACCTTGACAATTTGTGCATGAGAGAGAATAAATTAAAAATTCCATTTCTTCTTGTCAAAATGAGATGATCTTTATATCAAAATTGGACCTCTCGAAACGAGGAATCCAATGCAATAACCATCTCCATCATATGAGCTATTTTAAGGTGGAATTTGGCCCTAGTTGCCAATTTTAACACGTAATTTCCTAGTTCAACAAGAAGCATAACTCAATAGCACTGAGTTCAAGTAAGGCAGAGTACAAGGCGGCCAATCTACCTAGTTATGAATCCATTTGGCTTCGCAAGATACTCACGTGATTCTTTGGTAAGAAGCTTGAGCCAACAATGATCCACTACAATAACCAGAGTTATATCAAACTCTCAGAGAATCCAATGTTTCACGAAAGGTCAAACACATTGAGATCAAATACCACTTCATCAAAGCCAGGGCGTTGAAGGGAGCAGTCAAGATGCAAAATATTTCTAACGAGGAACAATTGGCAGAAATGTTCACCAAGCCCTTGTGAAGGGCAAGTTTGTCCGGTTTTGAGACAACTTTGGAGTGGTGGAGAATACCTTCCTCGCTAAAGAGTGTCAGTGTTTGTGGCACAAACAAGTATTTACATGAGGGTGTCTACTTATCGAAATCATCATTAAATACAACCTATGTTTTTTACAAAATTTCACTTAAATAATTAATTAAGTGAATGCTTTTTATTAATGTGACTAAAGTGGGTCACTTAATGATTTAATTAAAAAAGAACCATTGATCCCATGGTTAGATCTTAACCGTTGAAGATTAAGATTTTGGTTCATGTTAAAGTTGTAAAAGAAAGAGAGGGCAAAGCATTCACCTGTCACGTGAGTGAAGAAGAAAATCAAAGATCTTATTTTCAGCTGTTGGCGAGAAGTTTCAACAGTAGTTCAGCAAGGAGAAGGCAATCAAACAGTAGCAAGGAGAAAAGCAGTCATACAGCCCAGCAGAGTAGGTCATACAACCATCAATACAGATTTCGTACAATTGTACAGATTGCAAAGGGACCACATATTTGGTGCAGATATGCCTTGATTTTTGTGCAGACTGAAACTTTTCCAGTTTTGTTGTTCTTTTGTTAATTTATCAGAGCCATTTTCCCTATAAGGGGCTCTTGTAAGTTCAGAAGATATTTTCAATGGTGAACTGATCTAGAAGAGCAGAAATAATTGTGCATTGGGTGTGATAATGTGATTGCTTTTCTCGTTTTTTGCTGCATTCATGAGTTAATAATTCTAGAAAGTAACTAGATCTGATGTGTTTGTTTGGATAGCTGGTTTTAAGATAATCTAACAATGGATCTAGATGAAGGTTTCTAGACAGAAATGTTTTCTAAAAATAAATGTAATAGTGCTACAAAATCCCTCACCCTAAAGACAACTACCAAGGTCATAGTCACCGCTAAGTGATTTCTCAACAAAGGTTGCCAATGAAGCTTCATTTAGTGCCATGAATCAGGAAGGCAGTGGGTGCAGATGACGCTCTCTAGAACACCACCCACATAAAGTGATTATAAGTGTATCAATATGATAGTATGGATAAAAGTATTTAGAGCATGATCATTGTATTGAAGGGTTTAAAAGTAATCCCATCTTCAAAAATTGCAAAGCAAGAAGGCCCATCACAAGCACAATTATAGCAGTATTTAGAAGATGCAAAAGACACCGGTGAATCAGTTCATGATTCAGAATGGTAGCTACAATACTGATTATCCCTGCATAAATAATGAGATGGATGACAGTGAGCCAAGTTTTGGTCTTGAGCAATATGCAGTGAGCACAGTGGATTACCAACAACTTATCAAGTTACAAAAAACTCAGGTATGTGTTGATATGCTTGACAATACTAAGCTATGGTCAGTCTTCATAATTTGTATTTTAGTCCTTGAAATATATAATGAAATTGTAAATCGCGTTCTTCATGTCAATTTCATTGTTCAGCCCTTGAAAGAATTATTATAAGACATTTTCTTCATGTCAATATCAAAAGAGAAAATTTTGAAATTTGAATTTTAAAGTTTTGGTTGTTAATTTGGCAACTGAATGACAAATTCCAACCATGGGACTAGATTCCTCTTTTCGAGAAGACCAATTTTGACTATGGAAGTGCTCAATTTGGACAAGGGAAAGTGTATTCTTGAAGTAAAGCCCACATGTGCACAAAAGGACAGGGCAGCCCTAACAGGAAATTGGACACCCTTGGAAACCTATAAATACAAGTAACCTCAAGATCATTTGGACATCACCAAGCAATTTCTTCTTCTCTTCTTCATTGATTGGTTTGCACAAGTCTGAGGCTGGTTCGCGGAGATTGGTCCGTACAAGTCTGAAATCGTAGGGTCTAAAGCTCGCACATGTGTTTAGGGTTTTGATTTTCAACTGCAGGCTTGACACAGGAAAATTTCGGTTACAACCGCAGGCTCGCGAGCTCATCCACGTGGTTGGAAGCTCTAAACCGCATGCATAACTCTTCCTCCATGCGGTTGAGCTCTGGGTTCCAACTTAACATCTGACAAATATTGACCACAGTTGACCGCAGACGGAAAAAGTTGTCTATGATATATATTGATATTGGGAACATATTTCTG
Source organism: Pinus tabuliformis (assembly GCA_031772625.1). Lineage (NCBI taxonomy): Eukaryota > Viridiplantae > Streptophyta > Pinopsida > Pinales > Pinaceae > Pinus > Pinus tabuliformis. The sequence goes on from CM062809.1 coordinate 631,621,096, forward strand.
AGTGTTGTTGGGTTAACTTTGATGGATGAATTTGTATTGGCTCATTGTACTCTCTGCTGAACATTTTATGACAATCTAATACAAGAAGAATTTCAAAGGGTTTTCCCCATCGTGGGTTTTTCCCTGGTCTTTGACCAAATCTGATGTCTCTTATTGATGTGTTGATTGTCTCTTTTGTCATTGCATTTACTGCTCTATCTTCAATTACTATTGATGATTGGAAATATTAATTTTTATTTAAAAGATTGCTAATTGAATAATTGAATTGGGCTAAAGTAATTGAAACAACATAGAGCAGTGGTAAAAATTAACATGGTATTAGAGCTAAGGTGAAGGACAAGCCCAAAAGGAGACAAGAGTTGAAGCAATCATATTTGGAAAAGTTGAAGGAGCCTATCTAATCAAGTCAATATGTCTTCCTCTTTCTTCAAGGAAAATGAGAAGTTGGGTAATTCATCTAACTTTGTTGCATGGAAAATCAGGTTGGAAATCATAGCTGATAACAATGATGTTTTGGAATACATTCAAGGAAAGGTACCTGAGCCTCCGGAGAATGCTTCCACTGCTGCCAAGAACAAGTACAAGAAAGGTGAGTTAAAAGCAAAGCAAATTATAGCTAATGATTTTACAAAATAATTTACTTGCATATGTTGGAAATTTGAAGAAGTCTAAGGATATGTATGATAAGCTAGTTGGCATGTATGAAGTCAACAATTTAAATGAAATGATCTCCTTGAAAGATCAACTCAAAGATATGAAGATGAATAAATTAGAGTCTATGCAATCCTATATTATGAGGATATCTTGTCTTAGAGATCAATTGCAGAGAGTTGGGGAAACTATCCCTAACAGGGAATTCGTGATTGTAACCCTTAGAGGTCTCCCTCCTATTTGGGATACCTTCAGTACCTCTATAAGCAATAACAACAATTTTTTGTCATTTGATTAGACTGTTGAAAAGCTCACTCAAGAAGAATCAAGGATGATTTCAAGAGGCAAGATTCAAAAGCATGAAGGAGAGCACGCTACATTTGTCACTCATAACAAGAAGAAGAAAGGAAAATGATGTCCATCAAATTCAAGGAAGCCTCCTCCTCGAAATGCAAAGAAAAGGAATGAAAGAGAATCATCACACATTGAATGTTACAATTGTCACAAGAAAGGTCACTATGCTCGAGATTGCCTTGAGAAGAACAATGGTCCATGCTACAACACTAGAAGAAACAATAACAGGTTTAAAGATCGAAGAAGAAGAGATGACTGAAGGAATGATCGTAATGGAAGAGATGCTCGTAGTGATCATGAAGAAGATCATAGACCACAAAGGAAGTCAAGATATTCCATGTATGAAAGTAATGTTGCCAATCAATTTGAATATATTCTTATTTTTGCTCCAACTAGTTCCTCTCCTCTAGATTCGCGAGATAGTTGGTTAGTTAGTTGATAGTGGGGCCACTCATCATTTCTCTGGATATAAGGAATTTCTCTCTAACTTGGAAGAGAGGGAGTCAAATTTGAAGATTATTCTTGGAGACAACTCCACTCATCCCGTTAAAGGCTTTGGGTCTGTCAAATTTCCTTTGGATTCCGAGGAATCTGATGTATGTTTCGGGATTGAAGAAGAATTTGGTATCAATATCTACTTTGGAATAAAAAGGTATGAGGGTTTCTTTCATCAAGGAAAAGCTTCTTACTTGGCCTGTTGGATCCTCTATGAGAAATGCATTCACATTGGAATCAAGATTTGAAGGACTCTATATAGTCACTAGAAGACCTCTTCTAGCATTGGTCCATCATCTAAGTGAACCCTGGCACCGAAGATTGGCCCATCGACATTATGATGCTCTTCCAAAATTGAAGAAGTTAGTCTCTGGAATTCCCGATGTTCAAGCCCAACATGATGGAGTATGTCCAGGTTGTGCCAGTGGAAAGAAGACAAGGGGACCATTCCCCTCTAGCGAGAATAAGACGAATGACATGCTCCAACTCATTCATTATGACATATGTGGACCAATTCTTGTACATTCTATTGGTGGTCATCTCTACTACATCACCTTCATTGATGATTTCTCAAGGAAGACAAGGATATATTACTTGAAGCACAAGGATGAAGCCTTCGAAATGTTCAAAGAGTTCAAAGCTTTGGTCGAAAATCTAACAGGGAAGAAAATTAAAATCTTCAGGTACAATAACGGTGGAGAGTACATTTCAAATGATTTCATAGATTTTTGCAAGAAGAAAAGGATCAAGAAAGAGATGATTGTATCCTATAATCCCGAACAAAATGGAGTAGCTGAAAGAAAGAACAAGTCCATTGTAGAAGTTGTTTGTGCCATGCTCCATGATCAAAAGCTGTCGAAGTTCCTTTCAAGAGAAGCAACGAATGTTGCAGTTTATGTTCAAAATAGGGTGCCTCATCAAGCATTGGACAACAAGACTCCAGAAGAAGTATTTATAGGAGTCAAGCCTGATGTTAGCCATCTTTATATCTTTGGCTGCCCCGTATATTTCCATGTGCCGAAGGACAAAAGAAACAAGCTGGAAACCACGGGAAGAAAAGGTACATTCACTGGATATTGTGAAAATTCTAAAGCATTTAGAATATATATTCTTGGTCAAAGGAAGGTTGAAATTTGCAGGGATATAACATTTGACAAATATGTTGCCCTTGGAAAAGCAAGGCACATTCTTCTGCATCCTCCTTAGAAGAAGACTAATGATATGGATATCTTAGATGGTCCTTCCATGCCTGAATCCAAGAGAGATATTGTTGATGATCCCATGCAACCTGTGGACCCCTCAGATCCTCCTCCATGTGATCCCCTTTCCAGGAAGAGGCCACTTTGACTTCGCGACACATTACACGATGACGACAGATGCATTGCCACTCAAAGATCTTTTAGAGAAAGCAAGAAGCCATGTCGATACAAGGAATATGTTGCAGCGATGAATACTATGATTCAAGTTGAACCTCCCACCTTTGAAGAAGCCATGATAGAAGAACTTTGGAAGGATGTTATGGCCAAATAATATGAATCAATTATGAAGAACGACGTATGGAATGTTGTGCCAAGACCAAAGGGGAAATCTGTGGTGACTTCAAAATGGCTATTCAAGATCAAACATGGAGTCGATAGGAGCATATTGAGAAATATAAGGCAAGGTTCATGCCCTGAGGATTCTCCCGAAAAGAAGGAGAAGATTATGATGTTATATTTGCACTTGTGGCTCGATATACAACCATTCGTTCCATATTCGCTCTTGCTGCAATTCAAGGATGGACCCTTCAACAGATGGATGTGAAGACAACATTCCTTCATGGTATGTTATAAGAAGTATTCTATGTTGAGCAACCACCGGGATTTGAAGTAGAGGACCAAAAGACACATGTTTGCAGGCTAAAAAAGGCATTGTATGGTTTGAAACAAGCCCCCAAAGCATGGTATGCTCGCATAGGAAGTTATTTGGTAAATGTTACATCCCTACATCTTATGTATGACAGGCATCACACATGTATCTTGGCATCACATAAAAAGTTTGTCCCGACATTGCATTTATATTACAAGTTCAGGGATCCCATTTATATAACAGGTTTTGGCATCACATTCTGTTAAAATTGGCAACTAGGGCCAAATTCCACTTTGGACAGCTCCTTTGGGAAATATTATTACAGCATTGAATTCCTCTTTTGGAGAGGACCAAAATCGATCTAAAGATCGTCAAATTTGGATAAGGAAAAGTGGGTTTTTGAATTTACGTTTCTCTCATGTAAATTAACAAGGTCGACCTCTTCCATATGTCGGCTCAATCAGCTCAAAAGTCACGTCTCTTCATCTCCACTGAATTGTATATATAGAAGATCCTTCTTCCTCATTTTGAGATCATCAAAGCGCTTGGATCTATGTCTGAGGCAGCCGAGGTCTTCAAGGATGTCGAAGTATGGTCTATTTCTGGGTTGATTTCTGCTCTAGGACCGAGACTCTCTCTGATGGACAACCACCAGGCCTGGACAAGTTTGTATGGGTTATCTTACTATTGCAGATTCATGTTAAGGAGCAGAGTGACAAGCCGAGTTAGTTTATGGGCTTGTTTGTGGATAATATGAAGGAGAAACCCTCTCCTTATGAGGTCGCATCACTGTCCTATTATTTCAGAAAGGGCCATTGTATATATAGCCCAAGGAGGTCAAGATGCCTTACATGCTCAGAGACCAGCCCTAATGGAAGCTCCTTGCATCTTAAGCTCAGTCACAGTTATGAGGAAGTGTTTTGGATGGATGACAATGATCCTTATGCCGCCCTAACCAGTCTCAGTATTTAGATGGATGACAGTATGCAGCCCCAACCAGACTCGGTGTTTTGGATGGATGACAGTATGCCGCCCTACTGTTTTGGATGGATGACAGTATGCAGCCCTAACCAGTCTCAGTATTTTGGATGAATGACAGTATGCAACCCCAACAAGACTTGGTGTTTTGGATGGATGACAGTATGCAACCCTAACCAGACTTAACCTTTTTAGCTGTCTCCAGTTCATGCTGAGGTTACAGTCTTGAGTAGATCACTCATTGTTTAAGGGTTGTAATGTCTAGATCTTCATATTGACAAGTCAGTATTGACTTTAAATCGTTGTACTTTATCTCTCTCTCTCTGCTGAACATTTGATGATTGATAATAAGAAGAATTGATCAAGGGTTTTCCCCATCTTGGGGTTTTTCCCTGGCTTGAGCCATATCCTGTGTACTCGACTTGGCTTGTCTTCTATGTTCTTTCTTCAGTTACAATCAGTCTTATGTAATTGTTAATGAAAAATGGGCAATATGAATCTCTGAAGTAACTATCTCATGATAAGAACATGGTATCAGAGCTAGGAGAAGTCAAGCCCAAGCTAGAGTTAGATTGATCAGTCATATAATTTTAGATTGACAAATTATCTATGGCACTATTCCGAGGCAGATTTCGCTATCTAGTTAGCACAGAGTTTATGTTTGTATGGCTTGGCTCAGAGGCTTATCTTCGCATGACAGTGGCACAAGTTCTTATTCACGTATGGTCTCATGATCAGTCTCAGTAGAATGATGGCACTTTCACATTATATAAACTCTCTGATGAGGTATTCTTTCTCGCATGTCTGAGGCACTCCGCACTCTCGCTACAGGACTCTCGCATTGTGATCTCGCTCTCAGGTACCACTAAAATTGCATACAATCTCACACTCGAGTATGATTGCTATGGCATATGATCTTGCTCTGTGTAGTCTCAGTGTAATAGCTGTAATAACATATGGTCTCGATCTCACTATAATGGCATATGGTTTCGACCTATGTGATCTCGCATTGGTATACGGTCTCACATCACTTAACAGGGTCTTAATTATGATCTCGCATGTCTATCGCTTCATTGTATGTATCGTATGGCATCTCTGTGTTATGTATGGCATCGTTTGCTTATGGTATCACTGCATATAATATCTCTGCATTATGTACAGCATCCTCTGCTAGTTTCTATGGTAAGGAACCTAACCTTGCCTTTTCTTTTCGCTTCCCTTCATTTTTTGTAGTAGTCTTCATTTGCTTGATGGAACTCAGTAAAGATGCATTACGCTGTCCAACTTGGCTTGCAGACATATTTGATGGGGTCATTGTGACTCTCAAGTTGGATCTCTACATCACCACTCTTTATATTTCCATTTTGTACTGAAGCATCACCCTTTGCTATAGCTTTTGAGGTATCTACGACTTTGAAAACACTGGAGTGGAATGCTTTGGTTCGACCTGACGATTTGAAAGAGCGGGGCTATCACCAAGGTTTGCCTTGTATGAAACTTATTTGACACCAATGGAAATTAGAGTGTCCATGTCTTGTGCCTCCGAAGTTAATCTCCTACAAAAGATTGTCTCCACATTTTCTTCTCCTTCAGTATAGTATTAAACCATTCTGCAAGCACTGGAAGCTTTGTAGCACTGACAAGTTTTATGGCACCCTGTAAAGACTTTTCCAATGATAATAGCCTTGCCAGTTCTGTTCCAACTGTAATATGTTTATCCGATGCAATATTTTGAATTATCTAATGTATGGGGTTTGATGCCTACAGAGGGCAATGCCATTCTTTCTAAAGCTCTTAGGGGACTTGAAGCACATTCTGAGCTTTATCAAAAATGTGTAGAAATGGCTATTAATGATCTCAGACCTGGATCTATTCTAAAATCGAAACCTAAAAGAATTGGAGTTGTGTCACATATAGACCTCAACATTCGTATGATCATTCATTTGCAGTGCCTCATCTTAAACAGTTTATCAGTTGCAGAAAAAAGTATGACACCTCTGTAACCTTGCCACGGTTACGAAAATGGTGCCTTAGATCAGCTGTATGGTCAGCATATCATAGTAGATGTATGACTCTGTTTGGCATCACAACTAATTATAGATCACCCAATGTGATTTATAGATCAGTTTTATGATCATGGCATTTCAGTATTATGGTCTCGGTATCATCAGATAAGGAAATTCGGCATCAGTAGTATGTGCTGACATCACTATTCAGTAAATGTATTCCTTGAAATAACGAAAAGTATGACATCACAATATTTACTACAGTATTCAGTCTCGTTTCAGAGGACATATACAAGTCTGATTCAAAGAGAGGTCAAATTCATATTATTGTTCAAATGACCCTAAGTACATTGAAATCTATGGAGAATACTAGATAGTGAACAACATATGGCATTCATATCATACTACTATATTATTTATCATGAAAATACTAAGTCGTGATGACAGTAGTAAATACCTCAATTTTTGTAAGGCTTTTATACTCTTTGACGACAATGACATGTTTCTCATTATGATGACAGTGCCCTTGTGACAGCATTATAAACATGATAAAGGTGACAACGATGATATGACAATGGTAACAGCGTGAAGTCATATTTCTTTATAGCTTCAGATCAAGTAGAAATTTGTGAATCAATGACTGCTGGACAAAACTGTATCGTAGCAAGAAATTCTCCAGTTGGTCACCTCAAGGCTAGGAATTTTCTAAAAAAGTTTACATGACCTGGAAGGCATTATTGAAATAAACCAACTTGACTCCTCGAAATTCTCACAATATCAACAGTAATAGTTGCATGAACCTTCGACTTTGACATCTTAGACTAGGAGTCTTCTTTCTTCAAGATCAAGATCTTTGCATCCAATTTTAGGCCTTTGACCATGAAGTACAGAAGCAGATAGTAAGAAATGGGGATGTGCGCTTTACTCAATCGTTGGGTGTATCTATATCAGAATCTCTGGAGGAATACAAAGAAAAAGAGTTGAATCAATTAAGAAATATTTTTCTGTCGATATGGCTTCAGTAAATACTGTTCAAGCCTTCATTTACAGGCTTCGCTGAGAAAAGGAGATGGTTGTAGTGACCTTGTCCTTTCTCTTTGATGATGTGATTGAACCTGAGTCGTACTTGAACCTGAGTTGTACTTGATGTCAAGCTTCCTCCACCCTTTTTTGACCATATCTTCAGGAAGATCAAAAGAAGTAGAAGTATTTCATAAAACTGGGAAAAGCTATGTGTCAGCTCCTCTTCATACAAAAATGGTCAAATGAATTAATACCTCCTCTTGCCCAATGATTATTGTCCATAAGGACTAACAACCAGTTGAAAAGATCTCAATGGGCAAGGTTTCTTTTAAATATTCAGAGGGAGCTATGATTCAGAGGGAGTTGATGTCTTCCTTAGCTTTAAGGAGATGTTGTTGATCCAAACATCTTGCAGGTGCTCTGAGGTACACTATCGAAATTGCTGAAGCACAGTATGATGAAAAGTAAGATGCTATAATTCATCTTATTTCATGAAAGATTGAAGTTTGGAAGCTTGTTTAGGTTGAATGCATAAAGTAGTAAGCCTGTCTTACTATGAAGCCATTTGAGTTAGCTCTTCAGTAAGCCACTTGGGCACACCTTTGTTTAGAGTGGGATTCAGAGAATCCAGTATTTCACATATTAACAACAGATACCACTTTACATGGTATTATGGCATGGATCTTATGATGAGCAGGCTGCCAGATGGACATTGTGCACTTTGGTAAGACAAGCTTAGGCTTGTGGTCTCCCTGAGTAAGAGGGAGTAAGTACAGTTAAATATTTTCTTCATCAAGATATGCAAGAAGCATAGGATTGCTAAGTACAATCTCTGCTGTAAATCAATGTCTGTAGAAAGATCTATATTCATCTATATGCTGTTGGGTAGAGCTATGAGGCTCTCATTAATGATCCGATTATCAATATCATCATCAAGATCTAATCTTGATCTTTCAAAAAGTAGCTTGGCACTATTCCCTATATGAAGGGATCCTTGGTTGAATATTGAGCTTTGGGAGCTCCTGGGGGCTTGGGGTACATTTAGAGCTACGAGCAACCATAGGGTGAGTGGTTCACCTTCCCCTATTGGTGCGTTGTGTACAGGGTGAGTGGTTCACCTTCCCCTATTGGTGCACTGTTTATAGGGTGAGTGGTTCACCTTCCCCTATTGGTGCGTTGTGTACAGGGTGAGTGGTTCACCTTCCCCTATTGGTGCATTGTTTATAGGGTGAGTGGTTCACCTTCCCCTGTGATACCCCATGATGGTTGACATGTGTGTAGGGTGAGTGGTTCACCTTCCCCTACGATTGCGAACACATGTATGTAGGGTGAGTGGTTCACCTTCCCCTACTATTGATGACATATGCATAGGATGAGTGGTTCACCTTCTCCTATGGCATACGAGCAAGATGAGAGGTTCACCTTCTCCTGCGGATGCCCCAGTAAGAGATGCATATAGGAATCTGTTGACATGTTAGTGGGATGTGGTTCATCCTTTCCCCACATGTAGGATGCTCATTCCCTACGATTGATGGTTGACATGTTGGTCGGATGTGGTTCATCCTTTCCCCATGTGTAGGATCCTTCCTACAATTGATTGTTGTGACTTGTGCTTGTAGGACGCAGTCCATCCTTTCCCTACTTTCGGTGATTTGCATACGTAGGATGTGGTTCATCCTTTCTCTACGTGTGATTGTGATGTTTGACTGTAGGATGTGGTTCATCCTTTCCCTACATGTGGTTGTAAGCAGGATGTGATACATTCTTTCCCTGCTATTGATTCAGTATCATCCTACCCATGTAGTCCAGGATTTGCATACGTATGATGTGGTTCATCCTTTCTCTATGTGTGATTGTGATGTTTGACTGTAGGATGTGGTTCATCCTTTCCCTACGTGTGGTTGTAAGCAGGATGTGATACATTCTTTCTCCGCTATTGATTCAGTATCCTCATACCCATGTAGTCCGGGACACATGGGAAGTACCTCTCATCTAGCCAATGAGTTGGGAAAAGAGGATAGGGACCATAGCACTACCAATGGATGCGTCATGTATTGTCGTATTGCCTATGTCTAGGATGAATGATTTCTTCAACTTGATCACTTGGGATCAAGTCCGATTGGAGTTCACCCCTTTGGTTATGTGGACTGACTTTTGTCAATGGAGAGTGGCAAGGTCTTGTGACTCACTCTCAATCAATTATTCTTCATTATTACATCATGGTTCACCAAAGCAGAGGCGGAGATGACAAAAATGATACATGACGACAGGATGGCATGATGATTGATGATGGATTGGCAAGTGGAATTCTCCCTAGTTGAGAGGGAGTGTTAAAATTGGAAACTAGGGCCAAATTCCACTTTGGACAACTCCTTTGGGAAATATTATTACAGTATTGCATTCCTCTTTTCGAGAGGACCAAAATCGATCTAAAGATCGTCAAATTTGGATAAGGAAAAGTGGGTTTTTGAATTTATGTTTCTCTCATGTAAATTATCAAGGTTGACCTCTTCCATATGTTAGCTCAATTAGCTCAAAAGTCATGTCTCTTCATCTCTGTAGAAATTTCACCTATAGAACAAACCGATATATGCAATGTCCTAAAGCATAATACTTGTTCTACTTCTACAAAACATTAAGCGGAAGCATAATCGAATTCATGAGCAACATCAAGTAGAAACATGCATAACTGATCAAGAGAAATAACCACACATAACACAAGATATATCCAGGGGAAAGCACCAGCATAAAACCCCAACCATGTATTATCAATGAGTGGAAATCCTCTTCACAATACAAAAAGAATTAGCTCTCAAGCTATTCAGTTCTCAATGAACTATGAAGATATGAAGATATGTCTCATGAACCAATGTTAAATTTGGACAACTAGGTCCAAACTCCATGTTCTGATGCTCAGATTAAGAGGCTAATATTTTTGTTGGATTCCTCTTTCTGAGAGGTGTAAAATCCATATAAAAATAGTCTTAATCCGATGAGCAGAACTTATATTTTGAATTTATTATTCTTAATAAATCATATGTGCAAAGGTCAGCCAGTTTTGTAATGTAGTCTCACATGCCCAACAGATGTGTCACACACCCTCATTGATGGATATATATATACAGGAAAAGTTGGAGAGAATTTGATCACAACACAACTCACATCTTCCTCTCTCATCCTAAAAGTACGAGCTACCTGGAGGACGAATTTCAGCCACACGTGGGAAGGACGAAGAGGATTTTTCTGTTGCTAGGGTTTCGCAGAAGTTTGACCAGCGTTGACTTTGGTCAACGCTTGGTCCAAACAAGCTGAAAACTTGTGGGAGGTTCGATTTTTGAAGGCCATACTACCTGGCACAAAAATCGAGGTCAAAGGGTTGACCGTTTTGCTGCTGCGTTGACTTTTAGCTTGCTGCCCCTGCATTGACTTTTCAGGACAGTGTTGACTTTTGTAGAACTGACTTGGGTTGACTCATCTACTGGTTGGAGGGTTGTTGTGACACATGCTGGGCTGGCTGACCAAAGGAGACTTTGCTGGTTGAAGCATCATGTTGACCGCCGAAACAAACACATACATTTTTCTTGTTTCTGATTTGTCTTCTATAAGATCTGCTTATATGTTCTATCTGCATTTTGCTTATCCACTTGTATGATTGCTGTGAGAAAAGTGAAATTGCTCTTAGCATAGAACATCTACAAAACTTTACATGGTATCAGAGCTGAGGTGAAGACAAACTCTATCTATAGCAATCATCATCGAAGGAAATGGATTCCTCTAAGCTTGAATTCAGGGAGAATGACAAGCTGACTGGAAGTGATGACTTCCATGCCTGGAAGATGTTATTAGATCTCAAATTAGAAGATCGTGATCTCCTAGATCATGTGACAGGGAAGATTCAAGAACCTCCATCAAATGCCTCTGCTGCAGTTAAACACAATTATAAGAAGGGAGAAATCAGAGCAAAACTGCTGATCAGGGAATCCATAAATAAGAGTCTGGTTGCCTACATATCTGAACTAGGCGCATCCAAGGAGATGTATGACAAACTGATACTTATGTTCCGAGTAAACAATGTGAACCAAGTGCTATTCCTCAAGAACAAGTTGAAGAATATGAAGAAGGGCCGAGACGAGTCTATTCAAACTTTCTTTATGAAGTTGACCGAAACCAGGAACAATCTGCTAGCTATTGGGGAGACAATAGCTGATCGTGAGATGGTTCTCACCGCACTTGGAGGACTTCCATATGAATGGCAAGTATTCACAACTACCATTCTCAACAATAATACCATCCCTAACTTTGATGAGCTTCTGTCTAGATGTATGCAAGAAGAAACAAGGATGAAGGAATTTGATAATGAAAGAAATGCTGCCTATGTTGCTCATTCCCGAAAGAAGAACTCTGGTGGTTCCAAGGACAAAGGAAGGACTAAGACTCAAAAGAAGGAGGGTAAATGTTTTACCTGCCATAGGACTGGACACTATGCTAGAGAATGCCCCTTCCAGAAGAATTCTCCCGATAGTGACGACAACAACAACAACCGAAGGAATGGGAATCAAAGAAATGACAAATCCAAAGGAAAGAGGAAGGCTCACTTTGAAGGAAACCATCCACCTTCTAAAAGGACCAGAAATACCAGGTATGAGGAGTCTAATGTTGTTGATAAAAGAAATGAGTATATTCTAATATCTGCTCTCTCAGCTGCATCTCCGCCCGACACTATGGATGTCTGGCTAATCGATAGTGGTGCCTCAAGACACATCACCGGATTCAAGGAAGCACTTTCTGACATGGTTGAAAGGGATACTAATCTAGAAATTATCCTTGGGGATAATGCCACTTATCCTGTGAAAGGGACCGGGACTGTGACCCTCCACTTGTCTCAAGGACAAGTCCTCCATCTACAAGATGTACTCTATGTACCCAAATTGAAGAAGAACCTTGTGTCTGTATCTGCCATGGAAGACAAAGGATTCAATGTAACTTTCTCTGATGGAAAGGTACTCATGTGGAAGAAGAGCTTCAAGGAAGCTATCTCAATTGGTTTTAGAGTTGGTACACTCTACCAGGTTGGAGGGAGTCCGTTGGGAGCTATGACTTGTGATACTATCCGTCAAACCGAACTATGGCACCGAAGATTTGGACACCTTCATTACAAGGCTCTTCCCGAAGCAAGGAAGGTGGTGACAGGGATGCCTGATTTTGGAAATAATCATAAAGGTGTATGTAAGGGCTGTGCTAAAGGAAAACATACAAGGGGACCTTTCCCCTCAAGTGTCACAAAGACATCTGAGATATTGCAACTGGTCCATTCTGATCTTTCCGGTATGTTGCCTGTAACATCCCTGGGGGGATGTTCTTACTATATGACATTTACTGATGACTTCTCTCGCAAAACTTGGATATACTTCTTGAAGAAGAAGGATGAGGCTTTCATGTGGTTCCGTACCTTCAAAGCCTTGGTGGAAAATATGACCGGAAAGAAGATCAAGATTTTGAGGACTGACAATGGCACTGAATATGAGTCAAATGAGTTCAAAGACTTTTGCAGAGAAGCTGGCATTAAGAGGGAGACTACCACTGCATATACTCCTGAGCAGAATGGTGTTGTTGAACGCAAGAATAGGACTATTGTGGAAGCTGCCCGTGCCATGCTATGTGACCAGGGTCTTCCAAAGTTTCTGTGGGGAGAAGCTGCAAATACTGCTGTGTACATTCAAAACCGATGCCCTCATTCCGCTTTGGACTCCAAAACTCCCGAAGAGGTTTTCTCTGGTAAGAAACCTGATGTCTCACATTTTAGAATTTTTGGATGTCCTGTCTATTTTCATGTGCCGAAAGAAAAGAGAAGTAAGTTGGATGCTACTGAGAAGAAAGGAATGTTTGTGGGCTACAGTGAGACTTCTAAGGCATATAGAGTCTATGTCCCTGGTCAAAGGGAAGTAGAGATAAGCCATGATGTCACTTTTGACGAAGATGCTTCCCTGAAGAAAGTAGTAGATCTTCCTAGATCTGAAGAAAACCATGAAGAAAGACCTGGAAATCTGGAAGAACCCCAGGATGAGACTATGCCTGATGTTGAAGGGCCAATGGACCCTATTGATCCTTCCCCTTCTCTAGGAAAGAGGCCATCATGGCTCAGGGACACCCTCGAAGATGCTGAGGGTCATGCTGCCCCAAGGGGAACATTCCGAGAAAGCAAGAAGCCGTGTAGATACCAAGGATATCTAGCTGCCATGAGTACTATTATACAATCTGAACCTGGATCTTTTGAAGAAGCCATCAAGCATCAAGTCTGGAAGGATGCTATGCATGAAGAATATGAGGCTATTATGAAGAATGATGTCTGGGATGTGGTCCCGAGACCGAAGGACAAATCTGTTGTCACCGCTAAATGGCTCTACAAGATTAAACATGGATCTGATGGGAGTGCTGAAAAGTTTAAGGCAAGATTTGTTGCCCGTGGCTTCTCTCAAAAGGAAGGAATTGACTATGACGATATATTTGCACCTGTGGCTCGATATACCACCATCCGATCCATCATAGCCCTTGCTGCTACGCAAGGATGGAGTCTTCATCAGATGGATGTCAAGACCGCTTTTCTGCATGGTGCAATAAAGGAAGAGGTGTATGTAGAACAACCTCTGGGATTTGAAGTTCAAGATCGAGACACTTATGTCTGCAGGTTGAAGAAAGCCCTCTATGGGTTAAAGCAAGCACCCAGAGCTTGGTATGAGAGGATGGATAGTTACTTGATGAAGCTGGGCTTCACTCGAAGCAATGCTGATCCAAACCTTTACTTTAAGGTTGAGGAAGGAAAGCCTCTCATTCTAGTGCTGTATGTGGACGACCTCTTCCTAACAGGTGATGACCCTCTCATTCATCAATGTAAGAGGGAGCTTGCTGCTGAGTTCGAGATGAAAGACCTAGGACTGATGCACTATTTCCTAGGCCTGGAGGTCTGGCAGAGACCTGGAGAGATTTTCCCTTCTCAAGGAAAGTATATTGTGAAGCTTTTGGAAAGATTTGGGATGGTGGACTGTAAGTCCGTGACGACACCAATGGAACTCAACTTTAAGAAGTTGAGTGGCAGCGCTGCAGGGCCTATCTTGGCCAATCCTACTGAGTATCGTCAACTCATAGGAGCTTTGATGTTCTTAGTGAACACCCGTCCGGACATATGTTTTGCAGTGAATACTTTGAGTCAACAGATGGTTGAGCCTCATCATTTTCACTGGGTTGGTGCCAAGAATCTTTTGAGATATCTTCGGGGCACGATAAACCATGGGCTGAGATACACTGCCGGGAGTGTGATACTCCGGGGATATACTGATGCTGATTGGGCTGGCAGTGTGGTGGATCGTAAGAGCACATCTGGATGTTGTTTCAATCTTGGTTCTGCTTCGATCTCATGGATGAGCAGGAAGCAGAAGTCGGTGGCTTTGAGCACCGCGGAGGCCGAATACATTGCTGCTAGTATGGCCTGTTGTGAAGCAGTTTGGTTGAGGAAGCTCTTTAGTGAGCTGTTCCAACATGTGCTAGATACCACTGTAATACTCTGTGATAATCAGAGTGGGATTCGTATGACTGAGAATCCTGTGTTCCACGACCGATCCAAGCATATTGATATCAGGTACCACTTTATCCGGGATATGGTACAGCGAGGCGCCGTAAGGCTCGATCATATAGGAACTGATGAGCAGGTCGCGGATATTCTCACTAAGCCCCTGGGGAAGGTCAAGTTCCTAACCTTCCGTGAGAGTCTTGGTGTCGTGGAAAGACCCTATGATGTGGGTCCTGTTGGACAATGAGCTCTGGGAGCTCTGAGGGGCTTTGGGGATAGCTTCTCGGAGCTATAAGCACTCATAATGCTTCTGCCCCACCCTTGTGATTATTGAGCTGGTTCGCCACTCATTTAATCTGTGCCCCGTATGCATCCTACCCATTGAGTTCAGGGCTCATGGGAAGTACCTCTCATTTGGCCAATGAGGTGTGGAAAAGCTAGAGACTATTAGCAAAGACTGATGGACGCATCAGAGATTGCCGTACTCTCTATCTAGGATGGCATGGTCCAACCACTTGATCTGAGATCAAGATTTGTGAGGTTTGGGACCTCTGGACTGATTATGTCAGTCGGGGAATGATGTCTTTGTGACTGACCCACTTCTGTTCTGAAATAAAGAAGCCAACAAAGCAAGTTTCGGCGGGATGACTCACGATGTTAATTGCACTAATAGATGGAGTTCTCCCTAGTTGAGAGGGAGTGTTAAATTTGGACAACTAGGTCCAAACTCCATGTTCTGATGCTCATATTAAGAGGCTAATATTTTTGTTGGATTCCTCTTTCTGAGAGGTGTAAAATCCATATAAAAATAGTCTTAATCCGATGAGCAGAACTTATATTTTGAATTTATTATTCTTAATAAATTATATGTGCAAAGGTCAGCCAGTTTTGTAATGTAGGCTCACATGCCCAACAGATGTGTCACACACCCTCATTGATGGATATATATATACAGGAAAAGTTGGAGAGAATTTGATCACAACACAACTCACATCTTCCTCTCTCATCCTAAAAGTACGAGCTACCTGGAGGACGAATTTCAGCCACACGTGGGAAGGACGAAGAGGATTTTTCTACTGCTAGGGTTTCTGCTGCTAGGGTTTCGCAGAAGTTTGACCAGCGTTGACTTTGGTCAACGCTTGGTCCAAACAAGCTGAAAACTTGTGGGAGGTTCGATTTTTGAAGGCCATACTACCTGGCACAAAAATCGAGGTCAAAGGGTTGACCGTTTTGCTGCTGCGTTGACTTTTAGCTTGCTGCCCCTGCGTTGACTTTTCAGGACAGCGTTGACTTTTGTAGAACTGACTTGGGTTGACTCATCTACTGGTTGGAGGGTTGTTGTGACACATGCTGGGCTGGCTGACCAAAGGAGACTTTGCTGGTTGAAGCATCCTGTTGACCGCCGAAACAAACACATACATTTTTCTTGTTTCTGATTTGTCTTCTGTAAGATCTGCTTATATGTTCTATCTGCATTTTGCTTATCCACTTGTATGATTGCTGTGAGAAAAGTGAAATTGCTCTTAGCATAGAACATCTACAAAACTTTACAACCAACCAAGCCTTGTATATAAAAGCTTTATCTATGGTCCAATCCCTATTTCCTTACGCATTTTGCTTAGGAAATAATAGCAAAAGCATATGCAGTTAATTCCAAACATACAAAGTTAACCAATGGTCCAACTACACAATCCTTGAGGACACTAGTTCCTCAACCATGCAAAAACTACTTACTAGAAATAGTCAAGCATCTGATTGTACACTGTCCCACATCTGATCTCAACTGGGTCTCTAATAGAACTGACATGCAACAGTTATCCATGAGTGAATTCTCAGTTATCTAAAATAATAGTTGTCACATGCATGCAAGCATTAACAAACTATATTTTATTATTTTAACAACTTGTTAAAATAATCTAACTGGACTTGACTAGTTAGAACTAAGTCAACTGATTCTCTCATTATAGAACTCATACTTATTTCCTCAATCAGTGGAGGAAATTAAGGATAAATTCCTCAATCAACGAGACAACTCATGTGCATGCTCACAAAGACTTCAAATTCAAATTTCCTTAACTAATTAACTCAACTGAATTAATTAATTAATATTTCCAACTGCTGTTAAGACCAAAATTAATTTCACTTCTTATAGATAGACTAGGGACTGTTATAAATAGGAAGAGACCCAGAAATGTTATTTTTAGAACTTTCTATTTTAGCAATTTCACCTCTCACCCAATGTGGCCAATGACCTCACTGGCCAAACTGCTATTTTTAGACATGTTATTTTTAAAAAGTCTATTTTTAACACATTCTAAATTTAACATTTCTTGTTGCACATTTTTCAACACTCCCTCTCAACAAGAAAGGCTTTCTCTCGAACCCGATCCTGTAACTTTGGAATGTTCTGCATGCAACACATCTACCCGGTCCACTTGCTCCAACAACACTTGGAACAAAAACACGCCCAACTGACCACTCTGTTGGGCTCGGAACATACTCTAATGTTGAAGCTCTACCTACTGCTGAAGAGTGCTCCCTCTCTGACATCTGTGCTACTGCAACATCTCCATGCATCTCGCACCATTGCACACCTCTCTGTGCCACCTAGCACTGTTCAAAACACTTGTGCCTCTCGCATTGCTGCAGCCTGCTAACTATGCGTTGTCTTGGGATTTCCTGCACTGTCGCTCTCTCTGCCACTCCATCCACATCTGTCTCTACCCAATCAGTCAGTTCCTGATACTCAACATCGAGGC
This sequence comes from Pinus tabuliformis, assembly GCA_031772625.1. NCBI lineage: Eukaryota > Viridiplantae > Streptophyta > Pinopsida > Pinales > Pinaceae > Pinus > Pinus tabuliformis. Next base: position 631,638,774 of record CM062809.1, read on the forward strand.
TCCTGTAGCGAGGTCTCATCCAAGAGGTTGGGTACCTCAAGGATCTTGCCCCACCTCCTTGGGACAATCACTCCACATCACCCCACCTCCTACCTGGAGGTATGGCTACATGTGATCCTTCAGCCCACTTGGCTCGAAGTTTCCCCCTACTGGAGGTCTCTACATGAGTAGATGTCTCTACTCGATCTCCACTCAGCTTTCCCTGTTGTGGCTACTCCACAACCTCCTGAAGCTGTTGTACCAATCGTGGCTCCTCCACAATCATCTTAAACTTCTTCTGGCTCTGCATGTTGAGAGGTAATATACCCTCCCTCTCAACCACCAAGTCTCCATCAGTTGCCTTATTGCTCAAGGCTTTGCATGCATCTTGAACCTCAAGAGCATACAAGTTCTTGACCCGTGAACCAATCTGCTTCACCTGTCTAGTGATGATGTGTCTAAGGAAAACCTTTCCCTTACTGAAGACTACAACATAGCCTTTGTCTTCCAGCATCGCGATCGACACCAAGTTTCTCTTCAATCCTAGTACATACTTGACATCGGTCAAGGTAAGGCGAGATCCATGCTCCCTCTAAATAACTGTGCCTACACCTGAGACACTATACTTCTCATCATTACCCATCACTATGAGTATCTAGAGATCTTTCTCCTCCAAAGTACTAAACAAACTATTGTCGCCGGTCATGTGGAAAGAAGCTCCACTTTCAAGAAACCAACCACTTCCCACCATGGATGAAACCATGCATGCGAAGAGTGTGAAATCCAACTCAAACTGTGAAGTAAGTGCCTCACCTTCAGATCCTTCCCCGGATCCCTTCTTGGATTTCCTCCGTGGACAATTTGCAGCATAATGGCCCACCTCATGACAACGAAAGCATCGCACTTTCGATTTGTCAACCTTCTTCCCATCATTGGAAGAACTGGATTCAGAAAGAGAAACCTTCTCCTTCCCTTCTTCACCTTACTCGCTAAGGCATAGTTCTCCTCATCATGCATGGATTAAGAATTGTCTCTGGTGCTCCGTCTGATCTCCTCCTACATCAAATCCGACCATAGTCGTTCCCAATCTGGCAGTTTCTCCCTTCCATTCATCGAGTCCTGGTAGCTATGCCAGCTCTTAGGAAGGCCAAGGAGTGTTAGACTCACCATATCCTCATCTGATGTCACGACCCCTACACTTGCAAGCTCATCCCTGCATGTGATGAGCATGGTCAGATACATAGAGATCGCCTCATCCCTTTCACACTTGATCTTTCAAAGTTTGTCCTTCAGTGCCAGCGTCCTCTGATCACTGCTATTCTGATATAAATCTTTCAATGTTTTCCACATTGGATGCGGAGTCTCCTTCCCATGGAGGCTTGAGACAATGTGATCTCACACTTCCTCCAAGAGAATTCTCCTAGCTCTAGCCACACACTTCCTCCATTTCACCTGCTCAGTCTTGTCAGTAGGCTTAATAATTTCTTGATTAATGAAATCCTTAAGGCCATTATCTTCCAAAACTGCCTCCATGCAATCCTTCCAAGCTATATAGTTTGAGTTGCCATCAAGAGCATACTCAAGCCTCAAACCATAGAACGCCATTGATGAAATAGATTGATAAGAACTTGAGATCTATATCCCGAATAATAAACTTCGAATTTCTCCTGTTAGTATATTGTTCTTGCTTAATCACCAATGCTCTGATACCATGTAGAATTTTGTAGAATTTTTCTACAAATCAGCTAGCTCTGATACTATGTAGAAATTTCACTTGTAGAACAAACCGATATATGCAATGTCCTAAAGCATAATACTTGTTCTACTTCTACAAAACATTAAGCGGAAGCATAATCGAATTCATGAGCAACATCAAGTAGAAACATGCATAACTGATCAAGAGAAATAATCACACATAACACAAGATATAACCAGGGGAAAGCACCAGCATAAAACCCCATCCATGTATTATCAATGAGTGGAAATCCTCTTCACAATACAAAAAGAATTAGCTCTCAAGCTATTCAGTTCTCAATGAACTATGAAGATATGAAGATATGTCTCATGAACCAACCAAGCCTTGTATATAAAGGCTTTACCTATGGTCCAATCCCTATTTCCTTGCACAGTTTGCTTAGGAAATAATAACAAAAGCATATGCAATTAATTCCAAACATACAAAGTTAACCAATGGTCCAACTACACAATCCTTGAGGACACTAGTTCCTCAACCATGCAAAAACTACTTACTAGAAATAGTCAAGCATCTGACAGTACACTGTCCCACAGCTGATCTCAACTACGTCTCTGACAGAACTGACATGCAACAGTTATCCATGAGTGAATTCTCAGTTATCTAAAATAATAGTTGTCACATGCATGCAAGCATTAACAAGCTATATTTTATTATTTTAACTTGTTAAAATAATCTAACTAGACTTGACTAGTTAGAACTAAGTCAACTGATTCTCTCATTATAGAACTCATACTTATTCCCTCAATCAGTGGAGGAAACTAAGGATAAATTCCTTAATCAGTGGGACAACTCATGTGCATGCTCACAAAGACTTCAAATTCGAATTTCCTTAACTAATTAACTCAACTGAATTAATTAATTAATATTTCCAACTGTTGTTAAGACCAAAATTAATTTTACTTCTTATAGATAGACTAGGGACTGCTATAAATAGGAAGGGACCTAGAAATGCTATTTTTAGAACTTTCTATTTTAGCAGTTTCACCTCTCACCCAATGTGGCCAATGACCTCACTGGCCAAACTGCTATTTTTAGACATGCTATTTTTAGAAGCTCTATTTTTAGCACATTCTAAATTTAACATTTCTTGTTGCACATTTTTCAACAATCTCCACCGAATTGTATATATAGAAGAGCCTTCTCCCTCATTTTGAGATCATCAAAGGGCTTGGATCTATGTCTGAGGCAGCCGACATCTTCAAGGAGGTCGAAGGATGGTCTGTTTCTGGGTTAATTTCTGCTCTAGGGGCAAGACTCTCTCTGATGGACAGCAGCAAGCCTTGACAAGTTTGTATGGGCTATTTTACTATTACAGATTCATGTTAAGGAGAAGAGTGAAAAGCCGAGTTAGTTTCTAGGCTTGTTTGTGGATAATATGAAGGAGAAGCCCTCTCCTTATGAGGCCACATCACTATCCTATTATTTGAGAAAGGACCATTGTATATATAGCCCAAGTAAAGGAGGTTGAGATGCCTTACATTATCAAAGACCAACCCTAATGGAAGCTCCTTGCATCTTAAGCTCAGTTGCAGTTATGAAGAAGTGTTTTGGATGGATGAAAATGAACCTTATGCGGCCTAACCAGTCTCAGTATTTTGTATGGATGACAGTATGCAGCCCCAACCAGAATCAGTGTTTTGGATGGATGACAGTATGCAGCCCTAACCAGACTTAACCTTTTCAGTTGTATCCAATTCATGTTGAGATTACAGTCTTGAGTAGATCACTCATTGTTTAAGGGTTGTAATGTCTAGATCTTCATATTGACAAGTCAGTATTGACTTTAAATCATTGTACTTTATCTCTCTCTCTCTCTCTTCTAAACATTTGATGATCTATAATAAGAATAATTGATCAAGGGTTTTCCCCATCTTGGGGTTTTTCGTTGGCGTAAGCCATATCTTGTGTACTCTTGTCTTGGCTTGTCTTCTATGTTCTTTCTTGAGTTACAGTGAATCTTATGTAATTGTTAATGAAAAATGGGCTATATGAATCTTTGAAGTAGTTGTATCATAATAAGGACATGTTAACTCAAAATTAACACATTCACACTACAGATTTGTCATGACATCACGTTATAGTTGCATCACAGTTTGGCTCTATCCTGTTGAGAAATCTAGGGCATCAAGTATTAGGTGATTTCTCTTCTTAGATAACTGCTTGTGAATGCTTTTTACTTCTTATATTAGGATCTTCTTTTACTTATGTTATTATAGTGTTCTTCTTCATCAAACAGCTACCAATGCATAAACATAAAGAGACAAGAGACACAGAATGTAGGCTATCATCCAGGGCCAAAACCTCTCACTCTTTGAGAGGAAAACCCAAACAAATTCTTCTTCTTATAGAGATTCCAATTGACGAATACCAAGACCAAGACCCTTGACCTATTTGCCTCTCCAAGACCAAGACACAAGTTCCCTTCCATTGCTCTTTGTTCCCAAGTCAATACTAGTCAAACTTCTGCTTCTTCCTTCTTTTCGGCTACCCTTCAATCTCGACTTCCTTCTGCTTCAGACCTGCACTGCATTTCAACCCTAATTGCAACATGTGATAAGTATGATAACTAACTTCTACACCTTACCATCACTTCGCTTGGAGGGGAGACTTCCTCACATACTTCGGCTTGATAAGTTCAGCTTCTTAAGTGACCTTCCCAACCTTTAATCCTTCAGCAATACCCTCGATTACTTCTGCAACAGAAGTTTCCTCTTTACTTCGCACATGTGACAAGATAGAGCCCAAAACATATCTAAAATTGGTTCGATCTTCTTCTTCTTTTACTTGTTGGTTATAGGTTGCCTTCCTTGACCCTTTCGTTGATCTTCACGGCACTTATGAACTTCAGAGCTTCACCGAAATTTTTACTATGAAATGTGGACAGGCTGCCCTATTTATAGTTGTTACATCCTCATAATAAGCCAAATTTTCATCCAGCTAGGTCGTGTCATTTGGAGAGATAATATTATTCCTTTTGAAGCTGACTTGAAGGAAGATACTCGTGTTTGTCTTGGAGGGCTATTTATACTTATCTAATGACTCATACAAAATGTAATATGCCCAAGAAGGGTCATTCATACATGACATAGACTCAAATTGACTTTTATGACTAGAGGACAAATCCTAAAGGCTCTTAATAGGAGCCATCACTAAAAATAAAATTCCTTTCGCATGAAACCCGTGAGACAAGCATTACAATAATAATTTTATTTTTCTTCTTTTCATCAATTACATAAAATCACACATGTCATTATGAAGACTGAACCTAGTTACACTTTTCAACATATCCATGGTTTGACATTCATCACTCTCTGTTTGGCTCAACACATACGTACGCATGGCATAGATCATATGGTCTCTTTTGGCACATAAGAAATGGTATATGGCATTTACGTATTGGATCTCAATTATCTTAATGATAATGGCACTAATCTATTACATAGTCTCTCTGAGTTATGAATCAGCAGTATAATATATGCATGGAACAGTAAGGGTTTGTAGTTCAATTAGTAGGTTAGTGGCATTATTACCTTTACAGTTCACTAACATCATGTATCAGTTTTCGTATGGCATAGTGTGCAAAGCATATGACATTGTATTAATGTATCGGTATGACCTCAATGATGGGCAGTATTATGACATATAATGGCTTCATGTATATATTATAGTCTTACAACGTTTCTAAAACATATGCAGAAACCTCAAGTGAAACCCTAATGACAATAAAACCTTACAGTAATCTAATGACCTATCTTCTTGATGACAGTATTGTTATGTTTGTAATGAAGATATTGCCCCGACATGATTGCAACACTCTTGATTTATCGAATGTCAGTTCACAAACAAAGTCATGAACTGACTTGGGTAGGCCCTAGATGGTCTGTCGTAAAGATGTATTTCTCCATGGATGTACTTTGTATCTCAGCTGAACAATTGATGAAATCTAATAGAAGAAGAAGAATTGAATTCCAGGTTTTCCCCCTTGTGGGGTTTTGCTATGGGCTTTGACCAATCCTAGTGTCTTTATGTGTGCTTTCCTTTCTTCTGTTGTTACTTTATGTTCCGTTGCATTGTTGTTGATATTGTTCTTTCTACATAATTGCACATGATGTAATGATGTTACAATATTGTGGGGTGAATTTAAAGTATAAATGATGTAATGCAATTATAAAAGCAAAGAACAATATAGCCCTAAGGAAAATTAACATGGAATCAGAGTTGGGCTGAAGAAATTATTTAAGATCACCCCTATGGATTTCTAGATCAAGCAATGGAAGCAAGTAAAGATGGTGGAGACCTAAAAGAATGCTAGGGTTTGAAGGAAACCCTAGGCATCCATGTTAGGGTTTGATGGATAGCATAAGATTGGGTTTGGAAGAAACCCTGAAGCATGGCTAGGAGATGTTGAAGGCTTGAAGTCTTGAAACCCTAACTTGATAAGTAAAGCACCTATGCCAGATTCAATATAATTCTAGATTCATTCCAAGAGATAGTATGTTTGAATTAGTTGTTGATAGATCTCCTCTGTTGATGTTTGTTGATGACATGTGGCACCTCATGATTAAGAAAGGACTTGAAACAGTGATTCTGTGAATGGTTGCATTTCTTTTGTAGACTCTTGGTGATAGAATAAATAGGGAGATGATCTCTTCCTTCATCCCTCGTTAAAGATAAGAACCTTCTAGACATATTTCTTTATGGCATTGCCCTTGTTTTAAGTTTATCGTTTTGATTATTGCTTAGCGTTCCTGCATAGTTGAGTATTTTAGTACCTCTAACTTCCTGATGAAGTGGTGATAAGCACATCCTTCTTAAGGATCATTTGGATACTAAGTGGTGAAGGAAAAGAGAAATAGTACAAGTAGTACTAGAAGAAGTGCAGAAAAACTAATATAAAATAATAATAATAAACTATAGTAGATATGCAAGTTGACAAAGTAGTTATAGTATGCATGTGTTACAACTGCATATGGCAAACAAGTACTACAAATTTTTCAAAAGTGCTTCCCTGTGGTGATTCTTCTTCTTTGGATTCAAAAGTGTTCAGAGGAAGATGAGCAGAGATGACGACGAGACATTTGAAATAGGAAGAGCAGCAGAGAAAATGAGATGGTTATGATCCTTGCTTGGTAAGTGGTATCCCGCTTATTGCTCGATATAGGGTGGTAGCCGGATGCTCCCCTATATGACATGACTTGGGGTGAGAGTGTCCAATAAGACCTTCCTCATTGTCGTAGACATGAGGTGAGAGTGTCCCATAGGACTTTCCTTATTGTCATTAGATTTCGAGTGGTAGCATTGGCTCCCCGATGACAAGTTTCCCGAGTTGTAGCATTTGGCTCCCCATTGGCAGATATTTTGGGTTGAGTTGGGATCCCCAATGTGGTTCCAAATTAAGCAGGGTTCTTTGATGTTGTTCCGGATTGAGCTAAGTTCTTCGATGTTGTTGTGGGTTTAGTTGGGCTCCCCTATGATGTCAGATTCTTCTTCTTCTTTAGATCGAGATTGTTCAACGGATGATCAAAGGAAAAGATGTGATGAGATGGATATTTTGTTAATATAGTTGAGATGGAAGTCATGTGATTTGACCTAGAGATTAGTAGGGTTTGAGAATTGATCTTCCCTACCACTGATTGTGCATTATTCTTCTATGAGAATGTAGCTACCTACCCTTATTATATTGTGACACATCATCCAAGATAAGGATATTGGAAATTCCTCCCTAGCTGAGAGGGAGAGTTAATTTTGGGTAGCTAGGGAGAAATTCTCTAGCTCCCCCTCCTAATCGAGCAAGTAAAAGAAAATGGAAATATATATATATATATATAGATATATCTGAGAGGGAGAGTTAATTTTGGGTAGCTAGGGAGAAATTCTCTAGCTCCCCCTCCTAATCGAGCAAGTAAAAGAAAATGGATATATATATATATTAAAAGGGATTTATTATTATCACTCATCCAGTCAACTTTAATCTTTGGAGGGAAAAGTGTTTAATAAAATTTAAATTTTAAAATTCATTTCAAGTCAGCTTGATTGGAATAGAAAGACGCCTCAAAGTATATAAATAAGAATCCCTTCTCTAAGTGAGCATCATACAACTCAATTTTAGTCTTTTGAATAAATCGCACTTGGTCAACGATGTTTTTCATCGTTCGTATTATTTGGTTACTGCAGCACGTATGATTATCTGAGGCTTGCGGATTCCTATGGATGGAATGTTGAGAAATCTAGAGGCAGATGGATTAGGTGATTTCTCTTACTTTGATAACTGCTTGTGATGCATTTTTACTTAACTTGATTAGCTTCTTTCACTTGATTATTATTAGTGGTTTCTATCATCAAACAACTACCAAACAATGAAGAACAATGAGACAATAGGACACAAGATATAGGCTATTAGCTAGGGCAAAACCTCTCCTCTTGAGAGGAAAAACCACAAGAACTCTTCTCTTCTTATAGAACTTCAAATGACGAATTCCAAGACCTAGGACCCTTGTCAAAGTCCCCTCTAAGACCAAGTCAATCCTTCCTCCTTGATGAGCTTTCCTTTTCTCTAGCAACTTCGACCCCAGCAACCTCCGCAACTTCGACCCCCAACAATTTCTTTAGCAACTTCAAACCCCATCAAATTCTTCTGCAACTTCGACCGCTGGCAGTTTCTTCTGCAGAAACCCTAGCTCTTGCACATGTGGAGAAGATGGTGATTTTTTCCTCTTTGTTTCTTCACTTGAGTTGGTTCTTCCTTCTATGGAACTTGACTTGCAACATATACCTTAACTCGACTTCTTGTAGCAAGTCTGCAATTCGTTCTAGCTACTGCAATGGGTGCCCTAATTCTCTTGCACGTGTGAAGGATATTAGCCCAAAAACAATCCCAAAACTTCGCTTTCTCCTTTTCCTTCTTTGTTAGGATTAGACTTCCATTTTCATCCTTTTCTCTTCTTAGATCGAACTTCTTGAGAGCTGACTAGATGACATTCAAATGAGGTTGGAGTCTTCTTAGATATAGCCTTCTTTCTAGGTCGAATTGCTACCTTTAGGCCGACTTGTCCACTCATGAAGACCGACTTGTTCTTTTGATGATGAAAAGTGATGATGACAAGGTCTTGGAGGGTCTATTTGACACTTCTGACTTTACATAAATTTTCTTTCCAAGATGTAACATGCCCAAAAGGGTCTTCCATACATGACAATGACTCAATTGACTTGTAGACTCAATCACAAGCCCTAGAAGCACTCAATGGGAACTTGACCTATAAATAAATTTTCCTTGCGCATGAAACCTATGCCTCAAGAATGACAATAATAAAATTATTTTTCTGCACATCAAATACATAAAATCATGATTACATATGTCATTATGAAGACGGAACTTAGTTTACATATTTCAACATGGAAGTCATTTTATGTGGATTGCATAACTCCTTCCAGTGGCCCGTATCGCAATCAATTGCTTGCTTCTTGTGTGACTTGCTCTATAGATACTATGGCTCGTTCAATAGATCACAGCATCGCATATATAATGCAGAAATATGGTTCGTCTATAATTCAACGGTGAATGGTCATCACTTTGTGAAATGGGCAACGCACAATCTCTTATATGGGTCACACACAATCTTTTTATATGGACAAAGCTCAGTCTTTCATACAGGCACTGCACATATATATGGCACATCACATACAGTCTTATGTATGACAGGCACCACACATGTATCTTGGCATCGCTTAAAACTTTTGTCTTGGCATCGCATTTATATTATAGGTCCCGGCATCCCATTTATATTACAGGTTCTGGCATTGCATTCACACTGCAGTTTTGTCATGACACCACGTTATAGTCACATCACAATTTGGCTCTATCCATGGTTTGACATTCATCGCTCTCGGTTTGGCTCAAAACAAAACATATGTACGCATGGCATAGATCGTATGGTTTTTTTTGGCACAGAAGAAATGGTATACGGCATTTACGTATTGGATCTCAATTGTCTTAATGATAAGGGCACTAATCTATTACATAGTCTCTTTGAGTTATGAATCAGCAGTATAATATATGCATGGAACAGTTAGGGTTTGCAGTTCAGTTTGCAGGTCAGTGGCATTATTACCTTTACAGTTCACTGACATCATGTATCAGTTTTGGTATGGCATGTGCAAAGCATATGACATTGTATTCATGTATCGGTAAGGCCTCAACGATGGGCAGTATTATGACATTGAATGGCTTCATGTATATGTTATAATCTTACAACATTTCTGAGACATATGCAGAAACCTCAAGTGAAACCTTAATGACAATACAACCTGACAATGATCTAATGACCTATCTTCATGATGACAGTATTGCTATGTCTGTAATGATGATATTGCCCTTACATGGTGATTGCAGCACTCTTGGTCTGTTGTAAAGATGTATTTCTCCACCGATGTACTTTGTATCTCAGCTGAACAATTGATGAAATCTAATAGAAGAAGAAGAATTGAATTCTGGGATTTCCCCCTTGTGGGGTTTTACCCTGGTCTGCAACCAATCCTGGTGTCTCTATGTGTACTTTCTTTTCTTCTGTTGTTACTTTATGTTCCACTGCATTGTTGTTGATATTGTTCTTTCTACATAATTTCACATGATGTAATGATGTTATAAAACTGTGGGGTAAATTTAATGTATAAATGACGTAATGCAATTATCAAAGCAAAGAACAATATAGCCCCAAGGAAAATTAACATCATGTGTTAGTTCGCAGGTTGTTTCTCAGTTCAGTAAAAGATGGCGTGTGCAGTTGCATGTGTTAACTTTATTTTTATTTGGCAGTTTTCTAATTATTAGCTCAAGTATAAGTTTAGTTAGTTAGATTCAGTCTAGTAGGTAGGGTGCATGCTTACATGCCTCAGATCATCTAGAGTTGAGGCATTGTTGTGCATGTGTCCAAATTCATTGTACCTACTCTTCTTCTCAATCTGTAAGAAAGAAGGTAGGGATGTAGGTTTATTCTTCAGTTTTTTAATGGAAAACATTGAATTTAGTTTGTTGTTGTTTTCCTGTAGCAGATTTCATTGCAGAATAATGAGCAAGTTGTTTTCCAGTAGCAGATTTCATTGCAGAATAATGAGCAAGCAATAACAAGTCTTCACAGTCGATCTACTGAGTTCTTGTGTTCTTTTACTTTTAACAATGATTTAGCAAGCATTCTGCAATTATATTTTTCTTCCTGCTTAAGAACAGTAGAGAGGTTTGAGACAAACCCATGAGTTCCTTCTCTAAGATTTTTGCAGTATATGCTTGTATATTTTAGGCTTTAGCAATAATTGCAGTTGTGTGTGCCTTTCAGGTTTCAAGGATCTAGTAATTTAGGAATTCTTTTAGTGCTAAGTCTGTTGACAATCATTTAGAAAATCTAATAGGACCAAAGGAGGATGCTAACCAAGCTATTCCATCACTAAAGGAACCATTAATATAAAACAAAGATGAAAACAAAAGAGTAAAATGCAAAGCAAAGCAAAAATAAGAGGCCCGACAAAGGTGACACAGCAAAATAAAATGGAACATGCTTACAAACCAGCACTAGTGACAAGAGGATGTAAATCTAGCCAAAAAATAACCTTCATGAGCAAAAGGTGCAATACTACAAGTAGGAGGAGGCTACCAAGTTGCTATCATCCAAAAGACTCATAAGAATTAAAAAATAAAAGTAAAAAGGGAGCAGCAAGTTGTCGTAAGGGATTTCCTAACAAAAGGGAAAAACACTAAAAAAAAGCAAGGCAGGGAGTAACAAGGAATGCTCACAAGGAAAAGGCCAAGTAATGAATATTGGACTACAGGATCCAACACATCAAGGAAAGGAAAAAAAGGGTACCACAACAGACAAGGGAGTCAGCATAGGAAAATTTTAGGCAATAACAATGACAACTAAACGAGAGAGGGGCCAGAAGGAATGTGGCACACATAGGAGGTGGAGTGCAAGGAGACAATGTCCTCAAAAGGAGAGGAACAAGGTCTCTTGAGCAAGAGGACTCAATATAGACCAAAGAGAGGATCCACAAAAGCTCAATGAGATAAGTGCAGGTTCACAATTGAGAAAGGAAAAGCTAAGAGAAAAAGGGGAAAAATGGTTGTGTTATCTCCATTCAGTTTTAATATACAATTTTCATCTTAAATATGAACAAGCAGGAAATAAGATTGATGATATTTTGTCAGTTAGGATGGTTCAAGTGTTTTATATGAAGAATTGTTATTGTTCCCACCCAAGTTTAAAACTTTTTAGTGACACGTTCACTCTTCATAAGCCAACTGTGGTTGACGCTCTTTGTGAACCATGAGGATATCTCACCATTGCCTATGAGCTGGAGGGTAGGGTGCATCAATAAATTTTTTAAAATAAAATTAAAAAATGAAAGATGACATTGGGATGGGCTAATATGTATGAACAAGAAGTAACACAAACAGTAAGATTGATGACATTTTGTCAATTGGGATAAACAACAAGTTTGATGACATTTTGTCAATTGGGATAGATAGAGTATTTGCAAGGAAGAATTGTTTTTGTTCCCACCCAAGTTCAAATCCCGTTAGCGACATGTTCACTCTTCATAAGCCAATTGTGTTTCAAGCTCTTCGTGAAGCATGAGGATAACTCACCGTTGCCTGCCAGCTCGAGGGTAGGGTGCATCATTAAATGTTTTTAAATAAAATAAAAAAGGATAGATGACAATGAGATGGCTAATATGCATGAACAAGAAGTGAACAAAAACAGTATTTTCATGGATTTTTTTTGGTTCTACATTATTAATGGCTAACTGATATAAAACCCAATTATTTTTAAGGCTTTAACTATTGGCAGAAATTATATCTGTTCCTGCACTAGTGCAACATCGGCTTCAAGATTTAGAGGACAATTTATTTAATAGACCAGGATCATCAATTAAATCTAATATCACAAAGTAAATGGACCCTATGAGTTGACTTGGCCAACCTGCTAGAAAATAAATGATTTAGAAACATGACCTTTACAATCATTTCAGCAGTTTATGTTTTTAAAAGAAGATTCCAAAGTAGACACTATGGATCTGTTTGGCCAACTTGCTGGCTGAGGGGCAATTTAAGATCCTGTGTCACAAACTTAACAACTTTCTTAGCAATGTATGTGATGTGAAATGATCTTAAAATAGAAAATAAAGGTATTACAGACTCATGTGCAGGAATGCCTATATTATTTAATGCAATGGATCGAAAAGATCGTGAATAATACAGACATTTAATAATTAGAAAACATAACATTTTAACACATCAACACAGCAAATAATCAAGGAGTTCACCAGACTTCCTGGCTACGTCTCCTGGTCCAAGCCTTCAGTGTTGACCTCTATATTATGCCTTCATATAATGGGAAGTTACAGTTATCAGTTTTCCTTCCCCTGCCCTTTTCTGAATACAACAATGGGATACATATATAGAGCTTTCGCTCGAGATTCTCGAGCCCAAAAAGTAACGTTGCCTCCCAAGGATCCTTTGGAATGCCCTGCCGTTTCTCTTCTGGCTCTGTCTTTTCTGCTCTTTGTCGCTTCATCTCTCTCTGCTGGTCTTTATGACACGTTCTCTGTTATAGGGATAATGCTTACAACGTGGAGCAATATTCATAATAGAAACAGTTTTACAGTCGAAAGGGACTGGGGCGCGGGTAACCCGACCGTCCGGCCTTTCTGTGTGATAAAGTCCCGAAACAGAGCATTTTCAATAATACACAGAAATACATGAAATACACGGAAAAACCTGACCGCAATGCTTTAAGCCGAACTCAAAAACATTAACCTGCATTTATAAAATCGTCGGGTCCGGGCATGTCACATATCGCCTTTCACTCAGTGCATGGTCCCTTGGCATTGTGATTCGTCGATCTGCGATCCCCGATTGCTCTGATCGGCCCCATCGGCTATCGGCGCATCGGCGGTATCGCTACCTCAATGGTCCCTTGCTCTGTTGCGCTCCCGATCCCCGATCACTCCAATCAGCCTCATCGGTGCATCGGCGATATCGCTACTTCAATGGTCCTTTCCTCTATTGCGCTCTCGATCCCCGATCTCCAATCACCCCGATCGTTCTGATCGCCGATTCAATCACAACCGTCCATTCCTTTCGTCGATCTGATCGCTATGACGAAAGCGCTCATCACAAGTGTTAAAGTCTATGGGTCCAGTCCTTGCCCCATGGTTCATTGCGATGCGATGATATGGCCATCGCATATCGCTTAAGCCTGCAACCTGTGTTAAGTCCTCTTCTTAGAGAATTGCGATGTGATATGTTTTCGTTCATGTCCATCGTTGATCTGCACGCTTGATCAATGGCTCACATTGTATTGTTGATCGCAGTCGCATTTCCCTTAGGGTTGCCTCCGATATACTCCGCTGGCCTCTCCCGATGCGATATCCCGATTTAATCTGGGTCGTCGATCTGTCCGATACAACGGCTCCTGTGCAATGTTACTTCAACCTCCGCTTAGCTCTGTTTTCCGCCATTCTTAGTGTTTTTCTTTGCAATAATGTTTTCTGATGGTTTAACATATATGAAGACTTACATTTTTAGAGGGTTTAAGATCCATTTTGGATCACGCCTTCCCACTGAAAATCTTTTGGACCACCAAAAGTTGGTTTTTAGGCATCGATCAAGTGAGGATACAGTTCCCTCACTTGTCCAATTTCTATCCATCGTGCCTTGCTCGGATTTGAACCTTTGAGTCCTACTCTCAGGTACTCAACATCCCCTTGACGCGTAGTTCTTACCTTCCTATCTAAAACTATGTCCTCGTGTAACTCATTGAGATACTCAGGTAACAAATCCCCAATAGAAGGCAACTGACTTTGCTCTTCAGGATCTTCAATCAATGAAGGTTCATACAATCTCAAGTTTTCTGCATTAACGACTGAATAGATCTGCATATAAGCTAGCAAATCAAGGCGAAAAGCATTTTCACCAATTTTATCAAGTATCTTGAAAGGTCCATACCTTATTGGTTTTAGCTTCTTACCTTCACCTTGCATTTTGTCTTTGCTGATGTACAACCAGACTTGATCACCAACTTGAAAACTATGCTCAACTCGATGCTTGTCATGTCTCGCCTTGTACTTGGCTTGACTTCTTTCCAGTTGTTCTTGTACTGCCTAGTGAATTTCCTGGATCTGTTCAATGAACTTGGTTGCTTTGTCCACATCACTGTGTCCATCAACTGCTATGTCTTTACCAAAGACAAAATCCAAGGGAGACTTTGGTATAAAACCAAAACAAGTCTCAAAAGGAGATCTCTGAGTAGGAGAGTGCTTGGCACGATTGTAAGCATGTTGCACATAACACAAATGTTCATCCCAAAGTTTGGGATGCTTGCTGCAATAACCTCTGAGCAACTGAATCACTGTCATGTTGACCACTTCTGTCTGACCATCTGTTTGTGGATGAAATGTTGTGCTCTTTTTCAACCTGGTGTCCATCAACTCCCATAGATTTGACCAAAACTTCCCAACAAATCGAGAATCTCGATCAGATACAATAGAAGTGGGTAACCCAAAATGAACCCATACATTCTGAAAGAACAACTTCGTTATTTGTTCCGCTGTAGCCTGCTTGTTACATGGTATCAAAATACACATTTCACTGAACCTATCCACAACAACATACAAATAATCATGACCTTTCCTAGATTTTGGCAATCCCCCAACAAAATCCTAATTGGAAGTGGAGTGTACAAGCCTAATTTCCTATTATTGGGCTTGCTTGTAGCACACATAGTACACCCTTTGATATATCTAGAAACTGTCTCATGCATTCTTAGCCAATAACAGAACCTTTGCATTTGTGCAACTGTTTTACTTACACCAAAATGACCTGATATGAGAGAAGTATGTGCTTCTCGGATTATGTTAACTCTTTCAGTTTGTGGAATGCATAACTTTCCCAAATGATATAAGAGTTAGTCCTTTACATAATAATCCAATTCTTCTACTTGCTTGCCATGACTTAAAGTTGCATATACATCTTTAAAATCTACATCTTGAACATATTGTTCAATGTAACTTTCATGCATTACTGAGTTATGCTTAAGTATAGTAGATGCATTTATGATTGGTCTTGATAACATGTCTGCAACCTTATTGTGTATGCCCTTCTTATATCTGATGACAAGATGAAATTGTTGTAGAAAATCCATCCACCTATAATGTCTTGATTGCTGCAATTTAGTTTGTGAGTGCAAATAATAAGTGGTTGATGATCTGTATGTATGATTGTTTCTTTACCCATTAGGTAATGTTTCCACTTTTTCACACTTTGTGCTAATGCATACAATTCTTTGTCATATGTGGGATAATTAACTACTGCAGAAGTAAATGTCTCACAATGATAGCATATGGGTTTTCCGTGTTGCATCAACACTGCTCCCATGGCATAGTCATTGGCATCTGTCTCAATCTCAAATGGATGTTGAAGATCTGGCAGTGCTAGTACTGGTGTTGTACTGATTTTTTCTTTTAAGGTGTCGAAGGCTTTCTGTTATTTGCCTCCCCACTGAAACACCTGTTTCAATCCTGTTAAAGCATATAATGGAGCTGCAATCAAAGAAAAGTTAGCAATAAACTTTCTCTAGTATTGTGTTGCCCCTACCCCTAACCTCTGTAGCAGATTTGGGTTTAGGCCAGTTCACAATGACTTCAACCTTAGAGGGATCTATCTTCAATTCACCACCCCCTACAATATAACCCAAATAATTTAAGGATGTTCTGCCAAATTCACATTTTGACAGTTTTACATAGAGATTTTCTCTTTTCAAAACATCTAAAGTCTGCTTTACATGCTTTACATGGTCTTCCCATGTCTTACTAAAAACAAGAATGTCATCTAAATAAATAATTACAAAGTCATCAATAAATGGTCTGAGTACATCATTCATAACTCTCATAAATGTAGCAGGAGCATAAGTTAAGCCAAAAGGCATAACCAACCATTCATACAATCCTTGCTTTGTCTTGAAAGCAGTCTTCCATGCATCATGTTCTGCAACTCTGACCTGATGATAACCACTTCGCAAGTCTAACTTAGAAAAGTAAACTGCTTCTTTTAATTGATCTAATAAATCATCAATACGAGGAAGAGGATAACGATTCTTGATCGTTATTTTATTTAGTGCTCTATAATCAATGTGCATTCTCCACGAACCATCTTTCTTTCTCACCAGCACGATTGGAGATCCACATGGTGATGTGCTTGGTCATATAAACCCTTTATCGAGCAACTCCTGTACCTGCTTCTTTATCTCTGCATTCTCTAAAGCTGACAACCTATACATTCCAATGTTAGGTAATGGAGCATCTTGCTGCAAATAAATATCATGTACTATTTCTCGCTTGGGTGGCAGACCTTTAGGTTCTTGAAATAGAACATCATATTCTAAAACAACTTTAACTAAATCAGCTTTCTGTTTAGAATCACAGCCTTCAAATGCATTGGATTTTTCAGGATCCTTTGCCTTTACAACCATTAGTAAAAATTGCTTACTTGAATTCACAATTCTTTTCATCTGCCCTGAATTTATGAGAGAATAGTTACCTTTGAGTTTATGAGCTCTTACAATGTATTCTATTCCATTTTTAGTGAGTTGATACTTATTCTCAGCTCTATAGAAAATAGCTTTTCTATCATACAAGTATGGATTTCCCAAAACAATACCACATATATCCAATGGAACTATATCTAACTCAACTTCGTCTACAAATGTTGATCCAATAGCAAACCTAAGTTTGCATTGTCTCGTTACTTGTAGCTTCATTTTATCACACACCAAACCTAATGGATATGGCTTCTCATGAGGTTTTGTTTGTAATCCCAACTTCTTTACAATTGTTTCAAAAATCAAATTTACTTGTGATCCACTATCAAATAAAGTATCAATCTTATTATGCTTGGAAATTACTCTAATACGAAAAAGTTCATTTCTTTCCCTGTCATTACTTTCATTATCAACAAATTGTGCAGAATTACTTGTGGATGCTTCAGAATCTTTACCTTTAATACCTGTGGCTGTAACTGTTGTTTCATCGCCTGAATCTTATCCCAAGTCCTGCTGAATAGCAGCAGCATTCTTTCTCTCCTTACCACCGAACTTCTTACGTTTCTGTTCTAGATGCAAAAACCAGCAGTGTGCCTCATTTTGTCCTTTCTTGCAATGAGTGCATGAAGGTTTATCCTTCTTTACAGTGTTTGCTTTCCTCTCCTTCCATTTCAATTTCTTCTTTTCTTTGCTCTTGCTTACAGAATATTTAGATGATCCCCCAACCTCTGGGTTTACATTCTTACCTTTAGCTTCTAGATGTGTGGCTTGAACTGATACATCATCTAAGCTAGTGGGATTAAACATGAGAATAGTATGCTTTAAATAGCTATGAAGACCACCTATATACTTCAATAAAGTCTCAGGTGAATCTAATGATATACCTAGAGTTAAAGCTCTCTTTCTGAATTCCTGAGTATAACTTTGTACACTTTGACCCTTCAACTGGCGAAGAGTTTGCCAACTCATCATTGCCTGCTGCATGTAAGCTAAAGGATAGAATTGCTTTTTGATAGCAGAAACAAATTCATTCCAGGTAGAAATGATTTTACCATGTTTTTGCAGATCAGCTTGTGTCTTGCCTTCCCACCATACTAGTGCAGTTCCTCCGAGTCAAAGGCTAGCCAGTTGAATCTTCTTCCTTTCTAAATCAACGTTCTGTACCTGCAATATACATCAATTTGTCTTATTCAATTATCTAGCTTTTTTGCATTGATTTCTCCATCATAAATTGGCAAATCAAACTTCACATCTAATTTGATTAAGGAAGTTTTCTTCTTCTTCTTAGAAGAGCTAGTGTTATGCGAAGAAGATGATGAGGATGATGAAGGTGATGATGGAGGAGATGGTGGAGGAGGCATTTCCCCTTTCCCTTTGCCTTCTGGAGGGGCAACTAGAAAAGGTTCCTCTGCTCCTTTGTCTGGTTTGCTTGTTGCAGTGCTTTCACCTCAACCCTTCTTAAACTCCAAATACATCTCTTCCACCATATAGCTTGGATTGTCATAAAACTTTCTATAAATTGAGATTCTGATCCCAATAGAGCTTCTTCTGCCATTCTCCTCTGAGAATAGACTCTTCCAATCTCTAGATTAGCCTCAACAAGTTCTCCTTCTCCTAGTCTGAGCTTTAATCTAGTTAGCATTCAAAATCCAGCACAATCTTGTTTAACCTTAACAAAACCAAAATCAAATGCTCTGATACCACTTGATCTGAAATGATCTTAAAATAGAAAATAAAGGTATTACAGACTCGTTTGCAGGAATGCCTATATTATTTAGTGCAATGGATAGAAAAGATTGCGAATAATACAGACATTTAATAATTAGAAAACATAAAATTTCAACACATCAACACAGCAAATAATCAAGGAGTTCACCAGACTTCCTGGCTACGTCTCCTGGTCCAAGCCTTCAGTGCTGACCTCTATATTATGTCTTCATATAATGGGAAATTACAGTTATCAGATTTCCTTCCCGTGCCCTTTTCTCAATACAACAATGGGATACATATATAGAGCTTTCGCTCGAGATTCTCGAGCCCAGAAAGTAACGCTGCCTCCCAAGGATCCTTTGGAATGTCCTGCCATTTCTCTTCTGGCTCTGTCTTTTCTGCTCTCTGTCGCTTCATCTCTCTCTGCTGGTCTTTATGACACGTTCTCTGTTACAGGGATAATGCTTACAGCGTGGAGCAATATTCATAATAGAAACAGTTTTACAGTCGAAAAGGACCGGCGGCTGCAGGTAACTTGACCGTCCGGCCTTTCTGTGTGATAAAGTCCTGATACAGAGCATTTTCAATAATACACAGAAATACATGAAATACACGGAAAAACCTGACCGCAATGCTTTAAGCTGGAACTCAAAAACATTAAACCCGCATTTATAAAATCATCGGGTTCGGGCATGTCGCATATCACCTTTCGCTCAGTTCATGGTCCCTTGGCATTGTGATTCATCAATCTGCGATCCCTGATTGCTTCGATCGGCCCCATCAGCTATCGGTGCATCGGCGGTATCGCTACCTCAATGGTCCCTTGCTCTGTTGCGCTCTCGATCTCTGATTGCTCCGATCAACCTCATCAGCTATCGACACATCGGCAGTATCGCTGCTTCAACGGTTCTTTGCTCTGTTGCGCTCCCGATCCCTGATCTCCGATCACCCCAATTGTTCTGATCGCCGATACAATCACAACTGTCCATTCCTTTCGCCAATCCAATAGCTATGACGAAAGTGCTCATTGCAAGTGTTAAATTCTATGGGTCTGATCCTTGCCCCATGGTTCATTGCGATGTGATAATGCGGCCATCGCATATCGCTTAAGCCTGCAACCTGTGTTAAGTCCTCCTCTTAGAAAATTGCGATGTGATATGTTTCCGTTCATGTCCACTGTTGATATGCGCGCTTGATCAACGGCTCATGTTGTATCGTTGATCGCAGTCGCATTTCCCTTAGCATTACCTCTGATATACTCCGCTAGCCTCTCCCGATGCGACATCCCGATTTAATCTGGGTCGTCGATCTGTCCGATCCAACGGCTCCTGTGCAATGTTACTTCAACCTCCGCTTAGCTCTGTTTTCAGCCATTCTTAGTGTTTTTCTCTGCGATAATGTTTTCTGATAGTTTAACATATATGAAGACTTACATTTTAGAGGGTTTAAGATCCATTTTGGATCAATATGCTTTCAATATTGAATTTCATTCTATTAAAGAAAAAAATGACTGAAAATTTGTTCTACGTGTACAAACTGTGGAAAATCATCAAGGCCCCTATATTCAATATACCATCTAACTAAATTCAGTCTACAAATTAAATCCAGCACAAATTAAATCTAGCATAAATTAAATTCAGCTCCAAAATTTAATGATTGAAACATAATGTGACGATGTTAACAATCCTAGTCTAACAATAGAGCCCAAATTAAAAATCAGACAAGCTAATTTAACAGATTAGAAAAAACAAATCATTCATTGACTATAGACATAAGACAAACCACTTATGGTTGAACAGGGTTATGGTCCTTCCTAGAGTTGCATTATTTGTGCAGGTCTCCTTATACCTGCAATTCTCCCAAATTACTAGATACCTCTAGCATAAGAGCAGTTTACATTGACCTGCCTAAAACTAATGATCTTTACACACAAGAATATGTAACAAAGAACGAAGCTATAAATAGCTAGCTATAATGTAAAACATTGAGGCCCCTATATTCAATCTACTGCCCAACTAAATTCAACCTACTAATTAAATTCAATCATTTAACCCCCCAAAGCTAATAGTTAAAACACGATATGAAACGAACAAAAAATACAAAACTAGAAACAACTAACTAAAAAATACTAGCATGAACGGCTGTATGCACAACACTACTAATACAAAAGTAAATTATAATTAAAAGTTATACCATGACTCCCCCGATCGGGGTGAGGGAAGTGGGGAGTACGACCAGAAGGACAGCACAGGGGAGAGGTTGGCCAAGCCGGCCACCAACTACCCTCATAATAATTCAAAGGGACGTGGTGGCAGCATGCATGCCTGAGGGAATTCCGAGGCGACGAGGTGACAGGAGAAAGGGGGAGGAGGAAGGAGGAAACGGTGGCGGAAGTGGGATGGGACGTAGGACAGGTGGGAGATGGTTAATGAGGGTGGCTGAGGGGGAAAGAGAGATCAGTATGCAACGAAGGAAGGTGGAGAAAGGAGTTGAGCGGGCGTTTGATCCTTCAGCGGTCGAGCGAAAGTTCGGGTATGTTTTCTTAGTCTTAATTCCTGCATCTCTTACGGCCATTCATAGCATGATGGAGGAGGGGGGAGAGCTAGGAATCGCTGAGGGAAGGCTGTGTCTAAACAAGCCCGCGATTCACCCTGTCACGCATAGTAAGGTGGCGGAGGGGGGTAAAATGGGAAATGCAAAGGAAGAGGCGATTCAAATTGGGGTAGAGGTCTGTATGGTAAGGAAGCACGAGAACCAGAGCAATGGCTTGCCGGGGTATTGTGAGAGCTGGGCAAAGGGGCCGCCTGAGGGAGTTAAGCATGCAATCTGGGTGGGGGATAGGACAACTGAGGGCCCGCCCATGTTTAGCCCAAGGGAAGAGAGACCAAGGAGTATCCAGACCACCGGGAGAAACCGGAGTGGGGAGGGCAAGCCCAGTGACAAGGATATGCAGGCGTTGGGGATAAATGTAATTTCTGATAAACTAACTTTTGATGTTGATCACTGTCAACAGGAGGCTATAGAGGGAAAGATGGCTCGCATGGGCAGAGGAAGAGGTCACGAAGGAAGAGGGCGGCAAAGCCAGCCAGGCAGAAACAACCCGACGACCTCCACACCAGTATATCAGAGGCGTAGCAAGAAAACCATGAGGACGGCGATCAAAGAGGCAGCCTGTGCATACAACGAAGGAACAGACGCTGACATTCTTCAGCTCATTCTGGAAATGGAAGACAATGTCATGGAAGGAGACTCTGAGCCTGAGATGGAGGAATGGGGAACATCATACTCGACCCAAGGCACACCAGAGGGAGGATGACACTCTACAAGCAAGCCTTGCACGTGTATTGGGTGTTGAAGCGCTTACTTGCCAGGGCGCTGGAGCAAGTGGCGGGCGAAATGGCTGAAATCGCCCAAGGTATGCCAAATATAAAGAAAGATATGAAAAACCTGCAAATCATCATGATTATGCAGGACAGCAAACGGGATGAAATCCAGCAACAACTGAAAAAGCTATCTCCAGCACCGTGGGACTCGGCAGCAGTACCGGCAAAGGTGGATTGTGACAATGAAGACCGAAAGGATTAATTCATGTAGTTTACAGTCTGCTTCTTTTTTAGGATAGCATTTTCTTTTCAATAGTCTTATGTTAGGTTGGAACTTGATTAGTGACTTCTGTTGCGAGGTTTACTTAGCGTGGATTGAAAGACTTATTAATTTTTGCTATTGGATGGCCTATCATAATCTCAGGTGGCCAACAGACTTGGTTTCCCATATGGGCAAGTTGAGGCCACCAAACTGATGTATATGGATCAACTTGATTTTATATGAATAGAAAAATAAAGGCACCACCACAGCTTAAAAAAACTATACCATGACTGGCCAACGTAATCATCTAGCTAGCTCTGGATATTAACCACTGGATGATTTCGGATTTCTAAATATTAACCACAGTACCTTACGGGGTTAACTAGCCGTTTTCTTTTCTGTATTAACGAAAGAATATATACCTAGTTCATACTATCAACCACAAGATGGCATCAGATTTCTAAATATTAACCTCATTATCTTACGGGGATTTACCTAGCTGTTTTCTTTTTCCGTGTCGAAAAATAGGTAATGACAGAATGCATACATAGAAAGAAAATGACAAATGTATACCAACCTGATTCCAAACGAAGAATGAGGCTGATCCCACAGACTTGCACAAACCCTCCTCGTCTCACCTTCTTCCACGATGGTGAACCCTCTTCTTTGCATTCACCTGTTGCAGAGCAAAATTCCTTATAGAATCATTGACCATACCAAAAACCAATAAAAATGAAACTAACAAAAAAATAAAAATGCAGAAAAGCTTTACCTGGAATATCTCTATCAATTCAAATGCCAATGGTTAAAACCCTTAGAATTCCCTTCAAATGACGATGTTTAAAACCCTTGTGATGTCCTGTGAGATCTCCAGCTTATCCTGATTAAGAG
The DNA here is from genome assembly GCA_031772625.1 of Pinus tabuliformis. NCBI lineage: Eukaryota > Viridiplantae > Streptophyta > Pinopsida > Pinales > Pinaceae > Pinus > Pinus tabuliformis. The sequence continues at coordinate 631,662,282 of CM062809.1, forward strand.
CTTGGGCTTCTCCTTTTGGAGCCGGCTTCTCATCTCGGCCTCTTGGACCTTTCATAGCCTCTTTGGCTTTGGTTTTCATGATTCTCTGGTTGTCCTCCTGCTCTGAACGTTGTCTTCGTCTAATGGTCCAACCCAGAAGTGGGGCGATGTTCACCAAATACCTCGTTCTTTAGAGTTGGAAATGGGGCGATGGTCCCTAAATACTTTGTTCTTTAGAGTTGGAATACGGCTACAATTCTGAATGGCTGTTGTCAAAGTCGTTCACCTTAATTGCATAAGTGTATTTGAGGATCCAAAAAATTTGAAAACGTCCTCATGGCCTATGGGCAATGTCCCGTTAAAATTTACGAGTGTTTAGGTTCACTCTATTTTAAACGAAAGCTCTTCAAATTTAACACTAATAAAATATTAGCAATTGTCTTCAAAAAAAAAGGTGCAAAGAGTTGATAAGATTGTTAAATTGTTATTAGATTCAATATTTTTAAATTTCAATGTCTCCGAATAACTAAATAAAATAATTACATTGTTCAAACTATGAGAATATAGCATGAATACTTGAAAATTGCAATATCAACTTATTAATTGATTAACTTTATAATGAAATTATACTAGTTAAAATGAAAATAGCAAAATCAAATTGAAAATATTAAGTAACTTCTTCAAATAAATAAATAAGTGAAATTGTTATTTTAGTTATTTATTGATTAAATTTAGTTATAAATCGAATGATTTTAATTCATCTAATTTGAAAAAAAAAATGTCAAATTTAATTATTTGTGAAATAGTTCACAATAATGATAGAATCATTATTACATTGTGAATTTATTTAAAGAACAAATTAATTAATCTATATAAGTTTTTAAAAACATATATTTCAATTTCAATAATATATATATATAGGAATATGTGACGTTCAATTCTTCCAAAGTATTAGGAAAGAGCCAAAGTAGATACATCCTCCATTTCAATTTATTTAAAACGAGCTAGAGAAAAACCTAGGATAGCTTGTAGTGCACTAAATGAAGAGGTTCTGGAAATTGAAGCTAAATCGGTCTTTACCATGATGCAAGTTTTACCCAGGCAGTTACTTCTGTGCAAGAATGTAATTCAATGGATGTAAAGGACATGTTCTTGTTACAGGAAGGTTATTAAGGGAGCAGAACACAGATGTTGACCGTCTTTCCAAAGAAGCTGCAATCCGGGAGTCGGGCATCTGGTTGATCCGTGAACAGAATGAAGGAGTTCATTACCAATACTATCACCAGTCGTTTATGGACATTATGGTTTAGATTCTGGGCTTCGATATCGTATTTTTGTACATATTTCTTTTCACTATTACTGATCTAGTATGCGGCTATTTATATGAATAGCACAGTACTATGTTTTGAATATTATCTCCCTGCATGGATTAAGATAATATATTTCTTTTTTGAGTCTGTTGCATTTTTCATGGATACTTTTCACAGTTTTGTTGGGCTATTACCTCCCTGCGTGGATACAGGTAACTAGCTTTGCTGCTTCTTCAGAAGATGATAGACTATTGATAAAAATATCGGAATATGCGTATGCATCTACAAAATGTAATTTATGTTTCTTAATGAAATTACGAATTTTTCCATGGGAAAAAATATATATATAGGAATATGCAATAATTAACAAAAAATTATCTTCACTTCGAATTTGTTAAATATTTATTGGCTTCCATTAAAATCTATCATATATTTATTAAATGTAAAATCTATTAAATACAAAGTACAAAAAGATGAGATCACCATTAAAATCAAGCTCAACCTTATTTTTATTTGCCCCAAAACCTGGGGCAACCCCCAAGGTTAATATAAACATACAACAACTTATTTTCTAACTTTCAATTTTTAAAGTCTTTTATTCTTTTTCTTCTTGAAATTAACCTAGCTTTACTTGGGAACATGAGATTTCTCTCAACCTAGAGTGTTCACGTAACAATTGATAAGCAGTAAACCACGACAAAATGCTAAATTTCTAATTGGTATGATAAGCAGTAAATCAGGACAAAATGCTAAATTTCTAGTTGGTATGCTTGATCCAAAAAAAAATACATGCAATCACAATTTCCAATGAGTTAAGAACATTTAATAGTAGAGAAATCACCACAGAGTCCCCAAGCACAACCACCATTTTAACCTAAGGTAGTTATTTGTAGCAAGTTTCCCAATATTTCATGCACGTGTTTTTCTTCAATAAACTCATATTTGCAGTGTGATAATAAAGGGGAAATTATGACACTTCCAAATTTGCTCTTCTTCATGTAATATTAATAGCAAAGAAGCAAAGCACTTAAGTGATCTAAAGAAGACAACACACAAAGTAAAACCCATAAATATGGATATGAATGAACAAAAGGATATCAATGTACAAATATGTCTATAAGTATAAAGTTATATGCAAGGTTACTTGCTGCAATCTAAATTTTACCTATGGAATATTGTTAAGACGCAGAAAATGATCAGACATTGTTGAACCAGGGAACACATCCCCACAAATATGATACCTATAGGAGTGTAAGGTTTCCAAATGATGTGAATTACAGGGATATTGGTAGGTTTCCAAAGAATGTGAATTATATGGATGTTGGAATCTATGCAGGAAAAAAATCTCCCCAAGACATGTTACCTTATGTTCACACAACGAACAGAGTTAACTATATCGTTCAAGCAAAGTGGAAGTTTTGTTGACCTTAATAACATAAGGATGTAGTGTATCTCAACATATGACCAAAGGTACAAATTTAGGATGAATTTGAAAGAAAATGGCATCTAATCCAAAGATGGAGGCCCTCTTTGTTAGTTAAAAAAAAAAAAAAAACATTTACAAACTAAAAAACAAATAGGTTTATTGTATTGCAAAGGACTAGGAATAAAACAATGACAAGAGAGACAGGTGAGGTTCACCAAAATATTGTCATTTGGGAGCATTTCCATCAATGGTAATGCCTTGAACTACTTCTCCAAACTAATGTTATTGTAGTAGTAATTGTTACAATTGATGACATGCTTTATGCTATAACTGCCATGTATAGTACCAACCTTGGCTCCAACTTCGATAAGTTTCCAAATTAGGTTAAATTGGTTGTTGTTAACTTCCTTAAGCTTCCCATTTGATTCCTCTCACCCAGTTTAACTTCTAAGTAGGAAGTTTTAGGCTCCCGATTACTAATATTGTTACTTTTCGTTGGAGAATAATGCTCCAATGCAAATAAATGTAATAGCTATTATGTAGGGATTATGCTATAGGACTATAATGGTCTATGGAGATGATCATAAGGGAAATCCATTGTTATTATTGACAAGATTTTTGAGAGATTTCCAAACATTCGATAAACGAATGGACCAAAGTTGAGAAATATATTATTGACTTTAAAGTTGAGAGACTTGATAGAAATTCCAAAAAAAATCATGCCATAAAATTGTTGGGTGAGTTTCACAATAAAAACTATTAGGTTATTTGTTTTAGCTTATAGACACCAAAAAGTATGTTAATCGATGTAGGTTTTATTTGAAATGTCAGAGACTTTATTTAATGACAAAAAATATACCCTAAATTCATAGGGTTTCGACCTCATGACCTAATACTTGCAAATGAAGAAAATCCTATTGGGATGGATTGCAGATGACTTTGTGAAATCACCTAGGCTAGAGGAGTAGGAATAGAGTTAATTGCAAGGTTAGTGGTCGATCAAGGGAGATTTTTATCAAAATGTCCATAATGATGGAACAAGAATCGGGGACAATGGGGAGAAGGAAAGGGAATGTGACCATCGATGGTTTCACTGTGTTATGGATTGATAATGGTGTTTGGAGAGGTTTATGACATGAGTTTTCCATTATTATTGACAATATCCCTATGAGACTTTTCAAATATTCAAGAAAGAGACGAGCTAAAAAAATTCCATGTTAGTTTCAAAATAGAGATATTAAACTTGATTTTAAAGCAAATGAGCGCTTAAAAGTATTAAACTCATTTTTTGCATGTTGTCACCTACGAAGGATTATTTATTTGGCATGTTAGAGAATTTATTTTATGTCAAAAAAACTACCCAAAAATCAAAGAAAATTCTATTGGAATGGATTTCGAGAGGGCTCTTTGAAATGATCTAGCCAAGGGGAGAAGGGATATATTCTGGAAGGTTGAGTGTCCAGTCAAGGGAGCTTGCTATCAAAGAGGGATCAACTTATCGGGGATGGTGTAGAGAGGAAAAGGGAACGAAACCATAGAGGGTTTGACAGTGGTAGCGAAGAAGGACTTTTTGAAAGGCTCGTGAGGGGAATTGGAACAAGAATTTAGAGGGAGAGAGAGAGAGAGAGACTCATGAGGGAAATCAGATTTAGAGAGAGAGGGAGACTCGTGAGGGGAATTGAATTTAGAGAGAGAGAGAGAGACTCAAGAGGGGAATTGACTTTAGAGAGAGAGAGAGAGAATTGAGAGAGAGGGGAATTGAATTTAGAGAGAGAGAGAGAGTTGAGAGAGGGGGGATTGAATTTAGAGAGAGAGAGAGAGAGAGAGAGAGAGAATTGAGGGAGAGGGGAATTGAATTTGAGAGAGAGAGAGAGAGAGACTCGTGAGGGGAATTGAATTTAGAGAGAGAGAGAAATGAGAGAGAGGGGAATTGAATTTAGAGAGAGAGAGAGAGAATTGAGAGAGAGGGGAATTGAATTTGAGAGAGAGAGAGAGAATTGAGAGAGAGAGACTCGTGAGGGGAATTGAATTTAGAGAGAGAGAGAGAGAATTGAATTTGAGAGAGAGAAGGGAATTGAATTGAATTGAGAGAGAGAGGGGGGGAATTGAATTTAGAGAGAGAGAGAGAGACTTGTGAGGGAAATTGAATTTAGAGAGAGAGAGAGAGAGAATTGAGAGAGAGGGGAATTGAATTTGAGAGAGAAAGAGAGAATTGAGAAAGAGGGGAATTGAATTGAGAGAGAGAGAGGAGAATTGAAAGGGAGAGATGGAGAGAGAGATGAATTGAGAGGGAGAGAGAGAGAGAGAGACTCGTGAGGGGAATTGAATTTAGAGAGAGAGAGAATTGAGAGAGAGGGGAATTGAATTAGAGAGAGGGGAATTGAATTTAGAGAGAGAGGAATTGAAAGGGAATAGGAACATGAATTCAGAGAGAGAGAGAGAGAGAGACTCGTGAGGGGAATTGAATTTAAAGAGAGAGAGAGAGAATTGAGATAGAGGGAATTGAATTTAGAGAGAGAATTGAGGAGAGGGGAATTGAGAGGGAGGAGAGATAGGAACAAGAATTCAGAGAGAGAGAGACTCGTGAGGGGAATTGAATTTAGAGAGAGAGAGGCTCATGAGGGGAATTGAAAGGGAATAGGAACAAGAATTCAAAGAGAAAGAGAGACTCGTGAGGGGAATTGAATTTAGAGAGAGAGAGGAATTGAATAGGAACAAGAATTTAGAGAGAGAGGGGGGATTAAAAGGGAATAGGAATAAGAATTTAGAGAGAGAGGGGGGGAATTGAAAGGGAATAGGAACAAGAATTTAGAGAGAGAGAGAGAGAGTGATAGAGAGAGGAATTGAAAGGGAATAGGACCAAGAATTTAAAGAGACCGAGAGAAAAGGTTCTTTTGATAGGAACAATGAAAGAGAAAGGGATGATCCTTCTTCACAAGGTGGGGGACAACTGGACCTTTCCATCTTGAATAGAATTGCACTTGGTGATCTTACTTTCAACTCCAAACCTATCACTTCCAACTTGACAATATTGCTTGAGAAAATATTAATGGCACAAAGACTATTGTGCTACTGTTTGCAATGACATTCTTAAGGTAAGCTTCTTCCTCTCACTTATATGTTGTTATATTTAATTAGATAATGGAATTTTTCTTCAATGTAGTTCTCCCAAAAGTTCTCCTTTTGTTTGCTTGTCCTTATGCTCATTCCCATGACTATTACATAACCATAAAAAAATATCGATGTTATTTATTTCATTAATTTATTCAACTATTAATATCCCAAATTTTCATTTTAGAGAGGTTTTAGACTACGATTATATATCAATTTACTGAAAAGTCAACTTTATGTATTGAACTTATAAAGTTGTACATTGCATGCTCCTATAGAGAAAATCAAAACAAAATAGAACATTTGAAAATATTGCATTTTGAAATATTGCTTGCAATTGTGTTTGGAAAAATGATTTATTCTTAAAAAAATACTTTGATATGTAGTTTAGTAATGAATCTTTTCATCTCTAGTTTTACATCTTTATTGAACTGAGGAACTAAACAATGTTGACCTATTAGGAGGTGAAGGCTAGGGAAAAGGCATGGCATGATTTCCATATCAAGCAAAATCAATTCCAAGTTGATAATCTTGTATTGATGTATGACAACAAATTTCTAAAACACTCTGGGAAATTTCAGATGCATTTGTTTGGATTGTATACTATCCAATGTGTCAAAAATTCAATGATATTACAATTGGAGAAACTGAATGAGGGTCGTGTCAATGAACTTATCAATGGGAACTAACCAAAATTATATAGAGACAATTGCCCCACTTTTCATAGTAGATCTATTTGTAGGGAAAAAACTCCTTTATTTTTGTAACCTTATTAGTGTTTGCAGGTAGATGTTGTGAAGCAGAGAACCTAGAGAATGTTGTTCCTACAAGAACAATGTGAAAAACTTGGGAGAGTAGATATTTCTCATTGCAGCAGTGAAGGACTAATGCAGTGCACACCAAGAAAATTGAAATTTTGGGTGACCAAGTAGCCAAGGAAAGTGTGCAGTACTAGTGATAGCATGAAAAGTGGACTATAGCTAGTGGTCGATGATGGTAACTAAAACCAGGAAATTATAAAAAAGCATCGGAAAAAGAATGTGACACCCATGTGGATGGGACACCATGGAAATTTATGTAAAAAGACATTAAATTTAGTTAAAGAAAAGCATGTCCTAGATTGGAAACTATATCAGAAAGGTTGTTGACATGACTTCCACCATGGTTAGAATCACAGACAATGTTCTTGTTTGGTGAAGTTATTATAAGATATGACCAATATTATGAAGAGTTATTGCAACTAAAAATGTGCACAAGACATGTAAGTCACTAGTACTTCATCCAACCATTTTCTCATTATCTCATATTTGTGAGAATAGATCTGAGGTATGAAGCACAAACAAAGAGAGGTTCTAAAATCAAAGTGTAGTTGCAAATGAATTTTTTAGTTGTTAGATACATATGTCAGGGAATCATCGTCAGTTCCCAAGAAATTAGGGACAAAGGGCGCTAGTGGTGTGCCACCTCCACAACTTGTTGCAAAACCAAAAACTTAGTTGTTGAAAGAGATGAAGTATAAACTGTTAACAAATCCATTTCTACAAGGAAATAACAAACAAGGTGACATGCTTAACATGATTGACAAGCTAAAAAATAATGACCATGATGTCGCATACCTTGACACGTTTCCCAATTTTCTCAGGACAAGTACATGACTATCATAGTGCAACCAAAAATTTCACAGGTATATGAACCTCAGCAATGGACTAGGGGGCTTGATAAATTGGGTATTTTAATTTTGTTGGATATCCCCAATTTTGGTCCTAGTAACAAAGTAAATATTTGTGTTAAATTACTATTGATTTGTGTACAAAACATAATTATGTAGCTCGATGGGCCCATAGAAATTGATTTATATATTGTATCTCGGATTAACGGGTTATCCATGGTAGGAGAGGATCCATAAAATCTCTTTGACAAAAAGAATGAAAAGTATAATGCCGAGGAGGTGATAGAAAAATATAGTGCAATTTTCGGATAGAGGGGGGTATTAATCTCCTTTATAAGTGATGAGAAAGTGCAGTTTTCCATGCAACTAATGTCTTCTAAGTTTCTTAGGAAGTGCCAAAAGGAGTAATTCCCCATAAGAGAAGTGGTTTCCACAATGAAATGCATCGCAAGTTTTCAAATGAAATGGGCCACCTTTATACTAAATCAATTTATGTAGGACTGCTTGTAGGCACAGGATAGGAATGCAGAGTTCCACTATACATGGCCACTGATCCTGATTTCTTTGTAAAAATGGAAAGTCTCTCAAGGTACCAACTTTCCTTTTACCAAACAAGATGAAATTCATCACACCATGGTTTGGATCAATCTAGTATACTTATGATAAAAAGAGTTGGATGAATACAAATATAAAATTTTATATATGGAAATAAGTCAGTTATCATGCTATTTTTAAGGCAACGTGCATTTTGGTCCAGGTCGTTGAAGCCTATAAGGAAATTGCAATGTTCCAAACAACTCCTCACCACATGTCTATATAGGCACATGCATACCTTGAAAACCAATGGTGGAAGTGTTGTTACAAGCTTGATGAGAATGTAGTGTCACAAATAATGAATTACTAGTCGATGAATTGGCATATACCAACCCCTAATGAGCATTAACAGGTACATACAGTTGACGATGGCAAAAAATGGGACTGTCAAGGACCAAAATAGACTGGGCCATCTTCCCCACAACCGAAGGAATACCAAAAACCTTCACAATAGGAACCTGAACAAGAGGGTCCCAACACGCCTCAATGGGAACCCAAGGAAGAGGAAGTTGCACCAAGAGGTGAGAAGAGGCCATTGTAAGGTCAGAAGAAGGGTGCCAAAAAGAATAAAAAGGTTAGCAAGATAATGATCCTTGAAAAACCTTCTATGTTGGAGGAGGACTTAGAGAAATTAGTTTAGAAAATCAAGTAAGTGATGGGGTAGGGAATTTTCACTCTTGTCATAGCTATTGAGAAAACTTTGCAGGAGCAGAGGGAATTGCATGATCAAACGTAGTAGCAGCTAGAGAAATTGCATCTAATGATCAAGGCATCCAGGAAAAGTACTCCTACAACAAGTGTAGCAGAGCCAACAACTATGACTCTTGTACTGGAGATATGACCAGAACCATCAAAACCATCCCAAAATTTAGCAGAGCATCACACCTTGGTCATCCCCCTAGTTGCAGTACACTTCATGGCCACTAATGACCAACAACGGGCTCAAGTGTTTCCCCAGGTAGATCTAATTATTTCTTAGTTACCAATGCATGTTTTACATTCTTAGCAACAACACATTACCTAAGAAGTACAGTTTCAAGCACAAGAAACATTGGTGGTCTTGATCTAGCTCACTAAGGATCGTGAGGATCTATAAGATGCACACACACAGTTGGAAGAAGCAAGGAAACAAGTTGAAGAAATAAAAGGGACACTCTGACGGGGTATCGAAGCACTATATAGTAAGATGTCAGGTGTCCCCATGGAAACTAACACTCCCATAGAGGAGAAATTTTCCAATATTGAAGAGGTTGTTCATGGCCTAAAAGAAAAGGTTGTAGAGCTACAATTAGATATCAAGCCCACTACCCCACTAGAAGAACTAGAAAGAAGGGAAAGCATATATATAACCTCCAAATATTTTGAGAGTGCATCAAAGATTGAAAATGAGTGCACAAATTATATGAGGCCAACATAGATTTATGGAATAAATTGCAAGATAATGTCGAGCTCAAAGACATTGGGATGAGGATTCAAACAATGGAGCAACAAAATGAAACTATATGTAGCTGTTATAAAATGAAAAAGTTTCAATTGTCAAAAGTGCAGCATTGGGAAGAAAGATTAACCAATAAAGAGTGGAGCAACAACAACTAGCTCAAAAAGTAAAACAATTGCAAGTTGAATCCATGCAACTCATAGATGATCTCGCTGCAGCACAAATCACAATGTACAATGCACAAAGTCATTCCTGAGAATGAAACTTTCTTCCAAATTATTCCTATGCCTTTTAAGGCTACCACAAATATTATAGGATTGGTAGAGGCAACAAAAAAAATCACACACACTACTAAAGAAATATTTGAAAAAATTGTGGCAAAGACTATAGAGGTTCTTTCTTCCATTGGTTCACAACCACAACAAAGTGGCCCAAGGATGAGCCACGAATAGTTTTGGGGGAGTATTGGGGATAAGAAATAAAAATGAGAAAAGGGAGAAATTTTTTGAAATGTTTTCTAGGTGTGGAGAAATCACGCGAAGGATGAAGGAAACTACACACAACATGCCACATATTCCTCACAGAATGCACAAATATGTGATGAAGGTCAAGAATACTACGCCTTAAACAAAATATTCCTTGGTTGGTAGTGTATCCTCCAACTATGCAGATTGGTTAGATATGGGCAATGGTTGTGATTCATCCCGGTTTGGTCTAATGAATGGTTTTAGCTCAACATGTATGAGGATGATGCATTAGGGAAAGCTAGCTAGGTGAGCTAGCTGGGGATTCCTTGAAGTAGGATATTGAAGAAAAAAGCTATAAAAGGAATTGTTTCCAATAGTAGTGGGTTATGTTGTCTGATTAGTGGTTTTTTTGCTTTGTTTGATTTTATTTTTTGTTCAGTTGTTGAATAATAGTTCTGCTATCTCATTGTGTTGATGATTGTATTATGGATCTGATAGTATATTTTTCTATTGTAAATATTTACTCTATTTATTGTAATAGCGTTGGCTAGACAGTGTAATAAATTATCATAATTTGAGTTCTCATATTAGGGTATATAGAGTTTGTGTATAACTTGTGCTACGAATGATTATTATAAATATGAAATATCCAGAGGTTTTGTTCCAGTTTCATGGTTTTATCACTTGTCTTTCGTATCAATAGTGAGATCAACGAAATAATTATAGAGTCGTAACAAAGTTTGTGGCAATGTTTTGTGTTAATAGTGTATAGTTGAATTATATTGTAAATAAATGTGACACTGCATAAATAAATGAACTTTGCCTCTTTTGTTTTGAAGCAGAGTTGGCTTTTCGCTCACGCAATGAATTCCTGTCGAAAGTTTAATTTTCTAGTTAAACCACATAATGTGTTCAAACAATACATGTTGTAGTTGTTGGGAAGGTTTCAATGCATGTTGTAAGGGTGTATGAATTCATTTTTGTTTAATGAATATATCTATGACATATGGAAACTGCATTAGTTCGAGGTGGGTTATTTTCAATCAAAGTCATCTCTATTTCCCCTGTTTCCTTGCACAACCTTCTGTTCACATGCCAAAATGAACTGCCAATAGTAAGGGACTCTACTAGGTCTAAAGTAAAAATTATACGTCACACCATTTGGGATAGGATCTTCATTCAGTATGTGGGCTGAACTGCCACCATGTGTGTTTTTTCTTGTATATCAAATGCATAGAAGCTAGTGTGAGAGCAAGTGTGAAATGCCTAGAGAATGAGGACGAAATCAGTTCACAATTGAAAAAATTGTAGAACAATGTACAAGAACATAGCAACAATACAATAATAAAATCATGCCTCAAGAGGAATCAATTAGCTAAGACCATCTTAAACATATCAGTGAGAAAGTACTAGAGGTTAACTATAAATTAGTTCACAGTTAGTTACTAGAATAACATGGAATAAGAGAGAAAATATTCAAAGCAAACATATAAGTCATACGCCATCAATTAGTTCATTAACATAAAACCAATATGAAAGAACACATGCACACATAATTGGAGCATCGGTTAGCCATGACAACCAACAGAAGAATGCATGGGAATTTGTACGAAAATGAAGAAATTATTATTAATAATGTTGCAAATCCAAGTACATGTGCCATAGACCCATCAAAATCTAATAATGGAATGAGAGTTTCTCATATCATCTCCTAGACAAAACCCTAGCCTCACCACCAGTCATCCCAAAAGCTGCCAAGAGTAAGAGAGCTCTAGCTACATAAGCAAAAACATGTATCTAAATGTTAGTGAAGCTTAAGTACCAAAATCCCCTTCCCCTTGAGGTACGAGGACATATTTATACAAATAGGTTAGATGATCTTTCACCTTATCCATGACTTTTCATATGCTCCATGACCTTTTAATCATAATGACTTTTCCTAATCATATCGACTCACATGATTTTAGCATTTTTTATTTTTATAGGTATAACATAAAATAACATTTGCAATATGACAAAGGGAACACAGTGGACTTTTATGTTACATCATATTTGAAGTTTGGATTATTGATGTAGCTGAGCAAACAAACTGCCATGTTGATTTTATTTTAACATTGATAAAATTATGGATCATCTAGAGCTTTCTCCTTTGCTTGTACCATCTTAGTGTGAATTGATCTTGCTCTCCCAAAGATTGTATTTTGTCCTTTAACCTACTTTTGTGATTTCTTCTTTTTGACTAGTGTATTTCCTAGTGAAGATTTGATAAGCCCAATGCCTGCTCAAGTGATTCACCCCAATGTGTTTGAGCTACTCCAAACCTTTAAGACGAATCCTTTCCTTGGATGTATATGCTTCTACCATCTCCTTAATATTGAATAACTCATTTAAAATCTTTACTGCCTCTTTTTGGTTTTTGTTTCTCCCCTAGAAATAATTTCAATCACAGGGTTAATATCTTTTCCTTGTTCAAGTTTCATTGAAGCACAATGTTAAGAATAAAATCATCTCCAAAAATCATGGCTATGAAAAATTGTCATTGTCCAATTCCCACTCTATGTCTGAGCCCACCATATGACATACGGCAATGATATCATGTTTAATCATATTTCATTAGTAACATTTCATTGGTTCTTCAATTGTATGCCAAATTCATATAGGACACCAAAGAAAGGACTTTACTAGAACAATTGAAATCAATCTAGTTTTTGTTGCCAAAGTAATAGAGTTGAAATGCATGTGTGTATAAGATGTGCTTTGTAGTCTTTCCCCTTTTGTCTCTTAGAATACGTTCTCAAACTCTAGTTATATCTTCTTCATTTGCTTGCAACCAGTAACCTACAAGAATAGCATGTACCTTCTTATTGACCTCAATCCAACTGCATCTGGGCGTATTTTCAATGTCTCTATATTTCATTGTCTAATGCATCTCTCTCATGTATGGCCACTTTTCAGCATCAATATATATGTTTGAAAGTAGCTCATAAGGCACAGAAAATTTTAGCTTGAAAATTAGTTGTTCTGCACATTCTATCATTGCTTTATTATAATAAATGTTGCAAGCACTGAGAAAACAACTCCAAGAAAAAGCATCAAGTTCTACTGAAACTTTATTAATTAATTCTAGTGTTTCGTTAAGATTCCTAGCATGGCTAAGAAGGTTGACCATGTATCTGCAGTGTTAAATCTTAAGTATAATGTAATAATCATAGAACCAATCAACTATCATTTCTTCATTCACAAGGCTAGATGGCTCTACTTTTAATTATGTAAGCATGGACTCCTTTGCCTTGTTTTAGAGATCCTAATGTGTGAATGCTAGCAACAAAGTTTCCCTAGTGACTAAACTAGGTATAACATCTTCTAGAAACAATGTCAAGGTTGGGTAGGCATGTCCATTCTATGCATAAACACCAATCAATGCATTCCATGATACCACATCTAACCAATCCACAAGCATGTCATCTTATTATTCCCACACCTAACATTCATAAATATAAGGAAATTCCACACAGAAACATCCAACTCAAATCCACTTTGAATTACATAAACATGAATCAACTTGTCATATTTCAAGGCTTCAACATACACAGAATAAGAGGTAGTTGAGTTTGTCTTCAAGCCTAGAACCTACATCTTCTAAAAAATTCTAAGATTACACCCTAATACCTATTTTGTTATGTCCATTAGCCACGAAATAACATGAAATCACATTTATTTCAACCATGATTTATTCATTTATTTTGGGGTCAAACATATAAACAAGGCCATTGACCCATGCATAAGCAAATTCATGGCATGCTATCTATATACTTGGAATCTCATCCTAATTGTTTAATGTGCAATCAATATAAAAACATTTGCTAAAGATTTAGTAGTACTAGTATCATCACATAACCTGAAGTTTTCTATCAATCTAAACATAGCTTAATTTTGTCTTCACATGACCAGGTATAGGTGGAAGTGATCACCATTTACCACGAACAAAGTTTAGACCTTTCCAATAATTTATTCAGGAATTTGCATCATTTATCCGTACATAAATCAATTCTTCTATGGTATTTGTGAGTTTTCACGAGAAACAGAGCTGAAAAACTAGAAATGAATCAGTGTCATTAAATCAGTGGTAGATCATTATAGTTGCAGATACAATATTGTGAATCCTCTTGTTATGCTCTTAACCTGCAAGACGATTACCAGAATACCAAATATCTGAAGAAATATACCCAGAACATAGAATAGTGAGAAACAAGAGCAAGTATTTTATTATTCAGAAAGCAATGTTCACTTGCCTCTTCGAGGGGGCAACCTCCAATAGAGCAGAGCTCGATTACAAAATAAGACACGATGCTCCTCGCAGGGAGTCTCTATCCTTTATATATGACTCATACATGCAATACCATGGATCAATACCATGGTTCTTATTAATACCATCTATCTAATACCATGGCCCATTTGCAACTAACTGTGGTCCCGTCATTAATTGCGGGTTAACCACTTACAATTATTAATATGGGCTTTATTGACTCTTTACTTAACTATAACTATGACTCGATCCTACTACATAAATAAGGGGGTTAGGGTGGGACCCTAACATGCCCTCCCCCTTAAGAATAGCCTTGTCCTCAAGGCTGAAGCTGCAGAAACTGCTGAAGAATAGTGGCTGGTTCCTAGGTTGCATCTTCTGGAGAGGTGTCTTTCCACTTGACGAGGACTTCCCTGATCATGCGGCCACGCAGGTGCCATTCTCGTGTGTCTAGGACCTATTCAGGTTGGAGCCAGATTGACCCTTCTTCATCCAATTTAGGTAGACTGGTTTGAATTCTGCAATTGTTCCCAATCACTTTCTTGAGGCATGAGACATGGAAAACTGGATGGATTTTTGCAGTGGGTGGCAAAGCTAGTTTGTAGGCCACTTCTCCAATGCGTTGAAGTACTTGATATGGTCCGTAGAATTTTGGAGATAGTTTATGACAACCCTTGTCTTTGAGTGAAGTTTGCTTATATGGTTGTAGCCTCAAAAATACCTGATCCCCTTCTTGAAATTGGTGCTCTGAGCGATGCTGATCTACCTGTTGCTTCATGCGGTTTTGAGCTTGATGAAGATTCTCTCTAAGATGGGTGAGCATGGTTGTGCAGTTTTGTAGGAGTTGATCCACTGCTTGTACCTTTGAGCACCCCTTGATATAAGAAGTAGGGGAAGGAGGGAGTTGACCATAAACTGCTTCATAGGGAGTCACTTTGGTGGTGGCATGATAGTTGGTGTTATACCACCATTTAGCTAGAGGCAACCACTGTACCCATAGATGTTGCTTTTCTGAAGTGAAACACCTAAGGTAGGTTTCCAGACATTTGTTGACGGCTTCAGTTTGACCATCCGTTTGTGGATGATAGGAAGTACTGAGTTTTAGTTGGGTGCCTTGTAGCCTGAAGAGTTCCTGCTAAAAATTACTGGTGAAGATTGGGTCACGATCAGACACAAAAGAAGTGGGCATGCCATGCAATTTGAAGATCTAATGCATGAAAGATTGAGCGACCAAAGTTGGTGTAAACGGGTGGGGTAGGGCGCAGAAATGAGCATACTTAGAAAGTCGGTCCACAACCACCATGATGACTAACTTGTTTCCTAACTTTGGATGACCTGTAATGAAATCCATAGAAACCTCCGTCCATATAGATGTCGGGATGGGCAACGGTTGTAATGTGCCTGGTGCTTTGACTGTCTCCCCTTTGTGGCGTTGACAGACCTCGCATTCCGCTACAAAAGTAAGGATGTCCTTTTTCATGCTTGTCCAAAAAAATGATCTTTTAGTGTGAGCATATGTCTTCTGAAAGCCTGAATGTCCTGCAATGGGGGATGAGTGCAATTCTGCCAAAATGTGGCTTTTGAGGGTGGATGTTGGTGATATTATGACTCTGTCCTTGTAGCGAAGAATCTCATCCTGCCACGAGTAGCCCTTGGTGGAATTTGGATTCGCCTGCAATTGAGTAATGAGTTGGGAGAGCCAGGTATGTGAAAACCATTCCCTAAAAGCCTCTTCAATCCATTCTGGAATGGGAAGGGAAATTGCAAGCAGGGTACTTTCCTCCTCAAATTGGCGAGATAATGCATCTGCTACACTATTTTCGCGCCCTTTCTTGTAAATGATCTCATAATCATATCCCAGCATTTTGGTGAGCCATTTATTTTGTTGTGGGGAGGATAGGCATTTCTCCAAAAAATATTTAAGCCTGTGATGGTCTGTGCGGATTTGGAAATGTCGCCCTAGTAAGTAAGGTCGCCAGGTATCTACTGCATGTAAGATGGCCATCATTTCCTTCTCATAGGTAGATTGTCCCAAATTCTTCCCACTTAGTTGTTGGCATGTGAAGGCCAAGGGTCAACCTTCCTACATTAAGACTGCCCCAATACCCGTACTCGAAGCATCACATTCAATGACAAAAGATTTGGTGAAATCAGGTAGTGCTAAGACTCGAGTGGAACACATGGCATTTTTGAGAGCTGTAAATGACGGTTGTGCGTCATCATTCCAGAAGAATTAATTTTTCTTGAGGAGTTGAGTGAGGGGCTTCGCAATGCGACCATAATTGCGGACAAATTTGCGATAATAGCCTGTGAGACCCAAAAATCCTTGCAGGCTCTTCAAGGTCTTAGGTTGAGGCCAATCCTGCATTGCCTGGATCTTTTTGGGGTCCACCTTGACACCTTCATGCCCCACAATGTGGCCCAAATACTCAACTTCTTCCATGCCAAAAGAACATTTGGACATCTTAACAAATAATTTATGCTTGCGGAGCAGTTGCAAGAGCAGATCTACATGCTGAAGATGTGTGGCCCAAGTGCAACTATAGATGAGGATGTCATCGAAGAAGACAAGGAAAAATTTCCTGAGATATGGTTTGAGAAGGTGGTTCATAAGGCTTTGAAAAGTAGATGGGGCATTACAAAGACCGAATGGCATGAGCAGGAACTCATAATGGCCTTCATGAGTTCTGAAAGCAGTCTTTGGAATGTCGACTTCCTTCATGCGAATTTGGTGGTAGCCTGAGCGAAGATCCAGCTTAGTGAAGAATTGAGCCCCATTGAGTTCATCCAGCAAATCATCAACAACCGGGATGGGAAATTTATCTTTGACTGTCAACTTATTGAGGGCCCTGAAGTCTGGACACATCCGCCATTCCCCATATTTCTTGAGCACCATGACCACCGGTGATGAATAAGGACTAATGCTGGGACGAATGACACCTGCTTCCAAAAGTTCCTTGATTATTTTTTCTATTTCATTCTTTTGGGTGAACGGATATCTGTATGGGTGCACATTTAGTGGTTGGACCCCTGGAACCAAGGTGATGCTATGATCATGTTCCCCTCTCGAGGGTGGAAGCTCATGAGGCTTGTCAAAGACTGGCAGATGGTTATTTAAAATCTGTTGCATCTCAGGATGAATCGGCAGAGAATTGGGTTCGACGGCCTGGATGGCATTAAATTAAGCTATAACTCCATGATGGCCCTTTTTTAGCAATATTTCCATCCTATGTGAGCTGATGATAGAGGGAGCTCCCACCTGGAGTCCACGAAGGGTATGTGTGGAGTTGTTCTGCTTAAAGCTCATATATAACTCCTGGAAATCCATTGTGATTGGCCCAAGAGTGTGAAGCCATTCAGCACCGATGACAATGTCGCACCCTCCCATGTGTATGGCAAACATGTGGGTCTTCAACTAATAATCCCCCATTTGAAGTTTGACATTTTCACAACGGCCTTCACATTTCATTGTTCCCCCATCCGCAATTTGGACTTGGAAGTTAGAAACTGCTCATACAAAACAATGCACTGCTTCCGCGACTTTTTGGTGGATGAAATTATGTGTACTTCCACTATCAATCAAGACTACTACTAGGCGATGTTTAGTAAAACCTCTGATTTTGAGAGTTTGAGGTGAAGAAATCCCTGCCAAAGCATGCAGCGAAATAACTGGTTCGTCAGGGACATTGTCCTTCTGGTTGTCCTCTTCTACCTCCTCCGTTCCTCAAGTGGTGGGGCTTCCTCCGATGAGCTGTAATCAGTGGCATCAATTTGAAAAAATTTGGGCTCCTTGCATTTATGACCTGGGGAGTATTTTTCATCACAGTAGTAACATAATCCCTGCTTTCTTATTTCTGCCATTTCTGCAGGTGACACCTTTTGAACCTTAAGTGTTTGAGTCGTGCTGTGAGCCTATGGGGGGCGACCCTTGGCGGTGAAATTTGGGCGAATGGACTGGGCTGCTAACGCACGTTCCACGTTACGAGCTACCTTGCAAGCCTCTGACCATGTGGGAGGGTGGTGTAGTCAGACGTGGGCTTGTATGGCCTCTTTAAGACCGTTGATAAAACATTCTGTGTAGAACGCATCTGGGAGATCCCTAGTGTGGAAAGCTAAGGCTTCAAAGGCTGTTACATATTCATCCACTGTGCCAGTCTGTCGAAGCTTAGTGAGACGACCCAAAAAAGCAGATTCCTGGTCAAAGCGCTCTGTAAGAGCTTTCTTGAAGGTGGCCCAAGTCAAAAAACTTCCATTGCAACGTTGATGCCATTCCCACCATTTCCATCTTTCATTGTCCAAGTACATGCTCCCCACCATGAGCTGAGTCTCATTATCTAATATGTTATTCAGATTGAAATACTGCTCCATTTGTGCTACCCATGCGGCCAGGTGAGAACCATCAAATTTATGCATATCCAGCTTGGGAGGTCGCGGACGGGATTGTTGGTGGGTGCCCCAGAGGTGAAGAGAGTGGCTAGACTCACCCTCACTATGTCCATTGCCAATATACGCCTCCTCGCGGGCTTCCTCCTTGCCCTTAGAGAGTGCGTCAGTTAGTTTGTCAAGCTGAGCTTGGATGGCTTGCAAGGATTGTTCAAGTTTGTCGATCTTCTCATAGGCCATAGCTTGAGCTCTAGTTGCTACCATGCACCGATCCGATGTACTTGAAATTTGGGACCGCCCGAATTTTTTTCACTAACAATTGAATGATACCACCTTGCTCAACTCATCGTCCTGATTCTTATGGGCTAGATCACCAATAAGCACCCCAAGGGGTCTCCTAATGGAGTTTTACTCCTTGCTTAGGAATACTGCAGTAGCCGAATCCTCAAAATGTCAATGCTGCCAAAAGTCCTGCGAAAATCACACCTCGGTATAGGAACCCCACACAACTACTCAAATCTGGTGGATCTGGGAGATCTGAATGGCTAATCGGATAGCTCTGATCGGCGGACAGATTGCTGCTGCGGATCTGATGGATCTAATAGATCGGAAAGGTTGGTTTGCTAACTCGGAACTGCGGGACTGATGTCTGCTGCTGCTGCAAACCCCTTGCGACATCTGATCTGGCAGAGATTATGCGTGATCCCAAGATAGAAAAGGGAACTATGGTCTCGAGGAGTGTCAGGTGCTACAGATCGCAATATACATAAGGTCTGACAGTAGTACTCGGCCCAATGTTTCAGGACTCTAACTAAGGAGGATCAACCGTACCCTTAGCCGTACAACCCTACTACCCTATCGTACTAGCGAGTAATATCTCCGAGTGCTGTTCTTGGTGTACTGTAGCAGCAAGATGGCCGACGGTTTATCTATGGCGAGGTTTCAAAGGAGCTAGGGGGCTTCCGATATACCCCGAGAGTACTTGGAAGACAGTCCGTGTGCGGTTTTGTCTAATGCGCTACTGCTCGAAGGGGTACCCACAGGGGTTACAAGGGAGTCCAACAAGCGTGACCACCTCTTGTATTTCCTGCGTGCATGTCTCCCCAAATCCGCAGGTTTATGCGCTCAACGACAGATCCCGTGGTTTAAAGACACCGGAACACGTCTCTAGCCAAAAAAAAAATTGCTAAGAAATGGAGATCCCACCTGCCCTAGAAAGTGCTCTGATACCACTTGTTATGCTCTTAACCTGCAAGACGATTACCAGAATACCAAATATGTGAAGAAATATACCCAGAACATAGAATAGTGAGAATAAGAGCAAGTATTTTATTATTCAGAAAGCAATGTTCACTTGCCTCTTCGAGGGGGCAACCTCCAATAGAGCAGAGCTTGATTACAAAATAAGACACGATGCTCCTCGCAGGGAGTCTCTATCCTTTATATATGACTCATACATGCAATACCATGGATCAATACCATGGTTCTTATTAATACCATCTATCTAATACCATGGACCATTTGCAACTAACTGTGGTCCCGTCATTAATTGCGGGTTAACCACTTACAATTATTAATATGGCCTTTATTGACTCTTTACTTAACTATAACTATGACTCGATCCTACTAAATAAATAAGGGGGTTAGGGTGGGACCCTAACACCTCTCCATAGATCAAGATTCCTATTTATCTATGCTTGATTTTGAGTGGTTTCACAAAGAGGCTACTGTTGAATCGGATGTTACATCATTTCCCATTGTTGTGTACAACTTGAGAAATCAATACTTCCACCAAATAAGTTAATTAATGAGCTATAACGTAATATTGGACATAAGTAGCTCCTTGTACACAATAAACTACCTTATGGGAAGGATATTCTCATGAATGGGATCATTAGAAGTTTTAGAATGACCTATACACATTACCATATATTAATTGACAACCCATCAAAAGGCAAAGAGATCAAACGTTAGAGTGTGATGCCTTTAAGATAAGTCACAATTTGATGAGGAAAGATGTGATAAGTTGCAGGTCACAAGTTGCTAAGTTAGAATGTGAATTGAGATGGATAGACTGTGATTATCTTAGTTGTAAATCACGGTCTCACATCACAAAATCAAGAGGGATGATCCTATTGTCATTTGCAATGGCGATCTACGATAAGGGAAATTGCATAATCACAATTTACAAAAGCATGTCGCTATTTCAATATGAAACGAGTGGAAAATTGCTATGATAGATCACTATCTACCTCCTTGGCATGTGATTATTCACAATTTAACTTCCTAGTATGTGACTAAGTCACCATTTACCTTTCTTCCTTGTGATGGAACTCTAGATCCTCATTAGTGTGTGATTATTCACAAAAATGACTTGATTCCCGACTTAAACGCTTCAATTGACACATTGTTTCCCAGACCAAATTTAATATTAATAATACAATATGTACAAATTACAAGAAAATATTGGTAATACTTACCATCACCAAGGCACTCACCATCTATTGCATTTCTTGTATATCCAAAAGAATAAGGGGTTTTCCCTCATTAGCAAAAGTCCATCCTGAGCCTTTAATTCAACTCCCTTTCACCGCTTGCAATATATTTGCTTTCATGCATACTATTTCCATGTAGTCCCTTTGGAATGATATTGATATGTAAAACATGTTTATTTTTATTTATTGTAGGAACCTCCTTAGGTAAAAGGGTAACTAGTTTTTCTCCTACAACTTCATATGATGTAACTTTATCTAGTAGCAAACCGACAAGTTCTTCATGTTTTGGAAGTATTTTGATGAATTTTGGCTTCCTCTTCTTTGATACAACCACACTAATGACTCATGTGGTGTCCTTTCTATTATCCATCTCACCCTCATCTAAGGATTCTAGTTCAAATTCATCACTTGATACCTCCCTAACTTGAGGTCTTGTGTTAGGTCCCTATAATACTAGTGTAACCCCCAAATTGTTATTGTTGTTCCCATGTTAGGTCCCTATAATACTATTTTAGCCCCCCATATTGTTATTGTTGTGCCCCATAGAATCCCATTAATGTTGTCGTTGAGCCCTTACATTATTATCGTTATGTAGGCCCTAAGTATATTTTGACCATTTTGACTCCTATATATAGCAAGGAGGTCTTGTCATTTGAATAATCCAAGAATTGTTCATTTATGTGATGTAAAACGAGGTTTCCCCTCAAATAAGCTTATTTTTAAGTCGTTGATCTATCTTTTCTTCCATTTTGTGATCTAATAACATAACATTTGGTATCAAATCTATGGATCCTAGGACTTCACTTCTTCAAACAAGTCATCTTGGAATTTTCGCTATAACATTTTTTTTGTGAGGCTTGTAAAGCTGAAAATTTTACCACATGGAGTTGAATTATTTTTTAACTTCGTGTAAAAAATTCAGATCTTGGTTCTCTACATTTTCCATATATATGGTCCAAGGAATTTAGGGTTTTTATATGCTCTAGAATTTAGTCTCAAACAGGTGTTCCTAGGAAAATTGTCATAAATTTATCTTCATGCATCAGATTTGAATTTTGTAAAAAGTTACTAGACTTTAACATACTATAGTTTTTCTTTTATCAATTTCAGGGTTAAATTCTAAAACAATGACATGTGGCATACTGTACAAGTTTTCTCTACTAAACCAGTCCACAATTAGGTCATATTGGGAGACTTGGCATAAATTCATCTTGAAGAATCAAATCTCAGTCTCACTAGTGGGTTTGGAAAGAAGAAATAAAATAGTATCACAGAACAAAATGTAGAACTTTGGAGGCTAAAATTACATAGATAAAAAAGTTTCAAGATCGAGCTCCTAAAATTAAGAAAAGGAATATGAACTAGAAGCTAAGTTGGATGGTTTGAAGAATGGTTTAAAAGAATACATGGAAGGTTTGAAGGATGGTTTAAAAACATAAATGAAAAGCTACCTAGAAATGTTTGAAGGGAGGTTTTACAAACTTGTTACAAGAAATGCTTCCTAGTGGTGACAAGGTATTCTATGAAATTCATAATAAGGACAAAAGGAATATGAATTACGATTTTAGAGACTCAAACATTAGGTTTAAGACCCACCACATTCCAAAGATCGATATGAGGAAGTTTGATGTAAAGGATTTGGGAACATGAACACTACAAATGGAGCAGTTCTTTGATCTACACGACGTGCAACATACAAAAAAGGTAAACATTGCATCTTTATATTTAGAACCTAATAAATTTGTATGGTATTAATGGCTTTGTTCTTGTAAATAATTTGTTACTTGGATAATTTGTATGGAGGAATTGATAGAACACTATGAGGATATGAAAAGAAAAACCTTCTTTATCCAAATGATAAATCTTAAACAAAAGGGTTCAGTTGGGGAGAACAATGAGGACTTCCAAAGATTGAAGATCAAGGTAATTGATAATACATAGGAGCATATGATTGATGTCTTCATAGGGACTTTAAAGAATAATATACAACATGATGCCCACCATTGGGAACCTAAGTCATTGGAGAATGCATTCAAGGTGGCAAGAAAATTTGAAAGAAAAATTATGGCAACAAGGAGCTCTACCACTCACAACTATAAATATAGAAATGTTGAAGCTCCTAGCTTCCGACAACCTATAAGGTTGACACCACAAAAACTAAAGGAAAAAATATCGAAAGGACTTTATTATAGTTGTGATAGGAAATACACTAAAGGTCATAAGTGTGAGGAGAAGAAATTATTCTACATAGATTGTGAAGAGGAGTAAGAACAAGAACAAGAAACATAAAAAGAAGAAAATATACACCATGAACCAACCCCATGGGCTAAAAAAGAATAAATGAATCCAACCATATCTTGTAATGCAATGGAAGGAATTACCACTCTTGAAACTCTCAAGATATAAGGATATATAAAGAAGAAAAATGTAATACTTTTGATTGATTTATCCAGTGCTCATAATTTTATTCATTGTAATATAGCCAAGGATTTGAACTGCTTTCTATATCTAACACCAGAGTGTCAAGTGATGGTTGAAAATGGAGGAACTATAAATTTCTCAGGGAAGTGCCATAATATCAATCTAACCATGGGGAAATGTGTATTCAATAGTCCAATGCTTACCATTCTGATGAGTGGTGCGAATGTTGTATTAGGAGTCCAATGGTCACAATCTTTGGGGACAAGAAATTTTCTTGATTTTTTTCTCGAAAGGAAAGGAAATTGAATTAAGGTGTATCAAAGGGAAACCTAGGAAGATAATTAGATCTAATGGCATGAAAAAATATTTTGAAGAAGGAACAATGACAGGTAATTGAAAAATTATGTTCACAAGATGTTCAAACATCTAAGTCATCCATTTCTCTAGATATCCAAAGAGTCCTTGACAATGGATCCATAATTAATCAAGCATTGACAAAAACACTTTTATGAAGGAGAGGGGCATGTTAGGTCCCTATAATACTAGTGTAGCCCCCATATTTTTATTTTTGTGCCCTTGTTAGGTACCTATAATACTACAGTAGCCCCCATATTGTTAGCGTTACTTCCTATAGAAGCTTATTAATGTTATTTGTGAGCCCTTACATTGTTATTGTTATGTAGGCCCTAATTATATTTTGACCCTTTAGACTCATATATATAACAAGGAGGTCTTGTCATTTGAATAATCTAATAGTTGTTCATTTATGTGATGTAAAAGGAGGTTTCCCCCTCAAAGAGGCTTATATTCAAGTAGTTGATCTATCTTTTCTTCTATTTTGTGATATAGTTACATAAAATCTTGGAGCAACTAGGTTAGGAAAAGTAAGTAGTGGTAGTGGTAGAGTTGGCGTGGGAAACGTTGGATGGAATGGGACTAGTAAGCTTCTTTTGTTCATTAAATGCAAAACCTATGTATAGAAAATGGTTCCACAAATAAGAGCATCGATAATATTTGTCAGTATATTCCCATCTAGGGGAGGATATGCATGCTCAAGATGAGGTGGAAAAGGATAGTGAACACCAAATCTTGGAGAAATGGATTCACCAACGATTATGGAGCCTTAAGATGGTCCCTTTCTAGTTGCATCCCCTACTAACTTGTTTTTTCTCCTTTGGAAGTCCATAATTAGTCTTTGGAGGAGCTTGCTACCCATATTTTTCTTTGTTTAAATTTTTGTTTTGATTTCCACTCAATGGTTTTTCTCTTTCCACTAACGGAATCTTCCAAATAAATATCAACCCTATATTCAAATGTGTACTTCATGGCATAGTTTTTTGTAAGATATACCCAAAAGACATGAGGGGCCTTAGCCGATTTGTGTTTATTAAAATTTCTTGTTGTTCTTTTTTCTTTTTCTTCCTCCTTAGCAATGGAAGCTGAATCATTTGGTTTCTCATCAAATGATGCATGCGTCAGAGAGATCCTTGTCATAATTTTCCACAAATCCTTGCTTTATGCTTTGGTTGGACTAGGCATTGCATTGTCCTTTATCTCTATAGAACTATGACCATGAAGGTTCTCATTATTCTTGTCATGCATGTGTTGGCTTTCTTAACATTACTAGTGTGACAATTCTATCGATCCAACTACAACCTTTCTCAAATTATGGATAGGAAAAACATAAATAAATATGGTTCCAATAATATGCTAAATATGTAATGCAATTTTAACCTATGGTAGATAGAAATGCATAAATAATTAGAACAAATCATATAAATAATTATTTACAATATGTCACAAACCATAATGCTTTCAGAAAATGATAACCAATATGAGGCAAGGCATGCATGGACAAGGCGCCTCATGAAGATATAAGAAACTATGGTATTTGATGATAGTTAGTTTATTTAAGGAGTTTTATTGGGTCCAACAACAAGAATAACCATTAAAACCTTGAAAATCGAGGGGGGACAAAATTTAGGCGTACAAGCTAAGAATTTTGGGGGTTTTGTAGTGGTTGCAACAATTGGTGAAACACTTGTAGAATCCAACATCTCTGCCTTCATCTCTTCCAAAGATAAATGCAATCAAGTAGGGACAAATATTGTGGGTACCACTTTGAGTTACTTGACCATTTATAGATGTGCCTTTTTTCTATCTCATAGTTAGGTCTTGCTAGCTATATTCACCAAACCAAGAGTTCACACCCTAATCCTTCGACAATGACATAAATAACATGACAGAGGATTTATTGTGTTCAAAACTTAAAGTGAGTTTCTGGTGGTTCTCCACTATTAGAAAGCATTCACATCCTTGATGTAGTCACTCAAGAAACCATAAGCATTTCTTCACTACTAGTGAGCATCCATAGTATCAACAAAGTTTCTTGCTTCATCTATCTATGCAAGAATCCTTTCTCATACCTTTACCCATTTAATTTGATTTTTATCTTTCCATGCACTTGCCATTATTTACTAGGTTTTTCTTTACACCAAGGCAGATGAGGTATCCCAACTTATTTCATAGGCAAGAGCAGTTGTTTCTTTCTTTATAAAAACTAAAATATTTTCTAACTTAGGTTTTCCCTCCTACTATATCTCTACATCACATCTCCAAGACACATGTGGACAATAAAAGCACATAGATCAAAGATATTCACAATCAGACTAGAAACAAAGCCTAGGTTATAGATATAGGTTGTATAAACTGATTAGCATTCCCCACAAGTATCAAATCATATTTTCCTTGCTAACAAAGCAGGTTCGTTGAAAGATATTGAACACATAGTTCAATTCCATGGTCTACAATTGATTTCCCCATGGAGTAACCATCACAATCCCACACAATAGTGATGGGATTTCAACTTTAGGGAAAAATGGGAGGAGAGGCTCTTTTAGGGGTTTATTTATGTACAGGCTTGTATGAAGGAAAGTAATGCTAGGAAATGATACTAATGCAATGAAGGAGAGAAATATAAATGCAATGGGAAGAAAAGAAATTGAGGCAATGAATATTAAATGCAAAATAAAAGAAAAAGGCAATTAAATGCAAACAACAATTGAAGGCAGAATGAAAGAGTAAAGCAATGGAACTAATTAAATTTAAATGAATATATTAATGCAAGCATGAAACTAAGTATGAAAGAAATTGTGTTCAAAACTACTTTAGTAATAAAATAAAATAAAACTAAATCTAAACCCTAATCTAACTAAAAATGAGATTGAGATCATGTGAATTCAAAATTCTAATGGAGCCACTAGAGTTTCTCTCTATCTGCAAAAAAAAAATATCAATGATTATTACTAGTACAAAAAAATGTTCCAATGTAAAGACATTTACTTGTGTAACTTGAAGAAGAGATAGGAGGTCCCGCCTGATGGTAATAGAGTTTTCTAGAAAGGATTTTTCTAACCAGACCACAATTCTATATGAAAAATGTAGAATGGTAACCATGGAAACCGTAAAAACCTCTCAAAAACATGCATGCAATCATATTTAAATTTGTATCAAGTAAAGGAGAAATGAGAGGTTGTTTGCTTACAGAAGAGTTTGATTAAAAGGATTTTTCCAACCAATCAACGATTCTATCATGATAAACAAAATGACAAGCTTGAAAACCCTAGAAATATTTCAAAGATGCACATTCATTCAATGAAACAAAGCTAGGAAAATAATCTTGTGAGGAAACACTAACCTAACCTAGTTCATGGATCTTGTCATGATCATGAGGACCTAACATAAGCATCATCTAGAGTTGAAGTGCCTCACTGTCCTGACAAACCTCTGAACCTTTAAACAATGAATCATCAAATTTTGGTGGCTTGCTAAGGTTAATGGATGAATACGAACATCCATAATCAAATATATCAATAATATCGTTGTTAACAAAATGACATTTGTTAAGATCATTGGTTTGATAAGATATTTAGATTTCATCATATTAGACAAAAGATTCTTGATTTGTTAAAAATGTAGATGAATCAATTGGAGAATTTGATGAATGGTCTAAGTTGAAGAATCATCTTATTCCTAGGCTAAATATTGGAAATCAAAAGTATATGATCATTGGATTCATTCTTTTCATCTTCTAGATGAGAGACATCACTACCTTGTACTTGATTGCAATCAAGTCTAGAAGAAAAAAATCCAAAGGATTTAAAATGATTGTTGGCACAACACATTCATCAAACAAGTCAGGATACAATTAATAATGCATAGATGCTGAAAGAAGATGAAAATATTCTCGTGCATAGGTAGAAATTAAATCTGATTCAAAATTCATATCTTGCATATTCACATCAACTTGAGGAATTAACAAATCAACACACAAGTTATGCTCTATAAAATCATTTGAACATCCACTGTCACCCAAGACAATGCCTTAGTCATGGAAGGGAGGTGAAGGTAAGAGCATATTATCGGGGAGATGGAATATTAACTAAATTAGTGTGCATTTCATCAACGTGATAATTAAAACAAGGCTTACTAATTTAAGTTTGAGCTTCCCTCACTTCAATGGGATTTATTGGAGCTTCCAAAGCAAGAAAACTTTGTTTCTTTTCATGTAAATTTCTTCAACACCTAGATCACTAATAACATATATTTCATTGTTAGAAAGAGAAATCAATTCATTTGGTAATGAATATGAGGGAGGATGAGAGATATCAGAAGTGACAATAACCTCCTCCGAGGCTTGAGATTTTCCTTCAGTCACAAATGAAAAAGAGACAAAAGTTGGCATAATGGAAGTAGGGATAATATAATGTTGATTTGCAACTTGCATATTACTAAAATCATCTGATTATTGATTATTAATATTCATTTCAAACTTAGAAAGGTAAAACAATCGTCGAAATTTTTCATGCAAATAACTCCAATCCATGTCTCTCTCTAGAAATTGATAACAAAGATGGAAAAATATATCAACAAAATCTTCCAATGACTCATTTGGTTTCATTGTAAGCTAATTGATTCTTTTAAAGAGACTTTGAAAATCATACATGTCAAAATCATAATGAATCTCCTTAACTAACTATTCGAAGGACTAGATAGATGCAGTTGGTAAGGTTTTGCACTATTCTTTGACATGACTTTCAAGCGAAATGGTGAAAATATTGCAAGCAACATATTAACAATGAACATCATTAGAAAGAAAATTTTGAATAAATTGAAGCATAAGTTCCATTGAAAATATTCAATACTTGTCATCAAACTTATTCTGCGACAAGAGATCAACTATCTCTATGGGCATTGAAATATTTAGTCTATCAGAAAAGGAAAAAAAAAACTAGAGTAAATATTTGGGAAGGAGCCATTTAATGTAAAACTTAAGATGTAAGCTCCATAGGGTCAACTTGTCATCTACCCTCCTAGTGCCAAATTTTTTGATGGCCAAAATGTACCACCAATAGTAAGGGGGTCTCCCTATTGTGAAGTCACAATTAGACCTCACAATGTTTGGGATAGGAGCACCATTCGGTATGTGGGCTCAGTTGCCACCATGTGTACTTTCTCTTAGCTATCAAATGAAAAGAAGCTAGTGCGAGAGAAAGTGTGAAATTCCTAGAGAATAAGGAATGAATTTAGCCCACAATTAACCAACTTGCAGAACAATGTACAAGAACATAACAACAAAACAATAAGAAAAGTATGTTTGAAGAGGAATAAGTTAGCTAAGACCATCTGAAACATACCAATAAGAAAGTACTAGAGATTAATTGCAAATTAGTTCAAATTTAGTTACTAGCATAGTGTGGAATAAAACTATAAAGATTCAAAGCAAACATATAAGTCATACACCACAAATTAGTTCATTAACATAAAGATTAATATGAAAGCATACATGTAGACATAATTAGACTATTTGTTGGCCATTACATTCAATGGAGGAATGTCTAGGAATATGTGCAAAAATGAAGAACTTCTTATTAATAATGTTGTAAATCCAAGTACATGTGCCACAAACCCATCAAAATCTAATAACGTAATGAGGGTCATCTCCAAGATAAAAACATAGCCTCACCACCACTCAACCTAAAAGCTGCCAAGAGTAAGAGTGCTCTAGCTACCTAAGCACAAACAACTATATAAATGTTAGCATAGCTCAAGTGACAAAATCCCATTCCCTTTGAGGTATGAGGAAATATTTATAAAAAAAGGTTGGGTGATATTTTACCTTCCCCGTGACTTTTCATATGCCTTATGACCTTTTAATTCTAACGAATTTTCCTATTCATATTGGCTCACATGATTTTAGCATTTTTTATTTTTATAATTATGACATAAAATAACATTTGCAATATGACAAAAGGAATGCAATGGATTTTCTTGTTACATGAGATTTGAAGTCTAGATTATTGTTGTAGCCAAGTAATCATATTTCCATGTTGATTATCATTTTCCATTGATAAAATTATGGATCATCCGAAGCTTTCTCCTTTGCTTGTATCATCTCAATGTGAACTGATCTTGATTTCTTAAAGATTGTATTTTTCCCTTTAACCTACTTTTGTGATTTCTACTTCTCGACTAGTCTATTTAATAGCGAGACTTTGATAATCCCAATAACTTCTCAGGTGATCCACCCCAATTTTTTGAGTTGCTCAAAATCCACAAGACGAATCCTTTCCTTCGACACACATGCTTCTACATCTCCTTAATATTGAATAAATCATTTAAAAAATTTACTGCCTCTTTTTCGTTTTTATCACTCCCTAAGAAAGAATTTAAATCACACGGTTAATATATTTTCTTTATTCAAGTTGCAATGAAGCACAATGTTAATATTAAAATCATCTCCACAAATAAGGGCTATGAAAAATCATCACTATCCAATTCCTACTTTATGTTTAAGCCCATGATATGACATATGACAATGATATCATATTTTAGCAGTGATGTTGCATTGGTTCTTCCAATTAATGTCAAATGTGTACAAGGGAACAAACAAAGTATTTTACTAGAATAATTGAAATCAAAATCCAAATTTTGCTTCCAAAATAATAGAGTTGGAATGTGTATGTGCATAGGATGTTCTTTATAGTCTTTCCCCTGTTGTTTCTCAAAACAAGTTCTCAAACTCTAGATAAATCTTCATTTACGTGAAACCAGTCACATATAAGAAAATAATGCACCTTCTTATTGACCTCAATTCAACTACATCTGGGTGCTTTTTCAATGCCTTTGTCTTTCATTGTCTAGTATTTCTTTCTCATATCTGCCCACTCTTTAGCATCAATATAGATGTTTGAAAGTAGCTGAAAAGGTGTCGAAGACTCCAGCTGAAAATTGACTCTTCTACACATTTTGTCATCTCTCTATTATTACAAATGTTGCAAGCACTGAGAAAACAACTCCAAGCAAAAGCATTAGGTTCTATTGTAATTTTTTCGATCAAGTCTAGTGCTTCATTAAGATGCCTAGCACAACTAGGAAGGTCAACCAACATTTGTATTTTTCAATCTTGAGTATAATTTAATAATCATAGAACCAATCAACTACCAATCCATCATTCACAAGGCCCTAATGGATATACTTTTAATTATGTAAGAATGGACTGCTTTTCCATGTTATAAATCTCTTAAATGTGTAAATGTTGGTGGTAAAGTTGTCCTTGTGACTGAGCTAGGTATAACATATTATAGAAACATTTTCAAGGCTAGGTAGGCATGGTCATTCTATGCATAAAAATCAATCAATGAATTCCTTGATACCACATCTAACCAAGCCACAACCTTGTGATCCTATTAATACCAAACCTATCATTCATAAACATAGGGAAATTTTCCATAGAAAAATCCAACTCAAATTCAATTCGAATTACATAACATGAATCGAATTGCCCTATTGTAAGGCTTTGACATACACATGATAAGAGGTATCTGATTTTGTCTTTAGGCCTACAATATGCATCTTTTGAGAAATTTCTAATACCGCACCATGATACCTATTTTGGCATGTTCATCGCCCATGACATCCCATGAACTTGCATTTTTCTCAGTCATGATTTATTCATTTGTTTTGCGTTTAAACATATAAACAAGGCCATTGACCCTTGCATAAGAAAATTCATGGCATGCTATCTATATACTTGGAATCTCACTCCACCTGTTTAAGGCACAATCAATATACAAACTTTTGCTAAATATTTAGTAGCACTAGTATCATCACATAACATAAACTTTCCTATCAATATCAACATAGCTGAATTTTGTCTTCACGAGATTGGGTATTGGTGGAATTGATTTACATTTACCACAAACAGAGTTAGGACCCTTCTAATGAGTTATTCAAGCATTTGTATTAGTCTTCAATACATAAATCCATTCTTCAATGGTATCTGTGTGTTTCTCATC
Source organism: Pinus tabuliformis (assembly GCA_031772625.1). Lineage (NCBI taxonomy): Eukaryota > Viridiplantae > Streptophyta > Pinopsida > Pinales > Pinaceae > Pinus > Pinus tabuliformis. Next base: position 631,694,238 of record CM062809.1, read on the forward strand.
ATGTAGCTTACAAATGGACCCCCAAAAACTAGAAATGAATTGGTGTCATAGCATTTCCTAATATATATCCTAATGGCATGGAATCCAGGTTTTTTCTTTCATAATTTTACTGACTATATCTATTTGGAACATTTTTCAATGTTTCCTAACTCATCACATGGGAACCTTTCTGGTGATTATGCTTGCATCATTCACTAAAGGAAAACAAAAAATTGCAAAGGTTGCTTGGTTAACACAGATCACTGAAGTTGTAGATCTAATATTGTAAATCCTCTCTATAGATCAAGATCCATGTTTGCATATGCTTGATTTTGAGTGGTTGCACAAAGAGGCTACTATTTTTATTACCTGCAATCCAATGTACATCATTTCCCATTGTTGTGTACAACTTAAGCAATTAATCCTTCCAAAAAATAAGCTACCTAATCAGCTATAATGTAAGCTTGGCCATAAGAAGCTCCTTGTACACAACAAACCACATTATGGGGAGGATTTCCTCATGAATGGGATCAACAAAAGTTTGAGAATGACCTATATGTACTATTATATATTGATCAACAACCATTACAGGACGAAGTGACCAATCGTCAAAATGTGATGCCTTTGATATAAGTCACAATTTGATGAGGAAAGATGTGATAAGTTGAAGGAGGTCACAAGTTTATGAGTTAGAATGAAATTTGAGAGAGATAAATTATGATTATCTTAGTCATAAATCACAATCACATATCACAAAGACAGGAGGCATGATCCTATTATCATCTATGATAGCGATCAATGATAAGTGAAATTGCATAATCACAATTTATAGAAGCAAGTCGTTATTTCAATATGCGACAAGTCGCAAATCACTACAAAGGATATATATCTACCTCCCTAACATGAAATTGGTCACAATTTAACTTCCTAATATGTTATTGAGTCAACATTTACCTTTTTTCCTTACAATGGAAGTCTAGATCCTCATTAGTGTGCAATTAGTCACAAAAATGACTTACTTCCTGACCTAAATGCTTCCTTTCTTCAATTGGCATACTCTTTCCAAAAGAAGATTTAATATTAATAATACAATCTATGAAAATGACAAGAAAATATTGGTAATACTTACCAGCACTAGGGCACTCTCCATCTATTGCATTTCATGTTGATCCAAAAGAATATTGGGTTTTCCCTAATTGGAAAATGTTTATATTAATCCTTTCATTCAACTCCCATTCACTGCTTTTAATATATTTGCTTTCATGCATACTATTTCCATGTAGTCCCTTTGGAATGATATTGATTTGTAAAACAAGCTTATTTTTCTTTATTATAGGAACCTCCTTTGATAAAAGGGAAACTAGATTTTCTTGAGAAACTACATATGTTATAACTTTATCTAGGACTAAACTGATGAATACTTCATGCTTTGGTAGTTTTGACAAATTTCAACTTCCTCTTCTCTAATTCAACCACACTACCGACTCAAGTAGTGTCCTTTCTAATCTAAGGATTCTAGTTCAGATTCATCACTTTATACCTCCCTAACTTGAAGTCCTGGAGTAGCAGGGATATCAAAAGTAAGTAGTGACAGTGGTAAAGTTGGTGTGGGCAATGTTGGACGAAATGGGACTGGTAAGTTTATTTTGTTAATTAAATGCAACACCTGTGTATAGAAAATGTGTACATCAATAAGTGTATTGACAGTATTTGCCAGTATATTCCTATACGGGGGAGGATATGCAAACTCAAGATGAGGTGGAAAAGGATAGTGAACATCAAGTATTTGAGCAATGGATTCACCAACAAATATGGAGCCTTAAGATGGTCCCTTGCTAGTTGCATCCCTTACTAACTTGTTCGTTTTCCTTTGGAAGTCCATGATTAGTCTTTGGAGGAGCATGATTCCCATATTATGATTTGTTTAAATATTTATTTCGATTTCCACTCAATGGTTTCACTCTTTCCACCAACAAAATCTTCCTACTAAATCTCAACCTTGTGGTCAAATCTTAACTTCATGGCATAGATATTCAAATGATATACCAAGAATATATGAGGGACCTTAACTGATTTATGTTTCTTAAAATTTATTGTTGTTATTTATGCATTTTATACCTCCTAAGAAATATAAGTCGAAGCAATTGGTTTCTCATCATATTATGCATATATGTTAGAGAGATCCTTGCCAAAATTTTCCACAAATACTTGCTTTATGGTTTTTTTGTGACCAAACACTTCATTGTCCTTTATCTCTATAGGACTATGACTGTGAAGGTGCTCATTATTATTTTGATGTATGTGTTGTATTTCTTACTATTACTAGTGTGACAAGTATATTGATCCAACAACAACCTCGTTCAAACCTTGGACAAACAAAACATAGTTTAATATAGTTCTCATAATCCGTTAAATATAATGTATTTTTCACCTATAGTAGGAAGAAATACAAAAAGAATTGGCACAAAGCTTGAAAAGAATTCTTTGCAATATGTCACAAACCATAATGCATTTAGAAAATGATAACTAGGATGAGGCAAGGCAAGCATGGATAAGGCGCCTCATGAAAATATAAGCAACTACAACCTTCGATTATAGTTAGGTTATTTAAGGATTTTGACCAAGTCCAACAAAAATAATAACCATTAAAACCTTGAAAAGTGAGGGGGGGCAAAAATTTAGGTGCACAGGCTAAAAAATTTGGGGTTATTGTAGCAGCTACAACACCTTCAAAGGTTCTTCAAACCCATCAGTATATCTTGAGTGAGACCTCGCCTACTCACAATTGTTGAAAATTTTCGTATATGAGGGGATTTTTTGGCATACATATAAACCCTGGGTCACCTTGGTGAAAACCAAGTATCATAGCCTTACTATTAAAAAATATGCCCCCTTTTTTTTTAGGATGATGGTGTAATTAGCTTAGTGATATGCCAATTGATTGACATCCCTCTTAATGTGATACCATTCAATCAGACATGCTAAAGGTGAAGCATGATATTGAACTTGATTGATGATAAAAGTGAGTGTGATGTCTTGTGCATTTGTGCCTTTGACCATATAATTGATTATGATTTGGGAATCTCCAACACTAGAAGCGAATCTAAGTGAAGAGCTTGAGCTAGAGAAATTCCTTTCAAGAATGAATAAGCTTTTGTCCTCTTATTGGTTTTCTATCCAAGTTTCCAAGAAAAATATTCTTCGATTGTTCCAATTTCCAATGATCTGGATGTTTTAAATTTGATAGATGGTCCATCTTTGGGACAATCAAGGAAAATAGATCCTCTTTGAGATTTGTGACATCAACTTTATTCAATAAGAATTGTGAATAAACTAAGTTGACTTGAAAATCTAAACAACAAAAATAAAAAATAAATAAAAACCATTTAAAGATTCTTATGTTTAATATTTATATAAATAAAATATAAATATATAAATATTTATATATAACACTAATTTTATATATAAATATGAATAATATACCAAATATGAGATATCATAATTTAATCATTCGTATATGTGAGCATATGTAAACATTAAATAATTAATATTTTAAATAATAAATATGTCAATATATATTTTTGTAAATATAAATTTATAAGCATTAAATAGATGCAAATATTCACTCTAATAAATATTTATTTTATTTTTATATAGAAACATAAATATTTGTTTTATATAATATTTAAACATATACAAATATTAAATAGTGAATATCATTAATTAATGTGTGTGTGCGCGCGTATTAAATTTAAATATAATTGTTGACGATTGTAAAAATTTACATTATGTATATATAAACTTATCTAAACATCCCTAAATGGGGTGTTATCAAGAAAATCTAGGGGAGGAGGGTTGTCGTCGTGTAACCTAGTCAAAGCACTGTGGGATGTGGCAGCATGCCCCTATGATTGATTTAATTACCTGGAGTTCGAGCATGCCATCCATTACGTAGCACAACATGCAACCAGTCCATAGCGTAACTTGTATCACCTAAGTGGTCGTTTACTTATTCACGCATGTTTTCCAGCACATGAGGAATTTATCTATGGCATTGGGGTATGCAATTTGGTTCATATTTGCTTTCTTCATGCTTGGTAGGGTTTGCAATTGGTTTTTGGAAATCACCAAAGTTGGCTTCATCTCTTTGAGTATCTTGGCCCTTATTGAATATTCAGTGCTCAAGACGAAGAAACATCACCCCTTGCAGCTGGAATAATTCTTTTTCTTGACTAGTCTTCAGCTTCTGCTTGGTTTGCAACGTGAGGAAGACGGTATCATCTCCATCCTCTATCATTTATTTCCATTTTCCAGATAATTTTTCTCTTTTTTTCCTATCATACTTCAAGTTTCCCTAATATTCATCGCCTCCACCTCTCTCTGCTCCCTTTCACATTTCAGTCTCTGATCTCTAGCATTCTCTAAACATGCCCCTCTTGGTCCCTTGAATCCATCCGGCTTAGCCTCCCATCTCTCCCTCTCAAAATTTTATCTATTCTCTTCTCCTCCTTTCTTCCTGTGATCTCTCACCCTGTTTGGGCTCCGAAGACAATTCTTGTCTTGACCCTCTATGGTTAGCAATTTGCATCTCCCAACCTTCAGACCTCTCGCCTTTAATAGGATAGGTTGGAAGTTTTCTCAGTGATTAGACCTCTAGTTGTATCTCTCCCATGACCTTACAACATGGAGACTCATTAGCACTTGTCTATCTCCTTCTCTCCGCTACTTGGAGTCTAATTTTTCTAGCTTCTTAGATCTTGTTCCCATGCAATGCTAATGAGCTCGAGTGAATAGAGGGGTTGCTTACTACCAAGAGAGGAACCATAGGGGTAGTATGAGAATGCACCATTGCTTGGAGGAAGAAACCACCATATACAAGGCCTCACCCCATGTCCTATACATGAATAAATCACTTGTGATAAGGGAGAGAGCTCTACCCAAAGACCTCATCTCTCAGACATGGAAGTTCTTGCAAAGTTGGCAGATTGGGTTCTTGATACTAGACATAGACGAGGCAGGTACAACCAATACATGTAGGTATTCGACCTTTACTAGCATATGAAATTCTTGCTAAGTAGAGTTATTTTGGATCAACATGATCGTCAAGTGGATATTCTCCACTCCCTCAAGCACTTGCACTGACATATGAAGGGATTGGATCGTAGGATCGAGCATATATACCAGCATCTCATAATCTCGCCCCCATCTGGGGTTAAAACCATGATGAAAAATATCCCATCCAGGTTGTTGCTACAAACTTAGACCCATCTACTTTATAGTATATCATGACTTCATCATATTGGTATTTTGCTTTTGATGTATTCTTTTGTCCAATTAGGTCTGATACTCTTGTTATAAAATTTTGGAACATATTATTCTACTCAAATATCATATACCTCTCTTCAGAGAGTTTATTTTTTATGATGGTCAAGTTGTTGGACATAGCGTTGTCATTGATGAAAACTAGTGCAATTAATAATAGTGGGGGAACCTAAAGAAGTGAAAGTGTCATTAATGAATCAAAGGAAGCAATATGATAGTCTGATCTTTTGACAAGTTTTCATCAAACGATGTCAAAGTGGCCCAATGTTTACTGAATTTTTTTCAAAGTTACGATGCCCAAATGATGCTATGGATGATATGGTTGGATAGTCATCTCCAAGACCTAATTGTATGTCACACTTGAAAAAACACCTTCTAAATGACAAGTTATGACAATTTGAAGTGCAACTATGGGAAAAGGGTGAAAAAGGGGCGAAACCCCAAATTTATTAAAGTTTGTGCATGTTCCAGAGTAGATCGAGATGTCCACATTCAATCAATGGTAGTGGACATCCAACAAGTACAATTTTTCAAAATCCAAAAGCAGTGAATGAATGGAGGAATATCTACGACAGACAAGGCATGAACTTGTGTACTATTTAATTATAGGTGTTTCCCCACATAGGCATGACATGTAAGCTCAATGATGACGTCAATATACAAGCATGGCCTAGTAATAGCATGACACGTCAACATGATGATGTTAGCAAGGAGATGTGGCAGTACAGATGACTGCCACATGGAAGGTATAGTTGGCATTTTTTAGTGTCAGATCGACCATATTTTAGGTGACACATGACACCTTTCATAGGTGGCCTTGTGGCGTGATGGCATCATGCTTATGTCAATACACCGGTGACCATGACCCTTAATTAGAGAAATTTTGAGGTCTAAAATGACCCTCCTAAGGAATATTATAAAATAATAATGGAAATAATAAAATAAGATTATATTACTAAGTTTAGACTTCTGTGATCCATAATGTTTAAAAAGGATTTTTTCGAAGAGATCAAATCGAAATTTCTTGGATGAAAAAAAATAAATAAAAAAAATCGAACTCGTATTTTCAACTTATCTCCTTGAGATTTTACTCAAATTTCAAGCAGGAGAACTCATTGGATGCATAATTTAATTTTGCATCCAAGGATTACCCATCTTGTATAATTTTGATGGAACCTACTACATTAAATTACGCAACATGGGTACTCCTTAGATGAAAAATTAAATTATGCATTCAATAAGTGCTCTCACGCGAAATTTGAGTAAAATTGTAGGGAGATAACTTGAAAATATGAGTTGAAAAGTAGTTCTATTTTTATTTTTATTTTTAACTTTTTAACTTTTTAGTCAAAAAATGGTGAATCATCCCCGTTGATTAAGATCATCATATTGAATCCTATTGGTTCATATAAGGTTGATTTTTGTTGTACAATTTTGTTTTGAGGCTCATTTTTACCTCAAAATTTCTCTATTCTAGGGATTTGGTTGCATGACATGAGGGGCTAGGCCCAAATGATTGTGGCATATGGAAAAAGTCTTGGTCATATGATAGGTCATATGGTTAGACCTAGAGAAACAAAGGTATTCATCAGTCGGCTCCCATATGCCCTAGGTCCACACAAATATGTATATATACGTGACCATGAATTTCATTTGCAGGACACTTAACTCACAACAAACAACAAGTTATACCTTTTTGGTTTGAGAAGGTTCATGGTTTTCATTTGTTCCATGTTTAAGCCCATGGAGGGCTTCATTTTGTGGCTCGAACGCCTTGATCGCTGGATCTATGGTTTATGAAGGTTCATTTTATGGCTTATACATATGGCTTGATCGTGACTCTATGGTTTGCAAATGTTCATGGTTTTTTTTTGTACCAAGTTCAAGCTCACAGAGGACTTTGTTATATGGCTCACACATACATATTGAATTGTGGCTCAATGATTCGACACATTTGGCACCTAGATTGGGTCACATGGCAATGACTGTTCAATTCAGCGGCAAGTGATGTGGATGGGTTGATTGCTGAAGTGGCTTAATTTGAGGCCACCAAGTGGCAGCCCTTGGTTAGCTAGTCAAACTTGGCATATGGGAAGTTTAGCAGAGCTCCAGTTAAAATTTGGACCATGGCCAAGATTGTGGTCCGGTTAAATTTCGTAGTTTTGACCAAGCTAATGGCTAAACCTAGTGACAATTAGCAAAGCTCTAGACCAAGTTAGTGACAACAGTAATTTGGCATATTTGGTTAAATTTGGTGGTCATTATGCTAAAGGAAGATGTGGTACTTGGCACAGATTCAAATACAGAGCTTGTATTTATTGCAAAGAGAGGATTGTTGTGGCATCGATTTCAAGGCAGAGAGCCCACGAGGGGCCCATAAATGATGGTGACATAATTATATGAACTTTATACTCATTTTTATCCAAAATTCATAGGGAATCCATTGGTGCGGTAAGAATTTTGATATGAGAAATAGTTATGAGGCCTCATGGCTGAAGCCCACATGTGTCATTAATGATTGACATGTTTTATGAGATTGAGTTGCACTTGTCAAAAGGTAGTCAAGTTTATACTTATTCTTCTCAGAATTTCGAAAGGAATCCATTGGTGCAGACCAAATTTTGATCTGAGCAATGGATTTGAATGCTCATGTTTCAAGCCCATATGTGTGATTAATGGTTAACACAATTTTCAAGGCATAATTGCAATGTTCAAAATAGGGTCTTGTTTGAAGTCAAGAGTCTCATAGTGATGAGACAAACCTATTATTGCTGTGATTGTTGAGTTTCGAGCAACAGATCTGAAGGCTCATGTTTGAAGCCCAAATTTGTCATTAATGCTTTGGCATGATTTTTTAGGCATAATTGAACTGTTCAGAACAAAATTGCGCTTACAGTAAAAAGTTGTAAAACGATGAGACGGTCTTGTTGATGGTTTCTTTTTAGTTTGAACATCTAGTTGAGCATCTTGGCATGAAACCCAATGTAATATTTCATGCATTTATGGTTTTTTTTGCCTCTTTTAGGAAATTGTAATTGGACAAATGTACATTGCATATTTTGGTGATCATTGTATGCTACAACAAGGTAGCAAGATCTTAATCATTGCATAGAATTCATTGTTTGAGTTTTACACGCAAACAGAGATGGTGCAATGTTGAAGAAAAAACCATTTTGAAAATTCATCTTAAAGTAGTCATGTTTGCAGTCAAAAATATCAAATTGACGAGATGGACATGTTGGTGTTGTGTTTGTTGAGTTTTGATCAGTTTATCTGTAGGCTCATATTTGAAGCCCACATGTTAATGTTGTGTTTCCTAAGTTTTGAGCATCTTCTTGTGTGCCTTGCACAAAACCCAATGTAAGTTTCATGCATTTATGGGTTTTTTGCCTCTTTTGGGAAATTGTAAGATGATGAATGTATAGTGTAGATTCTAGTGATTTTTGTATGCTGAAATAAGATAACCAGATCTAAATTATTGCGGGGAATTCATTATTTGAGTTTTTCACACAAACCAAGATGGTGTGGTGCTAAAGAAAACACCATTTTAGCACTTTGTTATAAATTAGTCATGTTTATAGTCAAAAGTCTTAGAATTTCAAGACATATTTGATGATGATGATGTAATTTGAGTATGAGCACCATATTCAAGGAGAACCTTTGCCACTAGCTTTGACAGAATCCATTTTGTTCCACATGCTTGTGAGAGATCGGCCCATTTAGAGGGGATCGTCTCTTTGTAGGAGAGACATGGCCAATTTCTTGTGAGAATCAACTCTTTACTTTGTGCATGAGAACATCTCTTTGATATTTCCACTTATTGTGGGAATTCTTCTTCCATTAATGATGTGGGCATTCAACCCTTTGTAAAGGAGAATATCCTGACAAATAGAATGAAAAGGTTCACGGATTAAGTGAGCCCATAGAGGTAGCTCACATTGGGTGAACTCCATTACAATTCAATGATCTATTTTCATATTTGATTGATCTCTTGTCTCATGTTTTACTATGTTTATTTCATTTCCGCAATTATGTTCATGAACATGCATTAAGTAATGATAGAGAGACAAAAAAACACATTAAGGAATGTTTTGATTCAAATTGGATTCAAGTTTGTTAACGCAATCAAGTCAGAAGATCTCTATTAATAACTTGTGTCCTACTTAAGGGACTTTAGACTAGATCATGTCTTGGACCAGTTACCTCCCTCGATCTGAATCAAGTTTGGTATCAGAGTAGGTCTAACAGAGATTGCAAGTATTGGATTAAAGATGGGAAATGTAATGAAAGAATCATAGCTCAAAGTATTAGAGGAAATAAACCAAAGCATTCAAGTAGATAATGTTGAGGTTAAGGGAATTTTGCAAGAAGAAGAGGATGAAATTCAGGAATTGCAAGCCATGGAAGAGGACTTGGTGAAGTTATAGCGTGGTGAAGGCTTCGTGGAGCCGTCCTCCACACCTAATGTAGAATCAACAATTGAGGTAAACAGTTTCAATGATTCTTTAGTTTTGTGTTCCCATTGTGATGATGATTTTGGTGCTTTTGGAAAGCACACCACAAGCATTGGCTCGAGGCTGATGAAAAAAATGGGATATGAAGGAAGAGGCCTTGGAATTAATGGGAAAGGTATTGTGAATCCCACCCAAGTGGTAGAAACACCTCGATATGTAGGATTAGGCTATGGTAGAGATGAAGATGGAACATTGTCCAAGTCCACCAAAGAAAGAAATTCCTAGACCACTGATGAAAGAAACTCCAAAGGCACAGAAGTAAGAGAATTGTCAAGTAACGATTCTGAATCAGTGCAGGATACGAGCACATCACACCATTATAGCAATCGTGATTGCAAGTCATATCAAAATTGAGGCAAACATTTCAGAGGATGATCTAAGTCAAGTTATCCTCACCAAATTTGCACCAAAGACAACTATTCAAGGTATAACTATTCCAACATTCCTTTTAATTAAAAGAAAGTTAGAAAGCAATGTTTATGGCATAGAAAACCATGTACATTTTGTGGTTTGAATAACCACAATACTGCCAAGTGTTAGAAGAGAATGGCTTTGTACTAGAAGGTCACATCGACCAGGTAGGAGACATGACATAAAGACCCCTCTCCACATCAGGAGAAAAATAAGGGCAGGAAAGTTTGGATGAAGAAAAACTACTGCAACCATTGAAACAAGAGTGGACATCAGAAAGCCACCTGTTGGGAACTCCATCCAGAGCTACATGCAGAGGACAAAAAGAAGTTTGGGTAAGCACCTCTAAAGGAAACTAACCGATGAAGCAGCTCATGAAGCAAGTCAGTTATGCGAAGAAGGCCAGTTACAAAACCAACATGAGAGGGAACACATGTTTGCCTTGACCACTGAAAGGATTAATAGCCTACTTGGGAGACTTGAGAAATGGCCATCATTGTAAATCACTTGTTACTTCTAAGACCTCGTAGATGGGCTAAATCTTGTAAAAGTGATGAAATTTATAGCATCACTTATGAATAAAACAGAGTGATATTTTAGGCCTTTGTTAGGTGGCAAATAGTATGGGTTCTATTGAAAATCAAAGAAAACACGTATGATTGTATGTAACTTTTTGGGTCCAAAATTCCTTCAGTTAGAGGCTTCAGGAAACCTCAAAAATTAGAGTTCGCAAATATTTATGGAAATAGTGCCATGTCGAAGAGCATGGTGAGACCTTTCCAACGGCATGAATGGCATCTTAGATGGAGATCGTATGTAAAATTTATCGTTAACAAAAGTTTTGATCAAATTGGGAAAAAAAATTGTAACACCCTCCTCCCACATCTACCAAATTAACCAGCGAACCAGGGTAAACATGCGACGAGAGGATACTATGGTTGGATTGGACCTCCTATGTGACCTTAAGGAAATGGAATCGATGGAAACACAACAAAAAGACCTTCCACATCAGCTACATGACCCCTGAGAACCATGCCAACACTTCAGGCAGCTTGCCCCTGGGTCCCACTAAAACTTTTGATGACTTTCCCTCTAGATTCTGTCATGATATGGGCATGCTAGCATCTAGGGACCTTTGAATGCTCTCACAGGCCTGCATGCCAGTGTCTAGGGAACAATTTGTCCAGTTTTGTGCCAACGTCCTTGAGATTTGACCCACTTTTTCCGGCCCAGAGCCCATGTCAATGCCTAGAATGGAATGATATCTTAAGAGCAGTGAAATAATAGGGAAACATTGAAGTAAAAATAATTAGTTAAACAATCCCTTAACCAGGCCCCTACTAGCCATGACAGGCATTTTGTCAAACATATCACAAACATGTAATCTATAGGTGTAAAGAACATAATTAAGCATAGAGATCTCATACTTATCTGAGAATCGCTAAGAACCATTTTTGCCTCATGTATTTTGTTGAATTATCATCTATTAGGTCATAGATACATTGTCCATTCATTTACAAGTAAAAAACATACTAAGAGCCATACCTAGTTGTTGTCATAAAACATATATATAGCAAACATAGTAACAACAGAAATACCATAAATATATCAGCCATAAAATCCACATACATACATTTACACATGAAAACCAAGGGAATGAATTTCTCATTAATGAATGTAAAAACCAACTGGAGATGGGACTACCACGTGCCACCTGACCATAGATTGGCTAAGCCAAGTCTCTCTTCAGCGAATCACCCTTCTGCCATACTCCAAGCATGAACGTGTGACTCATAACCAACCGAAAAGAACCAAACAAGCATGGATGCTACCAGAGTTCTCAACCTACACTGTGAGGAATTTGAGTGCCTCCTAGTCTCTCAGGCTTTACCATAATCCATAGTCTGATACAGGGATTGTTAGGCCCTACACCGAGACCCACTCTCTAGGCTTTATCGTACATCCCATCCTGGGACTATTAGGCCCAATGGAGAGCAATCCACCTCTTGGCTTTACCGTATATCCCGCCATTGTTAGGTCCCTTTACTGCTAGTTTAACCCCTTATTGTTATTAGTAAACCCCCTTATTATATTGTTGTGCCCATGTAGTCCCCATATTTTTATTATTTTGCCCCATAGAAACCCACTATTGTTATTATTGTGCCCTTACAGTATTATTGTTATGTCGGCTCTGATTATATTATGTCCCCTTAGACTCCTATATATAGAAAGGAGGTCTTGTCATTTGTATCATCTAAGAATTGTTCTTTTGTGTAATGTAAAGGAGGTTTCCCCCTTGAAGAGGTTGATTTCTAAGGCATTCATCTATCTTTTTGTGAGTTGGTTCCATAACATTTGGTATCAGAGCTTTGGATTCTAGGGTTTCGCTGCTCCAAATAGGTCTTCGTGGCATTTTCGCTATAACTTTTTTTCTGCGATGTTTTAGAATATAACAAAAACATTTTAGAGGAAACTATTATCAACCTCGGGTCTGAATTTCATATCTTGTCTCACTATATTTTCGGAGATTTGATCTGAGGAATTTAGGGTTTTTCCAAGCTCCAAAATTCAATCTCAAACAGGTCATCGTTGCATTTTCGCTATAATTTGTTTTCTACAGAGGTTCAGACTCTAAAATTAAACCCATTTGAGAAGAAATCATAGGGAAGCTCGGGCCCGAATTTCAAATCTTGTTTCACTGTATTTTAGGAGATATAGTCCAAGACATTTAGCGTTTCTGTAGGCTCCTGAATTACATCCCAAATAGGTGACCTAGGGAAAATCGTCATAACTGTCTCTCTGAGCATCAGATTGAAATTTCGTAAGAAGTTACAAAAAGAGGATGGACTTTAGTTTTCTATGTATCATTTTCAGATCTGAAGGTTGAAACAGTGACACGTGGTATTTTGTACAAGTTCACTCTTCTGAAAAGGTATATAATTAGGTCATCTTGGGAGATTGTGCATAACTCTTTCTTGGAGAATCCAATTTCGATCACACTGATGGCATTGGAAAGAGGACGCAAAGGGCTACCGCAGGTTCCAATTTCAAAACTAGGAGATTCGCAATTACAGAGTTACAATTGTTTCAATATCGAGCTCCTAAAATCAATAAAAGATGATATAAGGAAGTTTGATGGAAAGGATCTTGTAAATTGGATACTACAAATGGAGCAATATTTTCATCTGCATGAGGTGCAACTATTACAAAAGGTATGTATTGCATATTTGTATTTAGAACTGAATCAATTCTTATGGTATGAAGGGATTTATTCTCATAAACCACTTGTCACGTGGTCAATTTTCATGGAGGAAATGATAGCACATTATGAGGATACAAAGAAAAACACCTTCTTTAGCCAATTGATAAATCTCAAACAAAAGGGTTCAATGGTAGAGCACATTGAGGAATTTAAAAAATTGGATATAAGGGTAAGTGATATTCCAAAGAAACAAAGGATTGATGTCTTCATAGGGACTTTAAAGGATAACATTCAACATGAGGTTCGTCTTTGGGAGCTTGATTCATTGTAGAAGGCACTCAGGTTGGCAAAAAAAAATTGAAAGCGGAATTATGGAAACAAGGAATCCCACCACTCACAACTATAAATATGGAAGTTTTTTTGCTCCTATCCTTCCACAACCTACAAGGTTTACACCACAACAATTGGAAGAAAAAAGAGAAAAAGGGCTTTGTTACATTTGTGATAAATACACTAAAGGTCATAAGTGTGCTGAGAAGAAATTATATTACATAGATTGTGAAGAGGAGGAAGAAAAGGATCAAGAAACATCAAAATAAGAGGAGGAAGAAAAGGATCAAGAAACATCAAAAGAAGAGGATATACACCAGGAACCAACCCCAGAGAAACAAGAAATGAATCCGACGATATCTTGTAAAGCATTGACAATAATTACCACTCCTCAAACTCTATAGATAGAAGGAAATATCAAGAAGAAAAATGTTTAAGAAGTGAAAGATCACATCAAGAAAGAAGAAATGAATCCGAGCATATCTTGTAATGCATTGGCCGGAATTACCACTCCTCAAACTATCAAGATAGAAGGACATATCAAGAAGAAAAATGTAATAGTGTTGATTGATTCGGGAAGTACCCATAATTTTATTCATTGTAAGATAGCCAAGGAATTGAATTGCTTCCTATATCCAACACCAGAGTTCCAAGTGATGGTTGCAAGTGGAGGAACCATAAATTACTTTGGAAAGTGCCATTATATCAAGCTATCCATGGGATAATATGTATTGAATAGCCCAATGCTTTCCATTACAATGGGTGGTGTTGATGTTGTACTAGGAGTCCAATGTCTACAATCCTTGAGTACAATAGCTTTTAATTTTCAAGAACTTTTCATGAAATTTTATTTGGAAGGAAAGGAAGTTGAATTAAGGGGTATCACAGGGAACATGGAAAGATAATCAACTCTAACAGAATGAAAAAGCTTCTAAAGAAATAAAAACGAGGCGTAATTGCACAATTATGTTCGCTAGAGGTTCCCACATTGAAATCATTTATTTCTCTAGATCTCCAAGAAGTCTTGGACAATCATTCCAAGGTATTTGAGACTTCCAAAGGCCTCCCACCTATTTGTGATCATTATCATTCTTTTCGTTTGATTCCAGGAAGTGGTCCTCCAAACATCAGGCCTTACAGATATCCATATGCCCAAAGGAGTGAAATTGAACATATGGTTGCCGAAATGCTAGAGGTTGGTATAATTATCCAACCAAATTCGATAAATGAAGCAAAGGATGAATGGAAGAATGACGAAGTAGGGTGGGAACTCATTCAAAAGTTGCAGAAGATCCAAATTCAAATAGTATTGCAAGAACTTGACAAAGGAAGAATCATATTGGAACCCGAAGCAGTCACAGAACCGAGAAATCAATAGCTATGAAATAGATCAATTTCAGAGTATCTCATCAAGTGGAAGAACTTACCCGCTGATGATTCCACGTGGGAGGATGAGAATTTTATACAGAAGCATCCAGAACTACTCAAGCGTTGAGGACAACACTTTTTGAAGGGGAGGGGCATGTTAGGTCCCTATACTACTAGTTTAACCCCTTATTATTATTAGTACAACCCCCTTATTATATTGTTGTGCCCATGTAGTCCCCATATTGTTATTATTGTGCCCTTATAGTATTATTGTTATGTCGGCTATGATTATATTATGTCCCCTTAGACTCCTATATATATAAAGAAGGTCTTGTCATTTGTATCATCAAAGAATTATTCATTTGTGTAATGTAAAGGAGGTTGCCCCCTCGAAGAGGTTGATTTCTAAGGTGTTCATCTATATTTTCTATCTTTTTGTGAGCTGGTTCTATAACAGTAGAAATACCGTAAATATATCAGCCATAAAATCCACATATAAACTAGTACATTTACACATGAAAACCAAGGGAATGAATTTCTCATTAATGAATGCAAAAACCAACCAGAGATGGGACTACCATGTTCCACCTGACCATAGATTGGTTGAGCCAAGTCTCTCTTCAGCCAATCACCCTTGCTCCATACTCCAAGCATGAAGGTGTGACTCATAACCAACTGAAAAGAACCAAACAGGTATGGACGCTACCAGAGTTCTCCACCTACACCCTGAGGAATTTGAGTGCCTCCTTGTCTCTCAGGCTTTACCGTAATCCACAGTCTAATCCAGGGATCACTAGGCCCTACACCGAGACCCACTCTCTAGGATTTACCGTACATCCCATCCTGGGACTACTAGGCCCAACAGAGAGTAATCCACCTCTCGGCTTTACCGTAGATCCTGCCATTCACTGGCAAGGATTCCTAGGCACACAATCCTAGCTTTACCGTAACCCACAGTCTGGCTCAGGGGTTACTAGGCCAGTGGCTTTACCGTGATCCATAATCTATTTCAGGGACCACTACACCATGTGGTTGTCATTTCGAAGATCCACCCCACTCAGCTTTGAATCCATCCGACAGTCCAGCTCAATTGAAGTATGATAGCCCATCTCATCAAGGCTATTAGGAAATGGTAAGGTTGAGCTAAAAACACTGTCACGCAAAGAAAAACCCATGCCATGACAAAAAACAACCACATGCAACACCATGCATGCCAAATCTAGCAAGGAAAATACACATGCAAATCGATACTTGCAATAAATATTGCTATAGCTTCTTGATCTTGCCTTTCCCTACTTGATCCTTGCTTCCTCTTACCTTCTTTGCGTTTCTTGCTCCAATGCTAAAGTGCTCCAGAAAACTCTAATTGTCCAAGAGTGAGAGAGAGACAAAGAGAGAGAATAATGAGAGAGCTCCAAAACTAAACTGATAAAAGGTTACAAACTGATCCTCACAAGACTTTTTATCAATTAGGCCTATATTTTCTTCATTTTCCATTTATTTCCTTCAATTTCCTCCTCACATGAAACCTGTGACTTTTCACCTTCCTTTTCTCCTAATTTCCATTATTTTCTTAAATAGATGTGCCAAAAATGTCATTTTTCCTTTCCAAAGCCTTAGCCATTGCCTTTTCCAATTTCCTTAGCCATAAACAACCAAATGAACACCCGCTAGGATGTCTTGCCCAACCTTCAGCTTGGAATTAGTGTCACATCAATCGTGTTTATTATTTTATTTTATTTTTACTTTTATTACATAATTTTCATGAGGGCTATTACAAATTCAAAGTCAAAGGATGATTTGGCAGGTGCTAACTTGGTAATCTGTACTATTGATGTCAACAGGCTGACATGGCAACACCAGGGTATGCCATGTGTAAGCCAAATTTGACACATTCGGTGCCTAGATGCTTTAATGGGAAAGTGCCATATAACACCACCGGGGCATGCCATGTGGCACCATCATACATGACGTGGTAGTGACCGTGCAAAATTGTGGTAGAGGATGTGGACTACCTAAATACTGAAGTGGCCCAATCTAGGGGGCCGAGTGTCAATAACCTTCTTGCCAATCAAACATAGGATATGACAAGTTTGGCAGAGCTTCAATAAAATTTGAACCATGGCCAAATTGGTGGTCCAATCAAATTTGGTGGTTTAGGCAAAGGTAATGGCTAAACCTGGCGACAGTTTTAGTGGAGTTCCAAACCAAGTTAGTGAAAGGGTCAAATTTGGCGGTTTTGGCCAAAATAATGGCTAAACCTCACGACAGTTTTAGCTAATCATTAGACCAAGTTAGCAATAATGCTAAGTTTGCAATCTGGTCAAATTTGTAAGTTTTGGCCAAACTAATGGCTTAACATGGTGATAGTTCTAGAAGCTCTAGACTGAGTTAGTGACAACACTAAGTTAGAGGTTTTGGAAATGATTGTGATAGAATTATATGAATTTTATACTGATTTTTCTTGAAATTTCATAGGGAACCATTGCTTCAATCAGAATTGTGATCTAAGCAGGATATCTGAGGGCTCATGGTTGAATCCCACATGTGTCATTAATGATTGGCACATTTTATGAGATAGATTTGCACTCGTGAGAAGGCAGTCAAGTTTATACTCATTCTTCCCAAAATTTAGAGATGAATCCAATGGTGCAAACCAAATTTAAATTTGTGCAGAGGATCTGAAGGCTCATGTTTAAAGCCCACATGCTCCATTAATGTTTGGCATGATTTTCAAAGCAAAGTTCCACTATTTAGAATAGGGCTACATTTATAGTCAAAAGTCTAAGAATGACGAAATGAACCTCATGGTGCTTTGATATCTTAGTTTCAAGCAATGGATTTGAAGGCTCATGTTTGAAACCCACGTGTCATTAATGCTTTGGCATGATTTTCAAGGTAGAGTTTCACTTTTCATAATAGGGTTGAGTTTACAGTCAAAAGTTGTAGAATGACAAGACGGTCATGTTGATTCTATGTTTGTTGAGTTAAGGAATATTTTGATTCAAATTGGATTCAATTTTATCAATGCAATCAAGTTAGAATAACATTATTAAGAATTTTGGTCATGTTTAAGGGACTTTAGACCAGATCAAGTTTGGGATCGGTTACCTCCCTAGAGACGGATCAAGTTTGGTATCAGAGTAGGTCTAAAAATATTACAGGTATTGGATCAAAGATGAGAAAAACACTCAAATAATCATAGCTCAAAGTGTTAGAGGAAATCAAGCAGAGCATTCAAGGAGAGAATGTTGGTTTGAAGATAATGTTGTGAGAAGCAGAGGATGAAAGTCAGAAATTGTGGCTTCAATTGCAAGACATGGAAGAGGCCTTGATGAAGTTGTAGCATGACGAAGGCTTAGCATATCCATCCTCCACACTTTATACGAAATCAACAATTGAGGTGAACAATTTCAATGATTCTTCAGTTTTATATTCCCATTATGATGATGATTTTGGTGCTTTTGAAAAGCACACTATAGGCATTGCTTGTGAAAAAAATGAGATATGAAGGAAGAGGCCTTGAAATTAATGAGAAAGGAAATGTGAAACCCATCCAAGTAGTAGAACTACCTCGATATGGAGGATTAGGTTATGGCATTGAGGAAGATGGAACATTGTCCAAATTTGTCGTAGAAAGAAATACCCATACCATCGATGAAAGAAACACCAAAGCTATAGAAGAAAGAAAGTCATCAAGCAACAAGTTTGAATCTGTGTAGGATAAAATAAAATCACACCATTTTACAAATTTTGATTGCAAGTCATTTCAAAATGGAGGCAAGTATTTAAGAGGACAACCTAACTCAAGTTATCCTCGCCATATCTGGACCAAAGACAACCATTCAAAGGTATAATCATTCCAACATTCCTTTTAATTACAAGAAAATTGGCAAGAAAATTTTATGGCATTGAAAACCATGTACATTTGGTGGTTTTAATAACTACGCTAGTGCCAAGTGTTGGAAGTGAATGGCTTTGTATAGGGAAGTCACATCGGCTAGGAGGGAGACATGACATAATGACCCGTCTCCACATCAAGATAAAAAGAAGGGAAATAAATTTTGGATGAAGAAAAACCATTACAACCATTTCCATAAGAGTGGACATAAAAAATCCACATGTTGGGAACTCCATCCAGAGATATGTGCAAAGGATGACAATAATCTTGGGTAAGCACTTGTAAAGGAAACCAACCGATGAAGCAGCTTATGAAGCAAGTCAACTA
Source organism: Pinus tabuliformis (assembly GCA_031772625.1). Taxonomy (NCBI): domain Eukaryota; kingdom Viridiplantae; phylum Streptophyta; class Pinopsida; order Pinales; family Pinaceae; genus Pinus; species Pinus tabuliformis. The sequence goes on from CM062809.1 coordinate 631,713,592, forward strand.
CGTGAAGAAGGCCAATTACAGAAACAAAACGAGAAGGAACACATGTTTTCCTTGATGAATGAAAGGATGAATAACCTACTTGAGAGACTTGAGAAGTGGTCATCATTGTAAATCACTTGTTTCTTCTAACAACCCATAGATGTGATAAAAATTCTTAAAGTGTTGAAATGTATAACATCACTTATGAATACAATATAGTGATATTTTAGACCTTTTCTAGGTGGTGAAAAGTATGGATTTTGTTTTAAATCAAAGAAAAAATGTTTGATCTCTGTATGTAACTTCTGGGGTCCAAAAGTCCTTCAATGGGGAGGAATGTGTGGTAGCCCCACCCAAAGCCCTCGCGTAGGCTGCATTATAAATGTATCGTAAATGTTTTGCAACATTTGAAATCAAGAAAAAGGGGAAAATGTCAAGGGACACGGGTTCCAGAGCTAGGGAGGAGGTTGCTTACTTGGGACATTATGATTTCTTGTGCAAAGAAGAAACCTGAAAGGAAGGACAACCATTAAAGGTTGGATAGTGCAAGAATTGAAAAAGGAGCTCTTGAAAATAAATGAGCTGCAAGATGAAGCATGCAAACCCATGTTGCTTGAGAAGCAACCACAAGAAAAAGGACAAGAATTTAATGGAGGGAATGCATATTGTAGGCCAGGAAGGACACAATAGTAATTGTGGCCAAGGAAGAGGCCAAGAAAAGTTATAGGTAGTGAAGAGAATAAAAAAAACACACACATGTACCAAATAGGGGGAGATTCAAAGATAAACAAAAGGGGTATCGAGGAGAAGGTTGAGCAAGAGATTCCAACAGGCAACGTTGAAGAAAAGAGAAAAAAGGGTTGCCTCTCGATCCCTGGAGGATATGGGTTGGGTTGTTATTCTCTAGAGCCCTGTAAAAGCTTGGGGTCCCTGGAGGTTGTGGGTTGAGACAGAGGTCTCTGGAGCCCTGTAATAGCTTGGTTCCCTGGAGGCTGTGGGTTGGGATGGAATATTTGGAGCCTTGTAACAACAAGGGTCCCCTGGAGGCTATGGGTTGAGATAGCAGACTCTGGATCCCTATAACATATTCAAAGGAGACAATCATGAAGTAGAAGTAGAGGAAGACCTGAATAAAGATGCATCGATACTATCGTGATGGTACAGTGGATTTTGGACTCAATAGAAAGGGGTGATGTTAATTTTTGAAAGTTTATCAGTAGCAAATTCCAATCATGGGACTAGATTCCTCTTTTTGAGAGGACCAATTTTGACTATTGAAGCGCTCAATTTGGACAAGGGAAAGTGTATTTTTGAATTAAATCCCACATGTGGACATTTGATCAGGTCGACCCTAAATCAAATTGGACACCCTTGGAAGGCTATAAATACAAGTAACCTCAACCTCATTTTGACATGATCATGAGACATTCTTCTATTCTCTTCTTTGGTTTGTCTCACACAAGTCTCAGGCAAGTTCACGAAGATTGGTTTGCACAAGTCCGAAATTGCAAGTTTTGAAACTCGCATCTATATTTTTTAGGGTTTTGGGTCTCAGCTGCAAGCATGTCATGGAGAACTTTCAACTGCATCCACAAGCATGTCATGGATAACTTTCAACTGCAGCCACAAGCATGTCATGGAGAAACTTTGACCGAAGGCTTTCATCTGCATGCATGACACAGCTTCCCTGTGACTGGAACCTAAAGGTTGAATTTTTAGTTGATCGAATTTTTTTCACATTGACCGCAGAGTTTGACAAATGACTACAGACAATGACAGTCGACTACGAGTTCCTGAATCAGGGTTTTTTATTATTGGCATTGTTGGGTTCATCTCATGAATGTTATTTAGCTGTTTTGCTAGATAGGTTTATGGTTGAAGATATGGATCATTGTACTCTCTCCTTGCTTAATCATTCAATGACAATCTAACAAGAAGAAGAATTTGAAATGGTTTTCCCCATAGTGGTTTTTTCCTTGGTCTTCGAGCAATCATAGTGTCTCTATGTGTGAATGTTTATCTTATATTGTTCCTTTTTGTTCCACTGCATTGATGATGATATTGTTCTTTCTACATAGTTGCATATGTTGTCGAATGATGATGTAAATCTGAATAATGATATGATGCTATGGGGTGAATTTAAATATGGGAATAATGAAATGAAATTATCAAAGAAAAGAACAATCTAGCCCTAAGAAAAATTAACATGGTATTAGTGTTGGGTTGAATAAAAGTCATTAAAGATCACCCGTATGAGGACACCTTTGATGGAAGCAAGAGAATATGGAGGAGACCTAAAAGAATACTAGGGTTTGAAGTAAACCCTAGGATATTTGACTATTAGAGTTTGATGTATATTATGAGGTTAGGGTTTGGAAGAAACCTTGGATTATGACAAATATTTGAGATATGCAATCTAGAAACCCTAGCATGATTAGTGTGAAGATGTTCTAATATTGTGTCAAGGTTGATGGCCTTGGTTTCTGATGAATTCAATGGAAATATGGACAATAGATAGTAAGGGCTCTTTAAGGTTGGTTCAAGAGGGAGATGGTCTCCTCTCATTAAAGATGAGTACCTTTTAGATTTATGTTACCTATTTATGATTCTATTCTTGTTTATGATTATTGCTTCCTGCATGAATGTTAAGTATGAAATTAATTCTAAACTCCTAATGAGATGTGATAAGTGGATACTTCAAGAGGATCATTTAATGTGTAGGAAAGGTAAGCTAGTGCAGGAAGAGAAGAGTTAGTTGAAAGTTGAAAAAGTGCTACAACTACCTATGCTAGATAAGTGTTACAAGCTGCAAAGGTACAAGAATACTACAAGGTATGTAAACTACAATATTGGATCGAAAAGTAAGCCCTGAAGTATGATGAGAATATGAAACTAATTTTGATTTATGGTACATATTGGTGCTCTTGATATTTGGCAAGCATATTTCATTTTAGACATGATGTATTTTATGATGGATTACATAAAGAAGGCTAGCACATTGTTTTTTATATATGACATTATTGTTAATGCTTGTAAATAAGAATGATGAAAGTGTGACAAAAAAATTGATAATCTTGTTGATTTTGGTAAGGTTTTGTTGGATGCCCTGATTTGATGTCATTATGATCCTTGAAGTATGAAGATGCTCTTATATGACACTAACCCTTTATGAAATTTTTAAACATGATGGTGACTTTTTATGATATAAGAATTTGATATAGTTTTTGATCTAACAGATTCATTATAGCATGACAATATTGTGATAGACAAGTTGATAGTGATGATTGAAGAGGATTCTAATTCAGAGGGAGAAACATTTCATTATATTTTATCACCTAGTTTTATTTGAAATAAAGACTCTTGACTCTTGAAGGGAGGATTCTAGACACAAATAATCATTTGAATTCGTTGAAAAGGTTTTGGAAAATTTATGATTTGAGCAAAGAATTTTTCTCCTAGTGAAGCCACAACCACTGGGAGAAAAGCTTAAGAGTGTGGTTATAGGCCTCATAACTACACATAATAAGGCCTATGGGTGTGGTTGTGCCTGCATGTCACAAAATTTGAAGTCTTAGGTATAATATTAGGAGCACACCAGGAGTATGTCAGACCTACAGTTATGAAGTAGATGATGGAAGAATTCTATGAGCAGGGAAGTTTCTAAGAAAGCACTGTATGGTTTGTAGCAAGCTCCGCGAGCATGGCATGTTTGCATTGAAAATTTCATGGTGAAGCCTGGAAGTAGTAATGATCTAAGTTGATCCAAGATATGCCTTTTATTTTGATTTTATATGTTGAAAATATATTCTTCACAGGTAGTGATCCTCTAATGATCAAGCGTAAGAGGGAGTTGGCCACTGAGTACAAGATGAAAAATATTCCAGAGATATGTGCCTGCATGGATACACTAATAATTGGAAGAGAACACTGAGTACATAGTTGTTAGAATTGATAGCTATGGGGCAATTTGGTTAAGGAAGCTCCTTGGAGAGTTGTTTGAGTAGGTTTTGGATATGACAGTGATATATTGTGATAACAAGAGTGGGACGATTAACAAAGAATCTTGTATGTATCTCGGACAAAGATATATTCATATATTGAGGTGGTGTTGCTATATGAGATAAGATTAGGCTTGTGGTTACTTCCTATGTGAGAGGGAGGATGAATAAGGTATCCTTTGTGTGACATTTTTTTTTCTCTAACATGATGTTTGATTTTAATGTCCTGCATGAACAAGAAAACAGAGGATTGTTGCTCTTGCTGATGTTTGAGGAAAATATGCAGTGATACGGTTAAGTCAGTACAAAATATGAGCACATTGACATGCTTTTAATCTACCGAGAGTAGCATCGATTGATGGATGTGACCCTCTAGAATAAGGGTCTAGGCTGATCGAGGACATTGAGCCGACTCCGCCCTGTTTGAGCTCCCAGGGTGAGGAATTAAGATGTAGGGCTCTTGGGGTCGATGAATCTCTACAAAATATTGTATCACCCCTCTCTATTACCCATAGGGTTGGAGATGTTGCTCCCCTATCTTGGTCTTTGCAAAGTATACCCAAGTTGGCATATGTCTTTCCCACCCATATGGCCAATGGATGTTGGCTACTTGATTTAGCTGTGATTCTTACTATTTATGGTAAGTGGAATCATGATCAAGCTAGATATGCAGGTGTTATACCACTACATTTTAAATTTCATGTTAAGATGATCATTAGAGTTTCTCGGGTTGTGGCATTAGCTCCATGCTGGCAGAGTTTCCCGGGTTGTAGCATTGGCTCCACACTGGCAGAGTTTCCTGGGTTGTAGCATTGGCTCCCCACTTTTAGAGGTTTCCTGGGTTGTAGCATCTGGCTCCCCACTGGAAGAGGTTTCCTGGGTTGTAGCATTGGATACCCATTGGTAGAGGTTTCCCGGGTTGTAGCATTGTCTCCCCAATGGAAGAATTTTCCCAGGTTGTAGCATTGAATCCTAGCTGGCAGAGTTTCCTAGGTTGTAGCATTGGCTCCCTGTTAGCAGAGGTTTCCTAGGTTTTAGCATTTTTCTCCCTGCTGGCATAGGTTTCTCGGGCTGTAGCATTGTATCCCCACTGGAAGAGGTTTCCCAGGTTGTAGAATTGGCTCCCCGTTGGTAGAGGTTTCCTGTGTTGTAGCAATGTCTCCCTACTGGCAGAAGTTTCTCGAGTTGTAGCATTGACTCTCCTCTAGTAGAGTTTCCTTGATCGTAGAATCGGCACCCCGCTGGCAGAATTTCCTAGGTGGTAGCATTGGGCTCCTCGCTGGTAGTGATTTCGGGTGGTAACAGTGACTCCCTAATGGATAAAAGGTGGTAGCTTATCCTCCCCTCTAATGTCAAATTCTTCTTCTTTTATATTTGAGAATGCTCAACATATGATCAGAGACAAGCAATAAATGAGCAGGAATAAGTAAAGAGGAACCAAGATGAGCAGTGACAACACTTGATGACAGGATTCTTGAGATGGGACATGATATGATGAGAGGATTGGAATTTCTCCCTAGATGAGAGGGAGTGTTAATTTTTGTTAACTTAGTGACAAATTCCAATCATGGGACGAGATTCCTCTTTTTGAGAGGACCAACTTTGACTATTGAAGACCTCAATTTGGATAAGAGAAAGTGTATTTTTGAATTAAAACCCACATGTGGACATTTGATCAGGTCGGCCCTAAATCAAATTGGACACCCTTGGAAGACTATAAATACAAGTGACCTCAACCACATTTGTACATGATCATGAGACATTATTCTATTCTCTTGTTTGGTTTGGGTCGCATGGGTCTGAGGAAAGTTCCCGAAGATTAGTTGGCACAAGTCTGAAATTGCAGGGTCTGAAACTCACATCTCTATTTTTTAGGGTTTTGGGTCTCACCCAAAGACATGTCATGGAGAAATTTCAACTGAAGCCTTTACGTCACATGCATGACACATATTCCCTGCCACTGGAACCTAAAGGTTGAATTTTCAGTTGACTAAAGTTTTCGCCCATTGACCACAAAGTTCGACAGTTGACTACAAGTTCCCGAATCAAGGTTTTTGATTATTGGCATTGTTGGGTTAATCTCATGACTTTTGTTTAGATATTTTTGTTGGATAGGTTTATGGTTGAAGATATGGATCATTATACTCTCTCATTGTTGAATCTTTCAATGACAATTTAATAAGAAGAAGAATTTGAAATGGTTTCCCCATAGTCGGTTTTTCCCTAGTCTCCGACCAATCCTGGTGTCTCTATGTGTGAATGCAATTCTTCTATTGTTCCTTTATGTTCAGCTGCATTAATGGTGATATTGTTCTTTCTACATAGTTTCATATGTTGTTGAATAATGATGTAAATATTAATAACGATATGATACCCCCCGGTGAATTTAAATCTGGGAATAATGAAATGCAATTATCAAAGCAAAGAACAATCTATCCCTAAGAAAAATTAATAGGTGAATCATTGTATGTGCACTTGGGAGTGAGGTTTGGCACCTCTGGACTCCTTGCATTGACCAAGCAAGTAGTTTTCAGTTGGTGGGATTGAGGAAGGAAGACCTCTGGAGTCCCTCTTTCAGTGGCAGTTGGTGTGCTAGTCCAAAAAGCAAGCAACACGCCCATACTTTGGAATCTGGCGCGGGGGATGCCAGCTACAAGTAAGTGTGCATGTAGTTGTCCACAGTTGGGTGGAGAGTACTTGTTCCAGACTCAATTTCCCTGCAAGTTAAAGATAAGTATTTGTATATGTCGTTTATCTTCTAATGAATCATGTCGTTGTGTTGTAGATAATGGTTCTGGATTCAGGGACTGCATTGTGTTGATTATGCTTACATATGTGGTACATCTTTGTGTGGATATATATACATACATACATACATACATACATATATATATATATATATATATATATATATATATATATATATATATATATATATATATATATTTATCAGAATACATAGATGCATGTGTGTTAAATTTGAAATAAAAAATGTGTGTAATGATTACTAATGGTAGACACATAACATTTGATGCCTAAGAGGCATAACAAACCGCATGATAACAAAAATTAAACCAAAATGCTATGTTGAGCCTGGATTTACATACATGTTTAATAGTGTGAGAAGAAGTACATAAATAACTTAATAAAGAAGGAACATACCTCGATATAGGTCATGGTCAAGCCATAAGAGCTTGGAATGAAACTTAAAGAATAGTGGGTTCAGAGACTCCTTATTAATATGAAGATTACATGGAAGACCCTTTGCAAAGTAGGGTCTATATTCATTTACAAGTCACTTGTTTTCCAAGTTACAAGTTATTTTGTTGCATGGAAAGCAATGCATTAATGTCAAGGGGAGATTTCCTTGGGACCAGTCGAGCTACCAAATTTACCTAAATGGCCTTCAACCTGGCATTCCCAGTAGGATGGATACCTGTTTTTGGAGTCTTAGGGTGGTTATCGAGGCACCTGAAGACTCTGCGTAGCTCCATGGAGTTGCTTGCAGGCTTGACATGGAATCTAGTAATATCGGTGTGTGGCAAGAGAGGTAGTAACCTCTCAGGAGTCAGCACAGGGCCAGTGGTAGGTAAGCGACGTAGGAGTGCCTACGCAACCTTGGGTGGAATTCCCTCCCAGTGGGAAGGGAAGACTCATAGGCCAAGAACCCATTGGAGAATCTATAACCCAAGCTCAAGAGGGATAATGTTGTAGATCACCCTAAGAAACCAAAGGCATCATAATGAAACCATGAATCACATATGGGAGTCTACCAGATTCCTAAGATAGAGCCATAGTCACCAAGACTAGCTCGAAGAAGCTTGTGTGGTGACAGAGCTTGTCATTGGCGAGGTTGCAGAGCTCTCCGTTTAAGATATTGCACGAGGCAATGTTGAGATCCCTTCACTGATTCATGGCAGGAATGAGGAGGAAGGATTTGTTGTGGTGCAGAGGAGTGAGGAATGAAACTCATAGAAACGTTTGGGATAACCTTATCATTTGGACAGTCAAAAACCTAGTCAAGAGAGGCTTCTGATTAGTGGAAACATATTCCCTCACATGATTGGTTAGGATGAAGTGGCACAAAAGTCGTGAAGCTTGAAGCCTGACAGATAATTTAATCCAGATTTGGGGACTCAACGGTAAATGGTGTCGAGGATCTGTCGAGAAACGGCGAGGGAAATTTCTTTCATCACTCGGATACGTTAGGTGAGGAAGCTGCTAAAGGTGGCCACTCGGGCAGCCTAGAAGGTCAGAACCCCAGAGTGTTGTGAGAATGATTTTTTAAAGGGTTCCAGGTTTGAGGGTTCTCGTTTACTACATAAAACCAAGTGTGAACCTAGTCATCGAGGGATTCTTCACTCTCGTTAAACCGGACAGATGGAGACATGTTGTCAGGTGGAGATGACGTCAACATGACATATTGAAGGACATGTGGCAAGCAGTTTGGAAGTATTTGGGTAACCAAAGGAACCACATATGAGTGACATGTGGACCTGTCACAAGTCGACACATGGTGTGGATGACTTCGACATGACATCACCTAGGTGATGGTTAGACCCTAGAGGTCAGAAAACTCGTAAATGCGGATGGTTGAATGCTCCAACAAACCGCAAGTAGTAGGGATCATCAATTGACGACGCACTGGTTGACAAAGGACTTCTACGTCACTTGGGGTCATTAACTTGGAAGTATTCTGATATAGGAACCGGGGTTGTGGGACCCACATGGGCACATCAACGAATAACTCATGGAGGGTTATGTGGCATCCCAAGATACCAGAAGCATGTAACCGTTGTGAAATGTACCATTGGAATAGACAAAGTAATGTGATGGATAGAGGATGGGTGGTCAAGCCCACACCAACGAGGTGGGCCATTAGTGGGAGAACTAGGCATCATCCCAGAGTCGTGACAGGTCAACATGAAAGTCTAATTATGGGGGGGGGGGCTCAACTTGTGAGTTCGAGACATTCTGAGGGTCCAAGAGTCATGACACGTTAGCAGGAAGGTCAAATTATGAGGGGGGCGCTCAACTTGTGAGCTCGAGACATTCTGAGGGTCCTAGAGTCGTGACACGTCTGTCAGAAGGTCGAATTCTAATGGGGGGATCAACTTGTGAGATCGAGATGTTATGAGGGTCCCAAAGTCATGACACATCAGCCAAAAGGTTGAGATTTTGGAGGGGACTTTGAATCACAATTTCAAGGTGCGTTGGGGTCCCGAAGCCACACCAATTAATCAACGAGGAAAAAAAATAGTACCCCATTCCTCAAATGTGAATCGGAGGGGATGGGTACGTTACAAAGTGGTATCAGAGCATCCAAGTTAAATACTTATATTGGATGGGTTTTGTCACGAGAAAGTGGGGAATTTTTTATTAATTAATTTTAGGGTACTTAGTCAGTCTAGATGAGTTTCGTCACGGGAAAGTGGGGAATTTTTATTAATTACTTATAGGGTACTTAGTCAATTTGGATGGGTTTCGTCACGGGAAAGTGGGGAATTTTTATTAATTAATTATAGGGCACTGAGTCAGTCTGGATTGTACTTACAATGAAATTATGCTAAGGTAAGTTAGTGAATGGATAATAACTCGATGGGAGTAGGATTATGGCTTTGAATGCATTGTTATCATTAATTATGTACCAATTGCACAAAGAATGGTTGTTGCATATGATTTGTAAATAGATTGCACGTTAACATGGTTGTTTTATTACAACAAAAATCCCCATGAAAAATCCATGAATGCAAGTTCATGATCACGATTTTGTGTTTAATTATTGTTTTAAAATGTCTAACAATGTGTGCAATTGACAACACATCACAAGCAGCATAACGTAGATAATATACCATGATGAGTACCAAAATGGTTGAATATAGTTCTGATCAGGCCCAATATAAAATTGATGGAGTCAAAACTAATGAAGAAAAGAGATCGGTTAGGAAAGGGGGAGGGAATCACTCCTCAGATTGGATGGACACCTTGAGAAGCCTTCGGGATGGAGTGAGGATCTTTAAGGCTGATAATGATAGGTTGGTAAGAGCCCAAGAAAGGTAGGATGAGATCAATGCAATCATCCTACAAAGTCTCCTAAACTAGAAGAGGCAAAGGCAATCTGAAATGAGGACTAGTCATAGAGACAGAACAAGCCTTCATGAGCCAGAAGAAAAAACCAATGGAGAAGATGGTGGCAGACCTAGAAAGAGGCCTAGGTAGGGAAGTGAGGAAATTGTGCCAGGGAGAAAACCTTTCAGTACTCCAGGAGGAAGGACTAGAATGAAGGTACCTCGCTCGAGTAAACCGTCTAGTTCTGCTACCCAAAGATATCACTACTCTCGCCATCACCATTTCTCAAAGAGCAAGGAAAAGGAGTATATGCATGAAGAGTTTAAAAAGGAAAAGTTGCCCACATCTGATGGGAATATGAAGAAGGAATAGAATGCTAAAGCATGGCTACTAGGGATGAAGAAGTTAATTATAATACATGATTATTTTGAGAATATGAAATCCAGAGTCACCTCTTACAGCTTAAAAGGAAAGGTCGACATATGGTGGGAGGACCTTAAGAATACTAGAGCCATTACCGAGAAGGAGTTAACATGGGAGGATTTTGAGAAGCTCTTTAGAGAGAAATCCCTCTCTGAATGCTACTATGACAAAAAGGCAAAAGAGTTTTGTGAACTCAAAATGGGTCAGATGACTAGTGATGAATATGTCAACAAGTTCTTGGGACCAATGAGGTATGTACCATATCTCAAGGACAAGAAAGTTAAAATCCATAGGTTCATCAGTGGGATGCCTATGGTGTTTAGAGATAAAATTGAATTATTAATACCCCATACCCTGAAGGACATGATCAAGAATTTAGAACATTGTTATTAGCAAGCAAGGTGCAGGCCTAAAATTAAAGGTAACTGGAAAGCCAAAATCACTACAAGACAAAATAGGAATAGGCCTAGTAAGAACCCATAAAGAAAAGAGGGGAAATACCCAGCTTAGACAAAACAGTCTCAATAGAAGACCAATGGCGTCGTTAAGAGAAATGTGCAGCAACCAGCGTCAGCACGGCCCAAGATTGAAGGCTAAGAACCATTCAAGTGTTGGACCTATAGTGGGAACCACATGAGGAGGGATTTTCCACATCAACAAGATGTTGGACCTAAGATCTACAATGCTCAGGAGGCAAGCACGGTGGGTGAAGTAGCATAGAGTATGTCGAGGGTCTACGCAACATTGGAGAGCCACCGAGAAAACCACCAGGCATCCATCATTGAGATTTAAGTTAAGCTACAAGAGAAAGTTATTTCTGTTTTGAGATATCCATGTTCTAATTATAGTTATGTCAGCCCGGATCTTATCGAAAAGTGCGGATTTGACAAGGAATTACATAAAGAATCTTGGTTGGTTCAATTGGGAATGGGGACAAAGAGAAGAATCATCCATTGGGTAAAGTTATGTGCATTTCAATTCAATGGCATGCCCACAACAATCCACTTGAATGTGCTACAATTTGGTGGGTATGTCATATTATTGGGCATGGACTTGAAACACGGAAGATTGTTATGAAAGGGAAATAGAATGCTTAGATGAGAAAGGGACGAAAAGAGTGTTGCAAGGCAAGAAAAACCCCATATCAGTGAGGTTGATCATTATTATGTAATCCAAACACAGTAGAAGGAAGGGATGCACATTTTTTGTAGTACAAGTTTCCAAGAACAAGGGAGCTGGTAGAGCCACAAAAGGTGAGGAAGTTGAATTACTTCAAAGGTACCATGTTTTGCAATAGTATGCAAGTGTCTTTCTAGTGGAGGTTCCTAGATTGCATCCTCATATAGAGAGATTTTTCTATCGAGGTGTTACCTGGAGAAGCACCAACATCTAAGGCTCCATATAGAATGAGCACCCTAGAGTTCGTTGAGCTAAAACTGCAGCTGAAGGAAATTCTTGACAAAGGATACATAAGGCCAAGTGTGTCTCCTTGGGGATCACTGGTATTGTTTGTAAAGAAGAAATATGGAACCCTAATATTATGTGTTGATTACAAACAACTAAACAAGGTAACCATCAAGAATAGGTACCCATAGGGGAGCAGTAATATTCACCAAAAATGACTTGAGGTAAAGTTACCATCAAGTAAGAATCAAGGAGGAGGACATTCATAAGACTACTTTCAGGACAAGATATGGGAACTGTGAATTCGTAGTGGTACCCTTTGGTCTTACTAACGCCCCTGCCACATTCATGTGCCTGATGAATAGTGTTACGACTGTACTTGGACAAGTTTGTCATTGTATTCGTTGATGACATGGTTTATTCAAAAATGGAGGAAGAACATGAACATCATCTGGTGGCAGTTTTATAATTTTTCAGAGAACATAAGCTCTATGCAAAGTTTGGTAGGTGTGACTTCTTCCAGTCACATATACACTACTTAGGGAACATTGTCTCCAAGGAAGGCATATCGTTTGACCCTGATAAGATTAAATCCATAAGAAAGTGGCCAACTCCAAGGAATGAGGATGATATCAGATCATTCATGGGAATGATAAGATATTACAAGAGATTTATTCATAATTTCTCCAAAATAGGACATCCCATTATAGAGTTACAGAGGAAAGGGAAAAGATTTGAGTGGAATGCACAGTGTGTAGAAAGCTTTGAGCAGTTAAAGTAATTGCTCAATTGTGTGCCAGTGCTGAGAATTGCGGATCCTGAGAAGGATTTTGTAGTATGTATTGATGCATGCAAAGAGGGACTCATTGGAGTTTTAATGCAGGAAGGGAAAGTTGTGAGCTATGAGTTTAGAAAATTAAATAAACATGAGGAAAATTACATGTGATTTAGAATTGGTTGCCATCATTCATGCTTTAAAAATGTGGAGGCATAGGACCAACATCATATAGGTTGGATTTACCTCCATCAGTTAGATTTCATGATGTTTTCCATGTTTCTTTACTTAAAAAGTATGTATAGGATTCTAATCATGTGATTGATTAGTCTGTGCTATAGGTGGAACTAATAGGAGAGTTCCAACCAGAGCCAATTTTCCTTCTAGACTGTAGGAGTCTTATGCTCCATAACCGAGCCATGGAGCAATTCAAGGTGCATTGGAACCACTTTGGGCTAGAGGAGGCCACGTGGGAAATGGATGATGCCATGAAATATAATTATCCCTTCTTGTTTTATGGTTAAAGCAAGTATGTATAATTGTAAATATTGTATAGAGTTGTGTTTATAAAGCTCCATAAAACAGTATGTGCTACATTTTGATTCTATGTTGCTTATGGGAAATTGAATACCGAGGGAAGCATTCCCTCAAGAGGGGTGGGACTATGACATCTCCACCTAATTACCTCATAATCTGCATTGTAAATGTATCTTAAATATTTTGCAACATTTGAAATCAGGAAAAATGGGGCTAAGTCAAGGGACACATATTCCAGAGCTGGGGAGGAGGTTACTTGCTTAGGGACATTATGATTTCTTGTGCAGAGAAGAATCTAGAAAGGTACAATATCCATTAAAGGTTGGTTGGTGCATGAAATGAAAATGGAG